>CM060187.1:12206900-13428621 GCA_030549335.1 Pontederia crassipes
AAAATTCCTCATACTTTACCTTAGCCCCCATACTTACTAAAATTTTCTAATTTGATGTTTTGATCTTTTAATACTTAATGGTAGGGGGCTCATATTCTCCTTAAGCATGTCTCAGTTAAGAGACTTTAAATCTTTTCAAAATTTATCACATTCATTTAACCCTTTATAATTCTTTTATTAACCATATTAGTCTATTTTGGAAATATATATACATTGCAATGATAGATAATTCATTCTTTAATAATGGATATATAAAAATATACTTCATATTAATAAAGTTTCAAATCTACTCTATACTAAACAAAATTAACTAAATTTGTTTATTTATTTATTTATCTTTGTATATTTATAAGTACATTATGTTATATGTCCACATGTGTGTGTATGCTAGATCTAAATGTTCGATTAATTCAAATAGTCACTTACTTATTGAAAATTTCTTCTAACATTTATTCAAATCAATTTGACCTCTGAACCCCTTAAACTTCTATATTTGCCTATCCATACATTATACATGATTCTTGGACAGCTCACTGGTACTTAAATTATTGTCTAACCAATATCATATAACTTGAACATGATTAATAATTCTAATTCCTATTTCCCATATAAGGTAATCTAATTAGAAATTCGTATAACTAATTTGAATTTTTTTAGGACCTTTATCAACATAATAAGGGGATCATATGAAGTCTAAGGTGCAAGAAGCATTATGGGTCCATACTTATCAATATAAACATATAAGATGATTTATTAAACCCCTATATTGATAGACCAATGGGACCCCATAAGTCATAATGATAGATCATAACGATAAATCATAACTTAGACATGCTTGATTTCACTTCTACTATTTGAAATCATCTCACACCTACGTGTTGTGTGAGTCGAATCCATTAATTACTCTTATAATTCCCTTGTTTCTTTCTTAAATCTACATCTCTTTGCAACTGATATACCTATTCATTTTCCTCTTCGTACTGCTGCAGTCAGCAGAAGAAGTCCGTGAATAGAGCGATCATGAAAGAGATGAAAAACATGAAATATAAGAAACATAATCGTTTCTTATATTTTATTCTTTAAATATCTATAAGACTCATTTTTCACGTAGGTATATTTATCCACATGCTTGTTACTTATTATGTTCCAATTTGTTTGTAACATTTATGACCCTTTTTGTCTAATCACTAATAATATTTAAGTTGATTCCTACCATACAGAATAACCTCTTTAGGAATCAACCACTCATATAAAATACATATCAATACATTACTAAAGAATAACTCAAAGCAAGAAAATCTTACTTGTACTTTGCGGTGGAGGGTGTGGCGACTGCTCGGCGATAGCACATGAACCAATACCATACTATTCTATACACTAGGACGTCAAGAGAGTCCTGACTTTAGGCTCTGATACCATAAATGTAACGCCCCCAAATCGACCACTGCCACATGGCGAAGACCAACCTGAAGACGCTACAGCATGCTATGACTTGACCATAATATTGACCATATCTCAGTCAAGAATCGAGACACGTCAACGGAAAATAATAAAATAAAAGAAGATAACATGAATATGCGAAAGTCTAAAAATTGGCTACATCATGAAGCTATAAATGCGGAAGGAAAAAGGAAACTAATAAGTCCTGTGGTTCATGTGCTGTCTTATCGCCAGAGCTTCGTCACCACACACTTACTCCACCTCGTCACTAATATGGTCCTGTGGAAATCAAACACAGGGGAGGAGTTCCTCCCGTAAGCTTTATAGCCTAGTGGGGAACCACATGATATACAATGCATAACATGAATAAAATAATTAGAGATAAATAATCATGCTTGACTTGAACATGAAAGGATAACATGGCAGCATCATAAATCATGATAAGGATAAGATCAGAGGATATCATGAATCATGAGAGTAACATGATGATTAATAAACATGAACTTATAGCATACTTGAAAATCATGACAGTAGCTTGACTTGACTTGAACATGCTTCTTGATCTTGGTTATTTATTAGCAATCAAGGTAACTTTAGGTGCCTTTAGTTATTGGGGTATGCCCAGCAAACGATACGGCCTTGTGCGGGTCAGTGGGTGATCAACCCATGACCAAGGCAGCGACCCTTATCTTGATGCACTTGGCTTGGACTGGCAACCCATTGTTAATCTTTCATCTGATCTTATTAATCGCTTTGAATAACTTGTAGCTCTTTATTCATTGTTCAATTAATACAATGAGATCAATAAGAAAATAAATCAATAGATCTTGGAAATCAATGAGGGATCCTTGTAAGGTCAGGAAAGTAGGATCAATTGTACATAGGCAATATTCATATTAAAAAGATAATTAATTAATAAATCTAATAAAAAGGTTCTTGAAAATCGGTATGAGGTAAATCAGGAAAAAGAATTCATGTTGGAATGATAAGGCAATCGATAGTGTTCATATCAAAATAAGGGAAGACTGATGGGTAGATAACCAAGGTCTGATGTGGCAGGGCACGGCCGTGACAACCTAGTGGCACGACCGTGACAACCTAGTGGCACGGCCATGTCGATCTGAATGGTACAATCGGGTACGTAGGTAGTGGCACGGGCGTGCCATAAGAGGGCACGGTCGTGACAGAGGGTGAGGGTGGTCAGTCTTTCCTGGTGCGACTGGGTACTTGGTCATGGCACAGCTGTGCCGGAAGGATGGCACGGCCATGACCGGTCGGATACTCGGTCGGCCGACCTCGACCGGCTTTTTACTTAATTTCATCGGGTCTTAGCACGGGCGTGCACATGTCGTGAAACGGCCGTAGCAATAATGGCACGGGCGTGCCAAAGAGGGGCACGGCCGTGACGGCGGCCGATTCTAGCCGGTTTTAATTCGAAAATCACATGAATCTCTAACATACTTTTGTTCTACTCTAATTCTACATCCTCGCAATCACCAAGGCAAAATAGAACAACCAGAATTAATTCAAGCAGTGACTAATTCAAGAATCAAACAATCAATCAATAATCAAACAAAACCCTAAAACTTCTTCTTGATCCTTTTCGTTCCATAATTAATTAGGGCATGGATTTGAACAATTCAGAGGTCATGCAAGGTGATTTCGATTCACCCACCTGTTAAGCGTGATTAATTTATTTTCCCGTCGATTCATTATTGTTCCACGGCATATGTGCTTCAGCGTGCTCCTTCCTCATGGTGCCCACTGGCTGCAATAAATTAGCATCAACGAGAGGGGTCTGAGGAACGTCGGTTGGGCGTGCGCAAGAGGAAAAGAAAAATAGTACCTTTCTTGTTCCTTGAAGAGGGCGTGTGCATGGTGTACGTGAGAAGAGATGAAAGAGAGGAAGGGAGGGAGGGAGGGAGGGAGAGAGAGAGAGAGAGGGGGAGAGAGGTGTGCTTTTGTATTGGGAAAAAAATGTCGTGCGGTTGTTGGTGAGAATGAGAGAGGGATTTATAGTTAGGTTAATTAAAGTTATGGTTAATGGGCTATTACAGGCGCATTAGTTTATGTTCCTCTTTTTTTTTCTTTTTTTTTTTTATGGTCGTTACAAGTAGACTCGAATGTCGTATCCACGGTGATTTGAAACTCAAGATTCATTAACTAATCTAGATTAATCCTAGGCTAAAGTAACTCTTTTTGGTGTTTTTAAATAACAGATATAAGATGATACAGATATGAAATGTTCTCTTAGGAAGGGGTTCATCTAATATTCTGTTATGGAATGGATTAGAACAACTTAGCAATACAAATCAAACCAGATTTAACCTATAAAGAGTGCTTTCACAGTGCATTAAAGTTAGAACTAATATCATACTTTCATATAAATATTAGTTAGGTTGATTCAACAAGGGTTTCCACTGATATTAGATTATCATGAAACCTCTAGCTCAATGCATAAATACAATCAAATCCACAACTAGTGCTGATGCTCTTGGTTTATCTCTAAACAACAAGAGAATCTAAAATCAACCTCTCAGTTGCCATTCCAATATGAGATTTACATCAACAAAAGTAAATGGATCCATTCTCGGCATGGATTACTTAGAACCAGGAAACCAACTCAACATAAATCACAATTGAAATCAAAATCGATAAACTAATTGTTAATGTTCTTGATTTATTTCTAAACATCAAGAGAATCTAGAATCAGCCTCTCAACTGCCATCACAAGATGAGATTCACATTAACAAGATGTAAAAGGATGCATTCAGATCTTGACGAAGATTAAACCCAGAAAACAATGATGATGCTCTTGACTCATTTCTGAAGAAGAAAGAATCAAACAACTTCTCAGTTGTCACTAGAAAAGAGGATTCACATCAACATAAAACTGATTTGAAAACATTTAAAAATGCACTAACATCAGTGGCAAAAGTGCTCTTCAATCATCCATCCATAAACATAAATTAAACTACTATCCTATCCTAAGAGAGCTAAGATTTAGCTCCTCATTAGTGATGAAATCAATAGAAAATAGATGAGGAACAAAACCAAAAACATCCTAAACATAAAGAAGAACAAAGCCCTTAGCTCCCAAAACTCTAGCAAGTAAGAACTCAGCCTCCAGCCAAATGGCTAGCAGAGGAGATTCACTCTTTGCTCCTCAACATCCCCTTTATATAAGTGATTATCATCACCCTTTGATCATCATTAGAACCTTCCATTCCATCTGATTTTGCCAGTTGTCTCTGGTCCTTTTTCTGCCAAAAGATTCCTTCCTGCATACTTTATGGCAGCTTGTAAGTGGTCCCCTCAACTTTTCCAGCAAAATTCTTATATTTTATCCTTGATTTGGAAGCTGAAATGATATGAATAGCAAGCATCAAACTCTCCAATAAAAATTAGACAAATAAGAACTAAATCAGTATATTATCTAGCTCAAATGTGCAAATTTAAGATAACATTATGCTGAGAAGATAAATCCCTATATATTAAGCATAATTATTAGAATATGAACATTTCAGGGCTTATATGCACATGAATTAAGATGGAAAATGAGTAGAAATTTAGTATGATCAACTAGTGATTAAACTCCCCCAAGCTTAGTCTTTTGCTTGTCCTCAAGCACAACATTCAGATATTAAGAACAAGGATTGAATCAAATAGTTCACAAATGAATTCATATTCAGCTATTTAAAATCAAATGAGTTTCCCACTTTGCTAACGCTCCTTGCCATTCTTTCGAAAACCCAAATTCTAGCCGAGGAATCACAAAGCTAAAGCAAATTTAAGCCATGAAAGAAGTACTAACAATAACTGATTTGAGTTTCAGGGATGTTCAACTATACTAAAAAGTTTGAACTACCAATCTCTTGATGAACCGATTTGTGTATTGCTTGAACAGGTTTGAAACTTGACTTTTATTCATGATAATTCAAATAAACAGGTTTGAAACCTAATTTTTATTCATGCTGGTCAACAGGATAAAAAATCCTGCCTTTATTCAGGAGAGATTCCTTTTGGAATTTAACTCTCTTTATTCATGCATGCATGCAATGCAAAATGCAACTTTTCATGTTCTCATTTTCTTCATTTTTTTTCTTTTCTTTTCTATTCATGAAGTAAGCAGCAGTTCAAA
The DNA here is from genome assembly GCA_030549335.1 of Pontederia crassipes. Classification (NCBI taxonomy): domain Eukaryota; kingdom Viridiplantae; phylum Streptophyta; class Magnoliopsida; order Commelinales; family Pontederiaceae; genus Pontederia; species Pontederia crassipes. The sequence continues at coordinate 12,212,482 of CM060187.1, forward strand.
CTCAAGTAAAGTTTAGATTCCTTAATACAAAGAGTCAAGTTTTCCTATTTAACATAGCAGCAAAAGTCTTGATTTCATTCTAGACATCTTATAATTTCTAACCAATCCATGAGTGTCAGCTCGTGTTACCCACAAAAAAAAAATTCAGCTGAATTGAAATCAAATGCATCTGAATATGAGTTGATTGAAGCAAAAAGATTAACAACCAAATCAATGATTACTTGGTGTTGGAGTGTGCTAGCTATTATACTCAAGGATTTCTTCTTAACAATGATGAGCACAAATGATAACATGACTTGAGCTGAACTACAATGATAGTAGTGATAATATGGATATAGACATAATATTACTTTAAAATAGAGCTAAAACATGATAATTGAGTTTAGAAAAGTACCAAGTTCCTCCCCCAAGCTTATCATTAGCACTGTCCTCAGTGATGAATCATCCAAGCAAGGGAGAGGGTTGGGTGGATGTTCAACTTTAAAATGAGAGGTAGGCATGTCTTGCTCCACTTCTTCTTTGGGTCTATCATTTCAGCATTTGATGAATCAAACCTACAATTGATTGGAACTAAACTAATGAGGAATGATCCATTTAGCAAACAATAAAATTCAGTAAGTGTTAAAAATTCATTGAAATTTGACAAATTCAGATATAGACAACTTGATATGAACAAGAAATCACAGTTATCATTATGATGATCATAACATGAGCTAAGTAAAGATAATTATGATAATCAGCTATCAAATGCATTTCAGTGAAAAATCAAAGATATGAATCAAGAGTACTCCCTAATATGAATTAATTTAGTAGTAGAAGATGTTCTCTCTTATTCCTGCAAAAATAAAAGGATATTAGGTGTAAAAGGCTTGGGTTGCGTCCCAAGAAGTGCCCTACTTTAATGTCTTAGGCTAGACATTGTTACAACTCTTGATGTCAAGGAGGTTTAAATAGTATGATGTGATCAAGTAGAGATCTCAATCTATGAAAAACCTCACTAATCAAGTATGGATCTCTTAGTTTGTCAATGGTTGACCTTTTGCTGTTCAGCTTGATTCCCTCCTCCATTGTACCAGAAATCTACTAGCTTCTCATTCCTAGAATCCTCACGTATGACATCTGAATCTCCTGGATCACCATCTTGTATAAGCAGCCATTTCTTTAATGGCCTCTTTGAATGCAGCATTGTTGGAAGATCTTTGAGCTCTTGGTCCCAACTTTCAGTAAGTAAATATTGATCTTCCTTAATTAGATGTTCCATTTCTTCTACAAACTTGAATTCTGCTATAACTTCCTCTATTTGGAAAGAAATTTCTTCTGCTTTTGTATCCTCCTTGGCCATTTCAGTCTCATTATGTGTCTTTGCTGTAATGACTTGTTCTCTTATGAGTGGGTCTTCAATGTGATTCATTGCTGGTATCAGTGGAGTAACTTTTCCAGTGACTTCTACAACTTCATGAGTGGCTTGTACTTTAAGTGTGACAACTTCCATCTCAACTTCAGCCTCCATGAGAACTTCTTTCTCTTGATCTATCTCTTTCTCAATTTCTAGCTTCACCTCTATATTAGACTGCAGAAAATGTTTAGCCTCCAAGAATTGGAGTTGAGCTGCAAGAGCATCTGCTGCCATATGTAGCTTCTCCCAGCTTGCATTTGCTCCTCCCAGTATGCATCTTGCTCCTTGAGGTTGTTCTCCAACATAATCCCCAGTCTTGACTCTTTTGTAGATTGATAAAGTGTATGTTGATCTTCTGAAATATCCATAGTTGCAACCTAAAAATCTGACACTTGACCATGATTGTGATATTGCTGCTTGAGAATTCTTGCTCATGATTCCAGTAACTTGAAACACAATGATTACGAGTTGAGAAGTCTTGCTCACGATTCCAGTAATTTGAACTTTCATGACCATGTGAGGCATACATGTAAGCATTAAAAGACTGTTGAATTTGTGATGATCCTTGATTGCAATGAACTTGCGATGGTTCTCTCCAACATCAAAACCATATTTCTGAAGAGTTTTGAACATGATATCTTCAACTATAGAATTCAATTCATCCTGGTTGATTGGCATTTCACTAGATTGATAATAGTCCTGGGGCCAAGTCTGCCAACTCATATCCATCTATTCTTAATCTTCAAAGTGCTACTAATTTGTGCTCAGTTTGACATGTGACCTTTCATCTCCTCTTCTCTCTTTTTCAGAAGTCAAATTTAGAATTTTCTACACTCTTGCAACTTGTTATACAATGAGGTTAAGTACAAAGATATTAAAATCAGGAGTAAGCATGAAATGAAATAGAGATTAAGATAAGATTGAGTAGAAAAAAGAAAATTCCAAAAAGGACTAATCCAACAAGAAAAATGATAAACAGAAATAGAACTGAATATAAACAATGGAATGTGATATAAACAGTGATATCATAAGAAACAGCAAAGGCAAATATAAACAAAGGCTAATATAAAGAAAAGAAAATAACTACTGAAAAGTAGACTAATCTAAACTATATAAAGTGAATCTAATCAGCCTCAAATCCCCGGCAACGGCACCAAAAACTTGATGTGAATTGTGTGGAGTGTGATTAATGGATTGATTTATAGCACAGATTTGAAAATGCAACTAAATGATATATGGTCTAAACTCCTTCACCTCACTAAACTGCAAGTGCACAGATCGGAGTAGTAGATTCGAATGTCGTATCCACCGTGATTTGAAACTAAAGATTCACTAACTAATCTAGATTAATCCTAGGCTAAAGTAACTCTTTTTGGTGTTTTTAAGTAACAAATATAAGATGATACAGATATGAAATGTTCTCTTAAGAAGGGGTTCATCTAATATTCTGTTATGGAATGGATTAGAACAACTTAGCAATACAAATCAAACCAGATTTAACCTATAAAGACTACTCTCCATTAAAGTTAGAACTAATATCATACTTTCATATAAATATTAGTTAGGTTGATTCAACAAGGGTTTTCACTGATATTAGATTTTCATAAAACCTCTAGCTCAACGCATATATACAATCAAATCCACAACTAGTGTTGATGCTCTTGGTTTATCTCTAAACAACAAGGGAATCTAAAATCAACCTCTCGGTTGCCATTACAATACGAGATTCACATCAACAAAAGTAAATGAATCCATTATCAACATGGATTACTTAGAACCAGGAAACCAACTCAACAGAAATCACAATTGAAATCAAAAACCATAAAATAATTGTTAATGTTCTTGGTTTATTTCTAAACATCAAGAGAATCTAGAATCAGCCTCTTAGCTGCCACTACAAGATGAGATTCACATTAACAAGAAGTAAAAGGATGCATTCAGATCTTGACGAAGATTAAACCCAGAAAACAATGATGATGCTCTTGACTCATTTCTGAGCAAGAAAGAATCAAACAACTTCTCAGTTGTCACTAGAAAAGAGGATTCACATCAACATAAAACGGATTTGAAAACATGTAAAAATGCACTAACATTAGTGGCAAAAGTGATCTTCAATCATCCATCCATAAACAGAAATTAAACTACTATCCTATCCTAAGAGAGCTAAGATTTATCTCCTCATAAGTGATGAAATCAATAGAAAACAGATGAGGAACAAAATCAAAAACATCCTAAACATAAAGAAGAACAAAGCCCTCAGCTCTCAAAACTCCAGCAAGTAAGAACTCAGCCTCTAGCCAAATGGCTAGCAGAGGAGATCCCCTCTTTGCTCCTCAACATCCCCTTTATATATGGGATTATCATCACCCTTTGATCATCATTAGAACCTTCCATTCCATATGATTTTGCCACCTGTCTCTGGTCCTTTTTCTGCCAAAAGATTCCTTCATGCATACTTTATGGCAGCTTGTAAGTGGTCCCCTTCAACTTTTCCAGCAGAATTCTTATCTTTTATCCTTGATTTAGAAGCTGAAATGATATGAACAGCAAGCATCAAACTCTGCAATAAAAATTAGACAAATAAGAACTAAATTAGTATATTATCTAGCTCAAATGTGCAAATGTAAGATAACATTATGCTGAGAAGATAAATCCCTGTATATTAAGCATAATTATTAGAATATGAACATTTCAGGACTTATATGCACATGAATTAAGATGAAAAATGAGTAGAAATTTAATATGATCAACTAGTGATCATCAGTCGGTACCACAACCCTCACAACTAATTTCTTATCCTGGAGACTACTATTGGACTAAGCCTGAGTATCAAGCCCGATATGAACAGATGTTTGTGATTCGAATTCATGCCACAAGATTTCCGGATACCGAAATGCTCAGGGAGTACAATTTACTTGTAGATATTCATTTATTATTTTCTCATATTGGACTCTCTAACTTTGTGCATTCCTGGTGGCCAACTTATGAAGTACTAATTATGGAATTTCTCTCATCCTTTGAGCTTTTTAATTTAGATGGCAAGAATGATGATCAGCCCTGCATCTCATTCCAGCTTTATGGGCGACCATTTACCCTCACTCTTGGGGAATTTAATAATATTTATGAATTTCCCAACCATAGGTCTCGTTTTGTACCTACTGACTTTGATGCTAAAGATTTTTGGAAATAGATAATAGATGAAGACCGATTGGTTTGGAACACAGTTAAAGAAAGCACACTTTAGAATCTTGTCTTGCAATTCGTCCACCGCATGTTGATCAACACCTTAAGTGGACGAAGTGATAATGATGGTGCTGTCTCAAAGGGAGAGTTATACCTCATCAACAACATGCTCCACAGAACTCCAGTTAATATAGGTGCCTTCACCATTTGTCAGTTCCAGCCCCGCACTACTCATTGTGGCTATAGCATTAATATGGGTGTCCTTATCACTCCCATCGCTCAACACTTAAAACTTGACCTGGATGATCTCGAATCTATCCCAGGAAGCACCCACCTCACTCGTAGGTCAATTAATGCTATGGGTCTCGTGAAGACCAACAATTCAGGGATTAAAGTTTTAATTTTTAAAGGCTGCAACCAGGATGTGCCCTGCTTAGATCGGGATGCTTTTACGCCAATTAATCCAAATAATTAGTTCTTTTTAGGCAGTTCACACCTCCATAAGTAGGACCACCTGTCCCAGTTGATTAGCCACTTCAGGATGCAGAGTTCTCTTGGTTTGAATCTCCAAACTATACAGCAGCCCAACAACAAATGCCACAGTAAGAGTTTCTTCATGCTTCACAAGCAATTTCCTGACATGAGGCACTGACCCCTCCATCATATGTACCGATGCCATCCCCTATTCCATCTCCAGCATATGAAAGTTCTTCTGGCTCTTCTTTAGTTCCAGCCTCCCCATATCAGACTCATGATCTGATGGAGGAATTTGCACCTCTACTGGAATCGGCGCTGCCAAACCTTCTACCTCTAGAACATACTTATTTCTCACCACTCCCCGAACAGACTTATTACCAACCACCACCACCATCTTAGCCCGATTACGCCTCCATGCAGAGCCTCTAGGAATCCATGTACGATGAATAGTTCGCCGAGAAGGGGAGTTGCATACTATTTGAGAGGAGCAAAATAAGCAGTAAGCGGCATTGACCACCATCGAGCAGACTTCAGGGATATGCATGATGCCAGGGCCGCTTTGAGTCTCCTAGGATCAGTAGGTTCGCATGACAAGGTGCATCCATGACTATCATATGCGCCAAGGACATTTTGGCTACCACCCACCTTCACCGTCACATAGATAGTAAATCTGGTTACATCTTTTCCCTTTTCTTTATTTTTCATTTCTTTATTTTTCCCTTTTATTAAGTTTGTATCCCTTTCCCTTGTCGGCCTAACACTGAGGACAGTGTTTGGTTCTAGATTGAGAGAATTTGCATTTCATGCATTGCATTTTTCTTTATTTTTCTTTTTATTTGCCTATGTATGCATTTATATCAAAAATCTATAAAAATGAAAATTTTCCAAAAATACCATTGCATACATTTATTTTTGTTATCATCTTACTAACTCTTGTCTTACTATTTTAATTATCTTTAAGTAAAGTTCAAAGACATGTTGTTAACTGATGAAATTTCAATGCTTTTCTCTCTTATCACTTGCTATTTTAGTATTGAACTTATGGACTATGTGCCTATGCTAAGTAGAAATATGAATGTCTAGACTACAAGATCATGTTCATGCCTTTTATTTATTTATATTAAGTCTTGATAGTAATAGCCTTTTTATTGACCATTTAAGTACCCCTTGAGCTTAAAAAAATGTGTTGAAAAAAATAATAGTAAATTTTTTTTAATAAAGTTATGTGTAGGTACAAAAGTGTTATCCCGAACCAAGGTGTGTTAATTAGATCCATAGAGGTTCATGCCTGGTGACCTAAGGGCAACTGCTCTAGAATTCGTCGATCGAAAGCCTGCTACAAGGACCATCTTCTAGAATATGGAGAAGCACAAAGTATTGAATCATGTCTATATTCGAACCTTCATTAAGAACCTTGGTTGTTCGGGCAAGTAAACTCGAGGGGTGCCTTATCACCTGTTTCTATCATGTATTAAACTTAGCGGCCAAGAGTCACATCACAAAGAGTTTTTGGGCGATATAGGGATGAAGGATTTATCTTAACCCCAAGATCTTATCACATGTATTTAAGGCCATCTGGTCTGGGAGTCATCAGTCCAAAGCCCGCTACATGGACTTCCTTGTGCAGTCCTACTTGAAGATTAGAACTCTTAAAAAGACTGAAAACAGAAGTGTGAAAAAAAAGAAAAAATAAGCACAATTAGTACTTATGTGTTCAATATTAATGTTATTATTTGATAGATTGTTTATTTTTTTTATAAGGCTCAATTTGAGATTGGTTAAATATGTGTAGCATTCAGAACCTCTATGAAGCTAAGTGCATGGAAAGTGGTAAGATACTAAATAGTAGGTTTACAGAAGAACTGTGTGAGAAAATTAGTCAGTGAACAACATGGAGGCTATGATGGAACTCTCTTGTTCCTTGCTTTGGAATTGTTGCTTAAGGACAAGCAAGACTTTAAGCTTGGGAAAGTTTGATGCATGCAAAATGTAACATATTTTAGTTTATTATTATAATGAATTTTTCTATAATTTGATCATGACATGCATCATTTAAGATTGGTTTTAATCATAATTTCATATTTATTGATTTGATTATTAATGCTTTGAAAATTTTAACTAAGAAGAAATTTACTTAATTTTTGTAATTATTTTGTAGGGAAGTCGAATTAACGCCAAATGAGATTAGGAGTAAAACATAACTAGGCGAGATTTATCAGAGACTTTATATTTATTGGGCGTAAAACATACTTGGAGATGTTAATGGGGGTGCCAAATTGTTATCATCATCAAAGAATATCTGAGGTGCTGCTATCGTCCGATAAACAAACAAGAAAATTATTACGGGCAAAATGGCACTATCATGTATTAAACTTAGTGGCCAAGAGTCACATCACAAAGAGTTTTTGGGCGATATAGGGATGAAGGATTTATCTTTACCCCAAGATCTTATCACATGTCTTAATGGCCGAGAAGATCACATCCAAGTGCCAAATCGAGGTTATCACCTTAAGTGGATAAAATCTTACGTACAACTTCCTTGGGGGTTAAAGAAATGTAAAACTATTCTTTTGGGCATGAGAAAAAGATTACACCCTACATGACCAATTTTTATTGGTCAAAATTGGATGTATGACATAAAGAAGGGAGTGAAGATAACATGAATTTATCATATTGGCCGATTTTAGAAGAAGGGCATGAAGATTAGAAGAAGAATTTTATCGAAACGAATTTACTTTCAACCGTATGATATTAACGCACGTGAAGCACTTTTCACACCTATAAATACATGATGAATCATCAATTACGGGTGTGCATTGAAGTGTGTCGAGAGTCTATAGGCTTTGACCATGAGAGAGAGCGAGATGATTGGACGGCTAATCTAGACATTTCGACGACATCCGAGGGTTCTGATTTATTCTTGGTGTAATTCTACCAATTATTATTGTTATTTTGTTATTATCCCTCCACGTATCTAGGATGAACTCCATTTTTTTAGTTCTTTATTTTAGGAGATTGTTATTGAAGGGAAATATTGTGAACCCTTATTTCATTCTTGAATTTCTTTTGATCAATTCTTAACTATGTTTAATGATTTTGATTTAATTATTTAAATTTTTTAGTTAAGTAATTACTAGATTGTTGACTACTTGATTTTACATTTTATTTAGTTAAATTAAATGATTTATTATGAAATTAAAAATTGACATAGGTCTAATAACTAGTGTGTGGAGAATTAGATCTGTGTGGTGTGTTAATCTATACCAGTTTGTGGAGTGATTAATAGTTTAGGATTTTCATTGTAATGCATCTTTATGTTAATCTTATCTGTATCAATACCAGTTTGTGGGACTTCAATTTTGATTAAATTTAAGATAATTTAATTTGCTTGATTAAACAACAGAATTACCAGTTTGCGTACTTAATGATTTTAGTCTTGTAAATTAATAACTTAGGACAATTCTAATCCATCTTAAGAAATTTAATTTATCTTTTCTGGTTCACATATTTATCCTTAATTTATTATCATCCTAAGACCTAGCTTCAACACCATTATCTTATCGTATTATTATATTTTTTTAATATCTATTTTACAATTAGAAAACTTATCTTCAAAACCTATGTTTTTTCCCTCTCTTATTAATTTATAAAATTAGATATTGAATTAATAATATTTCTCGTGAATTCGACACTCTTTACTCCTATATATTTACTATATTACTTGAACGACTAGAGCACTTGCTAGCGGATTTATTTTGCTACATCATTTTACACTTCAAGTTCCTCGTGGGTTCGACACTCTACCCTCTACTTTATTACTTGATATTAATAGTGCACTTGCTAGCAAATTTATTTGTTACAAATTCAACGCATCAAGTTTTTGGCATCTTTGCTAGGGAACTATATTCTTAATTCTTAGTTTACATCGTATAAACTACTTTGAGAATTTTATTTTCTGATTTGTTTCACTTATTCTTTTAGTGTTGTTTAAGCTTTACAAGTAATCTTTTTGTACACAACCGGATCATCACGAGTACATCTTGACACCTCGATGACAATGAACAAAATGACAACAAATCAACAAATCGAGAGAAACAACCATGTCTGCTGATCATACTATAATTCTTCTCTTTTTTCACTCTAATTCATTGGCATTGCCCTGAAATGTTCATATTCTAATAATTATGGTTAATGTACATGCATTTATTTTCTCAGCGTAATGTTATCTTAAATTTGCATATTTGAGCTGGATAATATATTGATTTAGTTCTTATTTCTCTAATTTTCATTTGAGGAATTGATGCTTGTTAAATGGAAGAAGCGACCACTTTTTGCGGCTGACAAAAAGCACATAGAGAAGAATTTTTTTGAAAGAAGAGGGGACAAGAGGACAGATGGCAAAATCAAATGGAATGAAAGATTCTGGTGAAGATTAAATGGTGATGATAATATCATATAAAAGAGGGATGTTGAGGAGCAATGTGGGTTCTCCTCCTCTACTAGCCATTTGACTGGAGGTTGGGGTTTTCTTCCTAGGGTTGATTCTTCTATCTCTATGTTTTAGGATGTTTTTTATTCTGTTCCTTATTTGTTTTGTATTGATTTCATCACTTACGAAGAGCTAAATCTTAGCTCTCTTATGATAGGGTAGTAGTCTAATTTTTATTTATGAATGGATGATTGAACAACACTTTTGTCACTGGTATTAGTGCAGTTTTTTAATGTTTTCAAATTAGTTTTCTATTGATCTGAATCCTATTTTAGAATAGCAACTGTGAAGTTGGTGTTTGATTCTTTCTTGCTTAGAAATGAGTCAAGATCATTACTATTTATTTTTTTATTCTAATTCATGCTCAATTTGAATGCATTTATTAATGTGAATCTCATATTGTAATGGAGAGACTGATCTTAGATTCCCTTGTTGTTCAGGAATGAACCAAGAGCATTAACAATTAGTTTGTGAATCTGATTGCATCTGTTACTTGTGATTTCTGAGAAATGAGTAACTTGGTTTTCTGGTTCTAATCTTTCCATGCTTAGAATTGATATATCCATTTGACTTTTGTTAATGTGAATCTCATATTGAAATGGAAACCGAGAGATTATTTCTACATTCCCTTGATGTTAAGAAATAAACCAAGAGCATTGGCATTAGTTTATGGATCTGATTGTATCTATGCAGTGAGTTGAAAGTTTTATGATATTATGATATTAGTTGAACATTTATTGAATCAACCTAATTAATGTTCATATGAGAGTAATTTTTAAAGGTTGAATCTTATGACTATTAAGTTGTTCCATTCCATTCATAGCAGAATACTTGATGAACCCCATTCATAAGAGAACCTTTCATGATTTGTTAGTTATCATTTATATCAATCACTTTAAAAATACTAAAAAGAGTTAACTTAGTTTAGGATTAATTAGTGAATCTTAAGTTTCAAATCAATGTGGATAAGACATTCGATTTTACTACTCCGATCTATGCACTTGCAGTTCAGTGAAGTGAGGAGTGCATAGTCTATGTCTAGACCTTGTTTAATTTTCATTTTTGCATAGTCTACGCCTAGACCTTAATCTTTTGCATTTTATTCATAGAGTCCAATAAATCAGTGAGTAAATTACACTCCCACGAAATTCACATCACTGTCCAGCAAGATGGGATTCATATCGAAGCATCATCATCAAGACAAAGCACAAAGAAGAAGCCTTAACAAGTAAAGAAGATAGATATATTTCGAGACCCATCTACCGCATTCATAGAAGTTTTGGATTCTTTGCTGAAAAAGCTCTCCACTCATTAGACAAAATTTGTAGAGATAAATTCACAACATTAGACAAAATAGTAAGAAGACAGATTATCATAGTCAATTCTTGAATTCAAATCATCATCTTCTAACTTCATAGAGATGATTGGTCAATTTGCCACAACAATTTAAAGAAGGTTGACAATGCAAGATCAACCTATCCAAAATTTGGAGGCTTAGTTGTCCAAAATACAAAAGCAAATTGAAGTAGACTTCAACTATTTCACACCAAGCAAAGTTCGAGGCTTTGGAATCAAAATTTCATGCACTAGAGAATGAAGTTGCAAAACTGAGCTCTCTAATTTTTTAATGTCTAAGGCACATCGAAGAGAATCTCAAGGTCATCTTGTGCTCGTGCTATTATCAATATCCATGGCATCCAGAAATATTTTTTTTAGTAAGGACAGCGATGACTCAATGGCGTGTTAACGAGACAAGTAAATACATCATGAAAGATGGAAAGATTTAAAAGAGGGGCCCACCTTTGGAAACCTATCACTGATACATCAGTGTCTCAAATTCGGCCACCACTGAAGGACAAGAGCAAATCACCAACCTTTGCCTGCACATCAATGCACACCTCTTCAAATCTATTACATCCCTTAATTAAGTTTAGCAATTCTATTAATAAAATCGACAAAACCTCCTCCTTTACTTATCTTGTGGTATTTGCCAACACATACAAAAGATGCATATATATATTCATCAAAGTTTAAATAAAAGTTATAAGGCATCACATTCACATATTTTCATTATTGTTTCACAAATCATTTCACATATAATACCCCATAGGATCAAATTTTATACAACCTTACAAAAAGTGTCTCACAAACTTAACTACAGCATCTAGGATTACCTATTACATGCATGCTTCCAAAAGCAAAAGTGAAGGGGAAAATAAAATTTCTCCAGCGGCTCGACCTCTTCTATATGCAGCAAAACAAGCTTTGAGTCGACTCAACTCGAGAACTTATGAGTATCTAAAAAATTTAAAATGGGTATTGTGAGCAACAATATTTGCTCAGTGAGTGAAATAATAGTACAACATAGAGGAACAATACGAATGCATATAATATTAAATAATCACATTTTCCATACGCTAAAATATTTAAAGCATCACATATTAACATAAATTGTCAAATCATATGAACTTTCACATAAGTAAAAGTAACTCAACATATCATCATTTTCATAATTAAACTCCACACATGTGGCATCGCACATACTCATCATGGATCAATACATATCCCTCTATGATCATGAGTCATATAGTTAAGTAAAGCTTCATAATCAAGAGTCGCGGATACGTAGAGCAAAACATCGGTCAATACGTATTCGAGCTTCACAATTATGACTCTCGGATACACAAAGCATAACATGGGTCAATATGTGCATAGCAGTCCCCAAAGGGCAAAGACACCTGATATCGCCCCCAAGGCTTCATGTATATCGAATGTCATCCCAATAACTAGCATGGCTAATGAACACACGGAGTTTAATAATATCAAAATACACATGTTATGATCACATCTCATTATCAAGTAAAAATTATTTTAACTTCACAAGAATTATTCCCTAAAAACATTTTAATGTAAGAGATTACTCCAGCTCATATGAAATCCTTGAAACATATCATAAATACATTTCATAGCTCAAGATATGTTTCAATAATATTAATAATAGTGTTTGCTTGAGATATTATCATAAATAAAAGAACTAACGTATAACATTTTGCTATGCTGTAAATTTACCCACTCACCTTGTACTTTATCCCTTTAAGGAGGTTTACTAGATTTCCTCCCTTTCACTTGCAACTTGATGTTTCCCTACAAGCAATAATGCCCTTTTTTTACTTCTCAATCACCAATAATATAATATGCAATGCATGCTCATGATGCATGAATGTTATGCACCCTAAAATGCATATAATCTCCTCTAATACTAATTTCTAATTTCAGGTATTTATATTCATAAGCTATTTCACATTGGGACTTTTCAGTCCTCCAAAGTTTAACTAGGTGTTCTCTCAGGATTTCAAGCTGTGTCTATCAATTAATAATTGATAACTGCTTAACCATATGAACAAATCTTATGATTTTAGATTAATTAGAAACTATACATAATAAGGTTTCCAACCCCTAAATATCATTAACTAAGTCCATATGAGTAAGTCATAACATTCAAGGCAATCTGACTTAGGGTTTGTGTCCCGACTGTGTGTCAATGAAAGATTAATTTATATGTTTCTTCGTACTTGTCCATAACAAGATCATAACTTTCCTGGAAACTAGACTTCCTTATTATTTTTTCATAAAAATTATAGAATTTAACTCATTGTATAATCTTAAAATAAAAATAGTCAATTCGGATCATGATCTGTCAATGTCTTGGAATCTAACAGAATAATCACTATGAAATGAAAAATTCATTTCTCCCAAGATACATGTCCAAGTAGGATAATTCCACCTCTCACTGAACCTTTGGAATGTCTAATTAATCATATCCAAATTTCAAACCCTAATTCACTCTATTTTAATCGTGCCCTAATTTACAAATTGAACTTGTATCAGATTCGAAACATGATGAGTGACCAGCGAAGCTAAGTTCATAACTTCCTTTAGGTGATTCCAAGGGCCGTCGAAAGATAACTTCAAATGGATTATCCATACAATTTTTCATGATTTATAGGTGGATAACCACAAAGGAATGATCCTCTAAGGACAATTTTTGGATTAGGAACTCACCTTGAACAGTCTATGTTCCCAAATTTCCCCAATCAGTTTCGCTCGAGGTCTGCCTCTAGTAAGTTTTATTCCGTGAAAGGATAAAATTAAGTTGCTTATATATTTGTTTCAAAATTTTCTGACATCATATGGCAGTTTGGAAAAATATCCCTCTAAGCAGTTGTTCACCTTTTGCTGCTTGGAACTTGAGTGATGGTCAATCACATTTTTTTGTCATAATTAAATATTTTAATCCTAATTAAACTTATTTAATCCTATTTAAACATATATATTATAATATTTAGAAATTTTATAATTTATTCCTAATAACCTTGTGTAATTACTTTGTAAAATTTATCGATAATTAAATAATCATTATGCTCTAATTGAAATATTAATTACTTTATACAAATATCATTAAATGAACATCCGAACTAACTTAATATGTTAATTAAATGCATGATTATGCAGAAATGACATTTGTAGAGCACGTCCGTGACAGGAGACTTAAGAACCAGTCGACAATCCATGTTCAGCAACAACACACCTCTCAACTTCAACTTGGAAGAGTTATTGTACATGAAGAGCCGCCACCGCTTGATGAAGACATCGGATTGAAAGCTTAGGCGACATCCATGCTGAGTCTCGCCACAATGAGTGTTCACGATCACATTAAACCTGGTGAGATTGTTTCTTAATTGCATATCTATATTATTTTAATTGATAATTTCATATTAGTCTTAGCATATGTTATTTCATGGTTGATATAAGGACTTTAAACTTAGAACTAATTTTCTTCAACCTAAACATAAAGCATAGATTTTACTTTTAGTTTAGATCTTGTTTGTGTAATTTAGTACTTTTAGTTTAGTTAGTTTTTTTTTCTTAGTTGCTTAGTCTCTTTAGTGTCCTTTTTATTTTAATTTTTTTAAGGTCTCTGCAGGTCGCAAGCAAAAAAATTATTCTTCATGGGTCGTTATCTATGTGTCGGGGCGTTATATAAAACATCACAAGATTTTATTGGGTTATACGACACCATCAGTGCTTTTTTCCATATATTTCATATTTAACGGGTCGTTAGTACTTGTTTGTAGGTCTCACAGTAGCCCATATTTCGAACTTTTAAATTTCACAGGCCATTATGTCATCACGGGGGCTACCTCCATTATCACTGGCCATCACTAAGTTATCACGATGCAATCAGTACCTTGTTTCATGCAGTTTTTTTATTTTACAAGCCATTACACCATGGTAACGGGTCATAAGTTGTCCGGTCACCCCACGAAGGTGACAAGCTTCATGTCTAATGGCTCTTTTGTCTTTTCACGAGGCATTGTCATTCTTTCACAAGTCTCACAGTGGTTGGTCTTTTGTACATTTGGTTTTCACGAGGTGTTACCTTCTTTTCACGAGTCTCATAGTGTATGTTAGTTGAACTACTTTAGTTTCATGAGTCGTAAATGTTGGGTCATGGGCATCACAATAGCTTCCAAAACTTTTAGTCTACACATCATGGGTCATTACCCACTAGTAACAGGTCGTAAGTTGTCTAGTCACCCCTGTGAAGATGGCGAATTTCACGATTCATGGGGCTTCATCTTTCACAGGTCATGAGAATTTTTATTATTTCACTGGTCGTTACACGTGAATCATGACCTGTTAGAATTATATTGTGCCCCTAATGCCAAAGTCATCTGACCTATTACATTTTCATGTTACCACCCTAACACCAAAGCCATCTAATATAATGATCCATAACACTCATGTAACGACCCTTATTTTCTCTCATGTCTATTTGTTGCAGGTCCTCCATCTTCAACAACGACCACCCTACTTCCGCTCTAGAAAACCTTTTGATTTCTCTTCGTTGGCGACTACTCCTACGAAAGCTTTGGCGAAAGTCCATCGGTTGTCCCTTGCGCCGATGAACCTTCGATCAGTGCATGTCGGCTTAATTTTCACCGACGGCCCTCTTTTCGGTGATTTGCAATCACGGTGACCATGGAAACCCCTCCACTGACCAATCTCAACAACATCGCCGCCGGCCACGGCCCAGGATCTTGGTGACCACACGTCGGAGTTCTCCCTCCAACATCGACCTCCATTCATATCTTCGGTGCTGCTACTATCAGTTGCTGCTGCTATCAGTTTTTACCGTCGGCGAACCCATCGGCTGTGAAGCAGATGGTAGGTTATGGCACTCGTGTTCTTCCAGGGCATCGTCAACCATTTACTGTCTAGCTTAGTAAATCACTTGTTGTTTCTTCTCCTTTCTTTGACCTAGCACTGCTCATACAGTTTGATCACTAGCATCACACATGATTTCGAACGGCAGTGACCAATCGGTGACCCAACACTATGCCTTCTTGGACTATGAAGTGACATTTTTCCCAGTTCAATACTAGATTAGATTCGGCGCATGTTTGTAACACGTTGTAGAAGTTATGCAGGCAGCCTTCAAAAGAGATTCCATAAACCGAGAAGTCATCCATAAAAACTTCCATGATTTCTTCGATAATGTGACACCCAAATACTACTTTTTGGTGCCACAAGGGTGAAATTGGAAAATCAATTGTTTAAATTCAAATTTAAATCTTCGACGGAAACCAACGTTCCAAAAATCAACTAACTCTAGAAATTTTCAATAATTTCGGCATGACGTATGCGTAAATTCATTCATGCATCAAATACAATATTTATCCATATTCTTCACTTCACAGGTAATTTATAAAATTTTTAATAAGCATCATTGTCAATTTACAATTACCAAATAATATGGGACTCAAGTCCAAAAATTCCGAATTATATGAACATACGAGTGTCACCTCAAAATTATTACACGAACAGAACATATCGAATGCCTGCCAAAATTCATTAAGGGTCTCAAACACTTATCCAATTCCATGATAGGGACTCGCCCATATCATCTCATCCATAAACCATGGAGTCTCAACTCCCATCAATCAATATATATCCACATTAAATCATGGGCCACAACCCAAAACCAGGTAGTGTCAAGATAAATAAAATCAAAATAGTCATTTAAAAAAATGATAAGTATCAAAAGAAAAACATTGACCTAGATATGTTCCTCGCGAAATCTCACTCACTATCTTTTTTTTGAATCAATACCCTTTCCAATCAAATAGGCAGTATATATATTCCTTTCCTAAAAACATTTAAAGAAAAAGGGATGAGCATGAATTAAGCTCAGTGAGCTCAAAGGACTACCTCAAGTATTAAAATCATTGCGAAAATCCACATCGCCGTTATCAACATCTTTTGGGCCGTGATTATCTTTCGGTGACCTTGAGCGAGCTATCACGCCCCCATTAAATTGCGCAGAAGGCCGATGACCTTTTCCTTATGACCTGTTAACATCACCTCATTAGGCCATTATCTAATCATCATGATCCATGACAAAATAGGTTTTTGACCAACGAGAGAGAGAGAAAAAAAGAAGAATAAAAAATTTTTTTATCGGCCAAAGACAGTAGGATTCTTCTTGACTTTTCACATACATTGACTTGTGACAATTAGGTTGTATTGTTTTCTTTTCTACTATTATATTTTTTTCATCATATTTATTCTCCGACAGGTTTGATTTTCAACAAAAGGTATAGTATTGAGTTCAAGCTTAGGAGAGTTTGCAATTTCATGCATCATGTATATTTTTTATATTGCATTGCAAGCAATTCCCTTCATGTTTTATTTGCATATTTGCTTGCATCTCATATTAAAAAAAATGTTTTTCATGATTGAAAATTACACCTTATTTTCTCATGTCGTAGTATTTACTTATTTTTTTCAAGCATTATTCAAGGACATCCTATTAATTAACGAAATTTGAAGCATTATTGTTTTATCATTTATCGCCTTCTTGTGGGTAATTGGTTTGAAGAAAGTTGCTTAGTGAAACTATGGATCCTTGTCGAAAAATCATGTTCTTGCACTTATTTTTTATATTATGTATATTAGCTTGATAATGGTTATATCTTGTTCAACATTTAAGTGTAGCTAAGCTTACTAATAAATAAATACATGGAAAATTATCATCCTATATAAAAGAGGGCTAGTTTAGCTCCAAAAGGTATGAGTAGGTATAGAAAAGTGTTATCCAAAACCATGGTGCGTTCGCGTAATTAGATCCGTAGGAGATTCTTGCTTGACGACCTAAGGGAAACTACTCTTGCTTGGGTACCCAATTAGTGAAAAAAAAGGTGGAAAGAAAAAGAAGTAAAAAAATGAATGACGATGAAAAGTTTCTAAGTGAAGAAATATAATAGCAATAAATGAATAAAAACTCATATTACACTTGTGTATTCAACATTGATATTTTATTTTAAAGAATTATTTTCTTATTATTCATAACTGAATTTTGAGGAGTTTAATAATGTATTTCATTTAGAAATTTCACAATGCCGGTTATTATGGAAAAGTGGCGATGGATGTATAAAATCTAGTGCTAAGAAGAGTAGTTTAGTGATATGGTGGAAGTGATAATTTACCATTTTGGTTGGAGCTTTGTTTTGAGCATTGCTCGAGGACAAGAAAGTATCTAAGCTTGGGGCAATTTGATGCAATAAAAATACAACATATAATTAGTCATGCATTTAATCACATTTCGATTCATTTTCATATAGCATGCATCATTTTCTAGCCTTATTTGCTTTAATTTTATAAAAATGAAAATCTAACAAAATTCTTTGTTTCATTGCAGAAAAAAGCAAGAGAAAAGAGTTAGAAAGCCATCGGAGAAAATGGCACTCAAATTTGAGATAAAACTGAACTAGAAATTGAAAATTAGCCGAGGCTGCTAAGGCTAAAATGAATATAATGGGCATTAAAATCACACTTTTACTCTGATTTGGACACTCTGAGGGTCGTGAGATCACTGCTACGGGCCGTGAAATTACTACTACAAACCATGAAAAGTCATATTTAGGCATTACGAAGCCATATTTAGTCATTGTTTGCGGTTATTAGTTTTATTAGAAGTTCACTCGTCTTGAGAGGTTAATAATTTAGGTACTCCTAATTTGTCTTAAGAATTGAATCCACTATTTATTATTATGACTCAATTATTTCAGAGGATCAAATTATTTCAGAGAATCATACATGTTTATCTTTACATTAATCATCCATTATTCTCAAGGCTCAAGACTAATTTATTTTATTATTTTATCATTTATTTTTTGCACCTTTAATTTTATGTTTTCATATCCTCAAACCCTCTTCTTCTGCCAGTAGATTATTAAGATAGATTCGATTTAACTAGTTCCTTGTGGGTTCGACACTCTACTATGTACTTTATTACTTGATACAAGTAGTGCACTTACTGGCAAATTTATTTGTTACAAATTCAACGCGTCAGTCTGATTCCATTTCAAGCGGAGTCCCTGGTATTGTTAGTTGCCTAACTATACCCTTTTCATCACATAACTTTTTGAATAAGTCAAAGAGATATTCACGGCCAAGATCGGTTCACAAAACTTTAATTTTATGATACACTTGATTTTTTGTTATGATCATGACTCGTACAAAACAATCAAAAGCTTCGTATTTATGAGAAATCAAGTATACAACACCATAGCGTGAATAATCATCTATAAAGGTGATGAAGTGAGAAAAATCATGTCGTGCATGAATATTCATCAGACCATATATGTTTTGAATGGATTAATTATGACGGGTACTCAACGTGTTGTCCTTTCCCAAATGGTGTTCTTGTTTTCTTGCCAGTTAGAATTTCTCACAATTTGGAAGATAAACTTTTGCGAGGGACCTCAAGAAGCCTTCTCTAGAAAGTCTTCTTTCGATCTTGACCAATGTGTACAAGTCTGCCATGCCAAATATTGACACTTTCATTCACATTAACAAACGATATAAAATAATAACTATCAGCAATAGATGTTATATTTAAAGCATAGAAACCATTATTGAGAAAAAAATTTCATAGAAGAACACATTGTCAAGATATATTGTCTTACATAACCAAGCTTGTCTAATGCTCACACAAAAAGTAAATTTCATCTAAAAGCTCTAGCATATAAAATGTCTTGGTGGTAAAGAGTTTGTCCATTGCGATGTTCTAACTTATATGTTCCAATGCCTTTAACTTCAACTTTTTCATTGTTGCCAACGTAAATCCACTTTCTCCACACACTTATTCGAAGAAATTCCACAAAGACCCTATGTTGTCTTGCTACACGGTTGACGGCTCCCGAATCTACAATCCACGAAGGATGAGATTTAGCAATTGAGGGACAACTAGAGACATAAGAAAATGAATTGTGGTTAGGACAAACCATCTTAGGATCAGTGCAATCACGAGCGAAGTGACCACATTTGCTATAATTTTAGCATTTCACTTTATTTATGTTTGCTTTGTCGCCATGTTTTCCACATTTGCGCTGGTGGCCTTAGGCTTTCTTTTGTACAGTATCTCCACTCCGTTTATTTTGTTACAACTTATGTGACATTTTTGTCTTGAATTGGGAACTAGTTCTTTGCCCACCATTTTCAACAACTAATGTTTTAGGGCTTTGGTGGGTCTCATCCTCCATTTCAATGTGGCGAGTAGCTTGGTCAAAAGTTTTGACACTTTCGTTGTGCATCAAATTACAATGCATGTGTTCCCAACTTTTAAGAAGAGAGCAGATGAGAGCCTGCACATGTTACTCGTCATCGAGCACTTGTCCCACATTCTTAAGTTCACAGATCATTTTAGACATCTCTTGGACATGCTCCCTCATCGTATGATTTGGTTGCTTCCGATAAGAGTCAAATTCGATTGTGAGCATCCGACGCTAGGTGGTCATGGACATCCCAACCCGTCTTTTGTCTGATCTGATATGATAACGGACAAGTCCATCCATGATCGGTCTAAATTCGTCCAATAAGTTATCGGGCTCAAACGGATTCCAATCGTTTGCCTGATAACCGATAGTTTGGTATCTGTCCGATATTCGTCTGTGACTAACAAACTGCCCGATAGGCTGACCATTAATCCATTAATAATATTTAGTATTTGAACAAAATGAATTACTACTTACCTAGTGCCTATCAATAATAGCTAACAAACTTATATAATAATATTTACCTAATAATAGAATATAATAGTTTATCCAATATTAATTTTATTTTTTCTATTATTAATGAAAAATAAAATAGACAAATGACTAAAAAGACAAAAAAAATAAAGAAAATTATTAGAAAACTGAAGGAAAAATTAATGATACCTTATTTATCATATTATTTTATTATTGCATCAAGAAAAGAACATAAGAAATATAGAAAAAATAAATGCCAAATTTAAAAAAGAATGAAAAATAATAATTTAGTTTTTTAAAAAAATAATGGGCTTGCTCGATCAATCTGTTTGTTAAGGCCTATATTAGACTTTAACGGGTCGGACAAGTTTGAAAGTCCATTAGGTGGTTCGATTATAATTCAGCCCGTCTGATGTCACAAAACTTGATTGACCGAAACTATTAGGAGCCTGTCCGATCCGTTAAACACCACTAGTCGTGGTGACCCCATACTTATTGCAGAGCGCCATCACATTTTGAATGCTGTCTTATGGACTTCAAATTCACATAAGAGAAAATTTCTCATCATTTTTAGCAACGTAATGCGAGCAATACGATTCTTTTTGGACCAAACTTGATATGTCTTCATGTCCCTCTAGTATTAGGCATTATTTTCAAGTGCAAGTTTTTTAACAACATGGTTAATGCTCTCTTGTTCTTCTAAGAGATATTGTACCTTGCGGTACCAAATATCATAATTATCGGCATTTAGCTTTTCATTCTTGTTCAGATAAACAATTATTATTTTTGGAAGTCATCATCTAGTTTGGTCAAAAAAATAGAAGAAATCATTGTTATACATGTTATAATTTGTCCACAAAAACATAAAGAATGAAATAATTGCCGGAGCAAAGTTTTAATGACATATAAAATTATATTTTGATAATACAAACCTCGAAAGTTTAAACTTAAATGCTGAAAACATTTAAAGAGAAAGAGATAACTTTATGCACTATATTTTGATCAAATAATTAACTATGATCTTATTAGATTCTAGATAAATCATAATATCAAACTTGTAGAGAGTCATGTTAGCTATCCATAAAATCCAAGATTATATATGTAACGCCCCCAAAATTCGGCCCCAATTTAGTTGCTGAACCCCGGATGACGTCACTTTAACTTGACCTAATTTTATAAAACTTTGTAGCGGAAATATAATATAGTAAACTTAAAATGACAACATCATAAACTGCGGAAGACTTCATGATTAAAACCCAAGATACATAAATTGGCCCTTGGGCCTAATAAGGTCTAACGTATACCCAATAGAGGGTTCATCATACATAAATGAGTTCAAGTGGAGTACGTGACTCAATAAGAGACCCATAAGCCACACATAATTAACCCTTATAAGGGTTCATCATCATGACATAATAAAAATAAGATAACTTGAGCCGTAGCCCGACAGACCCATGTGCAATGTCGCCGTCACGAGGCTCTCACCGCCGAACCTAAGCCTCCTTCATACCTGCACGGATCCAAAGGGTGCAGGGGATTTCTCACGTTAGAGTATGTTAAAGTCCATGCATGCTATGATCTTATAACATGATTTCTATATGTCATGGCATATGCATTTCATCATCATAGAACATAAGTCATATGCATGCTATGAGCTACATATGCATAATATATAGCATGTGAGCATATCATCATGACAAGATAAGATAACATGCAACATCAAAATTTTTAGATCATGCATATCATAACTTATCATCTTAATTATCATTATGCTATTGCATATCCTATCTTATCATTATACTTATCATTATGCTATTGCATATCATATCTTATCTTCATACTTATCATTATGCTATTGCATATCATGATCTTATCTTACTTTACTTTGTCATCTTTGTTCATGACATCATATGATGTGACAAGTGGACATTCATATTGCATCCTCATAGGTGCATACTTCTTCATACTTCTTTATCATCTTTAACTTTATATCCCAAATCATTCATCATTTATCTTTTCGTCTTTCATCTTGATTTAGATACATTCTTATCTTGTTGATTGAGAAGTTCATGTTGGCTCGTCGATCTTAACTTGACTTTACTTAACTAGGCCAAGATCTTTTTGTCTCGTTGGAGGCCACACCTTGTCCACTCTTATGTGGGGTCTTGGTCTCCGAGAATACCACACCTTGTCCACTCTATACTAGGGTCTTGGTCATCCCCTAGTTCCTTTATCGGGATCTTTTGTCCCATGAGAAGCCACACTTGTCCACTCTTATGTGGGGTCTTAGTCTTCCCTGAGAGCCACACCTTATTCTCTCAAGGGGGTCTTGGTCTCCCACTTACATCCGACGACATCAACAAGACACATTCATCAATCTGTCTTTTAATTACGTTCATCAATACATACAATCATTCAATACATGTTGCATGTTTTAATCCTATTTAAGGTCATACATACTTCAAATCATGCTAAGTATGGACATTCAATCATAATCAATCATCTTCCAGAACGGACGACCATTTCGGATTACGGTCGGCCGCTGGACTAGTATCGGACGACCGTTAGGATTATCGGTAGACCGTTATGGTCCTTTCGGACGACCGAAATAGGGCGTTCGGTTCGTCCGCTAATCACAGAATGTGATGACTCTCTAAAATGGACGACCGCTGGGATATCGGTCGACCTTTATGGGTCTTTCGGACGACCGAAACTGAACTTCAGTTCGACTGCTAATCACAAAATGTGATAACTATCAAATCGAATGACCGCTGGGAATATCGGTCGACCATTACATGGATATCAGATGACCAAAATAGGGTGTTAATCACAGAATATGACGACCCTTAAAAAATGGACATGTGATTTTATGCATATTAGTGTTATTATGCATATTTATTAGTACATGAAAGTGTCATGTTATTTTGTCATACATTGTATATGATTATGAATTTAAAGTAAAATTCATGCACACATGTTATTACATGATATTTTAAGTGTAGTATGTCACACTTAAATTGAATTTCCATATGAATTAAATATTCATGCATATAATTATGTTACATTTACTTAAAGTGTATTTAAATGTGACACATGTAAATTGACATGATAATTGAGACCGCGCATTATTAGTGCATTATGGGAATTGGACTATATAATAAGAATTTATTTCATTTAATCACTGAGAGGTGTACTTAAGGTTTTCTTGTTGTTCAGATATGAACCAAGAAGCAATTGCAAGTGCTGAGTTCCATATGTAATTGAGTGCTATTTCTATCCAATTCATTAGTGAAAATGTGGATTTCATTTCCATTTGCAGCTGAGAGGCTGATTTAAAATCCTCTTGTAGTTTAGAGATAAACCAAGAAGCATTAGCACTAATATTGGATTGATTTCATTCATATTTATTTAATTGAAGCATTTCCTTCATTTTCAAAGTGCAATTGATTGTTATCATTTCATATTTCGTTAAATTCCCAAATTTCAGCAAGGAATTTTGATCTTGAGCCTAATGATAACTTGATATTCAGTGGGGATCATCTTCTAATTCAATCTAGCTAACATTTATATGAGAATATAATGATTAATTTTGGACAAATTCAGCTGTGAGAGCAGCCATGTTATGATTGAATCATATTTGACTACAAATTGATAACTTGTCCCATTCCATCCATAATTAAGTTAGATGAACCCCAACTCCTAGGAGAACCTTTCTCATTGATAGATAAACTATTTTATCCCTTAGATTAGCATTTATAATTCAGTTTAGATAAATTCCCAAAAGTCCAAAATCAGTTATCATTTTGCCATAGTAAAAAATCTGTTTTCACTTTCCTTCAACTTTGTAACTTTAGTTAAGGCTAGTCTAGATTATTTTAGGGAGTCTTTGGCTTCAAATCACTGTGGATACGACATTTGAGTATATTACAATTGACCTGTATACTTGCAGTAGAGAGTGAATTAGGGAGTTAAATCAAAAATTGAAAAATCTCACTTTTGACCCAAAAATCAGCAAGTTATCACTACACTCCTCAATATCACTATCATTTATCAAAAACTTCTCAATGATAACCAGGCCCCTCACAAGGCTGCTAGCAAAAGATATTGAGTTCAATTTTGATGAATATTGCATGAAGGCCTTTAATTAGTTGAAAGAAGCCCTCATATCAACCCCCATAGTGCAGCCACCAGATTGGACATTACCCTTTGAAGTTATGTGTGATGCCTCTGACCAAGCAGTAGGGGCAGTCCTAGGACAAACAAGGGATAAGAAACACTATGTCATATGCTATGCTAGCAAGACATTGGATGAAGCCCAAGTCAACTGTGTCACTATTGAGAAGGAATTACTAGCTGTGGTATTTGCATTTGACAAGTTCAGGTCTTACTTAGTTAGATCAAAGGTGATTGTCTATACTAACCATCAAGCTGTTAGGCACCTAATCAGTAAGAAAGAGTCTAAGCCAAGGCTTATCAGATGGATCCTATTGCTGCGAGAATTTGATGTAGAGATGGAAGGAAAATCTTGATCCTATTGGCACTGAAAATCTTGTTGCAGATCATTTGTCAAGGATGGAAGGAAATCAAGATTCTCCATCAATCTCTATCAATGACTCATTCCCTGATGACCTTCTAATGGCCATATCAGCTGCCCCAGCTCCTTGGTATGCTGACATTGTAGATTACTTGGCTTGTGGAATCATTCCACATGAATACTCCTATCAACAGAAAAAGAAGTTCTTCTATGACATAAAAGACTTCTATTGGGATGATCCATTTCTATTTAGGAAGTCTCCTGATTGCATGTTCAGAAGGTGTGTGCCAGAAGTTGAATTTCAAGCCATTTTGCATGAATGACACTCATCTCCATATGATGGACATGGTGCTACTCAAAAGACAGCAGCCAAGGTTCTCCAATCTGGCTTCTATTGGCCTTCCTTATTCAAAGATGCCCATATATATGTCAAAAGTTGTGATGTGTGCCAAAAACCAGGGTCAATTTCTAGGAGGAATGAAATGCCACATAATGGGATCCTAGAAGTTGAAATTTTTTATGTTTGAGGCATTGATTACATGGGACCTTTCCCTAGCTCCTTTGGATACAAATTCATATTGTTGGGCGTTGATTATGTGTCCAAATGGATAGAGGCCATTCCAACAATAGCTGCTGATTCCAAGGCTGTCATCAAGTTGTTTAAGGATATAATTTTTCCAATATTTCAAATTCCAAGAGTAGTTATCAGTGATGGAGGCAGCCACTTCATTGAAAAATGTTTTGAGAACCTCCTAAGCAAGTATTGAGTTAGGCACAAGGTCTCAATAGCCTACCACCCTCAAACAAATGGCCAAGCTAAAATATCAAATAGGGAAATTAAGGCTATTTTGGAAAAAAATAGTTTCCTTGACTAGAAAGGATTGGAGCTTGAAGTTGAATGATGCACTTTGGGCCTATAGGACAGCCTATAAATTTTCAATTGGTGTCTCCCATACATGTTGGTTTATGAAAAAACATGCCACTTGCCAATTGAACTCAAACACAAGGCACACTGGGCTATCAAAACACTAAATTTTGATATGCAATCTTGTGGACATAAGAGGCTATTGCAACTTGATGAGTTGGATGAGATTAGGCTCAATGCCTATCATAATTCTGAATTCTACAAGGAAAGGACAGGCATGACAGCAGGATTTTGAAGAAAGATTTCAAGGTTGGAGACCTTGTACTATTGTATAATTCAAGGCTCAAGTTGTTTCTTGGAAAGTTGAAGTTTAGATGGAGTGGACCCTTCAAAGTCCACAAGGTTTATCCTTTTGGGGCTGTGGACCTTGTCAATGACAATGCTGACATATTCAAGGTTAATGGACAAATATTGAAGTTATACAACCCCACAGCCATGGATTCAACAAAGGAAGTGCTGATTTTGCAAGATCCCCCACATTTGCCTAGTTGAATACCAAAGGAACAATGTCTAGCCTAAGAAACTAAAGTAGGGCACTTCTTGGGAGGTAACCCAAGCCATTTTATATCTAATTTTCTCTATTTTGCAGGAATAAATCAGGGAGTAATCAGATCAATCCATAAATTTTCATTTAGGGAGTACTACACTCAATTTTGATTTTCTTACTGAAATACCACTGATAACTGATATTATCTTTTCCTTCATGCTATAATTATCATATTGACATCTGAATTATCATTCATATCAGTTATCCACATCTACCATTGTTGAATTTCAGTGCATTGTAGTGTATTATTGAATTGTGCATCTCAAAAATTTGATATTGCAGATTTTATTGATATCCTCTACTTCTCTGCAGAATTGGTTGAAAATCATGAAGTATGGATCACCCAAAGCCTCTAGTTGAGATGCAGAATGGATCAAAAGCACAATTCCATGAATTTGATACCCTCCCAACCCTCTCCCTTACCTATATTTTCACCACTATGGACAGTGCTGAGAATAAGCTTAGGGGAGGAAACCTGGTGCTTTTCTAAACTTTACACCATATTTTCAATCTATTCTAATGATCATATCATCATTTATCACTAGGTTATCACTATTTTGAATAAGTTATCACTGATTTCACTCGGTTATCATTAGTTTTGACAAGTATCACTGGTTATCACAAATTGTGCTCAATTTAATTCCTACCTTCATTTTAACTCTAAAATGGGTGAAATCCTTTAATATGACAGTTAGTAAACTCCAATACCAAGTGGTCAAATTTGGCCATAGTCTTCTTGCTTTAATCAGCCTATTAATTCAGGTGCATTTGAATCAAAATTTCAGCTAAAAATTTTTCTTTTTGTTGGCAACACTAGCTGACACCTATAGATTGAATTGATAATATAAGATGTTTAGAAGGGGGTCAAGGCTCTTGCTGCCATGTTAAATAGGAAAACTTGACTTCTTGGACCAAGGGATCTAAACCTTACTTGAGTTTGAACTATTGCTCACTTCATGAACAGGATAGAAAAAGAAAAATGAAGAAAGGAAAAAGTGAAAAGTTGCATTTTGCATTGCATGCATGCATCAATAAAGACAGTGAAATTCCAAAAAGGAACCTCTCTTGAATAAAGCCAAGATTTTTATCCTGTGACCAGCATGAATAAAAATCAAGTCTCAACCTGTTTACTTCAATTTTCATGAATAAAAGTTAGGTGTTAAACCTGTTTAAGCAGTGAAAAATCTGTTCATGAAGGGATTTGTAGTTCAACCTTTTTGTAAAGTTGACAATTTTGGAAATTCAAACTTGTTACTGCTAGTACTTCTTTCATGGCTTAAATTTGCTTTAGCCTTTGTGATTCCCTAGCTAGAAATTAAGTTTTTGGAAAGAATGAGATGTTGGCAAAGTGGCAAACTCATTTGGTTTTAATTAGCTGGTTTTGAATTCATTTGTGAACTGTTAAATTCATGTTTGTTCTTAATTTCTGAATGTTTTGCTTGAGGACAAGCAAAAGGCTAAGCTTGGGAGAGTTTGATCACTAGCTGATCATATTAGGTTTTTATCCCATTTTCTATTCATTTCACTCATATCGAGTCCTCATTTTACCTCACTTTTGGCCAATTATGCTTAGAATGCAATAAATTGTGATAACCAGCTAATCATCTTCATTTTACACTTAATTCCATGTGCATAGAGGTTCTAAATTGCTAAAATACAAAAATATATCAATTCTATGCAAAGTTATCATTTTTTGGCCAAGTTATCATTGCAATGTGCAAAGTTATCATTTTACTAATTGAGCTGATTTCTAGTGGTTATCTTGCACTAAATCTCTTGTCATTATGAATAAATCATATTTGGATAACCATTATTTGATTTGTGCAAAGTTATCATTCCATTTCACAAGTTATCATTTTTGGTGTCAAGTTATCGTTTTTAGGGCAAAATTGTCATTTCGATGTGCAAGGTTATCATTTCTACATAAAAGCATTAGGCAATTGTTAAATACTGTCCTAACTCCTTGCTGCTCTAATTTGATCACATTTGGATAACCACAACTAAGTTTACAACAAGTTATCATTTTATGATCACAAGTTATCATTTTATGGCACCAAGTTATCATTCCTATGAAATATTATTCACACTTGATAATTGACCTCATTTACTTGTCATCCTAATCCCTTTGTTGCCTTCACTGCCCTGAACCACTCATATTTGGACAATATTCATGATATGGTGCAAAGTTATCATTCCGGGCTTAAAAGTTATCATTTTTAATTATGGATTTCATTCTTGCACAACACCAAATTCCATTTGATAATAGAGCTGATAATTGTTGATGTCCTAATCCTTATTTGTTTAAATCTCATTCAAGGACTTTGATGTTTATTGTTTTGGCCTTTCTAGCAGGTAAAACAAGGCTGTAAACCAAGAAAATGGAGGGGGGACCACTCCAAAAGCTGTCAAAAAGCTGTTACATCTGCTGATATTTTTTGGACAAGACACATGACACAATCAGGGGGTGATGGAAGCTTCCTATCTGCATCCTAGGGTGAGGAAAGATCATATATAAGTTGAGAAACCTGAAAAAGAAAGGGGGGATGGCCATTGCAAGGGTTTCTGCAGAAAGGAGCTAAAGGAAGGAGCTGAAGAGCTGCAATCCTGACTTTTCCTATCGACAACCTTCAATTCAAGATATTTTGTATCAATCCTTTCTTCTATTGTGTGTCAATCTTTGTAATTATGAGGAGCTAGATCACATTTCTCCTAGGATAGGGTAGTAATCTAAAACATGTTATGGATGGAGTGAACAACACTGAATTTTCTTCTCTGATTTTTTACACTATTTTGATTTCTGATATGATTTCTGATTTCTGATTTCTGAATTCTTGGAATGGCTGCTATTGTGGAACCCTAATGGTATTAGCAACTGAAAGGTTGATTTGTGGTTCTTCTCTTGTTCAGAAATGAATCAAGATACAATAGCATCTCCTTGATTTAAGTTTGATATAACCTTATATGAATCTAAAAATCTGATCTCTGCTGGAATTTGTTTTATCATTTGGACCCCTAATTTTATTTGCAACTGATAGGTTGATTTGTGGTTCTTCTTGAAGTTCAGAGATGAATCAAGAAGAAATGATAATCTTTGGATTCCCAACTACCATTGTATGCTTAATGCAACCAATTAACTAATGTTAATGTGGACCTCAATTTTATGTGCAGTCGAGAGACTGATTTTAGGTCTCCTTGATGTTTAGATATAAACCAAGAAGCATTGGCATTGGCATTGGATTAATTATGTTTTTGAATGGTCTATTGAGCAATTGTTCCACCATCATATGTGTTGACTATTAGTGGTATTAAATTAAACCCTGCTGCATTGCCAATTCTGATAGGATATTGTCAATATGAGTATGACATCAGAATCTGAGCTTAAAGTTAACTTGATATCAAGAAGGAATCTTTTCTTATTCAACTTAGCCAATCAACCATATGAGAATATGATAATTGGCTTGAATTAACTCTGCTGTGATAACAACCCCTCTTTAAGTTGAATTAGAATTGATTATATTGATAACTTATTCCATTCCATCCATACTTGAATTAGATGAACCACAATTCTTAGGAGAACCTTCCCATTGATTGATAAACCCCTTTAGCCCTTAGTTTAGCATCTAAATTTCAGTCTAAAGCAATTTCTAAAAATCCCAAAAATAGTTATCATTTTTTCATTATTAAAAATATGTTTTCTACTTTTCTTAATTCCCTGTTTATGCCACTTAAGTTAGGACTAATCTAGATTGTTTAGGGAGTCTTTGGCTTCAAATCACTGTGGATATGACATTTGGGTCCATTACGATTGACCTGTACACTTGCAGTAGAGTGAGTTAGGGAGTTTAATCAAAAATTGAAAATTCTCAAATTTGACCACAAAATCAGCAAGTTATCACTACACTCCTCAATTTCACTACCAGTCTCCCATTTTACCCTTCCTCTATGCACGACGACCGACGACCAAAATCGAAGGCCTACTTGTGAACAATAGTAAGAAATATGGATTCAAACTCATTGGCCTACTTTAGCATCGACTGCAGCGCGGTCATCCTAGCCACCATGTACTTTGTATGCTCATTGTCTCCAACCACGACAGATCTATGCTACCAATGACTGTCAAGAAGAGGACGATTTAGAGGACCTCAAAAAGGTCGAGTATGAAAAGATTCACATTGATGAGGCCACGAAGGTGAAGGGGTATGAGGGAATGATCGAGGTTGAGGATCATTGGTGACGAGGGATTCCGCTTCATGGTGTCAGGTTGTGTGGCGTCCAACGACGATGGAGAAGACCGAGAGTCAAAAGCGACCTTCCTCTCTACCCTTGGTATAGAGCTTTCGTTCTATGATGAAGAAGGGTACAAAGATCGATGGAAAGAGAATTTCAATTGAATCCTATCAGAAAGAAAGAGGGATTTCTTTGTCGACATCTTCATGGACTGGCTTCACTCATTTCAAAGAATGATAAAGTGATACCACATAAGGAGCAGAATTACTTTTCCTGGATACTGGTGAACCATGTTAGATGTGTGGGACAGAGGCCAGTCCTCTAACAAGGAAGTAAGCCAACTGCCTTATTTATGTAGTGACTCACATGATTCAAAGGTGAATCACATAAGCTAGAAAGATTCTTCTTAATGCTTCGAGGTGGGATAGTTGCCTTCTTCCTTCGTAGTTCCATGCTTTTTTTATCATTGTTCATTCTTCTTTGAAGTCACAACGAGCAGCACGGCCTTCACGAAAGAAGAAAGACATTCGACTGACCCATGAACCATGGTTTACCTTTGTTAATCAACTTGAACCGTGCTTTTTTTAATCGTGCGTTGAATTGAAAATCGACGATGATAAATGTAGAGAGGACACCCAAAAAATAGGGAGGACAAACATTATATCCTATTCAGATTTTTATTTTTTAAATATATACAATGATCTTAATGCAAATTTGATATAAAACCAGCAGCAGCAATACATGTAATGCACTGAAAAAAAATAATATTATATAAAAAGGGAAGCTGAAGAGTCAGGCTTTGTCTTCTTCTTTTTATTTTCTTTTTCACTTCCTCTCTCTCTCTCTCCTTGTCAATTGGGCTCTCCAATGGCAAACTCTAGTACCATGGCAGAAGCCCCTGCCATCAGATTTCCTCCACCTTCGAGACGGAAGGCCATGAGTCAGACTCTCTATAAGGGTCCCTCCTCCCCCTCCATTCTATTTCTTTTTTTTCTTCGTTCTTCCTCTCACCTTGATCGTACTCATGTGGGTCTCTACCAGGGGATGAGAGGAGATCGTCGATGACATTCCCAGGCGCAGACGACGGCGGACGAGAGCTGGTCGAGGAGCTGGGGTGCGAACCACCGAGAGGACGCACCGACAAACCATGAAAAGCTTAGGCGTAAGGTGTGTTTTCGGGATCTTCGGGATGAATCGAAGCATGCTCTTAAGGACCGAAAACCTTTGTTCACTTGCATCGAAACCATAGTATATGAACCCGGTAGTAATAACTCTATTCTTCCAGCGAATCTATATGAACTCATCAAAATGATTTTTGCATGTTGTGTTCGAACCGTTTAGATGATGCATGGTTAGATAGTTTTCTTATATAATCCATATTACCATGTGATGCTTTACTCGGTGCCTATGAACTTGAAATAGCCATGCATGATACTTGTAATCACAAAGAAAACGTAATGATCGAACTATGAAAACTCACGCAATTTTTACGTAATAACCACCAAAATCATGATCTTATGATTTTCACTCCTTGATTTACATACTTAATACCAAATCAGTTTGAAATAATGATTACGCTCATTTGAACCATACTTACTCCTTTACGACTAAATCGAATCAATGGATCGTTACGTTGATATGATTATGTTCCTTCAATCGAAATATGAATAAAGAATGGCTATGATCCTTACGAACTCTCATGAAGAATGATTTCAAACTATGATGAACTCCTATGAAATGAACAAGAATGAAAATAACGGTCGGCCGCTCTCCCTTTTTTATCGTCCGATGATTAATGATGAACGGGCATTCGCCTCCTCCTCAGACGACCATCGAATGGACCCAAAGCGGATGACCCTCGACTTTTGAACATCCGTTAGGTGACTGGAGGAACACGACTTTAAATCCAACCCTGATTTGATAAGCTTCCGTCCACCTGATTTGAACTAAAATGAAATAAAATTAAAGATGATTCGAAGCTATGCTCCATGCGGCCTTGATCAATTTACGGATTGAAAGAGAGGTCCACTGATGGAGGAAGTCATGATAGCCTTGTATGGATGTTTTCGCCTAGTGCGAGGTCATCTCCACCGAGGGATGTTCGCCTATTTCGAGGTCATCCACTCTTTTTCCTCCCGACGGGGCTGGCCGTGGCACTGATCACCCACTAGCCCATGATGGTCTAGATATCCGCACCTTGTTGTTCTTGTGATCACTAGCTGATCACAATAGGTTTTTATCCCATTTTCTATTCAAATCACCCATATCGAGCCCTTATTTTGCCTAACTTTTGGCCAAATATGTTTGGAATGCATGGATTGTGATAACTAGTTGATCCTTCTCATTTTATACTTAATTCCATGTGCATAAAGGTTTTGAAATGCTAAAATCCATAAATATATCAATTTTATGCCAAGTTATCATTTTTTGGACAAGTTATCACTCCAATGTGCCAAGTTATCATTTTTCTAGTTTAGTTGATTTCTAGTGACTTTCTTGCCCTAAATCCCATGCCATCATGAATTAATCATATTTGGATGATCATATTTCAACTTGTGCAAAGTTATCACTCCATTTCATAAGTTATCATTTTTAGTGTCAAGTTATCATTAAGGGCAAAACTATCATTTCGATATGCAAAGCTATCAATTCTGCATAAAGGATTAGGCAATCATTAAATTACTGTCTTAACTCATTGTTGTTCTAATTTGATCACATTTGGATAACCACAACCAAAGTTATGATAAGTTATCATTTTTATGGCTATAAGTTATCATTCCGGGTCACCAAGTTATCAATACCATGAAATCCTATCTACATTTGATTTCTGACCTCATTCACTTGCCATACTAATCCCTTTGATGCTTTCAATGACTTGAACTACTCATGATTGGACAATTTCCATAATATGGTGCAAAGTTATCATTCCGGACTCAAATGTTATCAATTTCAACTATGAATTTTATTTCTGCACAACACCAAGTCCCATTTGATGCTTGAGCTGATAATAACCACTGTCCTAATCCTTATTTGTTAAAATCTCATTCAAGGACTTTAATGCTTGCTGTTTTGGCCTTTGCAGCAAGGAATATGAATCTGAATTCAGCTGAAAAGTGAGGGGGGACCACTTGTTTTTTTGCTATCCAAAAAGCTATCATATGCAAATATTTTCAGGACTTGGACAGGTGTCACACATCAGGGGCTATGCAATATTCTGATGCTGATCTAAGGGTAATGAAAGGCCATATAAAAGCTGAGAAGAGAGAGGAATGAAGGGGAGGTCGTCCATTGCAAGGGTTTGGAGTGGACTGGAGCTGAAGGAGAGCTAGAATGTTGTTGAAGTGTTGTTGATTTCTGTCAACAGCTCTCAATCCAAGATGATTTACTTCTTTTTTTCATTATATGATGTATCAAACCTTGTAATTATGAGGAGCTAAATCCCATGTCTCCTAAGGTAGTAGTCTAGATTAATTATGAATGGATTAAGGACAAGTCTGATTTCCTGCACTGAATCAAGTTCTGATTTCAATTTCTATTTCCTGAAATCTGTTTCATATGAATCTGATTCTTGACATTGTAAGATCATATTTGTAATTACAGCTGAGAGGTTGTCTTTTGATCTAATCTTATTCAAAAATGAATCAAGAATCAATGCCAAGTCTGATTTATTATTTTCTAGAATCTGTTTTTCCAAATTTGATTTCTAAATCTACATTCCTGATTTCTGATTTTCTGAACTGTTATTGGAATCTATTGTCATTGTCTGAAAACCTGATTTAATTAACAACTGAAAGGTTGATTTATAGTGTTAATCTTGTTCAGAAATGAATCAAGATGCAATGACACTTTTCTGATTTCAAATCTGACATTGAGTATAAATTGAAATATGATTTCCTATTTTCCTTGGAATCTATTTTGCCATTTGAACCCTGATTTCATTTAGTCACTGAGAGGTGAATCTTAAGGATTTCTTGTTTTCCAGAGATGGACCAAGAAGCATTTGGCAAGTGCTGAGTTCTAATGAATGACATTACTGAGTTTCCATATGCAATTATGTGCTGATTTCATCCAACTCATTAGTGAAAATGTGGATTTCATTTTAATTTACAGCTGAGAGACTGATTTAAAATCCCCTTATAGTTTAGAGATAAACCAAGGAGCATTTGCACTAATATTGGATTGATTTCATTCATGTTCAGTTAATTGAAACATTTCCCTCATTTCTAAAGTGCAATTGATTGTTATCATTTCATATTTCACTAAATTGCCAAAATTCAGCAAGGAACTTGATTTTGAGCTTAATGTTAACTTGATTTCAGTAAGGCCCTCTTCTAATTCAACTTGGCTAATTAATCATATGAAAATATGATAATTAGTCCTGCTTTAATTGTGCTGTGAGAACAGATTATTTCAAGTTGAGTTAAAATTTACACATATTGATAACTTATCCATTCCATCCATAATTAAGTTAGAAGAACCCCAACTCCTAGGAGACTTTCCTCATTGATAGATAAACCCTTTTAGCCTCTAGTTTAGCATTTATAATTCAGTTTAGATAACTTTTCAAAAATCCAAAAATAGTTATCATTTTGCTACCATTAAAAAATTGTTTTCTATTCTCTTTGATTTCCTATTTTTGCCACTTTAAGTAGGACTAGTCTAGATTGTTTTTAGGGAGTCTTTGGCTTCAAATCACTGTGGATACGATATTTGGGTAGACTACAATTGACCTGTATACTTGTAGTAGAGAGTGAATTAGGGAGTTAAATCAAAAATTAAAAATTTTGGAATTTGACTCCAAAATCAGCAAGTTATCACTGCACTCCTCAATTTCACTACCATCTTGCAATGGTATTCCGTAAAAGAAAGAAGAGCTCCTCTAAAGTATGAAAGTATAAAAGGACATGAATGACCGAAAATGAAAGGAATGACTTTGTCCTTATGAAAATAAATATGAATCACGAATACTAATAAGAACCAAGAATATGATTTCACTCTTACATGTGATTATATGTTTCCTTCATGATATTTCTGACTGAACTGATATGTGATTTATACAAACTCACACCTAACTTTATGTTAACGGTTGAGCTTGCTCCCCTGTGTGATCCCCGCAGGTACATGATGATGCGTGACTGTTGCTGTGTGTGCGGCGATTTCATCTCGGGTGGCACATGCACATGGTTTTGTTTGAGTCCGGTACGAGTCACATATTTTTGCATTTTATTAGATGGCATATCATTTTGGATGGGACATATTGGGTCATGGCTGACCGTAGGCTTTCCTTTGTTTAGAACGAGTACTCTACTTTTGATTACCTCACACTAGGGCAGATGGATGTACCTTTTTGCTTCACATTGAGACAGACCTCATACTGAGACACTTGAATGTATTTCTAGCTTCCGCACTCTACTTAATATCAAGACAGTTGACGTACTTTCATCTATTCGCTTCCGCATCACTCTTTTATTGTCGTACTATTTTATTATTAAGTCTTCCGCTTGCTTGTCACTTTTCTTGA
This sequence comes from Pontederia crassipes, assembly GCA_030549335.1. Taxonomy (NCBI): domain Eukaryota; kingdom Viridiplantae; phylum Streptophyta; class Magnoliopsida; order Commelinales; family Pontederiaceae; genus Pontederia; species Pontederia crassipes. The sequence goes on from CM060187.1 coordinate 12,248,874, forward strand.
CCATTTGAGTTAACTAAAGAGTCAAAGAAAGATTGAAGAAAGTAGCGACCGAGAGGATATCTCACCACATGGCGGGGTCAAATTTCGGGGCGCTACAATTCATGGTATCAGAGCCTGATGATAGGACTCTCTTGACGTCCTAGTTATAAAGTTAAGTTTAAGTATGGTCCATGTGCACCCAATAGAGCTACCACCATACTTAATTGTCGCAAAGTAAAGTAAGAACCTTTTTGCTTTTAAAGTTATGATTGTTTTATTGAAATGAAGTCGTTATGCTTTATAGATGTCTCCCACAACACATTCAGTGACACGGCCGAGGCTGTAGGCGCAGACGTGGAGGTGATCGTGTAACGGCCACCCCGGAGATCATTACGAATGGACTTGGCTCCGCTCCTGGGAGTCAAGTAGGGGAGGAATTGCAATCGGAGCATCCTCCTGTGCAGCCACAAGGGCTCCAGCACCTTCATAGCAGCCGACGTACTCGATACCCATGTACCAGATGTGTTTTTCTCCTGCAGCACCACCGATGGCTCCTCATAGAGAGGACACGATCCAGGCTTTCCTAAAGCTGCAACCGCCCTACTTTAAAGGGACGGTGGACTACGATAAAGCTATCCGCTGAATTACTACGATGGAGCAAATGTTTTGTACCGCCTGATGTAGCGAGGGCAGTAAGGTTCTCTACGCCACCCGCATGCTCACCGGTCGAGCTAGTGACTGGGGAAGGCAGCATGGGAAACTAAGTTCTTGGACCAGATGGTTATCCCTTGGTCAAGTTTTAAGGGACTTTTTGAGGCTTAGTACACTCCATCCTACCGAAGAAAAGAGAAGTCGAAGGAATTCAAGGACCTGCGCCAAGGAAACATGACGATGGCGGAGTACGGCCGTCTATGGGGGCAGAGATAGACCTACATGGAGATGTCCGCATAGCGTACAGGATCGAACGCGAGATCCAGATGTGGAGTGAGGAACTAAAGAAGGAGCCAGCACGAGTAGCAGAGCCGGCCAAGCTGAGGTGGGAGGACCGCCACCCAGCCCGCAAGGACACACATCGTGACCGCGGCCACCAGCCTGACCAGCGGCCACAGTGCGAGGCTCCCCGTCAGCCAGCACCTCGACAGCCTCAGGTGAAGTAAAGAGATGGGTTATTGATGTAAGAATGAATACAAAATGACATTAATCAATGATGAGCGTAACTTTCAGCCATGGCCTCAATGACAGGCACCTGCACCGTAGCCTCCACGACAGCCATCGGCACCCTCGTAGCAGGGCAAACTGAACTGCACCTACTGCCAAAAGCGCCACCCTAGAGAGTGTCACATGAAGAACAACACATGTATTGGATGCAGAATGGTGGGACACTTCATCGAGAATGCCTCGCGAGGAACCGCAGAGGCGCGGGAGGAGTAGGAGGACATTTCTACAACGTCCAGATAGATACGATGTTATCCGAGGTACTATTTCTATCATAAGCCTGCCTATGCTTGTATTGTATTATTCGGGTGCTTTGCACTCATTTATTTCTGAGGCATGTGCCTCCACCCTTAGTGTACTTATAAAAGGGATGGAGCACAGTATGACTATAAAGACACCAACGGGGACCCTCCACATGGTGATGTATCTTTTCGAGGTACCAATTGTTGTGGATGAGAAAGATTTTTCTGCCTATTTGATTGTAATCCCCACGATGCACAATGTCATCTAAGGTATGAACTGGTTATCATATCATGATGCATCGATTATATCTAAGCAAAAGAAAGTCATCATCGGCAACAATGGTGGAAAAAAGACAATGATCCTGCACGTCGAAGCTGGACAATGGAGTCATCTTGTCTGCCATGAAGAGGCACAAGCTGCTACAGAAGGATTGCAGAGGGTACTAATCACTAGCTGATCATATTATGTTTTTATCCAATTTTCTACTCAAATCACCCATATCGAGCTCTCAAATTGCCTAACTTTCGGTCAATTGTGCTTGGAATGCATGGATTGTGATAACTAGTTGATCTTTCTCAATTTATACTTAATTCCATGTGCATAGAGGTTCTGAATTGCTAAAATCCATAAAAATGACAATTCTATGACAAGTTATCATTTTGTTGGGCAAGTTATCACTCCAAGTGCACAAGTTATCATTATTTTAATCGAGCTAATTTTCAGTGATTATTCTGCCCTAAATCCCATGCCATCATGAATTATTCATATTTGGATGACCATATTTCAATTTGTGCAAGGTTATCACTCCATTTCATAACTTATCATTTTTTAGTGTCAAGTTATCGTTTAAGGGCAAAACTGTCATTTTGATATGCAAAGCTATCAATTCTGCACAAAGACATTAGTCAATCATCAAATTACTATCTTAACTCATTGCTGTTCAAATTTGATCACATTTGGATAACCACAACCAAAGTTATGACAAGTTATCATTTTTATGGCATCAAGTTATCATTTTTGGCACCCAAGTTATCATTCCTATGAAATCTTATCCACATTTGATTTCTGACATCATTCACTTGCCATCTTAATCCCTTGGATGCCTTCAATGCTCTGAACTATCCATATTTGAACATTTTTCATGATATATGCAAAGTTATCATTCCGGGCCTCCAAACTATTATTTTTTATTTTGGTTTTCAATTCTGCACAACACCAAACCCCATTGATAATTGAGCTGACATTACTTGTTGTTTTAATCCTTATTTGTTTATATCTTATTAGAAGATTTTGATGCTTTCTGTTTTGACCCTTCTAGCAGGGGAAATAGGGCTGCACAAAGGAGAAAAAGGAGGGGGAATCACCTACTTTTTGCTGTCCAAAAGCTATCACAGCAGCTGGAATTTCAGGACCTGGACAGGTGGCTCAAATCAGGGGCTATGGAACAATTTGATGCTGATCTAAGGATGGAAGGAAGTCATATATAAGCTGAAAATCCTAAGGAATCAGGGGGGAGCCTCCATTGGGAGGATTCTAGATCAGGAGCTGAGAGGAGGCTGGAGAAGACCAAGCTGCAATCTGATTTCTATCACAGATTTCTATCCTTTCTTAATTCAGATGTTTAGCATGGCTATTTCTATCTGTTTTGTATCCATTCTTGTAACTATAATGAGCTAAATCTCAGCTCTCCTAAGATAGGGTAGTAGTCTAATTTAGTTGTGGATGGGTGAAGAACCAATCTGATTTCCTACACTTATATCAAGTTCTGATTTCTGTTTCTGAAATTCTAATTTTTGATCTATGCATTTCTGATTTCAATGGATCTAATCTTGACATTGTGAGGTCATACTTGTATTTACAACTAAGAGGTTGTCCTTTGATCTACTCTTTGTTCAGAAATGAATCAAGAACCAATGGCAAGTTTCTAAGTTCAACCCAATTAGAAATCTAATTTTCTGATTTCTGGATTCTGTTTTCCCATTTCTGATTTCTGAATTATCAAATCTGTTTTCACCATTGTGGAGTCCTGATTTCTTAGTAGCTGAGGAGCTAATATTTAGGTTCCTTCTTGTTCAGAAATGAATCAAGGGACAATGATATTTCCAAGGTTTAAATCCTTGAATTTGTGCAACTCTTCAATGCTGATTTCTGAATTTTTCCATTGCTGATTTCCTGAATTCCCATTGCTGATTTCTTGAAATTTATTGGATTCTACCTTGCTGTTGTAAAACCCCTGATTCCATCATCCACTGAGAAGTGAACTTAGGGTTATCTTGTTGTCCAGGGATGGACCAAGAAGCAATGGCATGTACTGGATTCCCATGTGTGAAGTGTGCTGATTTTATCCAATCCATTAGTGAAAATGTGGATTTCATTTTCATTTGCAGCTGAGAGGCTGATTTAAAACCCCTGATTCCATCATCCACTGAGAAGTGAACTTAGGGTTATCTTGTTGTCCAGGGATGGACCAAGAAGCAATGGCATGTACTGGATTCCCATGTGTGATGTGTGCTGATTTTATCCAATCCATTAGTGAAAATGTGGATTTCATTTCCATTTGCAGCTGAGAGGCTGATTTAAAATCCTCTTGTAGTTTAGAGATAAACCAAGAAGCATTAGCATTAATATTTGATTGATTTCATTCCTGTTTAGTTAATTGAAGTAATTCCCTCATGTTTAATGTGCAATTGGATGTTATCATTTCTGATTTTCACTGCAATTGCCAAAAATCAGCAAGGAATTTTGATCTTGAGCCTAATGATAACTTGATATTCAATAGGGATCATCTTCTAATTCAATCTAGCTAACATTTATATGAGAATATAATGATTAGTTTCGGACAAATTCAGCTGTGAGAGCAGCCATGTTAAGATTGAATCAGATTTGACTAATAATTGATAACTTGTTTCATTCCATCCATAATTAAGTTAGATGAACCTCAACTCCTAGGAGAACCTTCCTCATTGATAGATAAACCCTTTTAGCCCTTAGTTTAGCATTTATAATTCAGTTTAGATAACTTTCCAAAAGTCCAAAAATAGTTATCCTTTTTGCCAAAATTAAAAATCTATTTTCCATTCTCTTTAATTTCGTGTTTTTGCCACTAGAAGTAGGATTAGTCTAGATTGTCTTAGGGAGTCTTTGGCTTCAAATCACTGTGGATACGACATTTAGGATTTACTACAATTGACATGTATACTAGCAGTAGAGAGTGAATTAAGGAGTTCAACCAAAAATTGAAAAATCTCACTTTTGACCCAAAATTCAGCAAGTTATCATTATACTCATCAATTTCACTATCAGGTACCTGCCCAACGTGACAATAGGCGATGCACCGACGTCAGTTCTACACCAGATAGTGTTACTAGTTTTGGTCGTCCGAAGACCCGATAACGGTCGTTCGATATCCTATCGGTCGTCCGATTTGGAGAGTCATTACTCTGTGATTAACGGTCGAACTGACACCCAGCTCGGTCGCCCAAAAGGATCATAACGGTCGACCGATAATCTGATTGGTCGTCCGATACCTAATCCAGCAATCGACCATAAATCTAGACAGCCATTCATTTTGGGCTGATGATTAATTATGACTGAATGTCCACACTTAGCATGATTTGAAGTTGTATGATTTTAAATAGGGCTAAAATATGCAACATGTATGGAATAATTGTATGTATTGATGAATATGACTAAAAGACAGATTGATGAAGGTATGGCATTTTCTTTTGGGATCAATCGGTACCCTACCTAAGACTCCACCGACGGATGGGGAAAGACATCATCTACGGGAGAGGTTAAGACCTCGTCTAAGGAAGATGGTTAAGATCTCGCCTATGAGTGAGGATTAAGATCTCGCCTACGGAAGAGGGTTAAGACCTCATATAAGGATGAGGGTTAAGACCTCGCCTATGGGTGAGGGTTATGACCTATGAGCCATCACTCTTCTCAATCAACAAGATAAGAAATCATTTAAGTAAAGATGAAAGATGAAAAAATGAATGATGAATGACTTGTGACATAAAGACAAATATGATAAAGATGAAGAAGGCACCTATGAGGATGCAATATGTATGTCCATTTGTCACATAATATTATGACATGAACAAAAGATGACAAAATAAAGTAAGATAAGATATGCATTTGCATAGTGATAAGCATGATGATGAGTTATGATATACTTGAGCATAGTATGAAATGTTATATGTTATCTTATTTTGCCATAATGATATTGCTTACATGTCATATAGTGTTCATGAGTAGCTCATAGCATGCATATAACTCATGTTTCATTATGATGCAATGCATATGTCATGACATATAGAAATAATGTTATAAGATCATAGCATGCATGGGCCTCAACATACTTTAACGGGAGAAATCTCTTGCACCCCATGCATCCGTGCAGGTATGGACGAGGCTTAGATTCGACAACGAGAGCCTCATGACGGAGATAACGCACATGGATGGGTCAAGTTATGGTCCAAGTTATCTTACTTTATTTAATGTCATTATGATGAACTCTTGTAAAAGTTAATTATGTATGGCTTATGGACCTCTTTGGAGTCATGTACTTTTATATTGAACTCATTATGTTTTATGAATCCTTTGTCGGATATGTTAGAGCCTATTAGGCCCATAGGCCAGTTTACTATCTTGGAATTTTATTTATATTGAAGTCTTTCGTTGTTTATGATATTATTTGTTATGTTTTATTATTATGTTTCCGCCGCAATGATTTTACGTAATTAGGTCATGGAAAAGTAACGTCACCCAGGGTTCGAAGGTTAAATTGGGGCCAAATTTTGGAGGCGTTATAGTTGGTATCAGAGCCATAGTTTGGCTCGTATGTATTAGATTTTAGAACGTGTAAGCCATAGGTTGGCTAAAGTATCTAAGTAAAATATTTAAGTGTAAAGTCCAGCAATCGTCATGAGGTGTCACCGAACCTAAAGATACATGTTCTTCCATGTTTAACTCATGCTAATGATGTTATTATGTTATTTAATTGTGGATGTAGATGCCACCAAGACGGGCAATTGTTGACGAGGAACATGAGAAGAATGCATTTCTTGATGGATTAATCCGAGCGGCGCAAAATGCCCAAAGGAGTAATGAGCCTGATTACTTCATTGAGAAGTTCCTACGGCTCCAACCTCCAAAGTTTGATGGAGAAGGAGAGCCTGAATTGGTTGAATCATGGATCTAAGAGATAGGAAATATCCTTAAAGTCATGGGATGCCCCAGAGACCGCAAAGTGATGTATGCTACACATCGTCTTTATGGCCAAGCTAAGGCATGGTGGAAGGCACTCTTGAAGACTATCTTCGAGAGGGAGGAAGATGTTGATAGAGAGAGTTTCGTGGAAGCGTTCGAGGCTTGTTTCTTCCCGGACTTAAAGAAAAGAAGAGGGACGAATTTCTCAATCTCGTCCAAGGCAACATGACGGTGAATATATATTTGAACACATTTCTAAGGCTGGAAAAGTATGGGGAGCTCAATGAACATGAACTTAGGAGGACTAAGAGGTTCATTAATGGCTTGCACTAGATTACAACCTTGGGCCAGGAGTGGTCGTTGCACCACCATGAAGGATGCGGTGGAACTTGCCGTCGAACATGAGGGAAAGTACAAAGAAAGGATGATTGCTAAAGGAAAAGCAATTGAGAAGCACGAAGGAAAGGCTCAAGGGATGAACCCAAGGAAAGTATCATATCATTCTCCAAAGAAGGTGGAGCAAACAAGACCCACATGCTCTAATTGTGGGAGATCTCATTCTGAGTAGTGCCGCTTCAAGGCCGGAACATGTTTACAATGTGGCAAGATGAGTCACTATATAAGGGATCGCCCGGAGAAGCGGGGGGGACAATAGGGACAAAGGAAAAATAGTTGCAAACCCACCAAGAGCTCCAGCAAAGGTGTTCGCCATGGAAGTTGATGAAGTCGCCCAAGCCAATGATGTGATCCAAGGTAATATTCTAATTGTCGAACACTATGCAAATGTTCTTTATGATTCGGGAGCAACTCGTTCCTTTATATCTCATGTATTTGGTAGAATGCTAGAAGTAAGCCCTCTAGTTACTAATTGTCAACTAAAAGTAGTGACTCCAATCGGAATGATAGCCATTAGAAGATATGTCTCCAATGTATCCATAGAAATAGATAGGAAGAATTTTTCATGTAATCTCATATTACTTCCTATGATAGATTATAATGTAATCTTAGGAATAGATTGGTTATCCTATAATAATGCTCGCATGTATTGCAAAGAAAAGAAAATCTTTATAGGTGATCATCATGGAAAACCCACAATGATTCGAGAAATTTCCTCCAAAGAAATCAAAGTGCTAATTTCAGCAACTAAGACAAGCAAGAAGATCAAGAAAGGAGCAAGGGGATTTTTGGAAAGTGTCATCAAGACAGATTCACAACTCAAGGCACTTGAAGCCTTGGACGTGGTAAAAAAATATTTCGATGTCTTTCCGGAAGACATTGTGGGATTACCGCCAAGAAGGGAAGTTGAGTTTAATATTGAACTATTTCTGAGTACCGCACCCATTTCGAAGCCGCCTTATCGAATGGCTCAGGCAGAGATGCATGAATTAAAGACCCAATTGCAAGAGCTTTTGGATAAAGGATTCATTAGGTCAAGTGTTTCACCATGGGGCGCACCGGTACTCTTAGTCAAGAAGGATGGCTTTTTAAGGTTGTGCATCGATTATCGAATGCTCAACAAGATGACGGTCAAGAACAAGTACCCCTTGCCAATGATTGATGATATTTTTGATCAATTATCATCGGCGTCGATTTTCTTCAAGATCGACCTAAGGAGCGTCTATCACCAATTAAGGGTGGTCGAGCAAGATGCTCCTAAGACGACATTTCGTTCAAGGTATGGACACTATGAGTTCTTTGTTATGCCTTTTGGACTAACGAATGCGCCCGCCGCATTCATAAATTTGATGAATAGAGTCTTTCATCCATACTTGGACAAATTCGTTATAGTGTTTGTGGATGACATCCTCATCTACTCAAGTCCGGAAGAGCATCGAGAACATCTTCACATTGTGTTGGAAACTTTGAGAAGAAACAAGCTCTACGCCAAATTTTTAAAATGTGAATTTTGGTTTGAAGAAGTGATGTTCCTTAGACATATTGTATCAAGGCATGGAGTGGCTGTGGATCCGGCTAAAGTTGAATCAGTGACTAATTGAAATAGGCCCAAGAATATGACCAAAATTAGAAGCTTCTTGGGACTTGTCGGATACTATAGAAGGTTTATCCAAGATTTTTTCAAGATAGCCGCACCTATGACAAAGTTGATGAGAAGTTTATATGGTCATAAGCATGTGAAGCAAGCTTCCAAGAGCTCAAGAGAAGACTTACCACGGCACTAATTTTAGTCATTTCTTCGGGAAGTGAAGGCTATGTCATTTATAGTGATGCTTGTGGTACCGGCTTAGATTGTGTACTTATGCAACATGACAAAGTGGTTGCATATGCTTCACGACAATTGAAGAAAGCGTGAAGTTAACTATCCTACTCATGACTTGGAGCGGTGGTATTCACATTGAAGAAGCAAGATTTTGAAGTGTACACGGATCACAAGAGCTTAAAGTATGTGTTATCACAAAAAGAATTGAACATGAGGCAAAGAAGATGACTTGAGTTCCTTAAGGACTATGAGTTTGCTATATTATACCATCCCGGAAAGGCAAATATAGTTGCCGATGCATTAAGTTGTAAGTGGAAAGGATCACTTGGATGTTTGAGTGTACACAAGTGGAATCTTGTGGAAAGTATAGTGCAATGGGCCCCAAGCATTTGTGATCGAAGGATTATATGTATGGCTCATCATGTGATAAAATCAAGCTTAGTGAGAAGAATTATTGAAGCTCAAAGAAGAGACCTGGAATATGCAAGAATGATCGATGTTTGCCAAAGGGAAATAAATCACTTCAAGTATGGTGAAGATGGTGCAATTGAGTATAAGAACCGTTTGTGGGTGCAAAAAGATAAAGCACTAAGAAGAGAAATTTTGGATGAGTATCACAAGTCCGAATTATCCATTCATTCCGAAAATACCAAAATGTTCAAGAACTTGCAAAGAAATTTTTGGTGAGAATACATGAAGATGGCCAAGTATGTAGCTAAGTGCATAGTTTGTCAACAAGTCAAGATTGAATACCGAAGGCCTTGTGGAAAGTTATAATCCTTACCTATTCCGGAATGGAAACGGCAAAGTACTCTATGGACTTTGTAGTAGGACTACCTCGAATCCGGAAAGGGCACGATGCGATTTGGGTTGTAGTGGACCGTTTGACGAAGTTGACTCACTTTATTCCTATGAAAGTGAGTCAATCCATGGAAAATATGGTTGAGCTATTTGTGAATGAGATCATCCGTTTGCACGAAATTTCAGCTTCTATTGTTTAGGATAGAGATCCAAGATTTACTTTAAGATTTTGGAAAGATCTTCAAAATACTTTTGGAACAAGGCTAAATTTTAGCATGGCGTTTCATCCTCAAATCGACGGCCAAAGGGAAATAACAATTTAAACTCTTGAAGACATACTTAGAGCTTGTGTCTTAGATTGGCATGGAAATTAGGATGACCACCTTCTTTTGATGGAATTTGCCTATAATAATAGTCATCACTCAAATATCAAGATGGCACCATTTGAAGCTTTGTATGGAAGGCCTTGTTGTTCTCCGGCATGTTGGAGTGAAACTGGTGAAGAAAGATATTTTGAATCAGACTTAGTCCACATGTATGTTGACAAGGTGGAGCTTATCAAACAAAGGATGCTAGCGGTACAAATTAGGCAAAAGAGATATGCGGATATGAGAAGAAGAAAACAACTTTATGAAGTTGGTGATCATGTAATGCTCAAAGTCTCCCCAACCAAGAGTGTTATGAGATTTAGCAAGGAAAGTTAACTCCAAAATATATTAGACCTTTCGAAATTCTAGAGAAAGTTAACGAAGAGGCTTATAAGTTAGCACTACCACCCTCATATGCAAGACTTCATAATATCTTTTATGTATCAATGCTTCGAAAGTATGTCCATGATGAAGCAAATGTGATTCGGATTGAGGAGCCGAATATCAAGATTTGACATATGTGGAGAAACCTATTGATATTATAGATTACCAAGTGAAACATCTCAAGAACAAGATCATACCTATAATCAAAGTAGCATGACAGCACCATAGAGGACAAGAAGCAACATTAGAGCTTGAAGAAGAAATGCGAGAAAAGTTTTCGAAACTTTTCGGTAAGCAATTTAAAATTTACTAAAATTCGAGGATGAATTTTTATTGAATGAGGGTAACATCCTAAAGAAATAAAAAAGGAAAGCAACGAAGAACCCAACCGCCCAAAGCCCAACTACATAATCTAACCTAAAAACAACTCATTTATCTCTCTTCTACCTACCCAACCGAAAGCAACCTCCTTGCTACAGTAATACACTCACTTCATCTCGCTCTCTGATCACTAGCTAATCATATTATAGTTTCACTTTATTTTCTATCCATTTCACATCTATCGAGCCCTCATTTTGTCTCACATTTAGTCAATTATGCATAGAATATAATAAATTGTGATTACCAGCTGATAATGGGGGACCACTGCTAGCTGCCCAAAAAGCAGTCTGAAATTTACTGGAATTTCAGGACCACAGGACAGGTGGCTTAAATCAGAAGAATGGAACATTCTGATTTGGATTTAAGGGTGCACAAGACACATATAAAAGCTGAGAAAATTGGAAGCAAGGAGGAGCCTCCATTGCAGGGTTTCTGGACCAAGGAGCTGAGGAAGAGCTGGAGAAGAAGGCTGCATACTGATTTCTTGTTGATAGAATTCTGTTATCTGTTTTCAGAATGAATTCAATTACCTTCCTCATCTGTTTTGTGTTAATTCATATAACTATAATGAGCTAAATTTCAGCTCTCCTAAGATATGTAGTAATCTAGTTTAGTTAAGATGGAGTGGACAATACTGATTTCCCTCTCTGAAATTGACATTTTTCTGATTTCTGATTTTTTAAATCTTGGGATCTGTTCTTGACATTGTAAAATCTTAATTGTATTTGCAACCGAGAAATTGATTTATGATTTCATCTTTGTTCAGAAATGAATCAAGAATCAATGAAAATTCTTAGGTCCCAATCTTTGGTTCTGATTTTTGTTTTTCTAATTCTGTGGAATCTGTTTTGTTATTGTCAAACCCTGATTTCATTAACCACTGAGAAGTGGATTTATGGTTTTCTTGATGTTCAGATATGAATCAAAATGGCAATTGTTGAATTCCAATCTGTGATTATATGCTTATTGCATCCAATTAATTGATGTTGATATGGATTTCAATTTAATTATGCAATCGAGAGACTGATTTTAAATCTCCTTGATGTTTAGAGATAAACCAAGAAGCATTGGAATTAGAATTGGACCAATTATATCTCTGATTAAATGGTTTAATCCATTGTGTCATTATTATGAATGTAAATCTAGTTGTGGTGTTAATTTTAAACTCACTGAAATTGTCAAAATCTGAAAAGATTTGGGAAAATCAGTGAGGTACTATGCATATGCTTAGTGACAACTTGATATCAGTGGGGATTCTTTTCTCATTCAACTTAACTAATCTTCTATATGAGAATATGATGATTAGTCTTGGTTTAATCATGCTGTGAGAGCAGCCGTTTATTAGTTGAATTAGATTTGACTCTAAATTATTGAATTGTTCTACTCCATCCATATCTGAATTAGATGAACCCCATTCTTAGGAGAATTTCTCATTGATTGATGATCCCTTTTAGTCCTTAACTTAGCATCTAGATTTCAGTTCATTTTAATTATTAAAACACCAAAAACAGCTACCCTTTTAGCCACACTTTAAATCTGTTTTTCCCTTTTCTATATTTCCTATTTTTGTCATTTAGTCTAGGGTTAGTCTAGATTGTTTTAGTGAGTCTTTGACCTTTAAATTACTATGGATACAACACTTGAGTCTATTACAATTGACCTGTGCACTTGCAGTAGAGCGAGTTAAGGAGTTTGATCAAATTTTGAAAAATCTCAATTCTGACCAACAAATTCAGCAAGTTATCATTACTCTACTTAATTCACATCACTCTCTCATCACCTCTCTCCAAGGGTATTCGGTCAGCACCTCCTCAAGCCCTCTTTGCTATAGTAATTCGCTTAGTGTAGCTACAATAAGTTATCTCTCTCTTTTGCTACAGTAGTCTTGCATACTCACTCTCTATCTCTCCTACTCGTTTCATTAGCAATTGTGGACAGCAACCTTAAGGAGGGAGAAAGGACTCGAAGCTAAAGGGAAGATATTATGAGTTTAAATTAATTAATCAAGGTATGTTGAGGGGATCCAAACCTTTCAAATCTTTCCTTAATGATGTTCGAATGTGTGGATTAGGGCACGAAGAACAAACCATTTGTTCTTAGAGAGAAGATTTAATAAATGTGCATTAATGATTCATGTTTTCTTAGTTACTATTCCATTGTTATCATGATTAGAATTCAATGTACTTCATGTATTATCAAGCTTAATGTTCTACTGCTAATCATGTTTAAATGTAGGATGTTTATTGTTACTTATTCTAGCTCAAAATGGAATTGTCTAATGCTCATGTGCATATACGACTATGATTAATGTCTTCATGTGAAAATCCATTTACTTCATTATTAGAATGCTAAGAATGTTGAAAAATGCTTCCTATGTTATTAGGAACTACTTATGTGTTCAATGTGTCAAGATATGCATGATTAGAAAGGGAGAAATGTAAAATTGTGTAGTTAAGTCTTAAAATGGGCGATCGATACATTATCGGTCGACCGTTCTGGACGACAAAGTAGTCTCGATAATTATCCAACGGTCGTCCAAAACTCATTCGAACGCTCGTTTAGTGTAGTTGTAACTTTATGTGATTAATGGTCGATCCAACGCCAAGTTTAGGTCGTCCGAAAGTCATGTAACTGTTGATCGATATCCCAACAGTCGTCTGATTCGGAGTGTAGTTGCTCACTGTAACTAATGGACTACCCAACGCCCAGTTTCAGTCGTCCGAAGACCCGATAACGATCGACCGATATCCTATCAGTCGTCCGATTTGGAGAGTCATTACTCTTTGTGATTAACGATCGAATCGACAAAACCGACACCCAGCTCGGTCGCCCGAAAGAACCATAACGGTCGACCGAAAATCTGACTGGTCGTCCGATACCTAATCCAACAATCGGCCGAAAATCTAAAAGATCGTCCGTTTTGGGCTGATGATTAGTTATGATTGAATGTCCACCCTTAGCATGATTTGAAATTGTATGATCTTAAATATGACTAAAATATGCAACATGTATGGAATTATTGTATGTATTGATGAACATGACTAAAAGACAGATTGATAAAGGTATGACATTTTTTTTGGACCAATCGATACCCTACCTAAGACTCCACCAACGGATGGAGAAAGATCTCACGAATGAGGATTAAGGCCTCGCCTACGAGAGAATGTTAAGACCTCACCTATGAGTAAGGTTATGACATATGAGCCATTACTCTTCTCAATCAACAAGATAATAAATTATCTAAGTAAAAATGAAAGATAAAAAGATGAATGATGAATGACTTGGGACATAAAGACAAAGATGATAAAGATGAAGAAGACATCTATGAGAATGCAATATGAATGTCCACTTGTCACATTATATTATGACATGAACAAAGATGATAAAGTAAAATAAAATACGATCATGATATGCATTTGCACAGTGATAAGCATGATGATGAGTTATAATATGCTTGAGCATAGTATGAAATGTTATATGTTATCTTATCTTGCCATAATGATATTGCTTACATATCATATAGTGTGCATGAATAGCTCATAACATGCATATCAGTTATGTTTTCATTATGATGCAATGCATATGTCATGACATATAGAAATCATGTTATAAGATCATAGCATGTATGTGCTTCAATATATTCTAACGGAAGAAATTCTTTGCACCCTATGAATTCGTGTAGGTATGAACGAGACTTAAATTCGACGACGAGAGCCTCACGACGAAGATAGTGCACATGGATGAGTCGGACTACGGCCCAAGCCTTATGAGCCTCTTTGAAATCATTTATTTTTACATTGAACTCATTATGTTTTATCAACAATTTATTATGTTAAAGTATATTAGGTCCATGAGCCGGTTTACTATTTTGAAAATTTTTTTTGTTACTATTTTGGGATTTTTTTTGTATTGAAGTCGTCCACGGTTTATAATATTATTTGTTATGTTTTATTATTATGTTTTCGTAATTACGTTACCTAGAGTTCGAAGATTAAATTGGACCAAATTTTAGGGCGTCACATGCAACCCTACTCCTCGTTTGATCGAGAAAAAAAGGAAAAAAAGGCAGTCTCCTTTCTCTTCTTTCTGAGTTGGAAAGAGGGGGGAACCTAACATTTGATTAGGAAGGTGACCTAGGACCCTTTGCTTTATTAATTTTGATCCTTTCTTTCTCTCTTGTTAGATGAGCAATGAAGGCTCCTGATGTGTTTTTTTTTTAAATTTATGAGGATGATTTTGACCAACTGACTAGATATTTTTGTCTCAGGATTTTTATTATTTTTTTCGATTTTTTTTATCGTAGTTTGCTATCTTCTTTTTCCATTTCTGGACGGGGTTAGAACGATCGAAATCGTGCTCACAGTTGTTGATGCCAAGTTTTTTTTTTTCACAGGTTTCTGCGTGTTGGGGACGCGTCGGGATGTCGAGAAAGATGTTGATTGATGGGGAGATGGGCTCTGTGGAGGAAGGGAAGCAGTACGACTTCGACCTCTTCGTCATCGGTGCGGGGAGCGGCGGCGTCCGAGCGTCGCGGACTTCTGCCGCCTTCGGAGCGAAGGTTTGCCATCTTTTGTAAAATGCTTGTTATCGGAACCTCCGAAGATTTCATGGTTGTTAGAAGTCCCGTGTAAGATTGCGTGATGCTGATATCCTATATTCGCATCAGTAAATTACTGAATGAAATGTCAGACGCATGTCAATATTCGTATTGCATAATTCTGTGCTATATAGGCTCTTGCTATTATGCCCGTTTGGGAGTTAAAATTCGCAACTTGCAATCTGTTTGGTTTATCCATCTATTTATTGCGAGACAGGTTGCTATTTGTGAGCTTCCTTTTCATCCTATCAGCTCAGATGAAGACGGAGGAGTTGGTGGAACGTACGTCTGCTAATCCTTGGAGTATTTTTGTTGCCCATGATTTAGCTTGTGTTTGAAAATATGTTGATTCGCCCTTTCTAAAATATACTGGTTGATCTGTGTTTGTATTCTTGTTCCTTTATGTACTTGTTTAGTGTCGTTTCTTATTAATTGTGAGTTTTAGTTGAAATGTTAATGTTATAGCAAATATAAGCATACTATCTAAGAACAAGTCAAGGAAAAAGTAGATTTACCCAAATGATGGAGGTTAATACTAAAAAATTGGTTGGGACCTAAATGAAACCTAAAAGGTTGCTTGTGTCAGAGAATTTAGGGCGCAGAGAGAGAGATAACATACACAAAATAACAAAGAAGGTTCACCCATAATCAGGTCACGTCCTTGAGCAGCGGCAGAAATCACTAAATGAGAATTCAGAAGAGGATTATAATCATTCGGTCTTTAGACCGACTCCTAAACCTAACCCTTAGGGAGTTTATCTAGGCGCTTCATTTACTGGTGATAAAAATTTTACTCATATTAGAATTTTGTAGTAATCCCAAGAAAATCAAAACGTGTATCTTGAAGACTCTCACAGTGTGGGGACATTTTTTTATTGCCAAACGTGATAACTGCAATTGGAGAAGATATGGATTAAGATTCAAGACATTATCAACCACTTGAATGGTTTCAAAACATAAAATTAGAGGTTAAACTTAGGTTTTTCAATGGACAATGATATTCATACATCCATTGAGTGGCTTGTGAAGATGAATGCCTTTGGAGAATGATGTTTTGACATCCTAGGACATGATGCATCCTAAAGTGGAACTCATGGTTGGTTTTCAAAGCTAAGAAGTTAATTTGGACTGTTGCTATTCATCTATCTTTTACCATCATTCTTCCTTTTATTTTACTTCCTAAGTCCCTATAGCAATTTGTGATTGACTATGTCTATTCCGTTTTTGAAATATTCATTCTATTTTACTTCTCAAAGGGATTCAAAATTGAAAAAGAAAACTTGGTTTCTCTATTTCCTGGGGAATGAGGTTAAAGCAATGATCTGTAACCTTGTTAGAAGGATATGTAATTGAATAAGGCTAACTTCATAGCACAATAACTGGTCTGTCACTTCAAATTTTCACAATAAAAAACTTTGAAGAATGTCCTGAGGTATTCCCAAAGTTGTCGGTCGCCATATAGGGGAACTAAGTTAATAGACTATAAAATTTTTCATGCCGTATTGCTTAAATTTGCTGATTTTCAACTTCAATACTTTGTCTTTATAGATGTGCTTTTCAATGACCTTGTCCTCAAATTCTCATCGGGATCTGTGATGTAGTAGATGACTTTATTTTCTCTTTATATCGGACTTTATCATGTACAGGTGTGTTATACGTGGTTGCGTCCCAAAGAAGATTTTGGTTTATGGATCACAGTTTAGATGTGAATTTGAGGTATGAGTAACCTTAGTTCCATTTGAAGTATAGATTCTATTGGAATCAAATTTATGCATATCAGCAAAATTTCAATTGAAGAAAATTATGTAATAAGGTGAGATGTCTTTTCTCTGTGGTCTTCATTATAATTGACTCTTTTAGTCATTTCAGGAAAAAGAAAATTCTTCAATGCAAGGGTTAGTAGTTCTTTTTTTAAAGAAATTAGTAGTTTCGTGATTGAATGGTTGTGAGAAAGCTTGATGAGCTCAAGAGTTGTTAAATTCATTTTACATCTCGTATAATAATATCGTAAACTCGTAAAGTTTAGGTTCAAAATAAATATAAATTAGATGTATTTATCCCGTTAATAAATAGTAATATTTTTTTTATAGGTAATAAGTAATAACTAATAACAAGCAGTGACTAATTAAAATTTAGCAGTGCTTACATCTTATTCATTTATGCCAACTGTCAAACAAACAAATATATAATTATCTTATGAATAATAGCTTAACTTATAGACATCATATTAAAATTTAATGAAAAATAAATCAACTTAAACAAACTAGCAGAAATAAAAAGAAAGAAATTTTCTAGACCTTACATCTAGTAGAAAAAAGGAAATACCACTAAATAATAAAAAAATAAAATATTGTTAGTGAGAGGAATATAACTAACTAGACCTTACATCTAGTAAGTAAAAACTAATAGTACTTAAAAGAAAAGGAACATTCAAAACATAGTCAAAAACAAAGAAAAGACAAATTGAGAAACAAAGAAAAACCATACTAAAAAAAAATAAACAAAGTTGTCAGTGAGAGGGACTCAGAATAATGCCTTGCTTGTAGCCCATCTAGTCAATGGTAATGTTGTGACCCAACTCGACAATCTAACTATCTGGGTCATTAGGCTTGCAGGAGCAGGACTCAAGGACACCAAATTTAGTCTAAGAGCTAACCAATTTTAGCTCATTTTCTCGTTTTAAGAGTTCATGGTGAAGGCTATTTTAGCTCATACTAAACTCTATCTGGACATTTGTGTTCTGTACTAACTGCTGGGACAACTATTGCCATGGCTTATTTTTTGATGCATCACCATTGTAGCAGACAAATGGAGTTTAAACAACTCGTATTGTGGTACTTGGGCACCTATCAACCTTTACAAAGGACTTTTCTTTTAGGAGGAAAAGGATGGCCACCAAAGCTTGAGGTTGCCATCCATGTATATATAACTATGAAATGATCAATGTGTACAAGTGCGAGCCCTCAAGAAAAGGGCGGCAAAAAGAACGAGGTGTACATCAGTTACCCAAAACCCCACTTCCGAAGAAGAAAGGAGGCATGATGAACAATACTCTCCACCTGACATCGCTCCCCACAAAAAATGGTCCGGTTGTGCCGAAGCCAAATGGCCCAAGTACTGGCCAAGAAGGATGCTAACAAAATCCGCCAGCTCTGTCGCTGCCTGATCCGGTCATGAAGTAGCTGCCAGAACATTTCCGCTGGAAAATAGTCCAGTGCGCCCAACCGTGACCAGCACTGGTGAGCCACCATGCACTCAAAGAATAAATGGTCGATGTGCTCCTCCATCATGTCACACAAGGGGCAATAAATGTCAGCATGGGGGGCCCATCTCGCCCTGTAAACTCTGGTGAGAATCCGATCACGCCCGCATCAGCCAAGATCTTGACTTTCAGCAGCACTCAAGGACACCAAATAAGTCTGCAGTCGGCCTTGAAACTGGGTGAGGAGGATGTGGGCAGAAGGAACACTGCGAGTTGAGAAGGTCGTTGATAACCAAACCCACCCATCCAACTGGGAAGTTTCTGGCTGAAAAGGAGCCACTCTTTGAAGAAGTGCCATGAGCTCTGAGAAGCGCTGGTCTGACAGTGGAGAGTTGAAAAGAAGGGCCCAAGTGCCTGGGAATTTGTTTATCAAGTATCAGAAATTTTAAATAAACTTGTATTATGGGCTACACTGCTCGCATGTGCACTGTTTTATATTTCCAGAGATGTTTGGACAGGTAAAAGGTACAGTATGATCATTACATGTGTTTGTGGTCAATTAATACATTCTCCTACATTCTTAAAAAAATACATTCTCCTACAATATGATGGATTTGCATGTGCATAAGATCTAATCATGTGATTCTTTCTATGTTTAGCAGCTGACTGCATGTGCACAGGTAGTTTAATCACTGGTTGCATTTGTGTTTTACATGATCAAAATAATGACTTGCTTCATGTCACAGTTGGTTTCCTTATGATAAGAACTGTCACTGCCCTTTTACAACTTTTTCTTAGAATACTTTCCATCACCCTATTGGATTTGGACCATTTGATTTCTTTACTTCAATAGTGGGATAAGGCTTTGTTGTTGTTGTGTTGTTGATTTCTTTACTTCAATACTTAGAATGCTGAAATTGTCTTTGGTTCTACAGGATGCTAGAAATTTTGGGTGGGAGCTTCCTGAACAAATTGATTTCAATTGGAAAAAACTTTTGCATAATAAGGTCAATCATTCTTGTACATCCTTGCAATATTTCTTCAATGCCATTAATTTCACTCTGATTAAATAGTATTTTGTTTTATATGATTTCCCTTTCTTCTTTTGGTAATTTCTATGCTCTTTTGCCCTGTCGTTACTCTATTTGTAGGTTGAAGATGTCCAAGATAAAGTCCAGGATTTGCTCAAGAGAATTGAAGCTGGAGAGGCTGTGGATGACACTGCCATTGCAGATCTCTCCAAAAGGAAGCTCATTGAGAAACAGTAACTTCCACTTTCTGTTGAATGATTTTTTTTTCTTTTTATTATTTTCTTCACCTTAATTCTTGATGATTACATCCAAGACTTTACCAAGTTTATTGTTAAGACACTGCAATTTAACTTTTTATTTCTTTTATCTTGGTCTTATATTTTATAGGACTTTGAGGGGATACACTTTAGCAAAAGGTCCGAAGTATGTTTCAAAGAGGAAAAAGGCTGCTACTGATTTGACACGTGAAAACTTACAAAGGTACCAGAATGAATTTTTTTCGTTATATAAATGCCACCTTTGGTATGTTTACTACCGAGGAGACAATCCCTCGAATGATACATCCCCACATGGCTAGTACTATGTGAGCTGGAGGCTAGTACTATGTGAGTGAGTGAGAGAGAGAGAGAGAGGGAGGGGGAGGGGAGGGAGAGGGAGAGGGAGAGGGAGGGTGAGGGGAGGGAGAGGGGAGGGAGAGGGAGGGAGGGGGGGGGGGAGGGGGGGCCTCAGCTCACAAGCACACTTTCGATAATTATTTCTCTAATATTAAATACAAGAAAAAAAGATTTATTCAAAATAACACAAACGTTAACAACAACAAGAACAACAATAATAATAATACATTCAAGTGTTTGATCTAAATAAATACATTCAAGTGAAAATGTGGTAGGGTCATCAAGTGGAAATGTGGCAACCGATGGAATTTAATATAAATACTTTTTTCACCTTATTTCAATTTATTTTCTTTCACAAACATCTTGAGTTGGGGAGAGAGAGGGAGGGAGGGGGAGGGATATGGAGGGGGGGGGGGGGGAGAGAGATTTTTTCGTTATATAAATGCCAGCTTTGGTATGTTTACTACTAAGGAGACAATCCCTCGAATGATACATTCCCACAAGGCTAGTACTATGTGAGCTGGAGAGAGAGAGAGAGATGGCGAGGGTGGGGGGGGGGAGATTTCTTGTAATTGGTTATTAGAGTGGCCCATGTTACAACTTACAATCTTTCCTGAATTAGACATTTTGCCTTCTGCTTTTTTTTTGTTTTTATCTGAAACTCCGCCTATGTTTTATAGCCGGTCCCAAGCCCGGATAAAGGAGGAGGGTTGTGTTAGGCCCCGACAGTCAGCGTAAAACCCTGTCGAATCTCATGAACATGGATCAACGAAGTCGTATGATCCATGTAGCCGACCCCACCTAGTGGGATAAGGTTTTGTTGTTGTTGTTGTTGATATATGTGTATTTACCTTTGGAATTTATGACTTTATCTTTACTGGATACTTTTTTCTTATATGACAAATTTGTGGTTTATCAGTTAATCTTTGACCTTTCATGTGCTTTCACCTTGAGCAATTATATCATTGCTAAACCTTCTACAAATTTTCTGTCTGTTGTAGTCAGAGGTGTTATAGTTCAAATAGCCATTACTTAGGTTTATATTTGCACTTTGTCTCTCCAAATTGAACATTGTGAATTCAATATTTGCACTTTCAAGCAAGGTTAACAAAAGTTTATATGTAAATGAGATGCAGACACAGGAAATCACTCGACTAAATTCAATATACAAGAGGATGTTGACAAATGCTGGTGTGACAATGATTGAAGGTGAGGGAAAGCTTTTAGATGCTCATACAGTAGAACTGACACAACCAGATGGCACAAAGCAGCAGTTTTCAACAAAGCATATCTTGATTGCAACTGGTGGTCATGCTCAGTGTGTAAATATTCCTGGAAAGGTGTGCGGGAGTTACCCAGTTATTCTCATTATAGATCTTGTTGCTGGCCTTTAAGATCCTACCACCTGTCAGCACCTCGTTTTTTTTTTTTTTGAGGAGAAAAAGGATGACTACCAAATTGTGTGGTTGTCATCCAGGTATATATATATCTGGGGAAACTGAAGAGATGTACAAGTGTGTGCTCTCGAAAAGAGAGCGGCAAAAGAGAAAAATTATGTCAGCCAAAACCTCACTCCCGAAGCAAAAAAAGAGTATGGTGTACAATATGCTCTATCCGACATCGCTCCCCACAAAAAATCACTCGGTTCCGCTGAAGCCATACCGCCCAGGAACCTGCCAAAAAACTCGCCACTGGTGCCCGCCATCTCTGACCCCGTCGGGCCAAACCACGAAGAAGCTGCCACAACGTCGTAGGATTAGAAGGAAAAGGGACCCCAAAGGGCATCCGCTGCCAGATGCCGCGTGAAGTCGTACATGTAAAGAATAGATGGCTAATGTCCTCCTCCGCCTCACCACAAAGGACGCAAGATGTGTCACTGTTGTGTGCCCACCTCGCCCTATACATCCTGGTGAGAAGTCTATCCTGCCGCATGAGCCAAGCAAAAATCTTGACTTTCAACGGGACACGGGATCTCCAGATAAGTCGACAGTCAAGTCTGAAATCCTCTGACGACGTCATGTCGGGAAGAAAGCGGATGTAGAGACTCCGTGTCGACCAGGCCTCCGATAGCCAAACCCAACCATCATGTCTGGACTGGTCGGGGCGGAAGGAGGCAATCCTCTGATGAAGTGCAAGAAACTCCGTGAAACGCTGATCCGAGAGGGCTGATATGAAAGCCGGGGCCTAGGAGCCCAAGCCCGGGCCACCGGGCGTAGACCAGGTCTCCAACACCTCGTTAACTACTTCCTTGCCTCATTACCACAACTTTGGTGGTCATCCTTTTTCTCCTCAAAAAAAAAAAAAAAAACTAAATATAAGTCTTACATTATTCAGATATGCTAAACTTTAATATTAGCGAGTTGTGGATAATTTGTCATGGAATAAGTAGTATAGGCTATTTCTGACTGGGACTTATAGCTTCCCAAGCAAAATAGGTATTCTTTGTCAATTCACCCAAGAGTCCTGAGCTTGCTCTTTCCCTGAGAAGATTCCAACTTTAAGGTTAAATTGCCAAAAGGTTTACCTGGCTTCACTCAAGATGAGTACCAAACCTCTGGATAACATGTGAATGTCCAGAAACTTGCATTTGCTTTTCTGAATGCATCCACCATTTATGAATCATCCAAAATTTGGATTCTTCTGGCGATTTACCATTTCCATTCGACAGCAGATTCATATTCTTATCCTTCTTACTTTCCTTCACTTTCATGATGTTAATAATTTGGACTTCATATATTATCAAGTTTCAAGGGACCTTATTTTTGTGCTTTGTTCCTGAATAAACCTTTTTTTTATTTATCCTTGAATTCTGTCATTCCTTTTTCTGATCTGCCTCTGTATTATTTCTTTATAAGTACATGTGATTCGTAGAGAACTATGATCAGCATATTTCATAAGATAATGGATGAACATTATTAAAGCATTATGTCAATTTGTTTTATCTCCACAATATGGTTTGAGCATCTCCTTACTGTCATTCATCGAGTTACTATTTTTTTTCCTAAAAAAACTCACTTTGGTGTATCAGGAGTTGGCTATTACATCTGATGAGGCCTTGAGCTTGGATGAAATGCCAAAACGTGCTGTCATTCTAGGGGGAGGGTATGCTGGTCCTTACGCATGAGCTTCATTCAAAATCTATTAAGAAATGTTGTTAAAGTTTGTGATGCACTCTCATTGGAATAGATATATTGGTGTTGAATTTGCTTCAATATGGCAAGGCATGGGTGCAAAAGTAGATTTATTTTACCGGAAGGAACTTCCATTAAGGTTTGTGATCACTATATATCTTTCAGTTCCTGCTATGAGGGGGAGGGTATGCTGGTCCTTACGCATGAGCTTCATTCAAAATCTCTTAAGAAATATTGTTAAAGTTTGTGATGCGCTCTCATTGGAATAGATATATTGGTGTTGAATTTGCTTCAATATGGCAAGGCATGGGTGCAACAACAACAACAACAACAACAACAAAGCCTTACCCCACTAGGTGGGGTCCGCTATATGGATGATACGACGCCATTCCGCTATATTCGTTGATCCATGTTCATAAGATTCGACAGGGTTTTACGCTGGCTGTCGGGGCCTAACACAACCCTCCTTTATCCGGGCTTGGGACCGGCTATAAAACATAGGCGGAGTTAAGGCATGGGTGCAAAAGTAGATTTATTTTACCTGAAGGAACTTCCATTAAGGTTTGTGATCACTATATATCTTTCAGTTCCTGCTATGAAACACACACTTTTTCCTGAACTGATCATGTTTTATATTTGTATTTTGCATCTCCAGGAACGGTTGTTTTAAGATTCTGTCAGTGTAGGAAACAAATGGATATATGTGTTTGTTTTGTTTTTCCCTTATTAAATTAATATTTCTTTGAAATAATCCACCGGTTATTGGAAGAAAAATATTCCATAATCGTAGGCAAGCTGACTCGAAAAAGGTTCCATAATCATAGAAAGTCAGTGAACATACTTGTTTCCAGCTTTCCCATTTAAGGGTTGTGTAATTCTGGGTTCTTACTTGAACATGTGTTTTCTTTTTGTCTTCCTTTTCTTTTTGTCTTTCCCATTTAAGGGTTGTGTAATTCTGGGTTGTGTAATTCTGGGTTCTTACTTGCCTCGAGCACTGATCCCTCCACAAAGAAGATAGTGTCATCCGCATACTGTAGTAGGGGCACCAGCCGGCCGGCGAAACCGCTGAAAAGGCCGGCCTCGCAAACCGCCTGGCTGGATCTAGCGAGGCAATCAACCGCCAGTGTAAAGAGCATGGGTGCAAGGGGGCACCCCGGACGTACGCCCCGCTGAGCCTGCACCCAGCCACTTGCCATCGACCCGTTGACGACGACTGTGAAAGAAGCGGTAGTGACGCACCGCTTCATCTAGGCAATCTAGGTCTCCGGGAAGTCTCTCACCTACAGAGAATGCCAAAGGAAAGACCATGAGAGAGAGTCATAGGCTTTGGAGAAGTCGACCTTCCAGAGAAAGGCACGCTGACTGCTCCTCCAGAAAGCAACAATCTCGGAGGCCATGGAGTAGCCGCCGGTGATGGATCGGCCGTGGATGAAGGCTGACTGAACAAGGTGAATGAGGCCTGGGAGCACCTCCCGGAGCCGATTGGCCAGTACTCGAGCCATCAGAAGATAAATGGCGTTGGATAAGGCGATCGGTCGGAAATCCTCAATACCCTCCGCCGGTGAATGCTTGGGAAGCATGAAAAGTAGGAACCGGTTGAGGCGCTCAAAGCCCCGGTTCCCACCCGAGAACTCGTGGATGACCGCAATGACATCTTCGCGCACCACTGACCAAAACTCTCTGTAGAAAAAAACTGGGAAGCCGTCGGGGCCAGGAGATCCCTTGCCATTGAGGTCACGAAGCGCACCGTGATGGTCTGCACTAATACAAAAGACTGATGTAAGACAAGGAATACCCTGTGGGGACAACCTCCAGGATGGGGCAGGCCGTCGCCTAGAGAAGTCACGACGGAAAGATGCGATGGCGTCGCCGATGCGGTGATGACCGGTGATCCTCTGTCCCCTCACCACAAGGTGATCAATCCGGTTTGCCCGCCGGCGTGAGCTAGAAGAACCAGGTGTTGGCATCTCCCTCCTGAAGCCAGGTCTGCCGAGAGCGCTGCCTCCACTCGATCTCCACCTTCCTGTCCTCCAGCTGGATGGTCGCCTGGGCCCGACCGCGCTGCGCCACCTCAGCCTCCGTGAGGTGGCGAGAGTCCTCCCGGTCGAGCTGGGCGATGATCTCCAAAGCCTGGTCCGGACCTCTCCGGTGGTCCACAAGGAAGTGCCTCAGGCTATGTAGCCTGGAGGCGAGGGTCCGCGCCGCTGAGTCTGAGGCCGTAACACTTTGCCAGTGCTCAGCCACAATCTGTTTGAAGCCATCCTCCAAGAGCCAAGATCGCTCAAAGCGAAAGAGGGATCGCATGGCTTGACCGTCATTGGACCTCCACAATAAGGGGGTATGGTCCGAAAACGGCCGGTCCATAGCCTGAACATCGGAGAGCTGGTGGGCCTCGGCCAACTCCACAGAGGCGAGGAATCGGTCGAGCCGGGATCTAGATGATGGTGCTGCCGAGCTCCTCCAAGTAAATCAGTAGTTTGTTGCTGGGAGGTCAAGCAACAAGTGAGAATCGATGAAATCTCTGAAACCCATCGCACCGGGGTCCCTCCCTTGACGCCTGATGGGGCGATCATCAATGTCCAGCGTGACATTGAGGTCGCCCCCGGCCAGCCATCGGGCATCAGGGAGGTGGAGACGGGCCGCCGACAGCTCCTCCCACATGCACGGCCTGAGCGAGTCCGAACAGGGCCCATAGACGCAAGATAGGAGATAGGAGGATCCATCCGTGCATCGCCTCAGGTGGGCCGACAAAGAGAAGCGAGCCACCCACGAGTCGACCAAGGTGTATTGATCGGCCCGCCAACCGATCATACAACCCCCAGATCGTCCGACAGAGCTGAGGGAAATATGCTGAGATAGCATGGAGCCGTCGATCTGCTCCCATATCCTTGGAGTACACTCCATGAGTTTGGTTTCCTGAAGGAAAACCACATCAGCCCCCCACTCCATCAAGTAGCGGCAAAGTATTCACCGTCGCCGTGCCTCGCCGAGGCCGCGAACATTCCATGTGAGCACCTTCATAAGGAAACCGTCATCGTCCTCTATGTGGGTGATCCTCTACCCACAGATGATCGCCGTCTGAAAGCACCCCTCGCGAGCACCATGAAATGTTGAGGGGGGTGAAGGACTCCAAGGGGCCGCCTGGGAGGTTCAGGTCGCATCCGCGGACGCCGACTGACCAACCGGAATCCGGCTGCTGCAGCCACCTCCTGAATGTCAGCTGCGGGTCGTCCAGAGAGTACGCCGGGTTCGCTGTCCGCCCGGTCCGCCGGATGATTGGTCGGGTTCCACGTCGGGGGCCCCTGTGGCGTGGAAGTCGCCTGCGGCGGAACACTGGACGAGGAGGCGGCGGCTCGGCGGGGACGGTGCCGCCTGTAGACTCTCGGAGGGGTGCTCCTTGCGGCCGCCTGTCCATCGCCTGGCGACTCCTGCCTCCGATGATAGGTCACTGGCAGGTGGTGAAGATTGGTGCCATCATGGGAGCTGGGCGGCGATGGGGGGGGGGAGGGGAGGGTTGTGTCTTGCTGGATAGACAGGGCATGGTCGCCGGAGGAGGATGCTGCTGATTTGGCCGAGGGCGAGGCGGACGACTGGCGGTTGAGGTGAGGCGCAGATGGCGAAGCGGCAGCGGGACCTGAAGGATGCCCGGACTGGGTTCCGGAGGGAGGCCGGGTGCGGTTCGGGCCGGGCTGGGTGCGTTGGTGGGAGGGGATGTGGTTGGTTTTGGGTTCACGGTGTTGGTGGCTTGGGGTGGGTGATTGCGCTGATGTGGCGCACTGGTCAGGTTGTGGGGGAGACAGGTGGCGGTTTGAGTTTGAGGCGTGAGTAGAGGGGATGTGGTGAGGTGGCAGAGGGGGAGATTGGGTTTGGTGGATGTTAGGGGTTAAAAGTTGGGGGTTGGGCATGACAGCTGTCCAGGCGTGAGGAGTTTGAATCTGGGTGCCACCGTACAGCGGCTCACGAGCGTCCCTCACGTGCTGCTCAAGGGGCGGAGGACGAAGACGCCCTCCAGGTGATGCCGCCGGCGACCACGTCGGCCCATGAAGCTCCAGATCTAGCAGGCCGGAGGTGGAGAAGAAAGTGGTCCTCGCCGACCTTCAGGATGATCGTTGGGGGGAGCTGGATACCAGTCCGAAGGGTGATCTCGACAGAGGCGACAGAGAGATCCGGCGACCCCATCGTCGGCAAGGAGATGGCCAGCGGGTCGCCAAAGGTTTTACCGATGGACATCACGACATCCGGTTGCAGGAGGTGAAGTGGAAGGCCCAGGATGTCGACCACAGTTCGCTCCGGCGGCGAGGCAAGTGTATCCTCCCGCCAGGGGCGCCACTGCACTGAAACGTCCGGCACGATGTAGGACGGCGAGGCCAGCAGGGTCTCCCTCTGTTGAGGCGATCCAGGAACGAGCAACCACAGCGCCGGCGCTATACAGCTCAGGTGGAAAGGCGGTGAGGCGCCGATGTTCGTGATGACTGCCGTGCGAATGATCGGCAGATCGGGGTGTCTCCCGGTGGGTTCGCCGACGAGGCAGAGGCGTAGGAAATCCGTAGCACGTTGTATTGGAGGTGACCAAGGGACAACGACCGTGGGTACCTGCTCCTCTGCTCATACTTCGCCAGGGGCGGTCGCCGCGGCAGAGGAGATGGTCGGTCTCTCCCGTCGGGAGAGATGGCACACTGAACGACAATGTCCCTCCCTTCCGCAGGCCAGACATCGGACCGGGGAGGAGCAGGTTCTCCCGAAATGTCCCTCGCCAAGACAACGGAAACAATGGGTTGCTGGGCGGCGGCTGGATCTGGACTGGGAGATGGCCGTCCAGCCGTTACTCAGCTGCTGGAGCCGAGGCCTCATCACGCGGGAGTGGGGAGGTGAGTGGCGCCGCCAGCAGAGCTGCTGGAGACGGGGGGTGGAGCTGCCGGCAGGGGTTGCCGGCAACTATCGGGCGTTACTAACCGATTGAATTAGATTACCTTCTCTTTTTTTTTTCTTTTTTAGGAGAGGCATTAGATTACCTTCTTGTCATCATTTCACCCCTAAAAGAATGTGAAATTAGATGAGCGAAACAAACTAGTCCACACATGAGGGAGTGCTAAAATTATAGATATAATTATGAGTATTTTTCTCCTTTCAAAGAAAAAAATGGTGAGTGTTTTTCAGATGGCACAAGCTTTGAGGATAGATTATTAGCTCATGAAGTTTGACATGATATTAGAGCTCGAAAGGTGCTAGCAACCTCCATGTGAGGGGGCATTAATATCATAGAATACAATGAATGTCTTCCTTAATTTAAGTTCTTAAGATATATGATGAGTTCATCGAATTCAATATGGTACCAGAGAAGTTGTGACCTTTGGAGTTTTAAGCCTGGCAGAACTTTTCTAAAAAAAATTATTTCCACTCTTAATTGTGTACGTGAGGAGAAAGTTGTCAGCACCTACATGAGATGGAGAGTGTTAAAATTGGAAATATAACATAAGTATCTTCCTTACAAGGCTTTCAGGGTAGACAGTTAGCTCATCAAGTCTAATTATATGGCTAGTTTAAATAAGAATAGCAGCCATGATAACTTTCAATTTAAGATAAAATGAGAGTTTCGTTGGACATGAACCTTCGACTTTAAATTGAAAGAGCAGCTACATAGAGATAATAATGACTGCATGAAACATATGACTAGATTATCACAAAGAGAAAATTCAGATGCCATTCCAAATTTTACTGTTGATTCACTCTCTCACATACCTCCAGACAGCCATCTACTTCAGATTGGTGTGTTTTCTTCATCTGGATGCCTCTCTCTGCACAATCATATAAGAAATACTGTGAAAATTTTGATAACATGAACTAGTTCTCAAACTCCGCCTATATTTTATAGTCGGTCCCAAGTCCGGATAAAGGAGGAGGGTTGTGTTAGGCCCCGACAGTCAGCGTAAAATCCTGTCGAATCTTATGAACATGGATCAACGAATAGAGCGGAATGGCGTCGTATGATCCATGTAGCCGACCTCACCTAGTGGGATAAGGCTTTGTTGTTGTTGTTGTTGAACTAGTTCTCAACAGAATATACTTATCGATGTGGTATGTATTCTACAAATGTTTGTTCTTTGGATTGCTCTTTTTGTTGTATCACATTTAAAGAATATGCTGTTTGAGATAAAACAAATGCTGGTGATTGCAGGCCGGGCCCCAAACTCAACAACAACAACAACAAAGCCTTATCCCACTAGGTGGGGTCGGCTACATGGATCATACGACGCCATTCCGCTCTATTAGTAACCAAACCTTTCGGTATATTATTCACCAATAGATCTTGCTCTATTAGTTCGCCAAGTGTCCGCCTTGGTCTCCCTCTCCCTCTTTTAATCGGACTCCAGATTATTTGATCTACTCTTCTTACTGGCGCATCTAATGGTCTTCTCTGAACATGACCAAACCATCTCAAACGATTCTCTACCATTTTCTCGCTAATAGGAGCCACTCCGACTCGTTCACGTATATGGTCATTCCTAATCTTATCTAATCTTGTATGACCACACATCCATCTCAACATCCTCATTTCGGCTACCCCCACTTTACGTTCATGTTGTCCCTTCATAGCCCAACATTCACTACCATATAACACTGCCGGGCCCCAAACTCAAAGAGACTAAACTTACAAGTTGCTGGCGTTGAGGTTGATGAGACAGGAGCTATCAAGGTTGCTATTTTAATAAATGGATGATTGACCCAGTGTCAACGTCCTATTTTTCCTTCAAAAAAAAAAAAAGTTGCTATTGCAACTCATAGATTAGTTACTTCTGCTAGTCTATTTATGTGAACTGTCTCAAAAACAAATATGCTTAAAGACTTGGTGGTTAATACACAATATGCTTTAAATATGTTTTATAGCCGGTCCCAAGCCCGGATAAAGGAGGAGGGTTGTGTTAGGCCCCGACAGCCAGCGTAAAACCATGTCGAATCGCATGAACATGGATCAACGAATAGCGTCGTATGATCCATGTAGCCGACCCCACCTAGTGGGATAAGGCTTTGTTGTTGTTGTTGTTGTTGTTGTTTTATCCCTAAAAAACTTTTCCTCCTGAAAAAGCGTCCTATTTTTCTTTCAAAAAAAAAGGTTGCTATTGCAACTCATAGATTAGTTACTTCTGCTAGTCTGTTTATGTGAAGAACTGACTAAAAAACAAATATGCTTAAAGACTTGGTGGTTAATACACAATGTTTTAAATAATTAACAAGTCTTTCTCCCTTTTATCCCTAAAAAACTTTTCCTCCTGAAAAAGCCTTCATTACAATTGTTTGATCATGGTAATACCTGTCTTACATAAGACCTGAAAATTGAGTTTTTTACATAAACTTAAGGTTCTCACTAATTGTTGTAGTATGTGCTTTGTAAGGTTGATGAGTATTCTCGCACTAATATTCCTAGCATATGGGCTGTTGGTGATGTTACAAACCGACTGAATATAACCCCAGTGGCATTAATGGAAGGAACTTGCTTTTCCGTATGTGGGAGTATATCTGCTCATAAGACCACTTTTATGATGTACACCGCTAGCAACTACAGATTCAATGTCCTCTTTCATTTTGCAGAAAACTGTATTTGGTGGATTGCCAACTAAGCCTGATTATCATGATGTACCTTGTGCTGTGTTTTGGTACTTGTATCCACCTTTTCTCTCAACTTTGTATGCTGTACTGAAAGACATTTCCATCTGATGTGGTGTATATGTTGGCTATAACATCTACCTAAAAGTCAAATAGATGCTAAATTTATTCTGCTGCTTCTGTAGAGCTTGTCATTGTTTATCCATTTTACATGATAAATAACACAACAAATATGATTGTTGTTTAGCTTCTCTCATGACATGGGTTCTTGTTTTGTAGCATTCCACCACTTTCAGTTGTAGGTCTCAGTGAGCAGCAAGCCGTGGAACAAGGGAAGATTGATGTTCTTGTTTACACGTCCACATTTAATCCAATGAGGAACACAATCTCCGGGTATCTGACGTCCATGCCTGTTTGTCTATTTAATTGTAATTTTGTTTACTAATTATATTATACTTCCATTTCGAGAAACAAAATGATAACACATACCTTCTCCTAACAAATTGTTGAAAAATTAAGCTCATTCATTTGCTGTTTTCTGATGTGATACCAGACGTCAAGAAAGGACTGTGGTGAAACTTGTGGTCGATTCAGAGTTGGACAAAGTCCTTGGTGCATCTGTGGACCAGATGCATCTGATTATATTATACTTCCATTTCGAGAGACAAAATGTTAAATGATGACACATACCATCTCCTAACAAATTGTTGAAAAATTAAGCTCATTCATTTGCTATTTTCTGATGTGATACCAGACGTCAAGAAAGGACTGTGATGAAACTTGTGGTCGATTCAGAGTCTGACAAAGTCCTAGGTGCATCTATGTGTGGACCAGATGCACCTGAAATTATCCAGGTAAAGGCATTGAGGGAGACTTCACACAGTTAATTATGCATATAAATTTCAAGTAGGATATTTTGGAATGTGTTCTGCATCCAATATCAGTTTCTCTTATTTTTGTTCGAAGACAATGATTAAAGGATTTAATGTATGATGGTTCTCCCCCAATCTGCAGCCGTCGGATGCGGATCCGATGGCCGCGTTTAGTGTGTGGTTCATCCTGCGTTTGTGTGTGGTTCAGTAAAGAGCCGCAGTTCACTAAAGAGGAATGAGGCGCGGTTCAGCGGTTCAGGAAAAGGGATGAAAATGGCAGGGTCCCCGCCGCGATCCAGCGCTGGTCGTCGTCCCTGCCATGAAAACCACTATCATTGTCATGTGGAGGTTGTCGGCTTTAGGGCACGATCCTTGGATGGATGGGCGTTTGCGTCCGGTCAAGCGCGACGTTATGATCCGCTGACCACTGTACTACGATCCACCGACCACGACCGGACGACAACCCGGCGAACACGACCGGAGGAGGGTTGTCGAGCATGAAAGAAACCTGTGGCCTTTGATAGCTTCGTGAACCAGTCCTATTCGACGTTTTTTTATCTTGAACTGCGCCTCCCATTCACCGAGCTGCTCCTCTCCCTTTAGTGAACCGCGCACACTAAATGCGGCCATCAGATCCGCATCCGATGGCCGCGGATGGGGGGAAAACCATCCTCCCCCGGAGGATATACATTAAATCCATGATTAAAATATTGGTAATTCTGTCTGTAATACTATGCTGCTTTTGTGAACATTATAAATTTTCTGTGTTATTAAATTAGGGGATTGCTGTGGCACTCAAGTGCGGGGCTACTAAAGCGCAGTTGGACAGCACGGTGAGCTATTATTTTCTAAGATTAAACTTCTGCAACTTGGGAAGTTTCTAACATTAGACTTGGGATCAATCTCTCCCCTCTGTTTCTCTGTGGATTTTGGGCATATCACCAGCATGTTATTTTCACGTATTAAAAACTCATTTTGCAGTTTCGATACTGTAAATGAACTGCAACTTGGGATGTTTCTGCAACATTTGATTGGTCCATTTAAACAACTACTGGAATACTATTTTGTAATAATAATCACATAGATTCCATGTCACAAAAACCTGCATCCCCCAATTCTTTTTGTTGCAGGGGTTGTGAGAATTTTCTGTGCAGTTTCTTCTTTCTCTTTGTGATGGAAATTTTGTCTTCACTACAGGTCGGAATCCACCCTTCAGCAGCCGAAGAGTTCGTTACTATGCGGAGCATAACAAGGCGCGTTGCTGTAGGAGCTAAAGCAAAAACAAATTTGTAAATGAAAATTTAATCAACTTCAAATGAATAGGATTGCATAGATGCATGAAATTCATTCTCTATTTCTTATGTGACTATTAATTGAGTTTTTGAAGCTCAGGTTTGTCTTTGTAAGAATAAGAGGAGGCATACAACATTTGTTTGATTTTTTTTTTCTTTTTTTGCTGTCATAATCGTTTCATTGGTGACTGATCGGCCAAAGGGACAACCCGTACACAGAGTTGAGAGAAGCTGAGAAGGTTCTTTTTCTTCCCAAAAAAAAAATTGAAACTGAGAAGGTTTTCGCCTGTTTTTTTTTCTTTATTTAATAATTTAATAGAAAATGGAAATATATAATTGCGTGTAAGTATAACAAGATTATATCATGTAATGGAAAGAAAAAGGTAAATTCTAAGTCCTTATAAAACTTTAGCCGAATTTTTTTTTCTAATACTCACTTAAAACGTTTACCTCTAAAAGTCTGACAAAATTTACTTGTGCAACTGTGAGTTAGGAAGGTTTTTTTTTTAAATAAGAGGATGTAGTACCTCTCGTAGGAAAAAAAGTAAGATATCAAAATTTTTGCATTTTTTCTGTTCTTTGGAAAGGCGGGTTGGAGTACAAATCTTCGGTGACAATTTTTCTACGGTAGTTTGGTAGATTGGAACATTTATTCATCAACTAAAATGATGCCGATTTATCGATTAAGATTCGAGTTTGGGCAAGATTCAGTTCAGTCTGCAGTACCCTTACATATGAGTTCAAAATCAGGTTGGCCATGAATGAAGTTGTCTCTATGAACCAACAAAACCTAATAGTTTGAATTCGATTTCTAGAATATGGTCAAAGTTTTATCATTCCGCTCACGCCTAAATATTACATTAGTCAAGTCAGGTACTAATAACATTGAATATGGAATTGTGACAAAACCATTGCCAAACAGTCATGACTCAAAAGCTAAAGACAAAAACATTTATGACTACGCGAAAGTTTAGAACTCAGAAATCATTCATTGCGAGGCCGTAAAATTAATAAAGCTGACACATTAAATTTCGGTCGTAAAATCATAAGTCGACAGTGTAATTCGGAAAATTCAATCGGCGTCGGATTTTAAACCGAAAGTAGACAAATTTAAAAATGTTGTGACCTTTATCTGCAAAAGAAAAAAAAATTAGATTATTTACATAAATAAAAATAATAAAAATAAATAGTACATATTTACAGAAATTTATTTACATCTCCTAATAATTCATAAAAATCAGAAATTAATTAATAAAATAATCCCCGGCAACGGCGCCAAAAACTTGATGCGTTGAAATGATGTAGCAAAATAAAATCGCTAGCAAGTGCACTAGTCGCTCAAGTAATATAGTAAAAAGGAGTAAGAGTGTCGAACCCACGAGGAATATTATTAATTCAATATCTGAATTTTTAAATTAATAAGAGAGGAAAAACATGGATTTTGAAAATGAGTTTTATAAAATAAAATAAAGAAAATAAAATAAAGATAAGATAGTGGTATTGAAGTTAGGCCTTAGGATGAAAATAGATCAGGATAAATATTTGAACCATAAAAGATAAATTTAATCTTTAAAGATGGATTAGAGTCTCCCTAAAGTAATCTAACATGATTAATTTGTGGTCTCCATGACTGGCATTCCTCAATCTAATCATATAGAATTATCTTAATTTAATAAGAATTGAAGTCTCCACGACTGATACCCCCAAAATCATATTAAAATTAACATGCATTAAATTGAATTCTCTAAACTATTAATCACTCCACAAACTGGTATAGATTAATAGACCACACAAACTTGATTCTCCACACACTAGTTATCAAATTTATGTCAATTATTAATTCCAAATAAAATCAATTATAATTAGTATAATAAATTATGAAATTAAACACTCCACAAATTGGTATAGCCTAATTCATAAATTTAATTAACTAACATAAAAGAAATAAGCACAATTAATAATTGATCAGAAAAGATTAAAGCAAATAAAATAGGGTCCAAACATTTCCCTTCAATTAATAATCTCCTAAAATAATAATCCTAAAAACATGGAGTTCATCCTAGAAATTTCGGAGAGATAAGAAAATACAAATCATAAAAATTGAAAGAATTACAACCAAAATAGAGATATCGAATCTAGCAAACAGTCGGGCAGCTTCTCGGACTTGATCAAGGTCGCGATCAACCTCCAACCGTCGCACCTCTCTCCTCTTGGTCGTAGACTGCAGAGCTCATGACTCGCCGTGGAAGAAACCTGAACTTCAGAGCACACCTTGGAACGACAGATTCTTCACGTATTTATAGGTGCGGACGGCCTTTAGTTTAATCGCGGCCGTAACATCGTACGGTTGACTTTAAAATTATGAGATAAACTCGGCCAATACGATAAATCCTTTTTATCATTACGCCCAAAGATAAATCCTTCTTATCTTTACTCCCTTTGAATCTCGGCAAAAACAACATTCTTTTATCTTTACTCCCTATAGATCTCGGCCGTAATAAAGAATTTAATCTTGTTACGCCCAAAAGATAAAATCATTTAATTGTTACTCCTTTGAAATCTCAGCCGTAACAAAGAAGATTCCATATCATTACCCCCTGGAAATCTCGCCCAAAACGACTTGGGTGTAAAGCCAAATCTCGGCCAAAATGAATAATTTCTTTGAATTTCGGTCGTGTTTTGAATTTTCCTGCAAAATAATTATTCAAATTTAATT
This sequence comes from Pontederia crassipes, assembly GCA_030549335.1. Classification (NCBI taxonomy): domain Eukaryota; kingdom Viridiplantae; phylum Streptophyta; class Magnoliopsida; order Commelinales; family Pontederiaceae; genus Pontederia; species Pontederia crassipes. Next base: position 12,284,734 of record CM060187.1, read on the forward strand.
AATCCATCCACAATTAAAATATTAATAATTAAAATTAATAAATCCGGAATTACGATTAAAAGTGACTAAAAATGATGCATGCCATGAACAAATTACAGAAAAATTAACTAAAATAATAATCTAAAATATGTTATATTTTGTATGCATCACTTGATCCCGGCCTAGCTAGTCAAGGACCCGCAAATCAACATGATTTTCCCAATTACCAAGATAAGAAGCTATCTAATCAAAGATAGAAGATGAAAAGATGAAATAAAGATGGAAAGTAAAGTCTTACACTTCTGTATGTACTTCAAGGGGAGCTAAGCCTAAGAAGTAAAGTCTTACATTTGGGTATGTACTTTCCAAGGAACAATGTCTCTCATCATAAAGTGTGTGTATTCCTAAAGATTATTAAGAATAATGTCCTCACTATTACGATGGGTGTGTTCGTAAGTATAACTTATGATATGGAAGGAAAATCAAGATGTTATTATAAGATGAAGATGATGTAATCACCTAAAATGATGCTAATGTATGTTTCCTTATCATATGATGTTATGAAGAAAGATGTTAAAGTAAAACAAGATAAGTTATGATATGCTTTAGCATAAAGACAAGTTATAATGTGACTTAGCATAATGTTAATGATGTTATATGTTTATCTTATCTTGCCATGATGATATGTTCACATGTCATATAGTGTGCCTAAATAGCTCATAGCTTGCATATGATTTATGTTTCATTATGATGTAATGCATATGCCATGACATGTAGAGATCATATTATAGGATCATAGCATACATGAGCATCAACATACTCTAACGGGAGAAATCCCCTGCACCCATGGATGAGGCATAGGTTCGACGGCAAGGGCCTCATGACGCCGACATTGCACATGGGTTGGTCAAGCTACGACCCAAGTATCTTTTATTACATTATGTATGATGATGAATTCTTTAGAGAGTCAAGTATGTATGGCTTACGGACCTTTGAGTCACGTATTTTTTATGAATTTATTTATGTATCATGAACCCTATGTTAGGTATTATATTAGAGCCTACGTGGCCCATGGGCTAGATATGTATCTTGAGATTTTATTAGTTTATGAAGTTTTTCGCTGTGTTTTATGTTATTGGATTTTATTATTATTATACTTTCCGCTGTAATATTTTATGAAATTAGGTTATGTAAGTAACGCCACTTAGGGTTCAGCAACTAAATTGAGACTAGATTTTGGGGACACTGCAGATGGTATTAGAGCCACAGTTTGACTCGTGTATTAGGTCTTAGGATGTGTAAGTCATAGGTTGGTTAAAGTATGAAATGTCTAAGTGTAAAGTCCATGTGCAATCATCATGTCTTATTGGACGAGAAGCATCACATCCAGGGCGCCAAGGTTATCACCTTGATTGGATGATATATTACGTTAACTTCCTTGGGGGTTAAAGAAATGCAACATGATTTTTATGGGCATAACATGAAGATAATCTATACATGGCCAAAATTTATTGGTCAACAATCGGACGTACGACGTATTGTTGGGCGTGATGAGTAGAAGAAGTTATCATTTTGGCCGAGATTAGAAGACGGGCGTGAAGTTGAAGGAAGTTATCCGAAGAGACCATGATCAACTTTTATCTAGTGGGATTTAAATTTAGTCATACGATGAACCAATCATGATCAACTTGAATTCCTTATATACCTATAAATACACGATGAATCATCCATTACGGGAGTGTTTTGGAGTTTAGTTTTCTTCCACAGTAAGTTGTGAACTCTGCAGGCTTCGACCAAGAAAGAGAGTTGGACAACTGATCCAGACGCTCCAATGACATTCGAGGATTCTGATTTATTCTTGGTATAATTCTTCCAATTATTATTGTTATTTTGTTATTCTCTCTCTGTAATTCTAGGATGAACTTCATGTTTTAATTATTTTATTTTAGGAGATTATTATTGAAGAGAAATTCTATGAATCCTTATTTTATTATTGAATTTCTTTTGATCAATTTTTAATTATATTTAATGCTTTTGATTTAATTATTTGAATTTCTGAGTTAAATAATTACTAGTTTGTGGACTACTTGATTTCAAATTTTATTTAGTTAAATTAAATTATTTATTGTGAAATTAAAAATTGACATAAGTCTAATAACTAGTGTGTGGAAAATTAAATCTGTGTGGTCTGTTAATCTATACTAAATTATGGAGTGATTAATTGTTTAGGATTTTCATTGTAATGCATCTTAATTTTAATATTATCTGTATGAATACCAGTTTGTGGGACTTTAGTTTTGATTAAATTTAAGATAGTTTATTTATCTTGATTAAATAACAAAATTACCTTGTGGACTATATGATTTTAGTCTTGTAAATTAATAACTTAGGAAAATTCTAATTCATCTTAAGAAATTTAATTTATCTTTTATGGTTCACATATTTATCCTTAATTTGTTATCATCCTAAGACCTAACTTCAACACCATTATTTTATCTTATTATTATTTTATTTTTAATATCTATTTTACAATTAGAAAACTTATCTTCAAAACCTATATTTTTTACTTTCTTATTAATTTATAAAATCAAATATTAAATTAATAATTTTCCTCGTGGGTTCGAAACTCTTTACTCTTTTTTACTATATTATTTGAATGACTAGTGCACTTACTAGCAGATTTATTTTGACTAGTGCACTTACATTCATGCATGCTTATCTCATGCATATAATTGTTACATATGTCATGTAGGATCATGTTTAGAATGCATTACATTTCACTGCATTGACTTTTACATACTCTAACAAAAAAATCTTGCACCCTGAATCTGTGTAGTTAACTGATATGCATGGATGGATGGTTGACTCAACTCATGATGATGAAGTTGCACATGGTCTAGGATAAGAATAATGTCATGATGTTGAGTGTGTTAGACTACTATTTTAACTAGAGATGTTTTCTGAATAATGAACTTCTATTTTTATCTATGACATTAGTTTCAAAGGTTTTATTTTAAGACTTCTGATGAAAAGACAAGTTTTATTTTATCTTCATGATTAATGATTTTTTGCTATATTTATGTTTATCATTTTATAATGATTATATTATGGCGAATGGGCTAGCATTTTCGAATTTTCCTAATTGCCCTCTAGCTTTTAGGGTGAATTTTCGAAGTGTTATAGTTGGTATCAGAGCATGCTTATGTTAAGCATATCATAGAACTATTAAGTGTCTAAGTCCATGTGCAATCGTCATGAGCAACCAACGAAAGTTAAAGAGTATGTAAGTTTGTACCATATAAGTGAATGTTTTATATTCACCATCTAATATTGATTAATTATTGTTATGTTAAGGATGGAAGCAAAAAGTCTTCCAATGGGAATGCTAATAATGACATCCAAGTTTGTTAGTATTGTCAAATTGACTATGGGCAATATGACACATGAGATATGTGAATCTCATCGTAAATTTTAAGGATAAGGGACGTGATAAGAAATTGTTCAAAATGGTATGCATAATTGTTCATGACAAGTGAACAAGTTTTCATGATCTAAAGACTATGAAATGACTAAGGAAACTATGGTGAAATTCAATTTTTACAAAGACAAATAGAAAGTTCCCTAACTGATAGGATGATAAGTATGAGGTGACAGATTGACATAACAATGACACTAGGGAGGGTCTCCACTAGGCAGTACCTTCCAGAGACACCGGTGATGATTGAGGGAGTTGAATAGTGCTATCTATGGTAGACTATGATGTCATATTGAGTATGAATTGATTATCGTACCATGATGCCTATATGATCTACCAGGAAAGAAGGTCGAGATCAACAACGAGGATGATAGTTTTGTGATCTTCTGCGGAATTTCAATTAAGGAAAAGAAGATGATGAGGCAACCAAGATGCTGAACAGTCGCTGCCGAGAAATTTTGGCGAGTGTCATCAAGAGAGATTTCCAACCTAAGTCACTAGAAGAAATTGAAGCGATGAGGAACTTTTCATATGTGTTTCTTGATGAGTTTTTGGGATCACCTCCGAAAAGAAATTTTTTTTTCCATATTGAGCTGATATCAAGGACGACTCTAATCTCTAAACCTCCATATAGGATGACACCAACTGAGATGAAAGAACTGACGATCCAATTACAGGGTTATTAGGTCAAGTGTGTTTCCATGGGGTGCACATGTCCTAGTTTTGAAGAATAATGATGGATAATTGAGATTATATATTGATTACAGGATGATCAACAAAGTGATCATAAAAAATAAGTACCCACTGCCTAGAATAGATGATCTTTTTGATCAGTTATCTTCTGCGTCAGTTTTCTCAAAGATTGACTTGAGGAGTTTTCTCAAAGATTGACTTGAGGAGCGGATACTATCAGCTCAGGGTGGTTGATGAAGACATAGCAAAGATAGCTTTCAGGTCAAGGTATGGCCATTATGATTTTTTTGTTATGCCTTTTGGATTGACAAATGCTCTTACAGCATTTATGTATTTCATGAAGAGGATATTCAAGCCTCACTTGGATAGGTTTGTGGATGACTCCTGATATATTCATCAAGTCCTAAAGAACACAAGAAGCATTTACAGATTGTTCTGGAGACTTTGCGGCAACATCAACTATATGCAAAGTTCTCCAAGTGTGAGTTCTGGTTGGAGCAAGTTATGTTTCCGGATCATATTGTTTCAAAGGTAGGCATTTCTGTGGACCCATAAAAAATTGAAGCAGTTGTCAACTAGGAAAAGCCAAAGACAGTAACTGTAGGAGGTTTTTGAGATTAGTCGACTACTACAGAGGGTTCATCTAGGGCTTCTCCAAAATTGCTTCTCCAATGACCAAACCGATAAGGGAAGGAAAGAAGTTCAATTGGAATTAGAAATGTGAAGAAAGCTTCCTGGAGCTAAAGAAGAGACTGACTTCTGCACTAGTATTGACAATTCACATTAAAGTTGGAGGCTACTTATGCAGTGGTTTTGGACTGGGATGTATATTATGCGGCACGAAAGAGTGGTTGCATATGCTTCAAGGCAACTTAAAACTCATGAGAGGAACTATCCTATGCTTCAAGGCAACTTAAAACTCATGAGAGTAACTATCCAACTCATGATTTGGAACTGACAGCTATGGTGTTTGCTTTGAATATATGACATCATTATCTGTCTGGAGAGGAATTTGAAGTGTACACTGACAACAAGAGTCTCAAATATGTGTTGTCCCAAAATGAACTCAATATGATGGCTGGAGTTTCTGAAGAATTATGAGTTTGGTATTCTCTAACATACAGGAGTGCCAACTCAATGACAAATGCTCTAAATAGGAAGTATGAAGGGTCATTGACATGTTTGGGGGTCTACAAATGGACTCTAGTTGAAGGAAGCATATAGGAAAAGTTGTTGATGCACTGTGTCATTCAACTTGACTTGGTGACAAGAATTGCACAGGCACAGAAGAAAGATGCAAAATATAAGGACATGAAAGTTTTGTACGAGAAGGGACACCTAGACTAAGAGTAATGTCATGATGTTGAGTCTGTAGACTACTATTTTAGAGATGTTTTTTGAATAATGAACTTCTATTTTTATCTATAACATTAGTTTCAAAGATTTTAATTTAAGACTTCCGTTGAAAAGACAAGTTTTATTTTATCTTCATGATTAATTATTTTTTGCTATATTTATGTCCATTATTTTATTTTGATTATGTTATGACGAACGGCTAGCACTGCCGAATTCCCTAATTGCCCTCTAGTTTTTAGGGTGAATTTTTGGGGTGTTAAAGTTACACCCTTTCATTTATTTTAATATTCCTTTTGATTAAAATGAATCAAACATAAAGAGGAATTCAAACATAGCTTGCAATTTGGGTGATCTCAAGGGGAAACATGCTAAAAAAGTGGAAAATAGGATGACACAGTGAAAGGTGAACATGGAATGACCAAAACTTTGATACAGTTTTTGTTTAATAAAAAATATTGCATCAATGTTATTTTCCTTAATCCATTAATATAACTAGAATATCTTAAAATAGGATAAATCCATCAAATACAAGACCCACAAAATTTAGGCAACCCGTTGGAGAGTTCTATAGAATCACAAGGCGCCAAGAGGTGGTGGGGGTGAATTGATGTTTAAATTGAAAATATCGATTTTACAAAAATCATCACGGAAGCTTAAAATTGATTCGTTAATGTTAAATCAACACAATAGCAATCATATCACATGCATAATAAAGTATGAAGAAGAGGGAGAGAAAAGATAAACACAAGACGTACGGTGATTTGTTGATGAGGTTCGGCAACACCTTGACCTACATCCCTGCTCTGACTTCTCGACCTCGAGACCGTCGGAGATGCCACTAACATCCTTCCTTTCTTCCAAATGGGGCAAGGAAGAAACCCTTTACAACTCTTGTCTTTTCTCCTTTTCAAGAGGTAAGGCACACCTCTTTCACTCGTCTTTTCTTCGCTCAAGAGGAAAGACACAACCTCTTTTCACTTAGAGCTAAACAACTATTAAAATATCACAAGAATACTCCACAATCTCTCTTTTACAATTTGGAACCTCACACAAGAGTAAGAGAGAAAGAAATAAAGGATTTGCAACTTGGAGCTCAAATAGACTTCTCAAATGTTCTTCCCACTTTTTCTTGGAAGTCTTGATCATTCCTACACCTTTGGGTCCTCTTTTATAGCCTTCTTAACTCCATTTAGCCAAAATATGATCGTTATAGTGCATTCTGCGCATTGACTCGTCGACCGTCTTGTACTAGTTTAAACATAACGTTTTGCACAGTTATTCAAATGAGATAATTTTTTATTCTAGGGAAAGCTAATGGAATTATCTACAACTTTGATATTCATTGTTCATCCAAAATCTATTGAGATCATAGTCAAATATTGATTCAAAGTTCAGTATACAAAATTGTCCATTTCAAATAAAACATTTTAGACTTTTATTTTTTTATACATAACTTTTCATTACCAGTATCCAAATGAGATGATATTTGATTCTATGAAAAGCTAATAATATTATATATAATTTTATATCACTCTCTTGATCCAAATCTCATGATAGAATACTCAACTATTAAGTGCCAACTTAGCACATAAAATAAATTTCAAATTTAACTTTTCGAGTTTTACTTGAACATAACTTTTTATGTGGCTGTCCAAATGAGGTGATTATTGATTCTATAGAAAGATAAAAGAATTATCTATAACTTTTATATTCACCCATTAATGTAAATCTTGTGGGAACATAAACAAATATTAATAGAAAGTTTAATACATGACGCAACTCATTTCTATTTAAACTTTTTCGGCATTTTAAATATAACTCTAGTCTTTCGAGGTTTGTATCATTAAAATATATTATATAGGGCATAAAAATTTTTCTCCAATAATCTCCCCCTTTTTGATGAATACAAACTAAGAAATATGAAAAGTATATGAGTTGAGAAGTAAAAAATATTAAAGTTAATTTTACTCCCTCTAAAACTAAACTTTTCTTACAATTATGAATATGCACATAAGTCTTAATTGTAAGGTTCTTTTCATATAGAGTTATATGTATGAGATCCATATAATAAATCAGGGGTTATATATATATTTTTCCTATATAAATTTATCTTATGTTCTTATCATATTTCTCCCCCTTCTGTTTCATCAAAAAAGTAGTTTGCATATGAAGAATATAAGAAACAATATTAGATACAATATGTAACTCCCTCTTAATCATGTCATCTTCATAAAAAAATTTTATTCTCCCCCCTTTTGTCATATAAGATACAATATGTAAAGTGTCATAAGAGAGATGAAGATAATTTGTTCTTTCTTTTATCACATCTATAAGATTAGTTTCATGTATAATGTATGTGATAGGTAAAAATAACTCCCTCTAAGGTCATGACTAATTTATAATAGCAAAACATAAAATCAAATGAATAACACGTCTCAAAAAATTTTATAAGGAATCAAAACATGCATAAAACTTGAGATAACAATGATATATCAAATTTAAATTGAATAATATCAAGTAACCATAGATTTGACAATAAGGGTAACAAGTGGATGGAGGAAATGACATTTCGAACTTTTGAACAAGCTCCCCTTATCATTAGGTCAATTTTCGTCCTCTTTCTATCTTTCTTTAGTTATTTGTATTTTTTTTCTTTCAAAGAACCAATAACACTATAATATTATGAATGAGAAATCAAAGCTTGATTTTCATAATATGAAGATTTAAAGCATAAGGGTCATGCCAAGATATGATAAAATAGTTTTGTAAATCATGAAAATGTAGATTCATGCACATGTAAGTCAAATAATCATAGTATGACATAAACATCTCCAATGTAAATACATTTATAAATTTTCATTTGTGCAAGAGAGATATCATTTAAGCATCATTCCAAATTTAATGGTCAAATGCCATACGATATAGGAATACTCAAATGATAACAAGTTATGACCACACAAATTTATGCACATTAATCTTATAGTACAAGATTTCATATGGAAAGACAACTACAAATGAAACATATAAAAAAATTGTTTTTCAAATTTTGATTAAAATTCCAAAACTGTCTTCTTTCAATTGCAAACTCACAAAGCATCGAATGTGATAAGTTGTAAAGTCCAAATAAATATGTATACTCACAATTTTTAAGAAATAAGCATGATAGATAGCATAAGCATTTCCAAAGTTTAACGTATTAAAATATGTTCAAAAATGGACTTTTGAACAATCATAAGTTTAAACACAAATCGTGATAACTAGTAGACAAGTATAAACCAAAAATAATTGTGACACACAAGTATATCCAATTTTTAATTTCTATGTTCAAAATAATACTTTTACCATTGGTGACAAGAAATGAAATTAAAAAGGTATTCAAAGTTTAGCCTTTTACACTTTCTTAAAATGATAATAGCTAATTCAAATTACGGATGAGGGAAATAACTTTCATTACATGAGATGATAATTTGAAATATGAAAGAATAAGATTCATATCAAAATATTTCACAAAGATGAACATATAAATAAATGTTGACAGAAGATGTATATAGCAAGTTGAAAATGATCTATTTAGTAATATACTTCATTTCAACCATGTGCATAAGTATAGAGTTTGTCAATTAAATGTCCTATGCAATAATTTTTAAGTGGCATACTAATATGATCAATCATCTTATTCCAAATTAATTTGTAATCATGTATACTCAAATGATATAGTGTAACAAGTCAAAATTCATAATAAGTTTATGCACTAAAGCTCATAACACAAGAGTCATATAAATATTATGCCAAACATATAAATATGAACTCTTCTTTATAGATAAACAACAATTATTCAAGATTAGAGGACTTAAAATTCATATTTTCATGTGTCTTTTCCTTTCAAAAAATAATTGTGATAATAAACATAGCAAGGGTAAAAAAATAGACATATAATTCTCTTTCTTTGACATGTGAACAACATGAATTTTGCAAGTATATTATCACAAGTCAAAAGAAGATATTATGTATTAATTTCAAAATTCTCCATAAATTTGCATTTCAAAATATTCGAAAGATATTCAATTATTATATCAAGATCTTAGAACATCAAGTGTCATCAACAAAAACGTATGCGAGAATCAAATTTCAATAAAAACAAAGTCATTTACTTTTTTCACTCATAAAAATATGATTCTTTTATACTTTAAAATCATAGGCCTAATATAATCACATTAAATCACAAATATGAAGATGTAAAATAGTACACAATATTCATATAAATCAATTATACATGCTTAATGCCAAAATCAACATATTTTGAGTGTGAAGAATCATGTATGCATGTGACATAAATATAATTTTCACATTGAATTAGTAAGATAGTCAAAAAATGTCAATTTATCAACCATTATGCATGTGACATATTTTCATCAAACATATTTAGGCAATATGAGTAATATAGACACTTTCAAAATTAAATGAGCAACATAATTCTAGTATGCACAAGAATCGTAATCAAATATTATCTTTATGCATATATCATGATAATAAATTGACAAATTCAAGACATAAATATGCATCATATCTAAATGAGTTTAAATTTTCATTTCCATATACCAAAATATTTTTACCGCAAACTTTTATGCCTCCAATTCATTTCAATTTCATTGTTGTCTTTCTTTTCATGTCACACAACCACAAAGTGTGTGCCTTCACTTTACTTGAAACATTCTTCTTCATTCCTTATGAAGCACAACTATAAACAAAAATCATTTGCATTTCGGTATCCAAACTTATTTGGGTCCAAGCTGATTAATATTGGTTCCTTTAGGAACCCACATCAATTTCATGCTCATATTGATAGATTTTTTTTAATTTGACATTCAAATGAATAATGACCATGAGAATTAAAATAATGATGAATAGTAGATATTCTAATAGAGTAATTATGATGATATCTAAACTTCAAAGTGTCACTACGGGAAACATGAAAATTTTTAGCACAAAGAGAACTATCATTTAGGTTTATTTTTCAAATGATAATCATGAGAATGTTTAGGTTTTAAAGAATAAGAATATTTCAAATAATATTCATTTATGTTTTTAAAATTTTTGTTTGAATCATTTTTCTTTTGTGGTGCATGAGAAATATTCTTTATATTCTTAATGTTTTTTCAAGAATTAGTCATTTTTTATAACTCATCATGCAATGCAATCAATTTCGAATTATCAACTCTTAAAGATTCATAAGTTGCACAAGATAATGAAAAAGAATCATTTTTCCTTTTTAAGGTATCTATTTGAATTAAACATAGATCATTTTCCTTTTTGAGAGAATAATAGTTATCTTTCATGATATGAAAATCATTTATTAAAATTTCCTTTTTCTTTTTGAGATACAAATACTTTTGAATAAGAGAAGCAAATTCTTTATGAACATCAAAATCAGTATCAACATCATTATCACTATCATTAGTAGAGGAATAAGATGAAGTTGAGGTTATCTCATCATCCTCACTTTTTTCCATTAAGAATAACACTTCTTTCTTGGATGCCGTGAATGTAGAAATATCTTTTTCTTCATTGTCCACATTCGACGTGCCATTTTTGTCAAAGTTGCTACATTCGTACCTTTCTAACAAAACTTGTCAAATTTCATGAGAAGTAGAGCATTTAGAAATAAGGTTCATGGCATAAGAAACTAAAGAGGAATAAAAGACATCTTTGGCATTGTAGTCAAGTTTTTCAATCGACATTTGAAAATCGTCATATTAAAAGAAAGAAAAATCAATGGAAACACAATTTAAAATCTTCTTTGACTTTTCAATACCATTTTCTATAACTTCCCACATATCAAAATCAATGGAACATAAATATGCCTTCATTCTAACTTTCCAAGAAGCAAAATAATAGTCTTAAAAACTCGGTGGGTAAAAAATGGAAGGTCCTTTTTCAAAAAATGGTGCCATGCTCTAAAAGATAGTTAAATCTTAAAAAAAAATAAGAGCAATCTTGCTCTGATACCAATTGTAGGATCACAAAGCACCAAGAGGGGAGGAGGGAGGAGGGTGAATTGGTGTTTAAACTAAAAATATTAATTTCACGAAAATCATCGCGAAAGCTTGAAATCGATTCGTTAATGTTAAATCAACACAATAGCGATCATATCACATGCATAATAAAGTACGAAGAAGAGGGAGAAAAAAAGATAAACACAAGATACAAGTGGTTCGTTGACGAGATTCGGCCACACTTTATCCTATGTCCCCGGTCCGACTTCTCGACCTTGAGACCGCCGGAGATTCTACTAACAGGCTTCCTTCGTTCCAAATGGGGCAAGGATGAAACCCTTTACAACTCTTGCCTTTTCCCTTTTCAAGAGGTAAGGCACACCTCTTTCGCTCATCTTTTCTTCGCTCAAGAGGTAAGACACAACCTCTTTTCACTCAGAGCTAAACAACTATTAAAATATCACAAGAACACTCCACAATCTCTCTTTTACAATTTGGAACCTCACACAAGAGTAAGAGAGAAACAAATGAAAGATTTGCAACTTGGAGCTCAAATAGACTTCTCAAATATTCTTCCATTTTACATGAAAGTCTTGATCAGATCCTCTTTTATAGCCTTCTTAACTCCATTTAGCCATTGTGGCTTTTTTTTTAATTTTGAGGCCAAAATATGACCGTTATAGTGCATTTTGCGCGTTGACCAGTCGACCATCCTGAATGAGATGATTTTCTTATTTTAGAAAAATCTAACAGAATTCTCTACAACTTTGCAAAATCTTTGAGATCATAGTCAAATATTGATTTAAAGTTCAGTATGCAAAATTGTCCATTTCAAATAAAATATTTTAGACCTTTGCTCTTTTATACATAACTTTTCATTACTAGTATCCAAATGAGATGATATTCGATTCTATGAAAAGCTAACAACATTATATATAACTTTTATATCACTCTCTTGATCCAAATCTCATGATAGAATACTCAACTATTAAGTGCAAGTTTAACACATAAAATAAACTTCAAATTTAACTTTTTGAGCTTTACTTAAACATAACTTTTTATGTGGTTGTCCAAATGAGGTGATTATTGATTCTCTAGAAAGATAAGAGAATTATCTATAACTTTTATATTCATCCATTAATGTAAATCTCGTGGGAACATAAACAAATATTAATCGAAAGTTTAATGCATGAAGCAACTCATTTCTATTTAAACTTTTTCGGCATTTTAAATATAACTCTAATGTTTCAAGGTTTGAATAATTAAAACATAATTATATAGGGCATAAATCTTTGCTCCAACAAGTTCATCATTCCCAACGTCTTGGACTTCATCGTCGTAAGCTCTGTCCCAACGACCATGAGTCACCGAGTTGAAAGAGGGTTGCAGAAATATGAATTTTGTAACGTAATTATGCTCGTTGTACCGATTTATTATTCCAGTATCAGCCATGTGATAGTACAAATAGATCCTTGTAGTTTGAATCTGTTGTGTTCATTTGATAATTGGTAAAGGACTCTTTCATATGAATAGGATTTTCATTTTAGATATTTTTCTTCTTCTCTTTCTTCTCTACCATTTCTTTCGCTTTCATCTTCCTCACTTCTAACATTCCTTTCCTCCAACTTCGGTGACTGCAGGCAAACCGCCAGGGAGCTCAAAGTTTGACATGGTATGTTGTTAGTGATCCATCTAAGCTCTTGCTTGCTGTGCCCACTTCGACACCGTCAGCTGCCAGAAGTTTGTTGTCGTTCAACTCCACTGAAGGTCGTCGTAGGGCATAGCATCGTCATATTCCATGACATGAGACGATGAGATTGGCGAGTTTCTTTCATTCCCAATCGCGCTCTTTGTTTCTTGTTCGTCCACTTCTTTCGATTGAATTTCCTGATCTTTTATTGCCGATAAATCTTGTTCTGCATTTTCTATAGCTTCGTACCTTGTTTTCTTCCTGCGTTTCCTTTTTTTAAACGATCGGAGCTATTGTCGATCGAGTTTTCTTTCATCTTGTTTTCCAACCTTCTTCTCCAGCAATGTCCACTTCACAGTCGGCTCCAGATCAATATGGCAAAACCATTTGGAACTCTCCAATGACCATCTTATTATCCCTCTACGTGTTGATCACTCGTTCTCTTTTTTTGTGTCAAGCTCTACATCCTCTTTGTTTCTTTCTTAGTTTTATGTTATTTCGTTTTTTGTCTGTGCTTTGTGTATTCTTCCCGCAGGCGAATTCTTTTTGTCACCACTATGATAGCTTTCTTCAAGTTGACGCTTCTTCCCATTGCCAACTTGAGGGGATGCTCGTCATGGATGAGTTGCCGCGCATTGCTAGTCGTAAATGGTGTTCGACGATTGTTCGATGGAATTCATCAGCCCATTTATCTTCTTGTCTGGTTATCCAGTGTTCTTTTGGTGGAGAAACTCATGGATGGCATCTCCAACTGCCGCCGCATCTCAGATTGCCTCCTGCATATATGTCGTTTCCAAATGTCTTGAGATGCTGCTCATTTCAGGTGCTGACAAATTGTGTTGTGCACAGTTTGATGATCGACGGATGTGCTCACTGATCGGCGACGCATTCGATGTAATGTCTTGAGACTCACGTGACTTTCACGTGTTTAGAGTCGTCCATAGACGCTACACAATTCTCTATAAAATATTTTTTGTGGAAATATAAACTATAAGATGCGAAAGTAATAATAAGAACAACCTAAAAATCCATAATGTCAAAGGAGCTGGAATATGCCATAACTTCACAATTCTAAAAATGCGAAAAAGTAATAACTAATAAATTAATCTAGTAGGACACAATCCTACACCATGTACATCTCTATCAATGAGCCTGAGCACCTGCATCACCTTTTTCTATCATCAACTCACCTGCATGAATCTAGATGTAGGGGAAAACCCATGAGTATAGAAATACTCAATACGTAGGGTCTAACCATAATAATAATCAATAATCAATAGTGCTCAACAAAATAAATAACAATACGATAAAATAATCAATAGAGCACTAGATGAATCAATAGGATAAGAGCTCAATAAATCAACAGATCAATAAATTAATATAGCCATAGATCAATGAAGAGGATCAGAAAAGAGGTAAAAAGACCAATCAATATCAATCATGGCACTATCCAATTTTAACAATTTCAATTCAATGTCAATATCAATGCTCATTGACCAATAACAATTTCCATTCGATTCAATGGACGGAGGCAGTGCCAATCAACGCCAATGATTATGATTCAATTTAATTCAATTCTATTTCCATTCTATTCAATTAAATATTTAGAGTTATCTAATACAATTAGGGGTGGCAATATTCCCCACCCCCGCGGGGCCCCGCGGGGATTCCCCATTCGGGGCCCCATCTTCGGGGGATTTTTTCCCCGAGGGGGTGGGGATGGGGGCCAAATTGCCCCCGCTCCCTCTTTCGGGGATCGGGGCAGGGGTAGCTCCCCCCGCCCCGTCGGGGCCCGATTCCTCGATAAGTGCATCCCTCCTCTCTTTTTTTCTTTCAATGACCTCGACCGCAGCCCGCCTCTCTCTCTCTTCCTCTCTTCTTCGTCCGCGCAGTCGCCCCTCCTCTCTCTCTCTTCTTCGTCCATGGCGCCGTCCGCCTCTGCCATCAAAGAAGAGATCGGTCGCATTCGAGATCAGCCGCATCCGAGATCCCCCTCCTCTCTCTCTTATTCTTCTTCGTCCGCCTCCGAGATCGGCTGCATCCGACGCGGATCCGGCCAGATCCGCACGGATCTGCTGCATCCGATATCCCCCTCCTCTCTCTCTTCTTCTTCTTCGTCCGCCTCTGAGATCGGCTGCATCCGATGTGGATACGGCCAGATCCGCACGGATCTGCCGCTCTCTCGCACCCGCCAGTCTCTTGACCCGCCGCCGCTCTCGACCGCCGCCGCTCTCGCCCCCACCGCCGTGCTCTCGCCCGCCGCCGCCGTGCACTCGCCCGCCGCGGCCGTGTTCTCACCCGCCGCGGCCGCTCTCTCGCCCTGCCTCCACCGCGCTCTTGCCCGCCGCCGTGCTCTCACGCCCCTTTTCGCCGGCCATCAAAGAAGAGATCGGTCGCATTCGAGATCAGCTGCATCCGAGATCCCCCTCCTCTCTCTTTTCTTCTTCTTCATCCGCCTTCGAGATCGGCTGCATCCAACGCGGATACGGCCAGATCCACACGGATCTGCCGCTCTCTCGCACCCGCCGGCTCTCTCTCACCCCCTCCGCCAGTCTCTTGACCCACCGCCGCTCTCGACCGCCGCCGCTCTCGCCCCCACCGCCGTGCTCTCGCCCGCCGCCGCCGTGCCCTCGCCCGCCGCGGCCGTGCTCTTGCCCGCCGCGGCCGCTCTCTCGCCCCGCCTCCACCGCGCTCTTGCCTGCCGCCGTGCTATCTCACCCCTTTTCGTCGCCGTTCTCTCGCCTCCGCTGCTGCTCTCGCCCCCCGCCGCGGGGATTCGGATTCTCCGCGGGGATTCGGGACCCCGGGGGACGGGGCGGGGGTTAAAATTTCCCCCGAACTGGGGATTCGGGGCGAACAGCGGCGGTTGCCATCCCTAAATACAATAGGGAGCGCTCGGTCAATTAAGAAAAACTCCATGTCTCTTTCATATAGGCCAATGGGTGATATCAACCCATGGCAAGCCGTCATTCAATAATAGTGCTAAACAATAATTCGTGATGGCGGAGGACCATGGACAATCGTAGGACAACCATAAGTTCCCTAAAGAATAACGTCTTAAATCTCTGGGTACACTATCTGCCCCATATAATATGATAACAATATAGCGTAGGAGGCTTAGAAATAATCAGATAATATGAAGATTCAACAGTTTTCATCTTTTATCTTATTTATCTAATAGACCTATATTTAATAATTTAATTTAGTTTAAAAAAGGACTAAACCAGGAAAAAAATTACTGGATCAATACTATGATGAGTCGCATGATCAGATGGAACAATAATATCAATAATCTCAAAATCAGATCTAAAAATTATAATAAGATCTGCTAACAATATGATCATGGAATGGTTAACTATAATAAGCATTCAATTATCCATAATAATATATCCAAAAATAGATTTTTTTCCTCCAAAACCCAACCCATGTCGAGTAGAACTCGGGTCATTTTCGAAAATAATAAAAAACCTCTCAACAGTATCAAACTCGGGCCGGGTTGTCCGGTTCACCACCAATTCGATCTCACCGAGCCGAGCCGAAGCTAGAACCCAGGCTAGACCAATAGGAACCGGGACCAAGTTTTACAACTCCATTTTCGAATCCAACTTTGATCGGAGCCGAGTTCTGCCGTCGACGAAGAAACGCGTTCTGACGTGACTTTCCGATCACCCTAACTATGCCATACGATATTCAAACCATGCACAATTTATAACAATAGATTCTCAGTACAAATGAGAAGGGAATATGGTTTCATGTCGTAGAAAACTAACGACATAGGGATTCCCCAACGTACTTAAAGTGGGTTGCCAATCGAAATCCCTCTTGTGCGTAGGTTGTCCAAACACCGAACTTTGCCCGACGATATCTCTGTGATGTGACCTTAAAACTCGCATCCTTCACTTTAAGCCTCTTGTCCTATGTCGGGGCTTCGAAAACCAATCGTCGGATGCCCTCTGGAACGTCTCGATTTATGTGAAAATGGAGGACAAAGTAGGGCTCATGGTGCAAAAATTCTGTTTGGCTAAAGAGGATTTCCATCCACCCTTTTAATGTCTATTTATAGTTGTAGGCTAGGGTTTTTATTTCTGTCAAGTCTTGGACTCTTTTAGAATCAATCTTAGCCATCAATCACTAATTAATCATCCTATAATTTTTCAAATTTAATTAAATCCAAATTAACTTAATAATCCCATAAAAATCTCCATAACAATTTCACCTCTTCTCAAACTCTCTTCTCCTTTCCAACTTCTCCCATAATTTCCATCAATTTCGGAATTAAATAATTCTAGAATATTAAATAATAATTTTCCAAATCTCATTAATGAATAAAATATTTATTTATGTAATGAAAATCGAGATCGTTACATCGCCTTTTCTTTGGAGATGGATCATGTTCAATGCATTCCTCAAGTCGTCAACTATCTTCTTCGGATATGGATCATCATGTTCCTCAAGTCATCATTTGGTGATGGATCGTAGTTTCCTTCCATCAATGTGCATCGATCTCTGGGCTACCTCTCTCATCATTTCATCAGCGTCTTTGGCAATCTAGCATCATCTGAGCTCAATGTCTTCTTGCCAACTTCTTCAGTAGATCACCGGTGTCTCAACTTCTTCGTGCAACTAGCTCAATTGGTCATCCACTATCGACCGGTGTTGGTTGGACACAGTGTACTTGTAGGTGTTCGACAAAATTCCTAGTAACTGATGTTCCTCCGACGTCTTGATTACTTCAAATTGTTGTTGTCCAGCTTATTCGTGGGATCAACTTGCGAGGGTGTGTTGAAGAGTTCATCATTCCAAACGCCCTGGAAATCATCGTCATAAGCTCTGTCCGAACGGCCATGAGTCATCAAGCTGAAAGAGGGTTGCAGAGTTATGAAGTTTGCAACATAGTTATGTTCTTGTATCGATTTATTCTTCTTGTATCAGCACTGTGATAGTATAAATAGATCTCTGTGTTCGAATTTGCTGTATTCATCCGATTAATTATAATGGACTATTTCCTTTTGAACAGATTTTTCATTTTAGCTACTTTTCTTTCTTCTTTTTCCCCGCGTTCTCTGCCATTTATTTCACTTTCATCTTCGACGAACCATCAGGGATCTCAAAGATTAACACAACCACAAAGTCCATTAACCAAAACCTGCAATATCTATGCCTGGGTACCAAAACCTAAACAAATATGCAACTTCGTTTCAATTATTCTTTTACGTTGGGAGTCAGATGATAAAATTTACCAACGTTATTGAATGTATGTACAAGAATCTTTATTCAAATTGAATTAATCAATAGTAATAACTGTATACCCTAGATTTTCTAATTTGAGCTTAATGGTTAATTTGGGCCCAATACTAAGTCCTCCTATATAAGAAACCTAAATCCCTTGTTAACCTCTTTTTCTCCACCAAAAAGTCTCTTGACAGCTAGAACTTGAAGAGTGAGAATCTAAGGAACAAGGAGGAGGAAGAATAAAAAGAAGAAGAGGAAGAAAAAGGAGGAAGATTTAAAAGAAAGGTATGTAAAGGGGATCCAAATCCCTCTCTCCCATCTCAGTTATGTTTTTATTTGGATTGAGAGTTTCAAGAACACCTTGCTCTTGATGGGGAATTTGATTGAAGGTTGTATGATTTATGTTGCATAATCTGTTAATTTCGTAACTATTTTGTAATAATTATTTGTGTAGGTTTTACTTATCCAAAAATTATAAATAATATATGGATGGAAATCTCAAAGTCTAGTTTCCAGAGAAATTTCTTTCATCCGATTTGAACGTATGTAAAATAGTTATGATCCAAATATCGGACTACTATCATGCTGTCTCGAGTAATAGCGAGACGAAATTGTAAAAAAGTATCATAAATTAGAAATACAAAATTAGGTTTTGAAATTTAACAAGTTAAAGATTCGTGTTAACTTTCTGTGAAAATTGGAATTATTTGAAAAGAACAAGAATAAATTAAGTTATTAATATTTTAGTGTCTACTGTCATAATACTATGTAGAGAATAGATCATGATACTTGTATGAATTTTTGTGAAAAAGTCCAAAATCTTGATAATGACTAAAAATTGCATGCATAGATGCTAAGGAGATTATAACTACAATATTTGTGATGTTTATATTATCTTTATTGGAGTTTTAATCTCAATATTCGAGAATTTCGAGTGGAAGATCGAACTTTCAGGACGTTGGCACGGCCGTGCCAAGTCCCGCACCCGTGACAGAGTAGGCATGACCGTGATAGAGTGGACAGATTTTCAGGGTTTTTGTCACGTTCGTCACGACCTATTTCACGACCGTGACCGACGTTGAAACCTTATAATAGTGTATTAAATGTTATTTTCAAAATACTAATAGTTGCCCGGGATATATATATATATATATATATATATGCATGTTCTCCACGTAATTAGGTTAAAATCTTAAGATGGAGTGATGTAAATGTTTGTTGTTTGCAAAGCATAATGAACCTAGTTATGGATAATGTTACATGTCGACCATCTATAGCCCTTTATCGAATAATTGCCCGGAACGATCATCACACACATCGGCAATGGTGTGTGCATTTTGATGTCGCCCTCGAGCAAGAGTCCAGAATGATCGTTACATACATCGGCAACAGTGTGCGCATTTTGATGTCAGCTTCGGGTGAGAGGGGAGCATTGTCTCCACGGCTTAGCTAGCCTATTGGGCAACGGCATAAATCTCAACTATCGGAAGATATGGCCTAATGGAAAGGGCCAATGATTGAATGGAATGATGTTCCACACAAGTGGAAGTTCGAAAAGATTATAAAGCAACTATGAGGAAAGTTATGTAGGTGATGGTTATGGTAAGTGTACTTCACTTATGCACCTATGAATTGATGATTATCCATACTATATGTATGATGAATTGACTACATGTTTACATGCTTTATATTATTACATGATGATAGATTGCTATTGATGACTGACATGTAGATCTCATGTATAGAGCATGACATACATATTTTACTTCTTTTATAAAGATAGATGCATATCATGTAGTATCTAGTTTAGGATTATGACATCACATAGCATTGTCTTTACATACTCTAACAGGATGATCTCTGCATCCTAGATCCATGCAGGTGTACAATGATTTGGATGGATGACGGCTCAGCTCATGACAAAAAATATTGCACACTGATTTAGAAGTCTTAGGTGGCATTTGGTTGGTGGTTAACAAAGGGAATACGTCAATATTCTCTGGATTAGAGCCAAACACACGTTTAATTTGTCAAAAAGTACAAAGGGTAGATTTGGAATTTTTAAAAAGTTAACCTTATAAATTGTGAAAAATTATGAGTTATCGTATTCTTTTCAAAAGGAAGAACACAGATAATCCGTTGCAAACTTCAAAAAATAGCTAATCCGATGGAATACGTGACTTAATCTCGTGTCTTTCTAGTCTCCATCCAAATAGCGCCTTAGAGTCTTTCGACTAAGTTCTAAAGACATGTTTTTTTTTTTTACTTTGGTTTAAGATGTTTTAATTGTTATGAGTGATGGTTTCAGTTCTATAATATTATTTTTAACATTTTTTACGAAGTTTTCCGCATTTAACGAAAGATTTTTTTTATTTAATAGATTTAAACTTCCGAATGGATGGTTGATTTTTACTATGATTATGATTATGTGATGACGAACGAAATAATATAGCCGAATGATCCAATTATCCTTTACAATTTGAGGATGAAATTTGAGATGTTACAATAACAAATTTATCCTACTAGATTATTGTTGCAAGTCACCACATGGCCATAGTCTTCTCGTGCCGGCTGCCATACTTCTGAAGTAATGATATTTTAAAGTGAACACAATTTTTTTTATAATGATTATTCAATACAGCATAATAAAAGATGTGAATTTTCATTATTTATCTACAAAGTAATATATATATATATTGTAGTAAACTTAATTTTATACGTCGGTTCCATTTATCTGAATTAATTATTTTACAAAAATAAAAGTGGAAAAAGAAAACAAAAATCCAACACGTTACTTTTCCGTTGGCAGCACATGTTTAGGTACATACTGCACGAGGAATACCGTGATAAAAGCGGCGGCCCGCGGACAAAAATATGTGTTTTTTTGTACCAACTAATTCTCATTGAGAGAAAACGGAATAGTATTTTCTTTGTAAAGTTTGAAGCCAACTACCACGGAAAATACATTAATTATACAATTAAACTTTTTTTTATCCAAATCCTAAGATTTAACTATATTTTTTTTTACCGAAAAAGATAATTAAACTTTTATTTGGATATAAAATCTAAAACTACTAAATATTAATCATGTGACGGTGTAAACTTTGTAACTTCACAAAATAATAACAAATATGATTAATTGAATTGCTATAATTTATTTAGTCTTAAATGACATTTTTATTATCAAATTATTTCAATAAATATATATTATTTCATCTAAGAAATATATAATTAAACTAATCATAAATTATAATTATAAAATTATTTAAATAATAAGAAATAAGCACTCTAATACAGCGAGATGCTCTACGCGCTCATTAATCTTTATTATATAAATATTACAGTTAATGCCGTATCATAATTATGAATACCAAGTTTGAAAATTCATTTATTTTGCTCTAATATTCAATTCAAAAAGTTGATTTGAGGCTACAGACATGAGTTTGATTCTTATATACGAAAAACATTATTGATGAAGTGTTGATTATGATGAATTTAAATATTTATTTTGATCATTTTAAATATTTTAATGATAACTAAAATAGAAATATCGAATTCAAATTATCATTAAATACATTATTAATGAAAGGCTGCCCATAATCACACACATATATATATTCCATCCGCATTCCACTCGTTTCCGTGTGCTCTGTTTCTGTTCCTTTGTTTTGACTCCACACGCCAACAGAAACGGAACCTTTTTGTTCCTCTTCCTCTCCTCGTGCGTTGCATCATTTGACTTCCTGGACAGGGACACGCACCACCGGACGAGCTGGTGCAACACAGCTGCTCGACCTGAATCCTCTCAGAGCGCGAGAGCTGGGACAACCCTGGACGTCGCCTCCGAATCCTTCCCGGAAAGTAAGTGTCCTCCTCTGCACCATCCTTCGCGCGATCGCGTCGTCTCCATCCCTCCCGTTGTTACTTTGATTGCTGCGTCCTTAGCTTGTTTGTGATCGTGTTGTTTGGTCTGGATCATATGAGTTTGCACAGGTATAAGTGATCGTGTTGTTTGTTTGTGATCGTCCTTAGCTGCGTCCTTAGCTTGTTTGTGATCGTGTTGTTTGTTTATCAAATACAAAGATAAAATTTCTCTGGCATTACCTGTATAAGTCCAGATATCTTGATTTAAGTAATAGAACATGTTGATATTTACATATATATTCCCCCGCTTGCACAATAAATGATGCAGCTAAACCTTTTTTTTTTCTCTTTTTGTTGTTGTAAGTGTATCCAAGAGTGAAGGTAAGTGACCGGGCATATTTAATAGCTAAAGAAGAAGAAGCAGTAGATTTCATATTAAGAGTTGTTGAATCTCTCTCTTTAGAAGTACAACCTTCTTCAGGAGTTCCAGAACCCAAACTCGGTAAAATTGATTTTCCTTCATAATCCAGTATTTTGTTCAGTCATTTTTCTCATGAATATTGTAATTTGAACATCTTTGATGTTGCTGGATTTGTAAAATTTGTTCATAGAAGTATTTTATGAACTGGTATGCCCAACACTTCTGTTGGCTTTATTTTCGAATAATAACATCTTTTCTGTCTGGCATCCACTGATACAATTAAACATGTCTAAATATTAGTCTATGGTCCTTGCCATTCTATAGACATATTTCCTCCAAAATAAGATTTTTCATGAAGCTACTTATGAAAGGGCAGTGAGGGTCTTAAAAAAGGGGGTTAGCTTTATACAACATAGGAACAGATGATCTTCATTTTTTACGTTGTAAAAGGTTTGATGTTGTTTAGGCAATTGGTAGCCATATTTTCCTTATCAAGTTTGTCATCTTCAACATTACTATCTCGTAAATAAACCCATTCCAATCACATCCAATTTTTTATTGTTGAAGCTCATGCGAATGAAAAATATTAGACATAATGAGATATATTTATAGTGGTACTAATTACATTGTACAGAGTCACTATTATTTTTTGAGGGGTACAGAGTCACTATTCTGTAATTCAAAAAGACAAAAATACTGAAATTACTCCTAAAAAGACTGAAAGTAGCCTTCATTTCTAACATCCTCCAAAACCATTCAACCCATGGAAGAGTTATTAAATGTGTGTAGTAGTTTTATAATCCTCGGCGCATGCCCTTTTAGCTTCTTCTGACAGGATGTTGAACTGAGCTTGAAAACTCATTACTTTCCGATTACTCATAGTTCAACATGAATAATGTTTTCATGTTTAATTATTTTCCAAAAAGGACATTATGTTTGATAAATCCAATTTTGTAATATCCTTATTGTTGTGAGCTATTAAGCAAACTTTGGGAACTCCAATTAGTGTCTTCTTTTAGCCTAATGTGATTTTCAGTTATTAAGATTGTAATGTGTATATCCACACCGGCCATTATATCTTGCTTCCATGTAGTTTCTTTGTTGTGCATAACAGCCATTTTCATCAAGTTTTAATCATACAGTTTTGGTCATGGACAGAGGGATGACTACACAACTCTCATCCTTTTTCTCTCGGAAATAGATATTCAAATTATGTCAATTACTTATATCAGTATTGCTTATTATGTATCTTCTGATAAAAACTCAGAAACGAAGTACAAGGCTAAACCTTCTGCTCCACATGCCAAGATTTCTGTGACTGATCACCCCAGGATCTCTCCAGCGTCATCTGCATCTAGACACAAAGGTTTACATGTTATGTTTTAGGCTGATTCAACAATACAACAAAGGATCAAGTCATAATTCTATTGTGAAATCAAAATGACAGGGAAGATCACTAGAAGTTTTCCTGGGGACAACAAGACAAAAGCCAGAGCTAGTTCAGTTCCACGGCCTCGTGCTGTCATATCAAGTCCAGGTACATTATTGTGTAGTATCGGAAATTCTTTGCATTAAATCCGAGTTTGAGACATCTATTGTTCAATATTCTTCAATCCAAAAAATGGAGGAGAGAGGATACTTTTGTAACAAAAAAACAAATTAACTGATTTTATGACAAGACATTATTGCTCAAGTTGTTCAGATTTTAAATCTCGTGTGGACCTATTGCCTCAAAATATTTATCCATGTGAAGTTGATTTGCACTTGACAAATTCCAGTTGCAATCAGACTTTGAAGCTATCACTTAAATGGTACATTATCGTGTATGCAATTGGCTATCCATGTAAATGCGACTAATGTTAAATCTTTCCTTTTATCATTAGTACTCGAAGACGAAGAAGGAATAGAGACAAAAGTTCTATAAAATTTATCATTTCTCATGTTTTTTTGTCTTTACTGGTAGATGATAATTGCTGTTACTTTTGTACCATGCTTATGATTTGAATGGGTGTATTACAATTCATTTTTATTGTTTAATTCTTCACTTAGACTGGCCAGGTGTCTCAAGATTATTCATTCTTTTTCTTTCAGATAACGATGATTTGATAGGAAACCGAAATCGATCATGCATGGAAAGATGGTCAGAACCCCAGAGCTCAAGTAAAAATCTGCTATCTGAGCTTAAGTCGAGTCACAAGAATGGTAGATCTCAAAGCCTTTCCAGTACAAAAATCAGCAAGGTATCTGGTTTCAGTGGTCATACAAAAGATAAAAAGATTATTACTCCAAAAGTTCCTGAACTGAGAGCCAAGGTGTCTTCTCAACTGGAACCGAGAATACTTGTAAGAAGAGAAAAATCAGACTAATGCGTGCTGTTGATACCATGAATCAAAGGTTTCTGTGAAAACATGGTTGATGTTTGGATTCCGGTAGAGAAAGCTATTTTTCTAGTGAGTCCTGTATATATTGTTGTTTCAGGTGATATCCTTATGCACGTGGATTTGCTTATTTAACTGTCATCTAATTCATATGAGATTACTCGTACTCTATGCTCATCTCCAAGATATTTGTTGGAGGTGGATTTTGATAATGGAGAGAAATGTAAAGTACAACCAAATTATTTTAAAGAGTACTTCTAAGGTTCATGTTGTACTGTATGATCAAGGCAGCTAAATAAGTCTGATTTGTGTATTCAGAGTAGTAAGTTTGAGGAGGTTAAAACATCCTGAATATGACAGATGTCATGATAGTTGTTTTAAATTGATGTTGCAGAATCCATAACTTAGACCTTCTATATGGCATTTGGTTATATTCGTTAGAATAGCGAGATATTCACCTGTCATTCCTCTACAAAACTGGTATATCGGTATGTGGTTTTATTCATAATATGTAGGGATATCCATTTTTTGAGTAATTTTCATGTATGGTCTCTTAACTCTGATTTATTTTCATTTTGATCAAGTTTGTAATCAAAAGATGTCCAAATTTTGCATATTTTTTATCGGATGTCCCCTTTATATGAGATCATAGGTCTTTTCATTTTCATGCTGACGTGGTCTGCATAAAAATAATAATGTGGTTTTGTAACTCATTTTGGTTTGCCAACCTGTGTAATTCAAATGTCTTCAAACTTTATTCCCATTTATTTGAGATAATTAGTTTTTCGGTTTTAGCCAACAATTGACAAAAGAAGACAACAAAAAGAATATTGACTCATATGACTTGGTAGAGCCACATAAACA
The DNA here is from genome assembly GCA_030549335.1 of Pontederia crassipes. NCBI lineage: Eukaryota > Viridiplantae > Streptophyta > Magnoliopsida > Commelinales > Pontederiaceae > Pontederia > Pontederia crassipes. The sequence goes on from CM060187.1 coordinate 12,310,679, forward strand.
TCTTAACCTTTAAAAAAGAAGCATCCGATTCAACTAGGAAAAAAAACATTCGATGGTTGTACCCTAAATTCTTCTTTTCTCAGTTGGCGCACAACCCTCATATGAAATCCTCCATCCAATCTTCATTCCTTGGTCTCCACGTTCAGTTGTTGCAAGATCCGACATTTGATCCACCTTGCTTTTGCCTCTCTGGAATTGGCAAGAGTTTTCCTTGTCCATGTTTCCCTCCTTTTTCATTCGTCCATATTATGTTTGATAACCTTATTCTTAAAGAAGTCCTTTTTTAACCATGAGTTATGAGTTATTCATGAGCAGTATTGGTTTACAAAATCCTACCGTCACAAAAAAGGAAAAAAATAACTTTAAATCATTATTTAGGATTTATTCAAAATTCATTTCCTTCTTTCTATTATTCAAAAATCATTTTGATAAAATTTTTTCTTTCGAAAACACCATGGTTTGGAACCAAAGCTTTAGTACGAATTTTTATGAATACAAATATTTACATCGTCGGATACGTGATGGGCAACCTAACCGAATTAGTTGAGCTCGATGCTGGACTGGCCTTTAATTTGTGTGGATAGTGCACTCTTTGGCATCGCATGAATTGAATCGATATCACTTCTCAAACACCGCTATTTATGTAACAACCCCAACTTTTAAATAAGGGTATTTAAGTCATTTGGAGAAAATTTTAAAAATTCCTAAGCTAAATTCTATAAAAAAACTCCTAAATTCTCCCTCTCATCTCTTTTCTTATTTCTCCCACATGACAACTGCAACTTAGGAGGAGGAAAAAAAAGGAGAACGAGGAAGAAGAAGAGCGCAAAGAGGAAGCTGACATGGACAAGGAAAAGGAGATCAACATTGAGAAAGAACAAGACCATATGTATGTAAAGGGGATCCAATCCCTCTCTCCTCTCTCAATGATATTTTCGTTGGATTGAGTCTCAAGAACACCTCGTTCTTGATTGGGATTTTGATTGAGGGATTGCATTGATAGGATCATTAGATTTGAATGATGTTTATGCCTACATCTATGTGTTTGGATCCATATTAGATTGTCATGATTAGATCTATGTGTTCTTTATGCCCTAAATCTCCCTATAGATGAATTTGGAGAAAAGTCCTAAATCTTGATAATGAATGATAATTGCATGTTTTAATGTGTTCTATGATGCATAGATGATAAGAGATCATACTTGCAAACTTTATAATGTTTTAGATTGTTTTTACTAAAGTTTTGATATCAAAAATTGAGATTTTCGGATTGAAAATCAAGATTCTAGGACACCGGCACGACTGTGTCAACCCTAGGAACGGCCGTGACCAAGCGAACGCGAGCAATTAAATGGATTTCGGTCATGACCATGACACCTTTTCACGGCTGTGACAAGGTCAAGCACGATCATGTTCAACTTGGTCACGGTAGTGAGCAAGAGCGACGAAACTAAAATTTAGTTAAGGTTGAGAATGGCTATGAAAAGGCTGAGCACGGCCATGACAAATCTAGGCACGGCCGTGACAAGGGTAAGCACGACCGTGACTATGATGGGCAAGGCCGATCATGACCATGACATTCTTGGGCACCGCTATGACGTTGGAGAATGTCTTGTAAGATGTATTGAAAATTTCTAATATATATAGGTTATATATGGATGTGTATTGATTGTATATGACATGTAATGCATGCTCAGAGTAATTAGGCTAAAAGATGAAAGATTGATGTGATTGTTTGATGTATTGATGACTAATGAAGTATGAAATTGAAGGAAATGCCTCGACATACATTACGTTAAAGGAGTAAATGCCATTCACCTTGTGATGATTGAGATTTCTTAGAAGATAATGCCATCATCTAAAAGGGTGCTTGAGATTTTCTGAGGGCCAACAATTTAGTTGTAATGATGTTGCCCTGGACCTTCAATTAAGCAAAGATGAAAGATGAGGGCAATAAGTAAATGCCTTTCACCTCACGGTGATTGAAATTTCTTTGAAAAATAATGTCATCACCGAAAAGATGTTTGAAATTTTCCGGTGCCTTATGAACTAATGTAATGATGTACTGGTAAAGATAGAAGATGGGTAGGAAGTAAATGTCTTTCACCTCACGGTGATTGAGATTTTTTTGGAAAATAAAGTCATCACCCAGAAGATGTTTGAGATTTCTCAGAAGTAAATGCCTTTCACTTTATGATGACTGAAACTTCTTTGGGAAATAATGTCATCACCCAAATATAATGACTTGTTTGAGATTTTCTAGTTCCCTATTAACAAATGTAATGATGTCACCATGTATTGATTATTAAATAAAAATTAAGCATGGTATATGATGAATATAATGAAAGAAAGTATTGAAAGTGAAGATGAGAAGTAAATGATGCCTTTCACCTTACGATGATTGAAACTTCTTGAGAATTAATGTCATCATCTAAAATGTGTTTGAGATTTTTCAATATAAAGATGAAAGATGTTATAAAATAATGAAAGTGAAGTTTAACTTCTAAGTATCTGAGAACAATGAAATTTATGATGGTGATGAAGAAGTAAAAATAGAAAGTAAAGTCTTACACTTATGTATGAACTTCAAGAGGACCTATGCCTAAAAGTAAAATCCTACATTTGTATATGTATTTTCTAAGTGACAACCTTCCTCATCATAAAGTGTGTGTATTCCTAAAGATGATTAGGAATAAAGTCCCTCACCATTATGATGTGTGTATTCCTAAGTATATGACTTATGATATGGAATGAAAGTTAATATGTTATTGTCATAAAGATGAAGGATGAAAATGACACATGAAGAAGCACATAATAAAGAAAGAAAAGAAGAATGAAAGAAAATCCAAAGGGTTATAAAGTAACCTTGAGGATATGTAGAATATAAAAGAAGTCAAGAAGTAAGGAGAAGAAACTCTTAGAATGTACATGGCAATAAAAGTGAAATGAAATAACGTGTCATGATTATGTATAAATGATATGAATGTATATTTCTATTATATGAAACAGATGATGAATCTGAAGTACACAGGTATGACATGATGTTTATATTTCATGAATGTTATATGAAGATGAGTGCATGTATGATGTAATATCATGTAAGGTTCATGATATAGTTCATGGCACGCATGTTCATAAGTTATTGTTATTATTATGATGATGCACCGCATGTAGTATCATGTGATAGGATATCATGACATGCATGATCTTTACATACTTTAACTGAAAAACCTTGCACTCTGGATCCTTGCAGGAAACTGATCACTAGCTGATCATAGTATGCTTTTATCCCATTTTCTATTCAAAACATCCATATCGAGCCCTCAAATTACCTACCTTTTGGCCAATTATGCTTGGAATGTATGGATAGTGATAACTAGTTGATCTTTCTCATTTTATACTTAATTCCATGTGCATAGATGTTCTGAATTGCTAAAATCCATAAAAATGACAATTCTATGTCAAGTTATCATTTTGTATGGCAAGTTATCACTCCAAGTGCACAAGTTATCATTATTTTAATTGAGCTGATTTTATCACACCCCACTCTGTGACTAAGTTCCAATTCCAACTATTGCCTTCCTAAATTATGTTTAACAATTCTATAAATAAAATCAGCAAAATCTCCTCCCTTATTTTGTGTTATTTGCCAATACATACAAAGGATGCATATATATATTCATCAAAGTTTAAATAAACAGTTATAAGATATATCATTCACATATTATCATTATAATTTTTTTTCCACTAACCACCTCACACATAACACCCCACAGGATCAAGTGTTATACAACCTTACTAAAAGTTTTTCACAAACTTAATTACAACATCTAAGACTACCTATTACATGCATGTTTTAAAAACAAAAGTGAAGGAAAATAAAAGTGAAAGAAAATTAGCAATGCTCCGGCGGTTCGACCTCTTCTATATGCCTCAAACCAAGCTTCGAGTCAACTCAACTCGAGAACTTACGAGTATCTGAAAAATTTAAAATGGGTACTGTGAGCAACAATCATTTGCTCAGTGAGTGCAATAAAAGTACAACATAGGAAAATAATACGAGTGCATATAACATTTAAATAATCATATTTCTTTCATATGAGAAAATATTTAAAGCATAACTCATATCACATAACTTTCCAAATCATATGAACTTTTACATAAATAAAAAATTATTCAAGATATCATCATATTCACAATTAAACTCTACACATGTGTCATTGCACATACTCATCATGGATCAATACGTATCCCTCTATGATCATGTGTCATACAGCTAAGCAGAGCTTCATAATCAAGAGTATCAGATACGCAGAACAATTCATGGGTCAATACGTATCCCTTTATGATTGTGTGTCATACAGTTAAGCAGAGCTTCACAATCAAGAGTCTCAGATAGCAGAGCAAATCATGGGTCAATACGTATCTCAATCATGATTGTGTCACCCAATTATGATTCTTAGATATGCAGAGCGATCATTGGTCAATACGTGCACGCAGAGCAGCCCCCAAAGGGCAAAGACACCCGATATACGCCTCAAAGGCTTCATGTGTATCGAATGCGGTCCCAAAGACCTTTTTCAAATAGTATGGCTAATGAACACATGGAGTTTAATAATATCAAAATACACATGTCATAATCTCATATCATTATCAAGTAAATCTTATTTTCACTTCACAAGCATTGTTCCCTGAAATATTTTTGTATAAGATGTTACTCCATCTCGTATGAAATTCTTGAAACATATCATAAATACTTTTCATAGCTCAAGATATGTTTCAATAATAATAATAATAAGCTTTGCTTGAGGTAATACCATAAATAAAAGAACTAATATATAACATTTTGCTATGTTGTAAATTTACCCACTCACCTTGTACTTTATGTTTTCAAAAAGGTTTACTAGATTTTCCTCCTTTCACTTGTAGCTTGTTGGTTTCCTACAAGCAAGGATGATATTTCACTTTCCAATTACTAATAATAATAATATGCAATGCATGCTCATGCATGAACCCTTGTTCACCTTAAAATGCATATAATTTCCTCTGGTACTAATATCTAACTTCAAATATTTATATTCATAGACTATTTCACACTTGGAACATCTCAATCTTTCATAACTTAACTAGGTGCTGTCTCAGGATTCCAGACTGAGTGTGTGTCAATAAATAATTCATAACTTCTTAAACATAAAGATAAATCTCATGATTCTGGATAAATTAGAAACTACACTTACTAAAGTTTCCATCCTCCAAATATCATTAACTAAATCCAAGTGAGTAATTCAAAATATCCCATGAAATCTGACCTAGGGTATGTCCTGGCAGACTGTGTATCACTGAATGATTAATTTATATCTTTAACAATACTTATCCATTTGATGAGATCCTAATTTTACTAGAATCTAGACTTCAATTAGTGTTTAAGAATAAAAATTGTAGAATTTAACTCCTTATATGACCCTATAAAAAAATAGTTAATTAGGGTCATGATCTGTCCATGTCCTGAAACCTGATAGAAAACTTACTATGAAATGAAAAATTAATATCTCCACATCTACGTATTCAAATTGGATGATTCCACTTCTCACCGAACCCTTGTGAAGTATACTTTAACATGTATAAATATAAAACCCTAATTCGATTTACCCTAATCATATTCTAATTTACAAGGCGGACCTGTCTTTGACTTGGGACAGAGTGAGCGACCTACGGTGCTCGGTTCATAACTTTCTCTACAGAAGTTCTTTTTACATGATTCTTATGGTCATCGAAATCTAACACAGAGAGCATGAACCATGAAAATTTTCAGAATTTATGAAGAATTACTTATGAATATATGATCATATGAAATTGAAGGTCGATTTCGGATCCGCAGATTCACCCTAACCCGCAAACTTGTCGAATTTTCTCAGGCTGTTCGGCAATGGATCTGATCTTGAAAAATTTTGCGGCTTGCAGATAATACGAATAAATGATTTATATATTTTTTACAGAAATTTTACATGTCATATGATGGTTTGGAAAAAATCATTTTCTAAGCAGTTGGTGAGCTGCCTGCTTCAGCTGCTTGAAACCCTATTGGTTGAAATGGAGGTCCAATCATATTATTTGGTTAAAAATTAGTGTTAAACTTCTAATTAACATTAGTTAATAATAATTAAATATGTTTATTATAATATTTACAAATATTAGAATTAATTCCTAATAATCTTATATAATTTCTTTATAACGCTTATCGATAATTTAATTTTGATTATGCTTTAATCCAAAAGTTAATTGCCACACGCAATCATGACTATATAAGCATTTAAACTTACTTAAAATGCTAATTAAAAGTAAGATTATGTTAAAATGATATTTGTGGAGCACGTCCGTGATATATTTTCAGTGATTATTTTGCTCTAAATTCCTTGCCATCATGAATTATTCATATTTGGCTGACCATATTTTAATTTGTGCAAGGTTATCACTCCATTTCATAAGTTATCATTTTTGAGCATCAAGTTATCATTCTTGGCACCCAAGTTATCATTCCTATGAAATTTTATTCATATTTGATTTCTGAACTCATTCACTTGCTACCCTAATCCCTTTTGATGCCTTCAATGCTTTGAACCACTCAAATTTGGACAATTTTCATGAAATATGAAAAGTTATCATTCCGGGCCTCAAAACTATTATTTTTTACTATGGATTTTAATTCTAAATAACACCAAACCCTATTTGACAATTGAGCTGACATTACTTGCTGTTTTAATCCTTATTTGTTTAAATCTTAATAGAAGACTTTGTTACTTGCTGTTTTGGCTCTTATTGCAGGTGAATGGAGATGAAAAAGGTTGAAAAAGCAAAGGGGGGACCATTTGCTTTTTGGCTGTCCAAAAAGCTGTCATATGCAGATATTTTCAGGACCTGGACATGTGGCTTACATCAAAGGTTATGGGACATTTTGATGCTGATCTAAAGGTGATTAAAGGTCATATATAAGCTGAAGAAACCCTGGAATGAGGGGGGCTGGACATTGCAGGGTTTGAAGCAAGAAGGAAGCAAGGGTTTGGAGTTGAAGGGCTACAACATCCATCTCTTGGTCGACAGAGTTCATTCAGGATGCTTTGTATCTGTTATCCCTTCTATTTTGTATCAAACTTTGTAATTATGAGCTAAACTCCATTTCTCCTAGGATAGGGTAGTAGTCGAATTAGCTATGGATGTGATATGGACAAATCTGATTTCCTGCACTGAAATCTGAATTTTGGTTTTACAATTCTGATTTCTAAACTCATATGAATCTGTTCTTGTCATTGCAAGATCCTACTTGTATTTACAACTGAGAGGTTGTCCTTTGATTTATTCTTTGTTCAGAATTGAATCAAGAACTAATGCCAAATTTCTAGATTCAATTCCAATTAGAATCTAATTTTCCTGAATTCTAAAATATGTTTTTCCCCCAAATCTGATTTTTGATTTTTGAATTCTGTTAAACCTGTTTTTCATCATTGTTGAGCCCTGATTGAATTGATAACTGAGAGGTTACTTATGGTTCCATTTTTGTTCAGATTCAGGTGTGGGGAAATATTTTTTCACTCGTACCGGGCATGGTTGTGGATCTTGATCGGACCATTAGAGAAGAAACCCGGTGCAACATCTTAAATTAATGGAAAAAGTTAGTCTTGAACTAGTTAGCTTGTTTAGGGGAAGCGATGAGGACCAGAAGCCATCAATGAAATGCTTGAAGCATCTAAGGTGTTTTTTCCGGCTTGAATTTTAGATCGCATCTTCATAGCATCTTATTCAAAGCTTTGTAGAAGCTTCTAGAGGCATGAAGGTTTCTAGGCCTATGATTTTTCCAACCGATATGTTAATATAGAAAGATTACCCTTCTCGGGAGCATTGGAAATCCTCGACCTCCCTTCATTGGACGAGAATATGAAACCATTCTCGACTCGACCCACAACAATAGCTGGGGGAAAATACAGGTCAAGAACCATTCATTGGAGAGAGAGGATCGAAAAGATGAATTGAGATAGTGTAGACCAATGATCCTCTAGAAAGTCCTTGTTAAAGCAAGGAGGCACGTATGAGAGTCCTCCCTCCAAATTTGATCAAGGCACAAGAGGACACTACATTCATTCATTCATTTGTTTACCTCAACCCCTATCCCAATTGGGGGTCCTGATTTGCAACTTACTATTCTTCTATTTCTAACATGGAACTTTTAGGTGCTAAGAAGATGTCATGTGTCTATTCACAAGAATGGATTCCTCGTCAAGTCAGAGGGTTTCGTCTTACTTGTTTCTTTGTTAAGAAAAAGGCTGAGGATATGGAAGTTTTCTTTCCTTTCTCCGCGGTGAAGTAAGACCAAGCTCATGAGTCATTAAAGAAGGGGAGATGGAAGGGCAACCATGCAGAATGGGAATTCGACATATTCTTGCCCCATAGAAGAAAAGTAAGTTTCTATTAGGTGCTCTCCACGACGAGAAACCTAGTAAACGGCTCCCTATTCTTGCTTAGCCCTCAGGAGAAAACTAGACTCGATAATTAGAGTGGCAAGTATGACCATCCATCGTAGTAACCAAACCATAGGCCATAGATCCCAATGCAACAAAATGCATGCTGGGTCTTAATGCGTGTAAAATTGATAGCAAACTCTAGCAAGTGCACTAATCGATCAAGTAATAAAATGAATGAGTAGATTTATCGTTCCCACGAGGACAGTTAATAACTTAGATTTTATTTTAACCTTGTTAATTGAGAAATTAAGAAAATATATGCTTTCAGATGTGAATAAACATAAAATGATGAAATTAAAGAAATGATCACCTGGAGAAATAAGGATTTGATGATTAAGGCACATAATTATCACCCCTAAAATGTAATGAATTTTTTTAACTTAAAATTAATTGAATCAATAATAAAGTTGAATTCCCAAATTTAGTTAACCAATGTTTCAATATTTAACTACTATCTTATGAATAATTAGAATAAATCAATCCTTTAAATTTTTAATTTACTTAATTAATCATAAGATGCATTAAAATGGAATTAATATTAAGGGCTTTCTCAAGTCACCTTAATAACTACACAAATTAGGTCTCTTTCGATTTCTCTAATTGTGGCATGCAATAAATAAGATCAATCCTAGAAACTATTATGAAAATAATAACTTCTTCTCAAATCATAAATCATGGAATAAAAAAAAAAGCATTAAACATGAAATTGCAATGCTATTAAAGATTCAAACTAAAACTAATATTAAGAAAGACTCCAAAACATAAATAGTGTTCAACTAAGATGACCCTAATGAAAGAATAAATCTAAGAATAAAAACATCAATTCCAATGAAAAAGATTGGGAAAAGAAAACGAAGAGCTCTGTCAACCGTTGTGCACGTGCTCTTGCGAATTTTTGACAGAACTTGGCTATTATTCTCACTCTTCTCCTCTTTATAAGCTTCAATTCAATGCTCTAAGGATGCTTTTCAAAGTTCTCTTCTGACTTCTTTTATAGGTTTTCTCGTCTCCCAAAGGAATAAACCGAAAATCTATCCGAAAAATAGATAAAATTTTCTTTAAAAACGCCTAATCGCCCGTCGTCACGGTCGTGACACTATCTTTCATGGCTATGACAAAATGATGTCTTCTGGCAATGTGCTCACGAACGTTAAGCATTTCAGCACGGTTGTGATAGAACCATGAATGAGCTCCACATATAGTCACGGCCGTGACATCTCCTCGGCACGATCGTTACCGAGTCATCTGGCATCTTCAAGAGAGCACGGCCGTGACACAACTTCGACACGACCATGATAGAGTCATTTTCATGCATTCTTAGAGGCACGACCGTGACTAAGAGAGGCACGAACGTGACAGAGGCTTTTGCTTGAGTTTCCACTGTTTTCGGCAATTTTCTTATCGTTTTGATTTCCTACCATGAAATTATCCAAATTTAGGTAGAAATCAAATCTTAAATTTTTTTATACAAATAAATCAATTCTCTTCCTTCTTAACCACAAAAGGCTCTTAATATGCAAATTAAATAGCCTAAACTAATGCATGTGCATCAGGTCTTTCAAACGAGAAAACTCCAAGCGCCATAGCGCGCGGAGGCTTGATCGGTCATGTCATATAGGTCCGAGTCATACATCAAATTGCTTCTATTTGAATTATCCGGAAAGCACTCTGGTGGTGAAACAAAAGCTAGGGATTATAATGGTAGATGCCCAAGACTAGGTTAGAATTATTTATTTCTCCTTCATGTTGAGCTTTTCAATTATTGGCTTTTGCTTTCAGGGTGGATATGCAAGAAATTGACTATATAGGTTGAGAGCCAATCTCCATCCGCGGCTGGCACGGGCTTAGACGGGGTTCTTCCTCGAGTCCTGTCATGAAGTTACTAAGTAAATGAAATGTAATTTCTAGAGAAATCCAGAAGTATTAACGGATGCCCAAGAAACCACCCTATTCTCAATCCTCATTTCTAATGGAATCAAACAAATTATCCTTTTTCATCATATTATCAATTGTTTGTACCGTTCACTCATCATATTGTCCTTTTTCATCTCACACAGGATCTCAAGTTATTATTACTAGACGCTCATAGGTCCCCGAAATCTGAAGCAAATTATATGGCGATGCCCTGAAATCTATAAATAATTCGATTCACCACATCAATGAAAATTTCATGTCCCACGAGTCTCAAAGAATTAATGAAAATTTCAAAGCATTAATGAGAATCCTATACAAAGTCCCATGCATTATAATTATATGTGCACTGTCATTGGCATCCCCATCCATTCCGCCACCAAAAATTGTTGCAGCAGAGTGGTCCATGTTTTTATCTCCAACAACAGATATAGTTGCCAAAATATGACCTTTGTAATGAGCGCATAATTGGAGGAGCTACAAGAATCTGTCTTTGCGTTATGCCCTTTTTAATGGCAACTGATCTTGCTTTGAGATTCAAGAATACCACCCCTGGATTTGACAATAAACGGAGGAGCTATTTCAGTGGGGGTGAAAATAAGCATATAGTGATGCAACATATAACCATACCAACATATGATTTGGCAGTTCTAAAATAATTTCCGCAAACTACCATGTAACTAGTCTTTTCATAAAAAAAAAAAAAAAAACTAGGACGTAGGATGTGCTGGGGAATATGCAGGAATGATTGATTAGTATTTTAGAAGTCATTCAGTCATGAAAGGTTTCTTTCTTAAAGAAAGGAAAATCCTCTTTCTATGCGGCTTACTTGTGGCAGATTTGAGCCAAATCAAGCTCCACATGAAATGTGTGCTTTGAGAAGCTTCTTAGTAGAACAAAAAGGAACACATGAAAAAGAATACTCGTTTTGTCATATATATTTATACATATAATATATATGGAACTTACATACAAAAGATATATCCTAATCTCGTACAAAAGATATATCCTAATCATGCGAAGTGAACATCATAAAAGAAGTTATAAGTTTAAAATGAGAAATTAGGAACATGTTTCATGTCAAATTATACCATCTTTATCTCATAGCTCTGTTTCATTCTTAAATGTATTACAAAGCTGCAAAATAGAATAAGTTGAGCTGCATTCACAGGAAACATTGGCATCGACTGATAGGATTTTCCATATCCCTAAATACTTGTGATATCGTAATTTAAAAACACTGTATGGGTGACTAATCAAAATATAGAGATTGCTATACATAATAAAGTTTATTCTTTTGTGGAACTTGGTCTATTGTGGTAAGAGTTAAGATCTATTATTGGTGAATGAGCTAGCGCAGAGATATCTTCCACATTACAAAAAAAAAAGTTAAAGAATCAAAGAAATTCCTACAGAACACGAAGCTGAAGAGGCATATATTAGTAGTTGATCCAACCAACTATAGGCCAAAACTGCAGATCCAAGAATAGTAAGATTAAGATATACAACCAGAAGAGAATTAGCATTTACAAGGTCCATGAGAAAAATAAGAAAAAGTACCTTCCATGCAGTTAACTGAACAGATGGATAATCCTTCTTAATTTTGGTTTTTACTGAGTTAAATGGTCTACCTGCACTTGGCAGGAGACAGAAAAATAATAATCGGTTAGAACCAATTCAAGTTTATCGAAAACATTCACTCTAAAAAAATGTTTATGACAAATGTTTTTTCATGTATGTTCAATTATAGAAATAAGTCGGCTTTTTTCCATCAACACAGGTACGAATTAATTGCCAAATCAACACATGAAAGCTTGATCTTAGTAACAGCAGTCAATTGAAATGCTTATGCTTTTTTCCATCATGCTTGGCATTGCTGATTCCTTAAAATTGTGAATTTTCTTTCATCAGACACTTGTACTGGTAGCAAAGATAAGCTGCAGCACAAATAAAATGATTTACAACTTGTTTGATACCTACTCTAGATTCTGAAATGCCACAAATTCCTTTTCCCAAGTCGATAATGCAAAACGAAACCTGTTAGTTTTCTTTAAATGAATCCCATTGAAGGTGTAGGAATTGTGCCATGTGGTGGAAACTCCTTTTTTTCATATAGAGGGAGAGAGAATGGTGAAGACCCCTGATAGGAGGCTTATTGGGAAACCAAGAATGACATGGCCTTATATGGCTTTAAATAAAAAGAATGAAGCACTGAGAACTTCTATAATGATGTTAAATATCATGTATCACAATTCAGTAGATCACAAATCCTCTTCAGAATTCAAATGACATAACTTAGATGATTTTCCTTCATACATGATTGAAAATCCATATATATGGGAATTGGGTAATAGTATATACCTCCAATAACTAACCCATAATACATCATGAAAATCATATTGCTCCAACGGCACCTGACAGAGTGTTTCAGACGGATTACTATTCAGAAAGATGTAAGATAATAAATAGCTTTGAAGGGCCAACACAACTGCTGATATGTAGGAAAGAAGCAAACACTGAGTTGGAATTGACAACATAAAATCTGGGAAGGAGTCTTACCTTTTTAGCTACTGTTTCACTTCCTTTCTTTCCCTTGAAGATCCTTTCCATAAGTTTGTGCAGGAAATGTCCGAATGGACCAGCATAGCAAAAGCCATAGAGCTACAAAAATAGAAACAATTTGCTATGAAGCAAAAAACTCTGTCTATGTTTTATAGTCGATCCCAAGTCCGGATAAAGGAGGAGGGTTGTGTTAGGCCCCGAGTCAGCGTAAAACCCTGTCAAATCTCATGAACATAGATCAACGAAGCGTCGTATCATCCATGTAACTGACCCCACCTAGTGGGATAAGGCTTTATTGTTGTTGTTGCTGCTATGAAGGAAAAAAGAAACTACAATTCCAATTTCCATGAAAAGAAATGATGTCTCGAAATGAGCCAAGAAAACGATATTCCGATCTGGATACCAAATCTTTCCACAATCAAATTGGACCAAATCACCAGAAATAATTGTTGAAAAGATTTTTTGACATGCTGAACCTTCACGAATATGCAAAATCCATCATGAGAAACATGTTGGAATTCATTCCAGATTTCATCTCTCAGCATTCTAAGATAAAAATACTGCTGAAATAATCTTATAAAGTGATAACATGCAACGTTAGAAGGTGAAGTTTTGAGCCATAAAACTGAACAAAAGTTGGTACTAGTTTCATAATGAACACTAATTAAGAATAATAGGATAAAAATTGAACCCTGTTCAGGTTGCCGCCTCTGCCACCAGAATTCAACCATGTCATCCTGCATTCGTCATATCTTCTGATTTACATTACAGCTTAATCATGATCAAATACTGGTGGAGGTTTAACCTCCAACTAGATTAGTCGTTATGAATTCCATTTACTTTTAAGAACATATTTTCTCAATTCTAGTTTTTTTTTTCTTTACAATAGATTAACGCATTTATTAACACAAAAAGAACATACTTTGTTGAATCTTGAGGACATCTTTTTTTTTCTAGAAAAACATAATCTTTTTTGTTATAAATGTTATATTTGATGAGGATCGTGTAGGAAACTCGAGTTAGCCCAACTCGTTGGATTTTAGAGCCTTTCATTATTCCATTACAAGACGAACAAGAACAAAACCAGCAGGTAAATAACCAGATAAAGAGCATGTGAAAGGGGACCAATCGGCACCATGATCAAGAGCAGCCTTCTGAGTTGCAACTTCTTCGCCCCCGCGATCTTCTGGGCGATGGCGTCGCTGCAGCCAGCCAGCACTCCCGAAGTGATCGCCTGGCGTCGATACGCGCAGAGCAAGTCAGGCGTGTGGAGTCGATACGCGCAGAGCAAACCCAAAACGAAGACGAAAATTGTTAGAATCCTAATTAGATCATTTTCAAGGGATAAGTCTCCAATAGATCACTTCGAGGGGTCAAGTTTCTAAGATACTTGCTCTAAGTAATTATCAAAGAAGATTATATTCTCATATATGATTAAAAAAAATTTCAAGGGGGCCCTATTTATAAGGTAACTCAAATAAGTCCTAGTAGAACTAGAAATAAAAAAAAATAAAGTTCTAATCAAACTAGGAAGTAAATAATTAGAGTACTAATCAAACTAGAAAGTAAATAGCCAATCCTAATCAAAGATAAATTAACTATTCCTATTATTATTAGGAACTAGGTTCCTATTATTCTCGTCCTCTTCAAAATAGCCTTGTCCTCAAAGCTATGCAGAAACATGTGAAAGAACTTTTTCTTTTGTGTTAATCGGACAATGCCTCTTGATAATTTGAATAAAATAAAGATCCATCTTCAAAAGGTAGCTTTGATTATGCATCGGTAGCATTGGAAGAAGTTTGCATTCGCCAAAGAAAGAGAATTTGAAATTGATCAAATTCTTTCTGCATGAATATAATTGACCTTGAGCCTTTTGAGCATCACAATCTTCAAATTTTCTTGAGGTTGAGTTAACTGTCACAAGCATGAATAAGTCCTTATTAATATATGACTCATCAATACGTGATGACTGCATGATAATAATACATTTTGTAGTAGATTCTTCAAAAGTTGTTTGCTCATTGGACGGTAGAATTATAGATGTCTCATCTTTAAAAGATGTGTTTTGAATGTTTAACTTCAATTGAATTGTCTTCAATATCTTTCGCTTCTTGTTGAGATAAAGTTTTAGTAAAGATTTCTGAAAAAACTGCAGTGTTGGACTCTTCTACTTGTGATGAAAGTATTATTGCACTTGTGCTTCGGAGTGATTTGTTCAAGTGTCGACTTGATCTATGCCTCTCTTCATTTAAATATTTTTCTTCCTAACAGGCAAAAGAAATAGCAGCAACTATAGTAATGGGCCGTCGAGCTTTTACTTCTCGTCAAAGATCGAGGAGAAGTCCTTCAACAAAAGTTTCCACCAATCGATGTTCGCTCCAATTTTTAATTTGACTTGATAATAATTCGAAACGAGTCTGGTACTCCTCGATCGTACTTAATTGTTGAATATTTGCAAGCTTATCTTCTACGTGATTTCCCTTGTTTACTCGTTGATATTTCTTGTTGTCATTGAATACTTGTAAAATTTGTTGAAATCGTTCTTCGATTCGAGTAAGACGATCGGCTAGTGTTAAAATATCTGAAGTCGATAAATCCTGTGAAGCCATAGATTTTTCCTGCACATTTGAAATATTAGATTATGAATATAAACTATTTAAGTTATGATAGAGGTTGATTGATAGTAGTAAGCGGCGGTGATGGCGATATAGTGACAGCAGCGGATGCGATAGATGGCAGCGAAAGGCGAAGATAATTAGGTTATTGATCCAACCAACAATCCGAGATATCACAATTGTCCGATGAAGATCGAACAGCTCTGATACCAATTGTTAGGTTCCTAGTCCAACTAGAATCCTAATTAGATCACTTCGAGTGGGTTAAGCAATTAGGTCATATATGATTAAAAAGAGTTTCAAGGGGGCCCTATTTATAGAGTAACTCAAATAAGTCCTAGTAGAACTAGAAATAAAAGAAATAAAGTGCTAATCAAACTAGGAAGTAAATAACTAGAGTGCTAATCAAGCTAGGAAGTAAATAGCTAATCCTAATCAAAGATAAATTAACTATTCCTATTATTATTAGGAACTAGGTTCCTATCAAAAATGTAGAAGAAAGAGAAAGGATTCAACCTTCGTCCTGAGAGGGTGCTCTTGAAGCTGCTTAAGGTAACGACTCCACACCACTGTTACTGTAACGCCCCCAAAATTCGGCCCTAATTTAAAACTTTTTGCCGAACTCCGGATGGCGCTACTTCGATCTTGACATGACCTAATTTAGTAAAAAATTCAGCGGAAACATAATATGATAAATATAAATAATAATATCATAAAACAGCGGAATACTTCATCATAGAAAAATCCCAAGACAATAATACTAGCCCATGGGCCACATAGGCTAGAACATCAATACCCAACATATGATTCATAATACATAAAGGAGTCCAAATAAAAGTGAAAGACTCAAAGGCCCATAAGCCATACATACTTAACTCTTATAAGAGTTCATCATCATAACATAAAAGTCTAAAAGATAACTTGGTCCTTAGCCCGACCAACCCATGTGCAACGTCTCCGTCATGAGGCTCTCGCCGCCGAACCTAAGCCTCGCCCATATCTGCACGGATCCATGGGGTGCAGGAAATTTCTCCCGTCAGAGTATGTTGAGGCCCATGCATGCTATGATCCTATGACATAATCTCTACATGTCATGGTATATGCATATCATCATCATCGAACATAAATCATATGCATGCTATGAGCTACCTGTGCATACTACATGGCATATGAACATATCATCATAGCAAGATAAGATAAACATATAATATCATTATCATTATGTCAAGCATATCATAACTTATCATTATGCTAAGACATATCATCATTCATCTTGCTTTATTTTAACATCTCCTTTCATAACTTCTTATAACATGGGGACATACATTAGCATCCGATTGGAGCTTTCATTAACATCTTCATCTTTATGTCCCAAGTCATCTTTGGAAAGTACATACATATTTGTAAAACTTTACTTTCCACTTTACATCATTTTTCATCTTCTATCTTGATTAAGATAGCTTATTATCTTGGTGATTGGGAAGACCATGTTGATTCGCGGGAACTTGGCTAGCTAGGCCGGGACGATTGCCCCACTTTTGGAAGGATTCTTTCCTAGGAATACGACACATCAGCTAGCATGTGAAGACTTTATTTCCCTCCACGATTACAACAAGACACCTTCATGCCAATCCATCTTTTGTTTTCATTCATCATCACATACAATCATTCATCACATATTGCATGTTTTAATCCTATTTAATATCATACATACTTCAAATCATACTATGTGTGGACATTCAATCATAACCAATCATCTGTCCAAAATGGACGATCGTTTCTTTAATGGTCGACCTCTGGACTACATATCGGGCGACCGATCGTATTATCGATCAACCGATTTGGTCATTTCGGATGACCGAAATTAAGTTTCGGTTCGACCGCTAATCACAGAATGTATCACTCTTCTAAATCGGACGACCGCTGGAATAATGGTCGACCGCTAGTGGTCATTTCGGACGACCGAAAGAGAGTTTCAGATCGTCCGCTAATCACAGAATGTTTCGAACATTTTGACTCCATATATCGGACGACCGTTGGGATATCGGTCGATCGGTAGATAATTTTCGGACGACCGAATCAAGGTGTCCGGACGTTCGCTAATTACAGAACATGTCTGCCCTTCCAAAATGGTCGACCGATAAGGGAATCGGTCGCCCGTTTTGAGACGGCAGCTACACGATTTTTACATGATTTCTTTTCAAATCTTACATACATTGACATGGTCACTACATATTAACTTCCAAACATCATAATAGACATCTCATGACATTCTTAATATACTAAACATGAAACATATGAGATTTTCACATGGAGACATTTAACATGCTAAGCAAGTTCATAAATGTACATGGGCATAAAACCATTTCATTTTGAGCTAACATAAATTACAATGAACATCATAGTTCTAAACATGATTAGCATGAGAACATAAATCTTAATAGAACATAGCACAAACAAGCACTAATATGCATAAGTCTTTAATCATCAATTTCAAGAACACAAGTTGGTTCTTCATGCCCTAATCCATTCACACAAGCATCATTAGAGTGGTGATTAGGGTTTAGGATCCCCTCAAACATATCTTAATAACAAGCCTAAACTTCTAATCTTCTTCCTTTAGCTTTAATCCTCTCTTTCTCCTTCCTCACCACTGTTCACGAGCTCAATATGGGCTGCCATGGTAAGACCATACGTGAGAGGGGGAGAATGGATTAAATGGAAAGAAGGTGAGAGCTACTCACTGTAGCTACAGTAGATCGAGCTACTGTAGCACTGGGTCCTTCTTGCTGTTGCCGAGAGAGAAAGTGAGGGTGGAGAGTGGGTTTACTGTAGCTTAGGGATTTTGCTTTTGGGGGTGCTTTCGGCTGTGAGTGAGATATGAGAGAGTTTAGGGCATTAGTTTAATGCTTTAGGTGGGTGGGCTTTGGGCCTCATGCGGATGTGGGCCTTTTAAGTTGCTTCTTTTCCTTTTTTTTTTTTGAATTCTTCAGGATGTTACAACTTACCCCCCTTAATAAAAATTCATCCTCGAATTTTGCTAAACTTAAATTACTTACCAAAAATCTTCGAAAACTTCTCTCGCATTTCCTCTTCGAGTTCCCACGTAGCTTCTTGTCCTCGATGATGCTTCCACGCTACCTTGACCATGGGAATGGTCTTGTTTTTGAGATGCTTCACTTGATAATCTACAATCTCGAGAGATTGCTCCACATATGTCAAGTCCTCTTTGATATTTGGCTCCTCAATCCGAATCACATTTGCTTTATCATGGACATACTTTCGGAGCATTGATACGTGGAAAACATTATGAAGTCTTGCATATGAAGGTGGTAGTGCTAACTTATAGGCCGCTTCGCCAACTTTCTCTAGAATTTCAAAAGGTCCAATATATCTTGGTGTTACCTTTCCTTTCTTACTAAATCTCATAACACCCTTAGTTGGCGAGACCTTGAGCATCACATGATCACCAACTTCATGAAATTGCTCTCTTCTTCTCATATCCGCATAACTCTTTTGGCTACTTTGAGCCGCTAGCATCCTTTGCTTGATGAGCTCTACTTTATCAACATACATGTGGACCAAATCCGGTCCAAGATATCTCTCCTCTCTGATTTCACTCCAACATGATGGAGAACGACAAGGCCTTCCATATAGAGATTCAAATGGAGCCATCTTGATACTTGAATGATAACTATTGTTATAAGCAAATTCCACCAAAGGAAGATGGTCATCCCAATTTCCATGCCAATCCAAGGCACAAGCTCTAAGCATATCTTCAAGTGTTTGGATTGTTCTTTCACTTTGGCCGTCGGTTTGAGGCTGGAATGCCGTGCTAAAGTTCAATCTTGTTCCAAAAGCATTTTGGAGGCCTTTCCAAAATCTTGAAGTGAATCTCGGATCTCTATCCGAAACAATAGAAGCTGAAATTCCATGCAAACGGATAATCTCGTTTACATATAGTTCCACCATACTTTCCATAGTTTGACTCACTTTCATAGGAATAAAGTGAGCCGACTTCGTCAAACGATCAACTACAACCCAAATTGCATCATGTCCTTTCCGGGTTCGAGGTAATCCTACCACAAAGTCCATAGAGATACTTTGCCATTTCCATTCCGGAATAGGTAAAGGTTGTAATTTACCACAAGGCCTTCAATGTTCAATCTTAACTTGTTGACACACTATGCACTTTGCTACATACTTGGTCACTTTCTTCTTCATATTCTCCCACCAAAAGTTTCTTTGTAAGTTCTTAAACATTTTGGTGCTTCCAGGATGGATTGAGAATTCGGACTTGTGATACTCATCCAAAATTTTTCTTCTTAACGCCTTGTCTTTTGGAACCCATAATCGATTATTATATCTAATTGCACCATCTTCACCATACCTGAAGTGATTCCTTTCCCTTTGACAAACGTTGATCATTCTTGCATATTCGGAATCCCTTCTTTGAGCTTCAACAATTCTTCTAACTAAGCTTGATTCGATCACATGATGAGCCATACATATGATCCTTTGGTAAAAAATGGTTGGGGCCCATTGCACTATGCTTTCCACAAGATTCCACTTGTGAACTCTTAAACATCCAAGTGATCCTTCCCACTTGCGGCTTAGTGCATCCACAACTACATTTACTTTCCCAGGGTGATACAATATAGTGAACTCATAGTACTTGAGGAACTCGAGCCATCTTCTTTGCCTCATGTTCAATTTTTTTTGTGAGAACACGTACTTCAAGCTCTTGTGATCCGTGTACACTTCAAAATCTTCACCATACAAGTAGTGACGCCATATCTTTAGTGCAAATACAACCGCCGCTAACTCTAGATCATGAGTAGGGTAGTTGACTTCATGCTTCTTCAATTGTCGAGAAACATATGCAACCACTTTGCCATGTTGCATAAGTACACATCCTAGTCCGGTGCCGCATGCATCACTATAAATAACATATCCTCCACTTCCCGAAGGAATGACGAGGATTGGTGCCGTGGTAAGTCTTTTTTTTAACTCTTGGAAGCTTGTTTCACATGCTTGTGACCATATGAACTTCTCGCCCTTTCTTGTTAACTTAGTCATAGGAGCGGCAATTTTGGAGAAGTCTTGAATGAACCTTCTATAATATCCGGCAAGTCCCAAGAAACTTCTAATTTCGGTCACATTCTTTGGCCTACTTCAATTAGTGACTGCTTCAACTTTAGCCGGATCCACGGTCACTCCATGTCTTGACACTATATGTCCAAGAAACATCACTTCCTCAAGCCAAAACTCACATTTAGAGAACATGGCGTAGAGCTTGTTCCTTGAGGATGTCATCCACAAATACGATCACGAACTTGTCCAAGTATGGACGGAAGACCCTATTCATCAAATCCATGAATGCGGCGGGCGCATTCGTTAGTCCAAAAGGCATAACTAAAAACCCATAGTGTCCATACCTTGAACGAAATGCCATTTTGGGAACATCTTGTTCAGCCACCCTTAATTGATGGTAGCCGCTTCTTAAGTCGATTTTCGAGAAAACCGACGTCGTTGACAATTGGTCAAAAAGATCATCGATTCTTGGCAAGGGGTATTTGTTCTTCACCGTGACTTTGTTGAGCATTCGGTAGTCGATGCACAACTTTAAAGAACCATCCTTCTTCTTGACGAAAAGTTCCGGTGCGCCCCATGGTGAGACGCTTGGCCTTATGAACCTCTTATCCAAAAGCTCTTGTAATTGAGTCTTCAATTCGTGCATTTCTGCCGGAGCCATTCGGTAAGGCGGCTTTGAAATGGGCGCGGTACCCGGAAGTAGTTCAATATTGAACTCAACTTCCCTTCTTGGCGGCAATCCCATAATGTCTTCCGGAAAGACATCGGGATATTCTCTCACCACGTCTAAGGATTCAAGTGCCCTTGGTTGTGAATCCGTCTTGATGACACTTGCTAAGAATCCTCTTGCTCCTTTCTTAATCATCTTGCTTGCTTTGATTGCTGAGATTAACATTTTGCCTTCTTTGGAGGGAATTCCTCGAATCACCGTAGGTTTAGCATGATGATCACCTATAAAAATTTTCTTTTCTTTGCAATACATACAAGCATCATTATAGGATAGCCAATCCATTCCTAAGATTACATCATAATCTATCGTATGAAGTAATATGAGGTCACATGGAAAATTCTTCCTATCTATTTCTATAGATACATTGGGAACATATCTTCTAGTGACTACCATTCCGGCTGGAGTCACTACTTCTAGTTGACAATTTGTCACTAGGGGCTTCACTTCTAGCATTCTAACAAATGCATGAGATATAAAGGAATGTGTTGCTCCCGAATCAAAGAAAACATTTGCATAGTATCCGGCAATTAGGATATTACCTTGGATCACATTGTTGGCTTGAATAGCTTCCTCAACTTCCATGGCGAATACCCTTGCTGGAGCTCTTGGTGGGTTTGCAACCTCTTTTCCTTTGTCTCTATTGTCCCCACGTTTCTCTGGGTAATCTCTTATGTAGTGGTCCATCTTGCCACATTGCAAGCATGTCCCGACCCTCATGCGACATTCGCCGGGATGATACCTACCACAATGGGTACATACACCTTTTCCTTGCTCCCCCTACTTTGGAGAGTGGTAAGGAACTTTTCTTGGGCTCTTTCTTTCATGTTTCTTGATTGCTTTCCCTTTAGTGGCCATCATTTCCTTGTACTTTTCTTCATGTTCAGCAGCAAGTTCTACCGCATCCTTCATAGTGGTGCAGCGACCACTCCTCACCCAAGGTTGCAGCCTGGGTGTAAGGCCATTAATGAACCTTTTAGTTTTCCTCAGTTCATTCTCGTTGAGTTCCCCATACTTTTCCAACCTTAGGAAGGTGTTCAAGTATAAGTCAAATGTCATGTTTCCTTGGACGAGATTTAGGAACTCGTTTCTCTTCTTTTCCTTCACGTGGTAAGGGAAAAAGCGAGCCTCGAATACCTCCACGAAGCCCTCCCAACCAACCTCTTCTTCACTTTGGAAGGTAGTCTTCAGGAGTGCCTTCCACCATGCCTTAGCTTGTCCGCAAAGGCGATGCGTAGCATACATCACCTTGCGGTACTCGGGACATCCCATGACTTTGAGAATGTCCCCTATTTTCTCAACCCATGATTCAGCTAAATCAAGGTCTCCTTGTCCATCAAACTTGGGAGGTTGGAGCCTTAGGAACCTCTCTATGGAATAGTCCGGTTCATTAGTCCTTTGAGCATTTTGTGCCGCCCGGATTAATCCATCAAGGAAAGTGTTCCTTTCGTGCTCCTCATCAACGATTGCTCGTCTTGGTGGCATCTACATCCACAATTTAATAAACATAACATCATCATTAGCATGAGTTAAACATGGAAGAACATGTACCTTTAGGTTCGGTGGCACCTCATGACGATTGCACATGGACTTTACACTTAGACACTTTAGCCAACCTATGGCTTAGACACATAAGACTTAAGACATAAGAGCCAAACTATGGCTCTGATACCAACTGTAACGCCCCCAAAATTCGGTCCTAATTTAAAACTTTTTGCCGAACTCCGGATGACGCTACTTCGATCTTGACATGACCTAATTTTGTAAAACATTGCAGCAAAAATATAATATGATAAACATAAATAATAATATCGTAAAACAACGGAAGACTTCATCATATAAAAATCCCAAGACAACAATACTAGCCCATGGGCCACATAGGCTCTAACATCAATACCCAACATAGGGTTCATAATACATAAATGAGTCCAAATAAAAGTGAAAGACTCAAAGGCTCATAAGCCATACATACTTAACTCTTATAAGAGTTCATCCTCATAACATAAAAGTCTAAAAGATAACTTGGGCCTTAGCCCGACCAACCCATGTGCAACGTCTCCGTCACGAGGCTCTCGCCGTCGAACCTAAGCCTCGTCCATACTTGCACGAATCCATGGGGTGCAGGGAATTTCTCCCGTTAGAGTATGTTGAGGCCCATGCATGCTATGATCCTATGACATAATCTCTACATGTCATGGCATATGCATATCATTATCATCGAACATAAATCATATGCATGCTATGAGCTACTTGTGCATACTACATGGCATATGAACATATCATCATAGCAAGATAAGATAAACACATAACATCATTATCATTATGTTAATCATATCATAACTTATCATTATGCTAAGACATATCATCATTCATCTTGCTTTACTTTAACATCTCCTTTCATAACTAACATGGGGACATACATTAGCATCCGATTGGAGCTTTCATTAACGTCTTCATCTTTATGTCCCAAGTCATCTTTGAAAAGTACATACATATTTGTAAAACTTTACTTTCCACTTTACATCATCTTTTCATCTTCTATCTTGATTAAGATAGCTTATTATCTTGATGATTGAGAAGACCATATTGATTCGCGGGAACTTGGCTAGCTAGGCCGGGACGATTGCCCCACTTTTGAAAGGATTCTTCCCTAGGAATACGACACATCAACTAGCATGTGAAGACTTTATTCCCCTCCACAATTACAACAAGACACCTTCATGCCAATCCATCTTTTATTTTCATTCATCATCACATACAATCATTCATCACATATTGCATGTTTTAACCCTATTTAAGGTCATACATACTTCAAATCATACTATGTGTGAACATTCAATCATAACCAATCATCTGTCCAAAATGGACGATCATTTCTTTAACGGTCGACCTCTGGACTACATATCGGGCGACCGATCGGATTATCGGTCAACCGATTTGGTTCTTTCAGACGATTGAAATTGAGTTTCGGTTCGACCGCTAATCACTGAATGTATCACTCTTCTAAATCGGACGACCGTTGGAATAACGGTCGACCACTAGTGGTGATTTCGGACGATCGAAAGAGAGTTTCGGATCGTCCGCTAATCACAGAATATTTCGAACATTTTGATTCCATATATCGGACGATCGTTGGGATATCGATCGATCGGTACATGATTTTCGGACGACCGAATCAAGGTGTCCGGACGTTCACTAATCACAGAATGTGTCTGCCCTTCCAAAACGGTCGACCCATAAGGGAATCGGTCGCCCATTTTGAGACGGCAGCTACACGATTTTTACATGATTTCTTTTCAAATCTTATATACATTGACATGGTCACTACATATTAACTTCCAAACATCATAATAGACATCTCATGACATTTTTAATATACTAAATATGAAACATATGAGATTTTCACATGGAGACATTTAACATGCTAAGCAAGTTCATAAATGTACATGGGCATAAAACCATTTCATTTTGAGCTAACATAAATTACAATGAACATCATAGTTCTAAACATGATTAGCATGAGAACATAAATATTAATAGAACATAGCAAAACAAGCACTAATATGCATAAGTCCTTAATCATCAATTTCAAGAACACAAGTTGGTTCTTCATGCCCTAATCCATTCACACAAGCATCATTAGGGTGGTGATTAAGATTTAGGATCCCCTCAAATATACCTTAGTAACAAGCCTAAACTTCTAATCTTCTTCCTCTAGCTTTAATCCTCTCTTTCTCCTTCCTCACCACTGTTCACGAGCTCAATATGGGCTGCCATGGTAAGACCATACGTGAGAGGGAGAGAATGGATTAAATGGAGAGAAGGTGAGAGCTACTCACTGTAGCTACAGTAGATCGAGCTACTGTAGCACTGGGTCCTTCTTGCTGTTGCCTAGAGAGAAAGTGAGGGTGGAGAGTGGGTTTACTGTAGCTTGGGGGTTTTGCTTTTGGGGGTGCTTTCGATTGTGAGGAAGATAGGAGAGTTTAGGGCATTAGTTTAATGCTTTAGGTGGGTGGGCTTTGGGCCTCATGTGGATGTGTGCCTTTTAAGTTGCTTCTTTTCCTTTTTTTTTTTTGAATTCTTCAGGATGTTACAGTTACAACCTCCGACATCTCTCTCTCTCTGCGCCTGCTGGGGTTGCAATAGACGGGAACAGGGTTTAAGGGGAGTTGAATATATTTAGTTTGGTGGCTCTTTGCGTAGAATAAAGGATAAAAGGAACCTACAGAGCACCCCTTTCTTTGTATATATACGGTGCTCCGTATCCTAAGCGTTCGTAACAAAATTCACGGTGCGTTCACTATCTTCATTTTTGCTTTTTTCGGATGTCCTTCATCCTCGGAAATGTCTCAAGTCATCTCTCCTTTCCCAAGACGTTCTTTCTCCGTTATTTTTTTTTTTCCACCGTGCCTCCAATTGTTCCTCCAGTTCTCTGCTAAAGCTGTTGTAGCCCAGCCCACCAAGCCCAAATATAATCCATCACAGAAAATATAAATCCAGATGTTGGCACTGTAGATTCCTCATCTTTTCCTTTCTTCAAGCCGTGAGCTTCTCTCCAAACTAGGTTTAGGTTCTTCTTCCTTTGCTATTGTAGATCTTCTCTCCAGCACTGATCTTCTATTAATAATGTAGGAATATTGTAGATCTGGAGGCTCCTCCTGCTGATCTCCGGTTTGTCTTCTTTCCAGCACCTTGCAACAACGTGAGTTGATCAATCCCCTGCCCAACTCTCTTCTTATCTTGTCAGATCTTAAGATTGCTATCGTGTACAGGGAGTTTGCCACAGGAAATGGTCTCTTAGCTTGCAGGAAAGAAACAGACAAGGAAGATAAAGAAACAGGAAAAAGAATCATAAAAAAATTTCGACCACCTCAGATTCCACAAATGGATCTGCAAAATGGCTCAGAGATGAGTCTATTCCCAACCTTCATTCTATTTATATTGCCTCCCTTTCAAATTGTCATATGATGTCATATGAAATCATTAGAATTACATGTTGTTACATTGTTGTTACATGTCATATGTCAACTATATTACTGATGTGTACATATCATTTTGTAATAAAATCCTTCAAGTATGATGGTTTCTTTATATTTCTTCTAGTCTTCTCTTCTCCTGCCTTGTCGATTACTGTCACCTTTTGGTTATTTATAACATTCTCCTTCTCTGAAGCTACTCCGGCAATGACAAGTCTGGCCAACAACTATTTTAACACTCTCAGTAGATGGTTTCTTCATGACAGAAAAGCTTCCACCTACTTGTCCCCCTTATTCCGTTCTTCTTATTCCTCCCAGCCATCTCCTTGTTCCTTGTACTCACTGTAATGCCTCTCTGTCATTCCTCCAATTCTAATCCTGATCTTGTTCTTCACTGATTTTCGCCCCAGCGAGCAAGATGATTGCAATGGTCTACACAACTAGCATTGATCCAACTTTAAATTCTCCTACCTTAACCTTTGTGTCAAGGATCGTGCCTGTCCTCTATTTGCTACGCCCTAAAGAGTTTGTTCACGATTGTAGCAAGCATCACTTTCGTCTTCCTTGGAAATGGCGCCTAGACATCTCCTCGCAGCGTGTCCTTCACCGGTTCAGCTCTGATGATAGGGAAGTGACAGAGTCTGTGTGTTCTTTAGTGTGCCAATAGCATATATTTGAGTCTGTTCCGTTGATTTCATAATTGACGTTTAAGATATGCTCCTGTATCTATTAGGGGTGAGCACGGGTCAGGACGACCCGGTCGCCCCGGCCCGGCCCGACCCAGATTCCCCGGGTTTTTTTCCGACCTAATTTTCCTTGAGATCCGGTTAAAGATATTATATTAATATTAAATTACTTTTAAATAGTATATTTTTGTTAATTTTAAATAAAAATTTATATTTTATTTGGTATATATATTAAATATACATAATTTTATATTATCATATATATAATTAAATTAATAGTTATTATATTTATATAATAACATTAATTTTTTTACTATTTTATCTATTATTTTATCTTTTTTATGGTCAAATTGGGACAACCGGAAATTCCCAATTTTTGTCCCAGTTTGACCGGGACGTCCCGATCCCGAACCTGGTCGGGTCTGGGACCGGGTCTCCTTTTCTGAAAATCCAGAGCAAACCGGGTTGGGACCGGGTCGGTCGAGACCCGGTCCCGGAACCGGTTTTTCTCGGCCCTAGAATCTATACAAAAAAATAAGCGCTACGAGAGCTCCTTTTACCCTAGAATAAACATAGATGAAATAAACAGCTTAAAAAATGAATTATTTTCTTAAATTTTTCTTAAACTATCAAAATTTTTTGCATCTAATTTTAAAATTGAATACATTTTATGATACCCCTAAAGTTTATTATATTTTCCGCTTTAGTTCTTCCAATTTTCTTTGTTATTTTTATTTTTTTTTCTTATTAAAATACCCTTCCACGAACTCTTCTTCCTTTAATGTTAAAAAATAATATAAAAATCTGAAAAATAGGATATTAAAATATAATAATAAATTTGAAAAGTTTTTTTTGTATTGTTTAGTCTTCCATATTATTCATTAACATTAAAAGAAAGAAGAATTTGTGAAAGGATATCTGAGTTTGTTCACTAATAAAAAGAATAAAAAATTGAAAAGTTAATGGAATCAGAAGGAAGATTGAAAACTTAACGGAATCAGATGGAAGGATTAAAATATAAAATGCAATACCATACTTTGATATTATATGTATAAGTCGTAATAGTTTAGAGGAGATTTAAGAAAATAATTTTAAAAAAATTGAAAAAACTTTTTTCTATAAAAACAATTGACCTCTACCTAAAGATATAATTTCCGTTTTATGATAAATGAAAAAATAGGCCCAAAAATTTTTTAGCCTACCTAATGGATATTGCATGATATGATTATTTAATTTATTTATAAAGATAAAATTGATCATATATTTGTTTTATTTTTCTAATGTAATGTCCCGAAATTTCACCTTCTTGCCACGTGGCATTTGGGCTTATTTGGGCCGATGTTACCTATAATCTCTTCTTCCTCTTGGGTTTTTCTTACATGGAATGCGGAAGCGAAACAACTATTCATCTTTCTTTTAAAAGGTAACTTAACTTTACATCATATAACTATAGGAGTTCTAATTGATTCAACTTTCATGAGCATGCTTATATCACCACGAATATTCTGTTGTCCATGCCTCCATCCATTACTTCTTTTTTCAACTATATGTGGGATTCAAACACAGGGAATAGAATTTCCATGAGTATAAAAAAACTTTGAACATAAGATAATACAAATGGATAAGAAGATTTAATATAAATAGGTAAACTTTCAGTATGAGAAAAATCATGTTATCAATTCGGTTCGGTTCTTGCTATTCCTTTCGGTACTTTTCTCTTTTCGGTTCGGTTCTTTCCATTTCTTTCGGTTCTTTCTTCTTTTCGATTCTGTTCTATTCTTTTTCGTTCTTTTAACTCTTCTTTTTTTTTCAATTATGTTCTTTTTACTATATTTTTTACTTTAAATAATTCCTAAGACATCTATATGTGTTGTCCTAATGCAAGCTCGACTTCTTCTATAGGCATTCATGATACTTCATGCATGGTCAAGATGGATTAAACTAGGACCAAAAGTAGGGCAATAATGGGCCCAATAAATAGGCGTGGGGCTTTTATTTACCCACGATAACGATTAGGATGGTGGGGCTGTTAATACCCATCTTTACTTTTTTTTTCTATACGATTTGATTCGGTGACAATCCATGCTAAGAAGCGCCATCATACATCTTTTATCTGTTGACCTAATTAACATCCTTACTATTCTCTATTAAGCATTATTAACACAAGGGTAAAATTGCCATTGCACATCATAATAATTAAAAATAAAATAACTTCTTCTCTGTTCTATGAATTCGGGCTGGGTGCCATCAAGCCTGGGACGGGTCGTGACTGGACTCGGTCCGCGTTCATCGAGACTCGGGTTAGGTTCTCGGTGTTGCGTTCTCCTCTTCTTCTTGGCAGAATCCGGGCGGGTCTGAGGTAACTTGGGCTGGGTTCACTGATTTCATCGTCATGCAGAGCAACGTTTACCTACCCGAGTCGAGTGTAATCCCAACACAGGCCAGATCGTTCAGTTTTCGTCGGCTGAAAGATCGAAATGCGTTGCGGCAAACCCAAATCGGGTTCGGAAAAGGACTCTGCCTAGTTTACGATTCCACAATAGAACTCGGGATGGGTTCATGCTATGCGGGCCAAGTTTCGACTATCGGGATTCTGGTGGCATTTTTCTCGAGACTTTGGGTTATCTTAATTTTCGGTATAGTACTTCGTTTGACATAAAAACTATATGAAACTCTTCATGAAACATAGGAGAACATATACCAATCCTAACTTATCCATCATCTTAATTAAGAAATCGTATCCAAAAGTGCATCCGAAATCTTATGTACCTTAATTGTTTTAGACTATCTGAAAGCTACGGCTTTGCACGTTATTTCCGACGACGTTCGACGATGACAAACCACGAGGCCGGAGTCCTTGAATAGAGGGTAGATCTTAGATTTGATGGTTGGTCGGAACTCCCGCCCATAATACCGAGCAAGAAGAAAACGTAGTCCGAAGGAGGAAAAACTCAAGTAGAGACGAGAGAAAGATGTATTGAAGGAGATCCTTTGGGGTCTTATTTATATTCATACTTCATATCCATAATTCCTCTTTTATTTTTCATAAATTTTTGAATTTAAATAATTAATAAATAATACTATTTCTTGATTTTCATAATTAAAATAATATTTTATTATTTTTTCCTAAATATTTTTATCCTTAAGACTCCTAATTTGAACCTTATTAAGAGTCATAATTCAATCATTCAACAAACTTTATCCCTAATCCTCTTCTAACTATATTTTCTTTATTTTATCTCTCATAAACATAATTATTCCTGAATTTCAGAATTAAATAAGTAATAATTATTCTTTTCTTTTAATTTTTGAAATAAATTATCTTCTAAATATTTTTTAGCATAAAACTCTTATCTTAACTCTCATTAAGACTCCTTTTATATCCTCAACTTCTTCTAATTAGATTCAAATTAAATTTTAAATTCCTAATCTCATTATAACTTCAACTCCTAATCTAATTAGGAATCATCTTTTCATATTCAAACTTTTCCTTTCTTATCTTATCTTTTTCTCTTCTTTTATCCTCCCTCTAACTAACTTTTATTTATTTTCAACTTTATCTTTCTTTAACAAAATCCTAAATTTTTGAATTTATTTTAATTTGAAAAAAGTCGGGTATTACATTTAATGTATTAATTATATATATGATATGATTAATAAATATCTTAATGGAGTTATAAAAGATATGGATCATGGCATTTATAATTAGTACATATATACTAATTTATTGTTCATACATGCATTGCGATATATTATATTAAATGAATTCAACATGTGATCGTTGCCTCCTAAATAGAATAAAATATCACTTACTCATCGCTGCAACCCAATTACCTCCAACTCGAAATTTGCGAGATGTCATCAGCCCCACCATCCTCACAAGGGAAGTCTTAATTATTTTACGCTAATACATACAAAATTATATGTAATATTTTAATCGTAAAGAAGCCTCATAGGAAACGAAAAAAAAAACGAAAAGTCTAATAGTGCAATATTAAACATGTGATACACTTTTCAAAGACTCATAAGGTAAATATAATTGTGTACAGTGGATTCACAAATTATTTTGCGTAAGGTAAATTATATTAGTTGGAAAAAAAACTCAAGGCGTCTATTTTTCTATTGAACGGATAAAAATATAACGTGTTAAAAAGAGAAAACCGTACGTCTCATTTTCTTATTTATCAGATTAAAATATGTGGTTTCCATTAATTTAAAAAAAACAAAAAAATTATTCACATATTTATAATCCAATAATTAAAAAGAAAAAAGAAAACGTGATACCCCTATCTATTTTAAAAGGCGTCACCTTCATTTTATTCCTAAGTAATTATGCTCCCCTTTTTTTTTTTGTTATTCTTCAAAGAATTAATTTCACAAGTTATCAACGCGACCGTCAGTCAAGTCTTGGGATCTTCAAATGATATGCCAATAAATCGATTATATACTTTTAATATATATATATATATATATATATATATATATATATATTGAGTTACCATGAAATTGTTGAAAACAGGACGGAGAATATTTAAATTCAAAATTCATATGTTCTTATTAAAAAGATATACTTTGTTCCTCTTAAAAATTGTCAATTTACCGACACCTAAGAGAGTGAAGGTTAAAATTATAAATATATAGATATAACAACTCTTTGTGTTAATTTTAATTTTTTTTTCGAAAAGTTAATTAACGCATGTGAATAGAAGTTCAAGTACGCAATCTAACAATCACAAACCTAATAACAACATGATAAGCAGAAATTTTCAAATTAAACTTTCTAGGAAAGCTCCTGGTAAGTCACTGGATTCGGTATACGTTTGTTGCTATCAACTTGTGAACGAAGAAGTTTTAAGTAGATAGGCTGCCTTTGAAAATAAAACTATAATTTCTCTTAAATTCTTGATGAATAGTTAAATTGATGAATTAATTTAAAATGTGTTTGAATGGAATGAAACCAAAGTATATGAATTAATTTTTGATAGATTTTAAATTAAAAATAATTATTACAAAATACAAAGTATAATTTTATTATTAATACAAATAAAAGCATAAATAAAAGAAATTATGAATAAAATTTTGTAAAAAATATTATTGAAATATAAACATTTATTTTTAAAATTAATTATATTTAACAAATATTAAAATTTTTAATATAATAATAAGTAATAAATGATATTATATTCATTCTTTATTATAAATAATTTATATTAAATCAATAAATTATTTTATGAGATAAATGCGAGTGAAAATAAGAAAAAAAAAAGAAAAAAGGAAAAAAAGTCACTGGTTCCAGCACATTAAATGCGACCAGGTTCCGCTAGTACGTTCGTGTGCCAAGTTCCATAACCAAACACGACCTTGAAATTCTTGCACCCTTTTAATGTCTCTAATAAAAAAAATAAGAATTATTTTTCTACACTTAAACCATCATGATTTTTTACGTCTAATTCCAAATATGAACTTAATTTTCCATATCCCTAAAGTATCGCAAATTTTTTACTTTAATCATTCCGTCTACTTCTATAAGTTATCTATATTTTTCTTATTTATGAAAAGACTAGATTACCCTTCATACAAAATACTTCAATGGGAAACTAAGTCTTGGAGGTCGTTTCATAAATGAGAAAAAACAAAGATAACAACAGAAGGATTAAAATGAAAAATTCGTGATAATTTAGAATACAAAAAACTAAATCCATAGAAATTAAATTTGCAAAATCGTTATAGTTTAGAGGGTATAAAGAAATAACCCAAAAAGTAATATATGAGAAACTATAGTGTGTGTGCAATGATCATATTCAACTCCTTTAAGAGTTTGGTTACTTCATGCACAAACCCAGGTCAACTAATCAACACACAAGAAGGCAAGGAGAGCATCAAGATAGTTCATCCATGCAACAATCAACTACAGATACGCAGACAAAGGGGCATAATAATACTCACAATTCAAGGCCTTATTCTACCTCCCTGCTCAAACAAGATCGATAACCATCTTCAATGGTACTTTGTTTCATGGGTCCAACGCAAGGACACAGCGAAGGCAGCCACCTTCATGCATCAGATGAAAAGCCTCGTTGATCTCCCCTAGGGTCATATTGTGGGTGATGTACTCGTCCACCTTGATTTCCTGTGACACAAGATTGAACTTTTTCATAGATTGTTCTGTCAAATTGAAACTGATTTAATTGCAAGACATTCAACTTCCTAACCTTTTATTAATCAGTTGAAATTCTAAATAGAAAAAAAATGGAGTGAGATTGTTCTCCCAATAACTTTTGGGAAGTTACAAATCAAGGTACCTTCTTCATATACTTCTCAACAAGCCATGGTACTTGAGAACGGCTTTTGAAGCCACCGAAGGCAGTTCCCTTCCAGACACGTCCAGTGACGAGCTGGAAAGGCCGGGTGCTTATTTCTTGACCAGAAGCGGCCACACCAACAATTACTGATGTCCCCCAACCCTGCATTATTATACAAACACAACCAATCAAAAAATCACTCAAAATGAGAAATGTGTCCGACATTACAGAACGTGCATGCAGGCCTACAGAAAGGATTTAACACTGAAGAACCAACTGTTGTCTCTTATAATTTTAAGTATTCAAAGATCAAGTTGCCAGAGGAAATATTGGAGTTTTAAATCATTCAACCACCAGCTTCAAAAAGAGAATGCAGTAAAAAAAGGTGTGAATTTGGAATGAAGAAAAAAAGAGTAAATAGTTGATCTACGGGAGCACAAAAATCCAGTTACACCAAAAACTGCTAAACAATCCTGATTCAGGATAGAAGCCACAGCAAACAGGAAACCTTGTACGATCTCTCACCTTGTGACAACATTCAAGAGCAGCCCTCATGACAGAAACATTTCCAATGCACTCAAAACTATAGTCAACACCACCATCAGTGAGATCAACAAGGACCTGCTGTATCGGTTTCTCATGATCTTTTGGGTTAACAAATTCGGTAACCCCAAAATTCTTGGCTGCAGAAAAAATGCATTTGAAGTATTCAGAAATCATGGATGAAAAGGTAGGCTATTTTCAAATTCACTAGACAAAAAAAAACTCATAAAAACATTAGCATCTATTTGTTCTTTAACAAGTTCAGGAATATAATGAAATACTGATCATTCATGTGCAGTATATTTTTAGTTTTGATATACCTGAGTAAAATAATGCCTAATACCTAAGTAAAATAGTGCCTTGGGAAGACAATTACCTTCGGGAAGGATGGAATATGTTCTCCTCAAAAAAAAAAAAAAAAGGGATGGAATATGGACAATGATGGATTGAGAAATGGATGTAGGAAGTAAACGGCCAGAAAAACTAAACAAGAAGCTACAGAAGAGTACCAATTTTTATGTTAATGATTCATTTTGATATGAACCAATAAACACTACTACAGGTTCCAAGCTTCTGACTTTAATGCTCTGCGTACATCAAACTTCTTCAAGGTTACCAACAGAGGGCAGGAAATGAAACCTTCTAATAAAAACTTCAAATCCAAAGGGGTCTAAGCAGCCCAGCAAGGTGTATTTTCAGGCAGTGTTAGCAAAGAGGTTCCATAAACCTCACTTGCCTCTTCGATTCATATGGCCTAATTTTTACCACTTTTATACATTTAGCTTTTTTCTTGAAAAGGGGGATAACTACAAATCCAACTCTGTTATCTCAAAAACATACAACTTAGTAAGAGATGGAGGGAGAAATTTTCTTTTCCTTCTAAGGAAGAGATGGAGGGAGGAATTTTCTTTTCCTTCTAAGGAAGAGATGGAAGAAATAGAAATATCTTAACATGTCAGTCAAAAGATTTCTAAGTGAGCTGCCTCGGGGATTCTTTATTATTTATTTATTTGAGAAAGAGGTGCCTCAAGAGTTATTATCTACTGTTAAACAAAGATATATCAAATAACAAGAATCAAATGGTGACAATAATTAGTAACAACATTGGGTTAAGGCCCACACTACAGCTTAGGGCACTCATGACCTACCTTCAGGCCGCAAGACTACCCACCGTGGGGGGCAACCCCTCTGGCGGTGCCACCGTTGGTGCCAGCGGATCTCAGGCGGCGGCGCCACCAGCAGCGATCCACCTTTTTTTCCTGCTTTCTCTGCCTCGCCGATTCCTGCTACACTTCACCGCGCCACCTGCTGCACTCCGACTGCTTCCAACTCCATCTCCTGCACTCCATCACCCTTTTCTCCTTCCCAGCTTTCCCCTCCGCCACCACGCCCTCTCGCCCGGGCGAATTTTCTCCTCTCCACCACCTCTGTTGTGCTCCCCCTTCAACCCCGACCACCACACTCCAACCTCCTGCCCAACTCTCCTCCCATTTCCTGCTCCACTCCATCTCTGACAACCCTGTTGGTGGCACCACAGACCTGTTCACCATGCGTCCCATGGTCAAACGCCTTGGTGATGGTGGGCGACCTTCGTTCGCCCAACGCCCCTCAAACCACGACTGGGTCACCGTCTCTCATTTGTCTGTTTCAGGTGCCTGAAGGAGGGGCCTGTCACGCGTCCTCTATCGCTTCCGTGCCCATCCCTTGGTCATTAGAGCTCCGGCGGAGCGTGGCTTTCCTCCGGGGATGTGTGATTGGCATCCTCTTTGGCACCCCTCTGGACTTTCACACGGCAGATGATCGGAGCGGTGGGCATGTCGCCACCATTCCACCTGAGTTACATCACGCCGGGCGCTGGTGTTGTGTGCAAGAATCTACCATTATCGCCTCCAGCTGCGAATCTCGGGTACCACGGCGTCATGGGCGGATGTCATCGCCGGCCAAGCGACAGCTTCTCCCAATCTGGCATCGACCGCGAGCTCTGTCCATCTGCCTGCATCTATCACACACATGAGCGACACATGAGCATACGGTGACACCTCATCAGACGGCCACCTCCTCTCAACCTATCTCCAACGTCCATCAGACACGAGCCAGACTCACCTGTTCAGCCCCGACCTCATTCTGCTACAGTGCCACCACCGACCCTCCAGGCGTCGACCCGCATCACCATCACCTCCAACCCGCCTTCACCACCATCCCAGCCAGCGGACCCCACCTCATCTCCGACCCCAAACCAGCCCATCTCCTTCAGCCTCGTCTCACCTGCCTCATGTGCATCTCCTTCGACCTCGCCAGAGTCTGCAGGATCCAGCCGGTGATGCCCACTCCAGCCCAGGAGAGGGCAACCTGCCTGCGAGTTTATCGACGCCCCCCTCCCCCTCATCGTCACAGCCTCCTGCCATGACTCTCAGCCGATGATGGCTGAGGCCAGTAACGCCCCCTCTCTGGCCTCTCAATCTGTCACCATGGCTCTGCTGCCTGCCTTTAGGGACCACTCAGCCCACGGCCACTAACCCAGGACCTGAGGCGTCAGCTGAGGAACATTGCGCCATGGCTAGATAAATCACAAATGCAGATCCTCCACCATCTCCCAGAACTTTTGCCATGGGAGATGAGGCAATTGCTGTTGGACCCTTGTTGGCACAGGTGGCTCCTTGCTTGGGTTTGGGGTTCACTCATTTGGGACTCAAGCAGACGGTGATGATTGACCAGAATCCTGCAACAGAGCCAGAACACGTCAGATGTAGTTGGAGACTCAACTGCATTGGCTGATCCTAAACCCATTCTGGTACGTGACCTGGACATCATTGCTTTGGTGGCTCAGGCTTGTGGTGTCAGGCGAGAGCGTGTCCGTAACCCAAACGCTTCAAAGATCGTGAGCCATCCAGCTGCGGAAGGCAGCCTTGGGGTCTGCAACTTTTCAATGATGAACAGTGCCCACCTCTGGAAATAGGTGTTTTGTACTATGGGATGATCGGTGTGGCTCTAGTCAACTCCTCATCTGGGATGCAAGTGTGATAACAATGTGTGAAATAAAAGGGTCATCTTTGATATGGAGTAGTGTGAAGCTGTCTTTTTTGTTTCATGGCCTTGAAGTTTGGCCTTCCTATCAAACTTGTAACCCCTACTTTTATTATTAATGAAACTTTTGGATGACTACCAGCTTGCTACTCGTCATTTCTCATTTCAAAAAACAAGACTCATGGTTTAGCATAAACCATGTCTTTCATGGTTTAACATGTTATTAAATATTTCCAACTGAAGATTAAGTATTGAAAGCACTGAATATGAGTCAACACAGGATTCAACCATCATAATTATGTGATCAGGAATTCAGGATAACATTTTGTCCGAATCAACTATGGATTATGAAATGCTAAAGATTAACATTTTTCCTCAAATAAGTTAATGATGGAAGCAGAAGGAGAAGGATTGCTTAGCAAGCTCAAGTGATGTCTTTTTTAATGTTCAAAGCAATACCTATATCAAACTTTTTTCTGTCAATATCAACACCAATGATTCGAGATGCTCCTGCTGTTTTAGCTCCTTCTGCAACCTATCAAGAAGCTTATTGACTAGAAGAAAAGAGTAAAAAATTTGCATACAAAGTTTCGATATTATAGAGATAACTTACTGCAAGCCCAACTGTGCCTAGGCCAAAAATAGCGACAATTGATCCTGCTTCCACTTTTGCTGTATTCCATACTGCTCCAAGACCTTAGAAAGGACAATAAAACACTAGAATATAATGAGGATGGAAATGAAGAACAGCAAAAGCACCATAACCAGCAGTTATGAATTTGGGACCAAGGTATGTAGAAGTCATCACGCATAGGAAAGACAAGTCATTATCACCTATAAAAAGATCAAGTCATAGTTTACCTGTAGGAACACCACAACCAAGCAAACAGACCTTCTCAAGAGGGGCCTGTGGATCTATTTTAGCAACGCTGACATCATGCACAACTGTGTACTGGCTGAACGTGGATGTTCCCATGAAATGGTAAATAGGCTTTCCATTGATGGAGAACCTACTCTTGCGGTCATTCATCATAACTCCAACACCAGTAGCAGCACGGACTTTACCACAAAGGTTGGTTTTTCCAGATTTGCAGAATTTACATTCCCTGCATTCTGCTTGGTAACAAGGGATGACATGATCCCCAGGTTTGACTTCCGTGACACCTTCACCAACACTCTCAACAATCCTGCCCCCAAAAATCTGTTAGTAATCCCATAAAAGACAAGCTTCGAACTGTTTAACATAGATTAAAGGCGTTAGTATACCCAGCGGCCTCATGGCCAAGAATACATGGAAAAAGTCCCTCGGGATCCTGCATGGTGGATAAAATTTGCATTAGACTACCTAATACAGACTTTGTAAGGTGATATCAGACGCTAGCAATAAATACCAAACACATCCCCGAGATAATTTTTGCACCAATTCTGTGTATACTTTTCATCGTTCTCTAGAATCTTGAAGCTTGAAATTGATTAAAAACAACCCAAACCTTCTTATATATCAACAGAAGGGTGAAGAATAATAAAAACGCAGGATAAGGAAGACCTAACATCCCCTGGTTCAAATCGAGGAAAAATGTAGGTAAATTTGATACCTTGCCGCTCCAGGTGTAGGCGTCGGTGTGGCAGAGGGCCGTGAAGAGGATCTTGATCCGCACCTCCCCGGCCTGTGGCGGCGCCACCTGCACGTCCTCTATGACGAGGGGCTTGTTCGCCTCCCACGCCACAGCAGCTGCATTTTAGACATCATCATCTCATTCGAATTCATTCATTCATCAAGTACTCCCTCCCATTTTTGTTCACCAAAGAAAGGCTAGGAAACCGGAAATAAATCTAAACAATACAAGAAAAAAAAACAGTTTTTTTTTTTTTGTTTATAGGACTACGATTCAACGGTTAGTCATTTTTCTCTTCTAAGTTCCATTCAAAGACGTGCATCATCGTTTCGTCAGAGGAAGAAAAAGTGAAAAGAAAATATCCAGTGACCCCAAACAGAACAAGTAAAAAGGCAGATGCATTATTCTTCATAAAAAACCATAAGGGGAAACGACATCGAAATGGGATGGAAAACAAGAACTTGGCGGCGCGCACCTTTGCAAGTGATGACCTGACCGTCGGTGGCCATCTGAGGAACTCAAAGAGCGGAGTGGTGCGGTGGCTGCGTCGATCGGCTTCTGGTTGCGAGGACTGCGGTGAGAGAGCTGTGGATCGACAAGAAGATAAGAGAGGTGTCCTATGAAGCTCCGCCCATGTGTCGCCGTACGTCATAAATATCTATTTTCCTTTGTTTGTTTAGTATTATTATCATTTTATTTTATTTTTTATTATTGTCATTTTATTAGGAGGATGTACTTTTAAACGAAAAAGAAGTTCCATTATTACATTTTATTAGAAGGTTATGTACTTTTTACTAATTTTGAATAATATTATTAAGAAATATTTTAGTGCATAAATTGGTATCATGTGCTAAATATTTTTAATTAATATCACAATCCATTATTTATACTTTTTTTTTAATAAAAACGTGTGTTTACTTCAATTTTGTGTTACACTAGTAATTTTATATAAGTTAAAATCAGTGTTGTAAGATTCGATCCGGCCATCCAAATTATCCAGCGGATCTAGTCGAACCGAATGTTTGAATCGAGTAAATCGAATGGTTAGACTGAATAACATAATATAATAAGTTAAAAAGATTATTATAATAATGTTAATATTTAATAATTTATTTAGGAAAATATAAAATAAAATATAATAAAGTAAAATAAAATAATTTAAATCAAATAATATAATAATAAATTAAATCATCAATAAAATATTTGTTAAATAAAAAATATTACGAGCTAATTTTATATATATATATATATGATCGAGAAAGACAAACATAAATTTCAAGCAAATATACAAATATAGATTAATGTATTTCTAGTATGAAAAGATATTGAGCGTATTTAAATCGGAATTTACTTATTAATAGTTTAGAAAAATAATACACTTAAATAATATTAAATGATGAGATTTAATCATTCGTTGCTCAATATCCCTCTAGATCAACAATTCAAATGTGCTCAATATTCTTTCAAAATAGAAGATGTTTCGAAGGTACATTAATTCTATATAAATAATATATTCAAAAAATTGAATATGATATCTTCTTAAATTCATGTGCTCGTACACCTACGTGGTATACTTAATTATATTCTTTATTTTTCAAAATAACAAATTACTTACTATGTACACTTTTTATATTATTTTATAAAAATAATAATTAAATTCTGTAGCTATAATATATTCGTATATATTAATTTTGTTGCATCAATTTTAACTCGTCAGTTAATTATTTTTTTATAGTAATCATTATACGGGAAGATCTTTCAAATTATTTTTGTTCAATGCAATCCATCTCCGTACTTTACTTATTTCGTATTCTTATTTTATTGAAATTATGGAGATAATACTTTAGTATATACTTATATAGATAGAGAGAATATTAATAAGTTGAACAAAGTTAAATGGTTGTGTGAACCAACTACTTGATTAATTATTTAATAAAGTTAGCTCGTATATTAATTTATCAACCTCACCTTATTAGGATTTCAAATTCGATTTTCACAAATAATAAAAGGAAGAAGTTGGATTTCCCGAAGGTGGAGGCGGGTCCACGGGATCACGCAATAAATAAAAAATAAAAAAAAGGGAGCATGTGCTCGGTGTCTTTTTGCCCGACGCCTGCTTCCTTTCTCTCCCCCTCCCTTTCAAACTCAACTTTTGGTTACCGACATTTGTGAATTATAGGGATTGAGGGGAGAGTTGCCCAGCTGTGCATGTTTCTCTTTGTAATATTAAGAAAAAAAAAATGGAATGGATAACAATGCTCTTAAGGAACAAATTAAGTCTTTTAATAAAAAAATAAAAAAAATTGATAAAAAAAACCTAAAATCAATTAAGATTTATTATGAAGCACATTAACCTAATAAACCATAAGTCTAAGGTATAAATATCTTTATATGTCATAAACATCATCTCTATCCTCACTCTCCCTCTTCCATTTCTTTTCCCCTCCCACACACCCAGCCGAGCACACCTTAAGGGAGCTCATCATTACTGCTGCACCAAGTTCAAAGAGGAAGAAGAAAGGGTTGCCATTTGGAGAAGAAGAAGAAGCTTTTGGATTAAAAGAGTTTTTAGACAAGAACCCTAGGTTTGTAAGAATGAACCCTTTCTAATCCATCTAACACATGGATTAGAAGTTTTGCTTATGAATTTAATGCATATGAGATTTCATGAGCGTTTCTGTCCCAAATGTCTTGAATATGTGGCTTCTTAGTGTTAAAATGATGTCTGATGATAGTTATGTGTTCTAAGAGCTAGAAGTATGTTTATTCTTATTCTGTCTAGATTTGATGTGTTCTGTTCCAACACATTTTTGAATAGATTATTTTTATCCAAAAATCTTGTATAATATATTGATGGAAAGGTCTTTGAGTCTAATTTCTAGAGGGTTTTAGTTTCATCTCATTTGGTGTAACTCCCCACAGTTTCAAAAAAAAAAGAGAAGATGAAAAGAAAGAGTCACTAGTCGAACCTCTTCTCTTCACCTTCCTCTCCCCTCTTCATTTCACTCCATCTCTCTCTCTTCCTCTCCCCCTTCATTACACTAGTCAACGAGATTTAATCTACTTTTCCCACTCATGAGATGGAAGACCAAAGGACAAGCTGCCACCTGAAAACCCATCACCACTCTCCTTTCCCCTGTTTTGGCACCCTCTCCATTTCCTCTCGTCATTTGCTCCATTCTTCGTGTGGGGCACTACTGATCGCTGCTAGAGGACAAAAAGAAGGCATCGGCAACTCCACCTAGTGCAGACAATGCAGGAGGACGACATGAAGGAAGCTGAGGATGAATCCTGCGCGATGAACCGAGAAACATAGGCCAAGAGGTGTGTTGTTCATGGGTTGATTTTATAGGGATTTGCATGTTTAAGGACAGAGTAGAGTTAAGATTTTATGCTAGATTGGGTAGACATCATGCTCTAGAACTATTGTGATGATCTTGATCTATTTTTCATTTGAATCATGACTATAGCCGAATGATTTTCTTATGACCCCATGATTGAACCATGCTATGATTGATTCGATGTGTTAGTGTACAATAGAAATAGTTATAGATGATCTGTTACATACCTCCTAGATGATAGTTATGTTGATAGGGACTTAGAACAAATCTGAAAACCATTGCATGTTTAAAGATGAGTAATCGACATGTTTCATGTAAAGAATAAAAGATGTGAATGAAGCGTTAAGAATTAGACTTATGATTAGAATATGTTTTTTGAAGTATGATAAATGTTAGAAATCATGTTGGTATAAGTTAGGAATTGTTTTGTATTGAAAATTGATTAAAAATGTAAGAATTCCGCAATGACCTATGACTTTGTGAATCTAGAACGATCGATCGATACCATTTCGGGCGTCCGATTTAGTTTGATAAGAGTATAGTGACAGCTATAGCGGATGACTGAAACTTGTGACCAAAAGTCCGCCAAATTGACTAATAAGAAAATGGGTGACCAAATCCCCTCAAGGTCGACCAAAAGTATGATTATGAAAAGAATGAAGGATGAACATCAAACGGTCTACCATTACCTTTCCGGTCGACCGAAAGACATTGATAACGGGTGTCCCCTCCCCCTTTCGTACGACCGTTGAAGACTCATAACGATCGATTGAAACTCGATTGAAAGTCTGAGGATGGTCACAAGTTATGACGAACGGCCACACCCTTTCCGGTCGACCGTTGGATACTGATAAACGGATATCCGAACCTCTTGCAGACGACCACTGATGAATCTTAAATGGACGACCGTTGACCTTTCGGTCTACCGATTTATGGATAGAGGAAAATATGACTTTAAATTAAACTTCATGATTTGACAAGCCCTATCCACTTGATCGATACTGGATGATAGGATTGTTAAAGATGATTCAGAGCCACTCCTGCTCCCTACTAGCTTGATTGATCTAAGTGGTCGAAAGAATATAATCTTGAAAAGATTAAAGAATGAACAAAGAATGATCGGCCGCTTCCTCTTGAGTCGATCGAAAAATAGCGATGAACGGGTGTCCACCCTCCTTTTTTCGGACGTCCGCTGAATGGACCCAAAGTGGATGACCATCGACTTTCGGACGTCCGATACGTGGACATGAAGAGTATGACTTTAAAAATGAACCCCCTAATTTGATAAGCTTATGTCCCCTTGATTGAAGTTGAATGAATATGATCAAGAAGAATGAATATCAAACGGTCGATCGCTTCCCTTTCGGTCGACCGAAAGACACTGGTAAACGAGCGTCCGCTCCTCCTTCGGACATGAACGGACCAAAAATGGACGATCATTCGACTTTCGAGCATCCGATACATGGACAAAAGAAATTTGACTTTAATCGAACCCCTCTGATTTCTAAAGCTTTTGTCCAGCTGATTTGTTTATGAATAAAATAAACTTAAAGAAGACTCGAAGCTTTGCTCCATATGGCCTTGACCAATCTACAAATTGGAAGAGAGATCCATGATGATTCGGAGCTTTGCTCCATACGATCTTGACCAATCTACGGATTGAAAGAGAGGTCCATGATGATTCAGAGCTTTGCTCATACGATCTTGACCAATCTACAGATTGGAAGAGATGCCCATGATGATTCAGAGCTATGCTCCATACGGTCTTGATCAATTTTTGGATCAAAAGAGAAGTCAACTATGATGAAGGGAAGTTAATCCAGCTTTGCGCAAGGCACTTCCTCATGGGTTACCACTTGACCTATCTAGATGGGAGTCTCTCCCTTTATGGATGTTTCCGCCTTGCGTGAGGTCATCCCAGTCCGACGGGGCTGGCTGTGGCACCGATCACCACTAGCCCATAATGGTCTAGATAGTTGCACATTGTATGCCTGCAATTGTATTCCCTACAAGAATGAAGAGCTCTTCCAAAGAATGGAAAAAAGAAAGAAATGAAAGGAAAGAATGGAAAAGGCATGAATCATGTTATGAACCCTCTCTACTTTATGATCCACTTTTACATTTCATTATATAATCTCTTCATACTTATTCTGACAGAACTGATTTATGATTTATACGAACTCACACTTAGCTTTATGCTAACGGTTGAGGTTACTCCCTTGTGTGATCCCCACAGATACTTGATGATGATTGCGAGCCATTGATATGTGTGCGATGACTACAGCTTGGTAGCGGATGCACATGGCTATCTAGAGTATAGATGGAACCTATAGAGTTGCACTTATGGCATGGACTTTATATGCATTGTGGATGAACCATTATATATTTAGCTTCTGAATTTCCTTTCTATTACTGTATTATTTTAATTGTTAAGTCTTCTGCTGATGTGTCACTTTTCTTAATCATTTTGGTCAACGAAAGAGTCAAAGAAAGATCAAAGAAAGTAACGACCGAGAGGAGATTTTGCCTCGAATTTTGGGCATTACATTTGGAGCTATGTGCTGAGAGTTGTGATTGAAAGAGTGACTCACTGTCAAATTGCCTCGGGTAGCAGCGTGACAGATTTGAGAAATTCATCAAAATTAGTGTTTACCTAATTTGAGAGCAAAATTTATGAAATAGATAGATTATTAGATCACCTTTCTACATAACTTGAATTCACCTCAAAAGGAGGTGGCTATAAGGAGATATTAGTGGTCAATTGTCAAATTGGGTAATGTGATATCATATAGTCATTGTGAAGATTTATGAGGGCAAATAGTAAAAGAATAAAATATGAAAAAACTAGGTATTGTTACCCTAGGGGTCTAATGTGAAGATAAATTAGAGCCACTCAATTTAGTGACTTATGTAGTGAGTAATGGGCTTTGAACCGACAACGTCGAATCTATCTGCCTTGGAAAACCATAGTTCTTTCTCTCAGCTTTATAGTTGTGTATACATGTTTAACATATGGAACATGTTAAGTAGGGCCTAGAATGCTTGTAGGTGTAAATTTGTTTGTGGACAATGAA
Source organism: Pontederia crassipes (assembly GCA_030549335.1). NCBI lineage: Eukaryota > Viridiplantae > Streptophyta > Magnoliopsida > Commelinales > Pontederiaceae > Pontederia > Pontederia crassipes. The sequence continues at coordinate 12,355,663 of CM060187.1, forward strand.
TTTAAATATTCGACTTCATGTTCTATGATAAATTGATCATAACATAAATCGGTCGACCGATCCATGAGCGGTCGACGATCCAGGAGTCCTTACGTACGTGAATGTCACTATTCCAAGCGAACGTAGAATCGATGGACCGAATGGGTGACCGACCTACGAGGATGGAAGCTACTGTGTAAATCGGTCGACCGACCATGTGAAACGGTCAAAATCGGATGACCGACCATGTGAAACAATCAACCGAACCTATGGGTGAGATAGTGGCCGATGGCTACTATTTTAATCGGTCGTGCGACTGGTCGACCGAAAATCGTTGCTTTGGAAATTGAAAATAATGCCTCTCTTACTTACTGATTGTTAGCTGATAGCATGTTATTCCATGTGATGTTTAACACTGTTATTGATATGATGTTCATGTTATTGCTTGACACACATAGAAGATGAATTACATGCTAAGCCGTAAGGTTAAAATGAATCATTGTATTGAAATGGCACGTGAGGTACAATACTTGGACCTTGTTGAATGGATATATGAATGTTAATGAAAATGAAATGACTTCGGGGTATTAAGGCTTGGCCAGCCTATGGACGTAAGGACTACCAAGTACCTCAACTTATGGTGAGACTCACTAAAGATTGTTTGATAACTAATCAAGATAATTGATTAAGTGGCAAGAATGTATGGTTATGAATTGGGCATTTCCTAGAGTAAATGCAATGAGATGTTCTTAGCCACTATGGATATAGACAATTGTGCATTAAATAATATCAATGCAATGAATATATGGAACTAAAATATAAAATGGATAATTAGCTTTCATGATCTATTGTGAGATTCTTATCGTTAATTGATTATCATTTTAATTGCGTGTTTTATGGATTATTTAATTATTTATTTTTTGGCCCTTACATACAACTAATTTACATGCATCCGGGTTCGTGCAAGAATGGAAGAATAGGTTGAAGTCGTGGCGAGCTCATGACGGCGGTTAGCACATGGAGTCGGTCTCATGTTGGGCCATAGTATTTCATATTGTTTATGGGTCATGTATTAATCGGCCTATGGGCCTTACTATGTGTCTTGTTGGATTATGTCATTTTCGTAGACTTTGAGTCCTATTATGTATTTAGGCTATCCACCATGTATACTTGATGTGATTGGGCTTAGTGCTATATGGCCAATTATGTTTTATCGCTTTCGCTATGTTTTCAAGTAGAATAGTTTTTAATTGTTTTCGTTTGTGCTGCATATTATTGTCATGTGTTTCGTTGACTTGAGGTCAACGATCGTATTGTCCACCGTGTAATGCGCTCCGGGACCCGCTCATGACATGTGTCATGGGACTGATTTCGGAGACATTATAGTTAGGTATCATAGCCTATAGTTCTTGGCTCCATGGTTATTATTGTCTTAAAGTTCTTTGATCTATGGTTATTATTTTCCTAAAAGTTTTTGGTTCTATAGTTAAGTGTTTCCTAAATTTCTTGGCTCTATAATTAAGTTGCCTAAAGTTTTGCCGTCGTTGTGATTTGCCTAAAATTTTTTAGTTTAAATTGGATTATTTGGTTGAGTCTAAGTCAATTTCTTAGGCCATGATGTTGTATTAATATTGGTTAACTGTTAAGTCCATATACAACCATCATGAGCAACCACCGACCCTAATGGTATGTATTTTCTTATAGTCTATTGGCGTAATAATTGATGTATAGTTATTATGCTATTGTAGATGGGCGAGAATCACCCTACGTATGAGGGCATGACACATGCGATCCAAGTTATGAAATGTGATGGTAGTTCATGTCAAGTTCATTGAAAAGATTTACGTTCAAAGGAATCGTTGATCCGGAGGAAGCCGAAGCGTGGTTGGGTAACATGAGGGACATTTTTGAAGGGACGAAATGTTCCGAAGAAAGCAAACTAGAGTGTGCCACCCACAACCTAACGGAAGATGCAAAGCATTGGTGGGAAGTCACTCTCATGACCAAGTATGTCGGCCAAGAAAATCCATCTTGGTCGAAATTCATGATGGACCTTGAAGATCGATACTTTCCACAAAGTATGAAGGAGATGAAACAAAAGGAATTTCTTAATCTTCAACAAGGAGATATGTCATTGGATGACCATACAATTAAATATCTCCAACTCGAGAAATATTGAACCTTCGTAAAGACCGAGGAGATGAGGGTGAATCATTTCGTGAAAGGTCTCAAAGTCGAAACAAGAGCTAGGGTGATGTGTGAAGCCCCTAAGACCATGAGTGATGTCATTAGGCTAGCTGCCAACCTAGAAAAGGAGAGCAAAGATATAATGTTGGACTACAAGGAAAAGGTAGAATCCAATGGCAGACCTTTGAAGAAGGCCAAGGGTCAAGGAAAATAAATATGGGAAGACACATCTTCTAAGCCACCACCAAAAGAGCAAGGAAAGGATCACCGCAAAATATGTCCACATTGCAACAAATATCATGGAAGAGAATGCTATTATTGGAAGATGAACGCATGACTAAATTGTGGAAAGCAAGGACATCATGTCAAGGATTATCTCGGTAGGTGCAATGATAATCGAGGCAAAATGCTAAAGAAGATGAAGAATCATGGGAAGGAAAAAGGGCAAAGGGACAGACCCTACAAGTAGTTCATGAGTGATGGATCATGTAGGGATAAGAAACAATGTCATCATTGTGGAAGGTTTCATCAAGGTGAATGCCGTTGGAAGGCCGGAACATGTTTACAATGCGGAAAGGCATACCACTATGTGAGAGACTATTTGGAAAAGAATATGAGCCTCCAAGGAGAAAGTGATCAAGATACTGATCCTCCAAACACATCAAAAGTTGAAGAAACTCATCAAGAATGTGATGAAATCAAGGTATCCATGGTTACCACTTAGTTAATCTTATAAGTTAGTTATATGGTATAGGAAATATGGTGGTAGAATAAAATGAAATAGTTAAAGGAAGATTCTAAATATGACAATAGACATAACTAAGTGGATATGATCTAAGAGAGTGAAAATTAGTCAAAGAAAATCTATATGGTAAAACTTAGTAGCTAAGCAAGCCTGTGGTGAGAAGTTAGAAGAATTGGGCATGGGTCCATAAAAAACCAAAGGTAAGACATGAATTAATTGATTCGTCAAACTTGTTAATCGCATCGCGGATTAAAATGCACAATGGAAATGTGATAGGCGTTGATATTGGGATCATAGAGGTTATGATCATAACTTGGACAAGAAAATTCGAGGACCAATTTTCCTTTAAGGAGGGTAGAATGTAATATCCGGAAAATTGGAATGGTCAACAATGCCCTTACATAGAGGGGCAAATTAGGTCTTTTGGCAAAAGAGAAATAAAATAAAAGAACAGAAGAAAAGAAAATAGATAAAAGAAACTTAAAATCAATTAAGACCCATTATGAAGCCCATTAGCCAAATAAGCCCTAAGCCTAAGCTATAAATGTAAGATCACAAGGCACCAAGAGGGGGATGAATTGGTGTTTAACCGAAAGTATCGATTTTATGAAAATCATCAATGAAGCTTAAAATCGATTCGTTAATATTTAAACCAACACAAAAGCGATTATATCACATGCATAATAAGGTATGAAGGAGAGAGAAAGACAAACACAAGGTGCACAGTGGTTTATTGACGAGGTTCGGCCACACCTTGGCCTACGTCCCTGCTCCGACTTCTCGACCTCGAGACTATCAGAGATTCCACTAGCTCTCTTCCTTCGTTCCAAATGGGGCAAGGAAGAAACCCTTTACAACTCTTGTCTTTTCTCCTTTTCAAGAGGTAAGACACACCTCTTTCATTTGTAGGCTTTCACTCGAGTTTTCTTCGCTCAAGAGGTAAGACACAACCTCTTTTCACTCAGGAGCTAAACAACTATTATAATATCACAAGAACACTTAACAATCTCTCTTTTACAATTTGGAACCTCACACAAGAGTAAGAGAGAAAGAATTGAAAGATTGGCAACTTGGAGCTCAAATGGACTTCTCAAATGTTCTTCCCACTTTTCCTTAGAAGTCTTGATCATTCCTACACCTTTGGGTCCTCTTTTATAGCCTTCTTAACTCCATTTAGTCGTTGGGGCTTGTTTCCTAATTTTGAGATCAAAATATGACCGTTATAGTGCATTTCTGCACGCTGACTGGTCGACCATCATGCACTATTTTAGACATAACTTTTTGCATTATCAAAATGATATGATCTTTGATTCTATGAAAAGCTAACAGAATTATCTACAATTTTGATATTAATCATTAATCCAGAATCTAATAATATCATAGTCAAATATTGATTCAAATTTCAGTATATAAAATTGTCCAATTCAAATAAAAACATTTTATATCTTTACTCTTTTATGCATAACTTTTTATACCAGTTTCCAAATGAGATGATATTTGATTCTCCATAAAGATAAGATAATTATCTATAACTATAAATTCATCCATTAATCTAAATCTCGTGAGAACATAAAGAAATATTAATCAAAAGATTAATGCATGAAGCAACTCATTTCTATTTAAACTATTTCAACATTTTAAATATAACTCTAATCTTTTGAGGTTTGTATCATTAAAACATAATTATATAGGGCATAAAAACCTTGCTCCAACAATCCCCCCTTTTTGATGAATACAAACCAAGAAATATGAAAAGTTTATGAGTTTGGAAGTAAAAAATATTAAAGTCAATTTTACATCCTCTAAAACAAATCTTTCCTTACAATTATGAATATACACATAAGTCTTAATTTTAAGGCACTTTTCATGTAGAGTTATATTCACGAGTCCATGTAATAAATTAGGGGTTATATATATTTCTCATATATAAATTTCTCTTATGTTTTAATCATATTTCTCCTATATTTCTCCTCCTTTTGTTTCATCAAAAAGTAGTTTGCACATGAAGCATATAAGAAACAATATTAGATACAATATGTAACTCCCCCTTATCATGTCATCTTCCAAAATTTTTATTCTCCCCCCTTTTGTCATGTAAGATACGATATGTAATATCATAAGAGAGATGAAAAAAAATTATTCTTTTATCACATCTATAAAAATTATTTCATGTATAATATACGCGATAAGCAAAAATAACTCCCCCTAAGGTCATGAATAATTCATAATAGCAAAACATAAAAACAAATGAATAACACATCTAAAAAAGGAATCAAAGCATTGCATAAAACTTTGAGACAACAATGATATATCAAATTTAAATTGAATAATATCAAGTAATCAAAGATTTGATAATAAGGATAACAAGTGAATGGAGGAAATGATATTTTGAAATTTTGAACAAGCTCTCCCTATCATTATGAACAATTTTCATCCTCTTTCTTTCTTTAGTTCTTTATATGTTACGACTGAGAAGTCAAAGCTTGGTTTTCATAACATGGAGATTTTAAGTCTAAAGCATAAGGGTCATGCCAAGATATGAGAAAATAGTTTTGTAAATTATGAGAATGTAGATTTATGCACATGTAAGTCAAATAATTAATATATTTCATTGTATGACATAAACATCTCAAATGTAAATACATATATAAATTTTCATTTGTACAAGAAAGATATCATTTAAGCATCATTCCAAATTTGATGGCCAAATGTCATACAATATAGGAATACTCAAATGATAACAAGTTATGACCACATAAATTTATGCATATTAATCTTATAGCACAAGATTCCATATGGAAAGACAACTACAAATATAACATATGAAAAAAATGTTTTTCAAATTTTGATTAAAATTTCAAAACTTTGTTTTCTTTCAATTGCAAACTCACAAAGCATCGAATGTGTTAAGTAGTAAAGTCCACATAAATAGCATAGGCATTTCCAAAGTTTAACATATTAAGATATGTTCAAAAATAGACTTTTGAACAATCATAAGTTTATACACGAATTATGATAACTTGTAGACGAATATAAAGCTCAAATAATTGTGACACACAAGTATATCCAATTTTTCATTTCTATGTTCAAAATAATACGTTTACCATAAAATTTGTGTTTACACTCCTTCAAATCCATTCTTCCTTTCCTTTTTTGTCACAAGATAATAATCAAAATTGATGACAAAAAATGAAACTAAAAAGGTATTCAAAATTTAGCTTTTTACACTTTCTTAAAATGTTAATAGCTATTTCAAATTATGGATAAGATAAATAACTCTCATTAAATGTCATGATAATTTGAAATATGAAAGAATAAGATTCATGTCAAAATATTTCACAAAAATGAGCATAGAATTCAATTTTGATAGAAGATGTATATAACAAGTTAAAAATAATATCTTTAGGGATATGCTTTATTTCAAATATATGCATATGCATAGAGTCAGATGTATTATGCAATAATTTTCAAATGGCACATCAATATGACTAATCATCTTATTCCAAATCATAATGTGCATTCGTGTACAAATGATATAGTGTAATAAGTCAAAATTCATAATAAGTTCATACACTAAGGCTCATAACATAAGAGTCATATAAATCTTGTGCCAAACATATTTATTATAAATATGAAGTCTTCTTTATAGATAAACAAAAATTATTCAAATTTAGAAGACTTAACATTCATATTTTCATGTGTCTTTTTCTTTTTCCAAATTCAAGGAATAGTCATGATAATAACATGTCAAAGGTAAAAATAGACATATATTTCCCTTTCTTTGGCATGTGATCAAGATAGATTTCACAAGTATATTATCACAACTCAAAAGAAGATGTTATGTATTAATTTCAATTCTCCATAAATTTACATTTCGAAGTATTCGAAAAATATTCATTTCTTATACCAAGATCTTAGAAGATCGTGTCATCAACAAAAAATATGTGAGAATCAAATTTTAATCGAACAAAGTCATTTATTATTTTTCACTCATAAAAATATGATTCTTTTATACTTTAAAATCATAGGCATCATATAATCATATTGAATCACAAATATCAAGATGCAAAATAGTACACAATATTCATATAAATCAATTACACATGTTTAATGCCAAAATCAACATATTTTGAGTGTTAAGAATCATGCATGCAAACTTTAATATTGATATGAGTGTCCTTATTTTTCATAAATATGATTCTCACATTTAATTAGTAACATAGTCCAAAAATGTCAATTTATCAACCATTATGCATGTGACATATTCCCATCAAACATATTTAGGCACCATGAGTAATATAGACACTTTCAAAATTAAATAAGCAACACAATTCTAATATGCACAAGAATCATAATCAAATATTATCTTTATGCATATATCATGATAATAAATTGACAAATTCAAGATATGACTATGCATCATATTAAAATGAATTCAAATTTTCATTTCCATATAACAAAATACTTTTTACCGCAAACTTTTATGCCTTCAACTCATTTCAACTTCATTGTTGTTTTTCTTTTTATATCACACAATCACAAAATGATTGCCTTCATTTTACTTGAAACATTCTTCTTCATTCCTTGTGAAGCACACATACAAACAAAAATCATTTGAATTTTGGTACCCAAACTTGTTTGGGTCCAACATGATTAATTTTGGTTCCTTTAGAAACCCACATTAATTTCATGCTCATATTGATAGATTTTTAATTTGACATTTAAATGAATAATGACCATGAGAATTACAATAATGACAAATAGTAGATGGTATAATAGAATGATTATGATGATATCCAAACTTCAAAGTATCATTATGAGAGACATCAGAATTTTTAGCACAAAGAGAACTATCATCAGAGGGTTTATTTTTCAAATAATAATCATGAGAATGCTTAGGTTTCAAAGAATAAGAATATTTCAAATAATATCCATTTGCATTTTTAAAATTTTTGTTTGAATCATTTTTCTTTTATGGTGTATGAGAAATATTCTTTATAGGAGTTTTGACAACATGAATATGCTTCTTAACATTATTAATATTTTTCCAAGAACTAATAATTTGTTTATCTAAAAATTTTTGTGAAGAAATAATTTTCTTTTGTAACTCATCATGTAGTACAATCAATTTTGAATTCTCAACTCTTAAAGATTCATAAGATGCACAATATAATGAAAGAGAATCATTTTTCCTTTTTAAAGTATCTATTTGAATTAAGAATGCATCATTTTCCTTTTTGAGAGAATCATGCAATACAATTAATTTTGAATTTTCAACTCTTAAAGATTCATAAGATGCACACGATAATGAAAGAGAATCATTTTTCCTTTTTAAGGTATCTATTTGAATTAAACATGCATCATATTCCTTTTTGAGAGAATCATAGTTATTTTTCATGATATGAAAATCATTTATTAAGTTTTCCTTTTTTTCTTTTTGAGAGAAAGATGCTTTTGAATAAGAGAAGCAAATTCTTTATGAACATCAAAAGTGATATCAACATCATTATTGCTAGTAGATGTAGAACAATAAAAGGAGTTTGATGTTACCTCATTTTTCTCACTTTTTGTCATTAAGCATAGATCAAAATCTTGATCGGATGTTGTTAATGTAGAATTGACAATTTTTTCTTCACCTTCATCCGGTGTGTCATATCTTTCATTTTGTTCGTCTTCATATCTAAATAATAACTTTAGTCAAAACTCATGAGAAGTAGAACATTTAGAAATGAGATTTAAACTTTCATTATCTAAAGCACAATAAAATATTTCGAGCTTTAGAATCAATTTTGGCAAGTGAAATTTGAAAATCATTATATTCAAAGTAGGAAAGATCAATGAAACACCATTCAAAATCTTCTTTGGCTTTTCAAAACATTTTCTATAATTTCCCACATATCAAAATCAATTGAACACAAATATGCTTTCATTCTAATTTTCCAAAAAGAAAAAGAAAAGTCATTAAAACTCGGTGGGTAAAAAATGAAAGATCCTTCTCCAAAAAATGGTGCCATGCTCTAAATCTTAAAAAAAAAAGAAATGAGAGCAAGCTTGCTCTAATACCAATTGTAAGATAACAAGACACCAAGAGGGGGGGGGGTGAATTGGTGTTTAACCGAAAATATCAATTTTACGAAAATCATCGCGGAAGCTTAAAATCGATTCGTTAATATTTAAACCAACACAAAAGCAATTATATCACATGCATAATAAGGTATAAAGGAGAGAGAAAGACAAACACAAGATGCACGGTGGTTTGTTGATGAGGTTCGGCCACACCTTGCCCTACGTCCCCACTCCGACTTCTCGACCTCGAGACCGTCAGAGATTCCACTAACTCCCTTTCTTCGTTCCAAATGGGGCAAGGAAGAAACCATTTACAACTCTTGCCTTTTCTTCTTTTTAAGAGGTAAGGCACACCTCTTTCACTTGTAGGCTTTCACTCGTCTTTTCTTCGCTCAAGAGGTAAGACACAACCTCTTTTCACTCAGGAGCTAAATGATCACTAGCTGATCATATTATGTTTTTATCCCATTTTCTATTCAAATCATCCATATCGAACCCTCAAATTGCCTAACTTTTAGCCAATTATGCTTGGAATGTAAGGATTGTGATAACTAGTTGATCTTTCTCATTTTATATCTAATTCCATGTGCATAGAGGTTCTGAATTGCTAAAATCCATAAATATTTCAATTCTATGTCAAGTTATTATTTTTAGGAGAAGTTATCACTCCAAGTGCACAAGTTATCATTATTTTGATTTAGCTGATTTTTAGTGATTATTCTGCCCTAAATCCATTGCCATCATGAATGAATCATATTTGGATGATCATATTTCAACTTGTGCAAAATTATCAATCCATTTGAACAAGTTATCATTTTTCAATGCCAAGTTATCGTTTAAGGGAAAAACTATCATTTCGACATGCAAAACTATCAAATCTCCATAAAGCATTAAGCAATCATTATATTATTATCCTAACTCATTGCTGTTCAAATTTGATCACATTTGGATAACCACAACCAAAGTTATGACAAGTTATCATTTTTTTGGCATCAAGTTATCGTTTTTAACACCCAAGTTATTATTCCTATGAAATCTTATCCATATTCGATTTCTGACCTCATTCACTTGCCACCATAATCCCTTTGATGCCTTCAATGCTTTGAACCACTCAAATTTGGACAATTTTTATGAAATACGCAAAGTTATCATTCCGGGCCTCAAAACTATTATTTTTTACTATGGATTTTAATTCTGCATAACACCAAACCTCATTTGATAATTGAGCTGATATGACTTGCTATTTTAATCCTTATTTGTTTATATATTATTAGAAGACTTTGATGCTTGCTGTTTTGGCCTTTCTAGCAGGGAAAAGAGGGCTGCACAAAGAGGAAAAAAGAGGAGGGACCACTTGCTTTTTGGCTGTCCAAAAAGCTGTCACTGCAGATATTTTTTGGACCAAGACACTTGGCATGATCAAGGCACAAGGGAACCTTCTCATCTGCATCCAAGGGTGGACAAGAGTCATATATAAGCTGGAAAACCTGGAGGAAAAAGGGGGCTAGCCATTCAAGGGTTTTGGGGGAGGAAGGAAGCAAGGAAGGCAGAGAGGGTTGCTGATTTCTGTAGAACAGCCCTCAAAATCAGGATGATTAGCTTCTGTTCTTCACTGTATTTTATATCTTACTTTGTAATTATGAGGAGCTAAACTCTATGTCTCCTAGGATAGGGTAGTAGTCTAGATTAGTTGTAGATGGATTAGGGACAAATCTGATTTCCTGCACTGAAATCTGATTTCTGGTTTTACAATCCTAATTTCTGATTTCCTGTTTCATATGAACTACATTCTTGTCTTTGTAAGGTCCTACTTTTATTTACAGCTGAGAAGTTGTCATTTGATCTAATCTTGTTCAGAAATGAATCAAAAATCAATGCCAAGTTTCTAGGTTCTAATCCAATTAGAAATCTGAAATCTGAATTCTGAAAATCTATTTTTTTTCTCCCAAATCTGATTTCTGATTTAAACTGTTTTCTATCATTGTTGAGCCCTTATTTAATTGATAACTGAGAGGTTACTTATGATTCCATTCTTGTTCAGAAATGAATCAAGAGGCAATGATGTTTCCAAGTTTATAATTCCTGATTTATTGCAAACTTTTGAATGCTGATTTCTGATTTTTTCCCTTTGCTGATTTCCTGAATCTTTGGATTCTAATTTGCTGTTGTAAACCCTTGATTTCATTAAATCACTGAGAAGTGAATCCTAGGGATACTTTGTTGTTCAGAGGTGAATCAAAGAGCAATGACAAGTTTGAATTCCAATGAATGACATGTGCTGAATTCCAATGTTTGCTAGGTGCTGATTTTTGAATTTTAATGTTGTTGATTTCTATTTTCCTGAATTTAAGGAAAATCTGATTGCCATTGTTAAACCCTACTTTAACCTATCACTGAGAGGTGATTATAAGGTTGTCTTGATGTTTAGAGATGGACCAAGAATGCAATGACATTTGTTGAATTCCCATGTGTAATTATGTGCTGATTTCTATCAATTCATTAGTGACAATGTTGATTTCATTTGAATTTGCAGCTGAGAGACCGATATAAAATCCTCTTGTAGTTTAGAGATAAACCAAGAAGCATTTGCACTAATGTTGGATTGATTTCATCCCTGTTTAATTGATTGAAGCATTTCTATCATTTTCAAAGTGCAATTGAAAGTTATCATTTCATATTTCATTAAATTACTGAAATTCAGCAAAGGGACTAAAGTTTGAGCGTCATGTTGACTTGATTTCAGTCAGGATCTCTTCTAATTCAACTTAGCTAATCAATCATATGAGAATATGATAATTAGTTCTGGATTAATTAAGCTGTGAAAACAGATTATTTCAAGTTGAGTTAAAATTGACATTTAATGATAACTTGTCCATTCCATCCATAATTAAGTTAGATGAACCCCAACTCCTAGGAGAACCTTCCTCATTGATAGTTAACCCCTTTAAGCCTCTAGTTTAGTATTTACAAATCAGTTTTGATAACCTTTCAAAAATCTAAAAATAGTTACCATTTTAGTCACTTTTTAGAAATCGGTTTGCACTTTCTTTCAATTTCTTGGAATTTTGAACTTGGTTAAGGCTAGTCTAGATTGTTTAGGGAATATTAGGCTTTAAATCAATGTGGATACGACATTTGGGTATACTACAATTGACCTGTATACTTGCAGTAAAAAGTGAATTAGGGAGTTAAGTCAAAAATTGGAAAATCTAAAATTTGACCCCAAAATCAGCAAGTTATCACTACACCCCTTAATTTCACTATCACTAAACAACTATTACAATATCACAAGAACACTTAACAATCTCTCTTTTACAATTTGGAACCTCACACAAGAGTAAGAGAGAAAGAATTGAAAGATTGGCAACTTGGAGCTCAAATGGACTTCTCAAATGTTCTTCCCACTTTTCCTTAGAAGTCTTGATCATTCCTACATCTTTGGGTCCTCTTTTATAGCCTTCTTAACTCCATTTAGCCATTGGGGCTTGTTTCCTAATTTTGAGGTCAAAATATGACCGTTATAGTGCATTCTGCACGCTGATTGGTCGACCGTGCTGCACTATTTTAGGTATAACTTTTTGCACAGTTATCCAAATGATATGATCTTTGATTCTATGGAAAGCTAACAGAATTATCTACAATTTTTTTATTTATCATTAATCCAGAATCTAATAATATCATAGTCAAATATTGATTCAAATTTCAGTATATAAAATTGTCCAATTCAAATAAAAACATTTTATATCTTTACTCTTTTATGCATAACTTTTTATACTAGTTTCCAAATGAGATGATATTTGATTCTCCATAAAGATAAGAGAACTATAAATTCATCCATTAATCTAAATCTCGTGAGAACATAAAGAAATATTAATCAAAAGATTAATGCATGAAGCAACTCATTTCTATTTAAACTATTTCAACATTTTAAATATAACTCTAATCTTTCGAGGTTTGTATCATTAAAACATAATTATATAGGGCATAAAAACTTTGCTCCAACAATAAATACCTTTATATGCCCTAAACATCATCTCTACTCTCACTCTCCCTCTTCCATTTCTTTTCTCCTCCCACATACCCAGACTAGCACACCTCAAGGGGGCTCATCATTACTGCTGCACCAAGAAGGATTCAAAGAGGAAGAAGAAAGGTTTCCATTTGGAGAAGAAGTAGCAGCTTTGGATTCAAAGGGTTTTTAGACAAGAACCCCAGGTATGTAAGGGTGAACCCTTTCTAATCCATCTAACACATGGATTAAAAGTATTGCTTATAGATTTGATGCATATGGAATTTCATGAATGTTTCTTCCCTAAGTGTGTTGAATATGTGGCTTCTTAGTGTTAAAATGATGTATGATGATAGTTATGCTCCTGAAGCGCCAGATGGCCCAATCACTAAGTCACAGATCTTAGCCTAGCGAGGTCGGGGATGGGGCCGTGGTCGAGGCCGCACCCCCAACCGCGGCCGAGGACGAGGCCGCAACGCAAAGGCGCAGACACAGGATGAGTACATTGATGAGACTGATCCACTGGAGGGCAGTCAAATTGGAAGCAGCCAGAACGCGACTAGACGTCGCCCATGAGAACCTCGACAAGAGGTTTCTGAGGATACTATTCAGGAATTTCTGAGGCTACATCTACCACAGTTCAAGGGCAAGGCGGATTTCTTTAAGGTAGAGCAATGGATAGAGACCTTAGATCGCATATTTAAGTTAATGAGGTGTGCTGAAGAGCGAAAGGTGCTGTGTGTTGTCCACATGATTACTGACACTGCCATGAGATGGTGGAAGACCACGAGAGCCATCAGATTTAGAGGGCCGAAAGAAGAGGAGATACCATGGGCTGAGTTTAAGTAGGCATTTGCTGACCGTTACACCCCTGAGCACGAACGGGTCAGTAAACACGAAGAATTTCTAGAGCTTGTGCAAGGAACCATGATTGTGGTGGAATACCACACTCAATTTGTCATGCTGGAACAGTACTGCCCGATGCCATTTGTGGGACGCATCAGAGCAAATAAGTTCATCAACGGACTGCAACAGGACTTGAAGACTGAAGTTCCATCTGGGGACTATGACACTTTGAAAAAGGCAGTAAGACTAGCTACTCGCATGGAGAAAGACCAGGCTGAACGCAAAGCAAAATCCTCAGCCAAGCTAGTAGAGCAACAACGACCTCGGACTGAAGATCGTCGACCGTTCAGGAGGGACGATCGTCGTGATCACTGTCATAGGCCTTACTACCAGAGAGAGGCCCCTCGCTATGCTCAACCCCATCAGCGCCCAACACCAGTACAACTTTAGGTATAAAGATTTCAAAATGTTAATTAAGAATGTGTTAAAGTGTGGCAATTAACTCACGTTCCATGTAATAGCCTCTGAGACAGCTGCCACCTCCTCCTCGTCAGCCTCAGCCACCAGCACCAGTAGTTTAGTAGAGGCCTCTTTGCCCTCATTGCATGCGATATCATGATGACGAATGCCGCAGGAGGAATGGTTCGTGCATCCAGTGCGGACAGTTCAGACATTTTGCTCGAAACTGCCCCCGGTTTACTAGGGGAGGTCGTGATAACCAGGGTGCCGGAGGCGTAAACCCCGTGGTCCAGGGCAGGGTGCACAACATGGAGGTGAACGCTGCCCAGAATGATAACGATGTTATCAGAGGTACCCTTCATATTGCCGATGTGTTTGCTATTATCTTGTTTGATTCAGGGGTCACGCACTCGTTTATTTTGGAGTCGTGCGCCCAAACTCTTGGCTTCCTTTACAGCAGATGCCTCATGCCATGAGGGTGAGCACCCCCATGGGAGATCTTCACACGGCTAGGTACATTTCGAATGTACCTGTCATCCTGGAAAAGAAGAATTTCTCTGCAAATCTTATTGCCATCCCGATGACAGACTATGATGTCATCCTAGGGATGGATTGACTTTCTTATCATGATGCAGCTCTACATTGCAAGCAGAAGAAGATCACTATAGGTGCACAGGACAAGCCGAAGGCAGTTGATGCGTATGAAATGATGTAGCAAAATAGAATAGCTAGCAAGTGCACTAGTCGCTCAAGTAATATAGTAAAAAGGAGTAAGAGTGTCGAACCCACGAGGAATATTATTAATTCAATATCTGAATCTTTAAATTAATAAGAGAGGAAAAACATGGATTTTGAAAATGAGTTTTATAAAATAAAATAAAGAAAATAAAATAAAGATAAGATAGTGGTGTTGAAGTTAGGTCTTAGGATGAAAATAGATCAGGATAAATATTTCAACCATAAAAGATAAATTTAATCTTTAAAGATGGATTAGGAATTTTCCCAAGTTATTAATTTACAAGATTAACATCACAGAGTCCACAAACTGGTAATTCTGCTATTTAATCCGGTAAATCAAACTATCTTAAATTTAATCAAACCTAAAGTCCCACAAACTGGTATTCGTCAGATAAGATTAACCTTAAGATGCATTAATATGAAAATCCTAGACTATTAATCACTCCACAAACTAGTATAGATTAATAGACCACATAAACTTGATTCTCCACAAACTAGTTATCAAATTTATGTCAATTATTAATTTCACATAAAATCAATTAATTTAATTAATTAATTCTGAAATTAAATAGTCTACAAACTGGTAATTACTCAACTCAGAAATCCAAGTAATTAAATTAAAAGCATTAAGCACAATTAACTAATTGATCAGAAAAGATTAAAACAAATAATATAGGGTCCAAATAGTTTCCCTTCAATAATAATCTCCTAACATGAAATAAATAAAAATATGGAGTTCATCCTAGAAATTCTGGAGAGATAATAACAAAACAATAATAATTGAAAGAATTACACCCAAATAGATAAAAGTCGAAGCTTCGGATCACGGGCAGACAGTCGGGCAGCCTCTCGGACTTGATCAGGGTCGTGATCAACTTCCATCCGTCGCACCTCTCTCCTCTTGGTCGTAGCCTGCAGAGCTCTTGACTCGCTGTGGAAGAAAACCTGAACTTCAGAGCACACCTTGGAACGACGTATTCTTCATGTATTTATAGGGTGCGGACGGGTCTTGTTGATCGTGATGTACGGCCGAATTTAAATTCACGAATAAATCTCGGCCAAAAATGATAATTCTTTCAAAAGATAAATCCTTTTATCTTTACCCCCTTTTTAATCTCGGCCGAAACGTCTTTCTTTTATCTTTACGGCCTATAGATCTCGGTCGTAATAAAGAATTAAATCTTGTTACGCCCAAAAGATAAAATCATTTAATTGTTACTCCTTTTGAATCTCGGCCAAAAAGTGATCATCTTCATGCCATTACGCCCAAAAGATAAAATTCCTTTTATCTTTACCCCCTTTTAATTTCGGCCAAAACGTCTTGGGGGTAAAGCCAAATATCGGCCGTAAGAAATAATTTCTTTATCCTAATCTCGGCTTTTCCTGCAAAATAATTATCAAAATTTAGTTAATCCATCCACAATTAAAATATTCAAAGAATTAATAATTAAAATTGATAAATCCGGAATTACGACTAAAAGTGACTAAAAATGATGCATGCCATGAATAAATTACAGAAAAATTAATTAAAATAATAATCTAAAATATGTTGTATTTTGCATGCATCAGCAGTCATCGGGGGTACTCCATCAGAAAGCAAGAAGGTGATTGTCTTAGCTATGAAGGCTCAAAAGATGCTCCAGAAAGGATACTGTGCATACTTGGCAAGTGTGGTAAAGACCGATGCACCAGCCACCACATTGCAACAGATAGATGTGGTGCATGACTTTCTGCATGTTTTTCCTGAAGATACTTCAGGACTACCACCGAGGCATGAGATAGACTTCAAGATCGAGCTTTTACCTGGAACCACACCCATCTCCAAGGCACCGTACCGCATGGCACCTGCCGAGATGCAAGAGTTAAAGAAGCAGATACATGAATTGTTAGACAAAGGCTTCATTCGGCCGAGTGTCTCGCCGTGGGGAGCACCTGTACTGTTTGTTAAAAAGAAAGATAATTCAATGCCGCTTTGCATTGATTACAAGATGCTCAACTAGGTGACGGTGAAAAACAAGTACCCTCTGCCCCGCATCGACGATCTTTTCGACGAGTTGTCCAAGGCATCCGTATTCTTCAAGATCGATCTGCGAAGTGGCTATCATCAGTTGAGGGTTGCTGAGGAAGACATACCGAAGATAGTCTTTCGGTCTAGGTATGGGCATTATGAATTTTTAGTAATGCCATTTGGGCTGACAAACGCTCCTGCAGCATTTATGGATATGATGAATAGGATCTTTCGGCCCCACCTGGATCAGTTCGTCATAGTGTTCGTGGACGACATCCTGATCTACTCATCCAGCCCAGAGCAGCATCGAGAGCATCTCAGAATAGTGTTGGAGACTCTGCGCCAACACAAACTTTACGGAAAACTCTCGAAGTGCGAGTTTTGGTTGAAGGAAATCATGTTTCTTGGACATACAGTATCCAAGAAGGGCATTTCAGTGGACCCCGCAAAAGTAGAAGCAGTGACTAATTGGGCAAGGCCAAAGAATACATCCGAAATTCGTAGTTTTCTGGGATTAGCAGGTTAACTACCCCACGCATGACCTGGAGCTAGCTGCAATAGTTTTTGCTTTGAAGATTTGGAGACACTATATGTATGGGGAGACTTTTGAGATCTTCACTGATCATAAGAGTCTCAAATATATTTTTGGCAAGAAGGACCTTAACATGAGATAGCGCCGTTGGTTGGAACTTGTGAAGGATTATGAATTTGCTATTAATTACCACCCCGGTAAAGCAAATTCAGTGACAGATGCACTGAGTAGGAAATGGAAAGGTTCACTAGCATACAACAGAGTACGGGAGTATGGGATGTTACAGGAGATAGATCAGTGGTGTCCCAGACTTGGCAGTAATGGAGCGATGTGGATGATGCATCAGATGAGGCCCAGTATGATCGACAGAATCATAGCTGCTCAGAGGGAGGATCCAGAGTACCAGAAAGTATTGAAGAGATGTCAGAATGAGCCGAAGGATTTCCATGTATCAACAGATGGAGGAATTCGGTATAGGGACAGATTATGGGTGCCCACAGATGCAGCTATCGGACGGAAAGTAATGAATGAGTGCCACAAGTTTGAGTTTGCCATCCATCCTGAAAGTACTAAGATGTACAAAGATGTACAACGTAGCTATTGGTGGCCTGACATGAAGAGGGAGATAGCTGAGTATGTGTCTAGATGTCTGGTGTGCCGAAAGTGGGATAATATTACTATGGATTTTGTATCCAACCTGCCCAAGTCCAAGAAGGGTCATGATGCTATATGGGTGGTGGTAGACAGATTCACGAAGGCGGCACACTTCATTCCCATCCGGTGGACGCAATCGGTAGACAGTCTATTAGACTTGTATGTTAGAGAGGTGGTCAGATTACATGGTATTCTAGCATCGATTATTTTTGACCGAGACCCAAGATTCACTGCCAGATTTTGGAAGAGCATGCAATAAGCTTTTGGCACAAGGCTGAATTATAGCACTACTTTTCACCCTCATACTGATGGACAGTTTGAGAGGACTATTAAGACATTAAAGGACATGCTGCGAGCATGTGCACTAGATTGGCAAGGCAACTGAGATGAGCACATTCATCTAATCGAATTTGCTTATAATAACAACTATCATTCCAGTATCGGTATGGCGCCCTTCGAGGCTTTATATGGTAGACCTTGTCGTTCACCCGCTCACTAGGGTGAAGTAGGTGAAGAGAAAATCATGAGCAAAGAAGAAGTGAAGGATGCAGTATAATATGCCAAAAAAGTGGAGCTAATCAAGCAGAGAATGAAGACAGCTCAGGGCAGACAGAAGAGTTATGCTGATAAGGGTAGACGTGAGCAGATTCTTTAGGCTGGTGATCAGGTTCTACTAAAGGTGTCTCCCATGAAGGGAGTTATGAGGTTTAGTAAACGAGGGAAGCTCAGCCCTCGGTACGTAGGACCCTTTAGGTGAAGCAGCAGGCTAGCCTTGCCACCTTCCTATGGACGAGTGCATAATGTGTTTTATGTTTTCATGCTTAAGAAGTATAAGTATGATGCTGCCAATGTTTTACATATCAAAGAGCCAAATCTAGCTGCTGATTTGACCTTCGCAGAGTACCCGACACATATTGTGGAATGCAAAGTACAACGCCAGAAGAATAGAGATATACCTATGGTCAAAGTAGCATGGCGTTTTCATCACGGCGATGAGGCCACATGGGAACTCGAATCAGATATGCGCCAAGAATTCCCACACCTATTTGGTTAGACCTCTACTAAGTGCAAAATTCGAGGACGAATTTTCTTTTAAGAGGGTAATGATGTAACACCCGGATATTAAAAAAATATATATTTATAAATTCAAGTTTTAAAATCAACAACCATAGCCCATAATGAAGCCCATTAGCATAATAGGCCCTAAATCTAAGCTATAAAAGCTTTAGTGCCCTAAGCTCACCTAAGCCTCTCATTTCCTCTCCCTCACTTCTCTCTCTTTTCCCCCAAGCATTCTCCAGCCAGCAAGAGCAATCATAGTAATGGAGGTTTCTTCATTTCTACACTTTCTTGATTTCCAAAACGTCATCCCCTTCTTCTTTTCTAATCGGATTGCCTCATAGGTGGGGAACGACAAGGGGAGGACGTCTGCCGGTGAGCGGAAGGATTGCGTGCAAGGATCAACCAAGGAAAGAGGTGGGTAAATTTGAAATCCCTCTGCATAACCTAAATAGGATTAGGGCAGAATTAGGGCTGTTCATCTTGAAATGTGTTCTTGATTGATGAAAGGAAATGGAAAAGGAATGGATTGATTGTATTCTTGTTGTTTGATCCCTGATTTATGATTCTTTGTAAGTATGTATGTGTTTGTATCATTCGTCCATGTTTAGATGGCTGTTTGTAAGCTGTGATTGTATTTAGGATTGAAAATCTCTGAAAATTTGGTTTCTGTCTGAATATGTTTTTACGTCGATTAGTCGACCGATCCAAAAATATCGGTCGACCGGTGATATGAAAATCGGTCGACCGACCGATACAGACCGGTCGACCGATCATTCCTTCCAAGTCTGTTCATAGGTCGGCCGACCGGCCGACCGAGGCCCATTGTACAGACCAAGCACCATCGGTCGACCGATCCAAAGATATCGGTCGACCGGTGTCCAGAAGTCGGTCGACCGATCAGTGAGAACCAGTCGACCGAACCCTAAGCAGATTTCATTTTGTTTGCTGATTGATCTAGATTCTTTCCATGATTATGATATGCTATTCCCTACTAATTGAATTTTTGTATGACTAAATCATTGTCTTGTTATTGATCTGTCTAGTGATCCAATCCTCTTATAGAATGAAAGAATGATGAATTGATAAAGTGATTAAGTAAGAAAGATGGAAAGATAAAAGGGAGGGTGGCCAACCCATGCTAAGTGCTTATAGTGAAGGGTCGCTCCCTTAGCCATGGCTTGATCACCATAGGCTGCACAAGGATGTATTGTTTTGCTCGACATAAAACTCCCAAAAAGTTAAAGGCACCTAAAGTCATGTAAGGTGAAGAAAGAGGTTCAAGAATAAAGAGAATGTATGAATGGTATGCGTATGATGGTAAATGAAGTGAGATTGTTAATTCAGAATGATTACTGCATCCTTTTTCATGATTATAAGACTGATACATGATCTCTATCTCTTTTATCTATTGATATTTCAAATCGAATGATCTTATGCTCTCTACCTGATCTTGATATAAATGATCACTGATTCTGACTAATTCTGTTTATTGTTATGCATTATGTACTATATTAATTCTCCACTAGGCTGTATAGCTTACGGGAGGATCTCCTCTCCTGTGTTGATTTTCACAAGGCCAGGTCAATGATGGTGTTGAGATCGTGTGCCGCGACTAGCTCGAGCGAAAATAAAGCACATGAACTGACAAGGGGCCTAGTTATCATTTTCTCTATCTTCCGCATTTATAAACTTGGATGTAATTCAGATATGATTCCTATTATGGAGATTTTGTAGTACTTTGAGACTTTCGCTATTTTGATATTCTATCTTCCTCTTTATTTCTATTGATGACATGTCACTGTTTTAATGGAATTTTGGTCAATCTTTAGTCAATGTTATAGTTTTCATACTTTAGTCAATGTTATAGTCAATGTTAATGGAATTTTGCCACTTCGTACTTTCCATCTTGACATTCAATTAACATTCTATTCGCCTTTGTGAAAATTGAATTTCACTATAGGTTCTGTAGTCATTTTATAGTCTTTGGACTAGAAAATTTTGTTCAATTCTCATGAACAAATATGCATATCATTTTGGACAATTTCTTATCACATGTCCATCATTCTTACAATTCATAATGAGATTCACATATCTCTTGTTACATATTGCTCATAGTCAATTTGACAATACTATCAATCATGAATGCAATAATTAGAATTCTCATTGGAAGACTATTTTCCTTCCATCCTTAACATAACAATAATCAACCACACATTAGTGATGTGAATCCTGTTTTAGAATGACAACTGAGAAGTTGGTGTTTAATTCTTTCTTGCTCATAAATGAGTCAAGAGCATCATCATTTGTTTTCTGATTTTAATCATTCTTTAGATCTGAATGCATCCTTTAACTTCTTGTTGATGTGAATCTCATCTTGTAATGGCAGCTGAGAGGCTGATTCTAGATTCCCTTATTGTTCAGGAATCAACTAAGGACATTACCAATTAGTTTCTAGATTGAATTTCATGTGTGATTTCTGTTGACTTGGTTTTCTATTTCTAATCTTTCCATGCTGAGAATTGATTCATCCATTTAGTTTTTGTTTATGTGAATCTCATATTGAAATGACAATCGAGAGGTTGATTCTAGATTCCCTTAATATTTAGAAATAAACCAAGAGCATTAGCACTAGTTTATGGATCTGATTGTATTTATACATTGAGCTAGAGGTTTCATGATAATCTAATATTAGTTGAAATCCTTGTTGAATCAACCTAATTAATATTCACATGAAAGTATGATACATAGTTCTAACTTTGATGCACCGTGAGAGCAGTCTTTACAAGTTGAATATGGTTTGATTTGTATTGCTAAGTTGTTCTAATCCGATGAACTTCATTCCTAAGAGAACCTTTCATTGATTGTTAGCTATCATTTCATATCAATTACCATAAAATACCAAAAAAAGTTAACTTAGTCTAGAATTAATTTAGATTAGAGAATCTTAAGTTTCAAATTACTGTGAATACGACATTCGAGTTTACTACCCCGATCTGTGCACTTGCAATTCAGTAAAATGGGGAGTGCATAGTCTACACCTAGACCTTGTTCAGTTTCATATTATGCATAGTCTATGTCTAAACCACTAAGATCTTTATATTCTATGATAGATATTTTACTACATCTCATTTTTAATTTTACAAGAGAATATTTTTTAAAGTTTATATTTATTAAATATGAAAAGTTAATATAAAAGTTCACTAATTAAAATTTTAAAGAAGTAATATCCTCATCTTTCTTGTTTAAGATAATATTAATAGTTAAATTTGAACTATATTATTGTATTTGTATTTATTATTAATGAAACTATATTAGTCATTAGCACGATTTATATTTATATAACATTTTATTATCAACCGATCCCACCATCCGGTTTAATCAGTTCGACTTGACCCGATGACCTATCCGAGTCCGAGTTTTACAACTTTGATGATGTGTGGTTGCACTACAAAATTTTTTCATTCGAAAATCATGCTTCAAGTTATGCTTTTGAAATAAAAAAAACTATTATTTTTGCCTATTATTGTAGGTTATTAAGTAACTTATCGACATGGCTTGTTCATTGGGTTTGTCATATCGATTTATTTGATTATCGTCTAGCAATTATCATGAATTTGTTTTTATGTAAGCGTATCTTATTTGACATTTTTATATCATCATCATAACTGCCATAAAAATCATAAAAAATAAAAAAATCACTTCATTATTTAATTATTAAGAAATTTATTTTTTAAAAATATTAAATAAAACTAAATATGGCACAACAATTGAACATGTGCAACTTATGAACTTCTTGGTTGGATGCATTACTACTTTATCATGATATAATTATTAATGCAAATTTAATTGCATATCACTAATAAAACACTGAGTTCAAATGATCATTAGATTTGACTATTTTAAATATTTGCTCAACTACCCAAATTCAATGAAATATAAAATGTTTGTTAAACAAATGAAATTATGGAAATATTAAAAAATAATTAAAATATAGGCTTATTTTTAATTAACATATTTTAAAAATAAATGATTATTTAATATGCATTTGTTTAATGAATAATCACAATAAAATACAAGAGTTTTTATTTAGACAAGAATATAAAAAACTTAGTAACAAACATGAGGACAAATAAACAAAAGAGAATCCTGCAGAAAAAAAGGAAAAATAATAATATGAATAATAGGTGAAAAATGAAAATCTTGTTCAATTATTGGTCTCCTAACTTGGACAAGGGAACAAGAATTACGAAGCCATTGTTATAGGACAAAAATATCAAGAAAAATGTTGGTACAACAATTCTTATGAGAATATGCACAATATACATACATATATATACATGTACATATATATATATATATATATATATATATATATATATACATGTGTGTGTTTAAAGGTCAATGTACCTTGATCATAAATAATTAAATCTCATCATTTAAGTGCATGATTTATCTAAACCGTTGATCCCATCCACATCACACTCACACACATATATATATACATATATATATATATATATATATATATATATATAACATAATGGAATTAATTATATAAATTGTAATACACTTGATTTTTCAATTAAGGGTAATTTGAACTTTTTGTCCAAGCCCTCATGGTTTTCCCTGTATAAAGCCCTCGATTCCTATTGTTCACCTATTTTCTCCACATCTTGATGACTAGGGCTTGAGGAAAGAGAAAGAGAAGATCAAGGAGAAGGAAGAAGAGGAAGAAGGGGAGGAAGAAAGAGAAGAAAGATCTAAAATTAAGGTATGTAAAGGGGATCCAAATCCTCTCTCCTCTCTCAATGTTCTTCCTGTAATGGATTGAGAGTTTGAGGACTCATTGTTATCAGATTGGATTGTGATGAGGGTTGTTTTCATTAAAATCAATAGATCTATTTCATGGATAGGAAATTTGGATTAGATCTATTATATGGTTCATGTTCATGATTTAGGGATGAACGCTAGATTTTAGAAATTCATGGATTATTATGTTCTTAAATGTTCTTTTCCTAGAAAACGTATAGGTATTGATTCATAATGTTGTATAATGTTTTGCCTATATTTTGGATGAAAAATCGTGTAAAATCAGACTGGGCAACAGAACTTCAGAGTTCTATCACGGTCGTGACACACACTGTCACGCTCGTGACAAAACGAGTAAAAGGGCCAAAAATCGGCTTCTGTCACATCCGTGACAATAGATGCCACGGTCGTGACGAAGCCATGGCACAGCCATTGATGCTTGTTGATTGTATAGGAACGTAGATACATGTATATGCATGTTCCCATGTAACTAGATTAAAACATGTAAATTGAGACATAAATGTTTGTTGATTGCAAAGTATAATGAACCCAATTGTGGATTATGTTATATATCGACCCTCTATGACCCTTATCGGATATTTACCTAGAATTATCGTTACACGCATCAGCAATGGTGTGTGCATTCCAATGTCGCCTTCGGGCGAGAGTCCAAAATGATCGTTATATACATCGACAACGGTGTGTGTATTCTGACGTCACCTTCGGGTGAGAGGGGAGCATTGTCTCCACAGTTTAGCTATCCTATTGAGAGGGTAACAACATAAATTACAACTATGAGAAGATATAACCTAATGGAAATGACCAATAAACAATCAAATGGAATGATGACCCACGAAAGTGAAAGTCCAAAGGGTTATGAAGCAAACCTGAGGAAAGTTATGAAGGCGATGGTTATGGTAAGTGTACTTCACTTATGCGCCTATAGATTGAATTGCTGATTGTTATGATTGTCCATACTATATGTATGATGAATTGTCTACATGTTTCCATGCTTTATATTATTGCAAGATGATAGATTGTTATTGATGACCGACTTGTAGATCTCATGTATAGAGCATGATATGCATATTGTTTACTTTTTTTATATAAAGATGATGCATATCATGTAGTATTCTATTTAGTATCATGACATCGCATAGCATGACTTTTACATACTCTAATAGGAAAACCTTTGCACCCTGGATCCGTGCAAGTGCATAATGATTGGATGGATGACGGCTCAGCTCATGACAATAAAGTTTGCACTAGTCTAGGATGTTGAGTCATTATATTCTTGAGTCTTTTGACTATATTTTTTAAAGAAATATTTTGATTATGGATTAAAGATGTTTTAATTGCTATTAGTGATGATTTTAGAGATGTTTTCAATTCTATAATCATACTTTTGATGTTTCATGAAATTTTCTGCATTTTATTGAAGGATTCTTTTATCCTATTTAATGATTTTATGTTTCCGCTTTTAATTGAAGATCATATTATTTTATGATTATGTGATAGCGAACGGGTTAACAAAGTCGAATGACCAAATTGTCCTTGACAATTTGGGGTAAAATTTAAGGTGTTACAGTTTGGTATTAGAGCATGCTTAGGACCTATGCTAAGTATGTTATAGAATTGTTAAGTGTCTAGATCCATGTGCAATCGTCATGAGCAACTATCCAAAGTTGAGTATGTAAGTATTGTGCTATTGATTGTATTGTTAAATTAAAAACTAATTAAAAAACATTCAGAAAGCATTAACATCAGTGGCAAAAGTGTTGTTCAATTATCCATCCATAAACAAAAATTAAACTACTATTCTATCCTAAGAGAACTTAAATGTAGCTCCCCATAATCGATGAAAACAATACAAAATAGATGAGAAACAGAATAAAAAAACATCCTAACCTATCAAGATAAAATCCTCAGCTCCAAGACTCTAGCAAAAACTCAGCCTCGAGCCCAATGGCTAGGAGAGGAGAGATCCTTTTTTGCTCTTGAATATCCCCTTTATATATGATATTATCATCACCATTTGATCATCATCAGAAGCTTCTATTCATTATGATTCTGCCACTTGTCCCCTGATCTTTTTACTTTTTTTTCTGAGAAGAGATTCCTTTCTGATTACTTTTGGAAGCTGTCTGTGGTCCCCTTCTACTTTTCCAATAGGAATATTTGTGTCTTGTGCTTGATTTTGATGCTGTAACAACATGAACAACAAGCATCAATTACTTAAAAAGAAAATTAGACAAATAAGACTAAAACAGTATATTATCCAGTTCAAATGTGCAAATGTAAGATAGAATTATGCTGAGAAGATCAATGCATGTATATTAAGCATAATTATTAAAATATAAACATTTCAGGGCTTATATGCACATGGATTAAGATGAAAAATGAGTAGAAATTTAGTATGATCAGCTAGTGATCACTTAATCATTCAAATGTTAGAATATAAAGATCTACCAGACATTAAATGATTTAAGAGGCCAAGGGATCAAGATTGAATGCCCTCCTTATTTCTAATTCATTTTTTATTGAAAACAAAAAAGATTCACCCGTCGGTTCACTAGACAAAAAACATATCATTACAATTTATTTTTGTTGTCATGTGTAGTCTAGGAGTTTCTTTATAACTCCTTAATCCTTATTCATTACTTGACATTATTTCTTTCTTTCTTTTCATTCTTTACTTTACATTTCTTCGAGATTACATTATAACCCTTTAAATATTCATCCATTCATCTTTCTTTTTTTTTTTATTTCCCTATGATATCATTGGGGCCATTATAACCTTGCATACATTAACATTATCATATGATATATTTCATCTTTACATTGGAAAATCTCAAACACCTTTAAAGTGATGACATTATTTGCCAATAAGTCCTAATCACCCTGAGATGAAAGACATTTACTTCTCATCGTTACATTCATCATATAACATATTTCTTTGCATTTTAGTCAATACAGTTTAACATTCTTACATCAGTTAATCGAGTATTGGAAAATCTCAAACACCCTTAAGGTGATGGCATAATTTTCCGAAGAAGTTTCAGTCACCATAAAGCAAAAGACATTTATTTTTGAAAACAAACACCTTTTGGTGATGACATTATTTCCCAAGAAGTCTCAATCACTATAAGGTGAAAGACATTTACTTCTTACCACATCGTTCATCTTTACATCATTATTACATTTGTCCCATAAGGCACTAAAAATCTCAAACACGTGATGATATTATTTCTCAAGAACTCTCAATCACCATGAGATGAAAGGCATTTACTTCTTGCCTTCATCATTCATCATTATATTAGTTCATAGAGCATTGGGAAATCTCAAACACCCTTTCAGGTCATGACATTATTTCCCTAAAAATTCTCAATCACCATAAAGCGAAAGGCATTTTTCTTTGGAAAATCTCAAATAGCTTTAGATGATGACATTGTTCCCCAAGAAGTTTCAATCATTATAAGGTGAAAGGCATTTACTTCTTGCATTCATCTTTCATACTTCTTGCATTCATCTTTCATCTTTGCTTAGTTGAAGGCTCAGGGTAATATCATTACAACTAGGCCAATCTAAGAAATCTCAAACACCCTCTCAGGTAATGACATTATTTCCTGAGAAGTCTCAATCACCCTAAGATGAATGACATTTGCTTCTTAACATTAATGAGTACCAAGATATTTCCTTCAACTTATTATTAGGGTCATCAATACATCAAGCATTCACATCAATTTTTCATCCTATAGTCTAATTAGTATTGAGCATACATTTCTTGTATCCCCGTTCATACACAATTAACTATCATCAATCATCAATCATCAATACATGAGAATAATATTATAGAAATACTTTAAACATATAATAGAACCTATCTTTCGCTCGACCACGGCCGTGATGGGTTGGTCACGGTCGTGATAGAACCCACAGCCCCTTCTGTCAAAAT
The DNA here is from genome assembly GCA_030549335.1 of Pontederia crassipes. Taxonomy (NCBI): domain Eukaryota; kingdom Viridiplantae; phylum Streptophyta; class Magnoliopsida; order Commelinales; family Pontederiaceae; genus Pontederia; species Pontederia crassipes. The sequence goes on from CM060187.1 coordinate 12,383,712, forward strand.
CGTGATAGGCGTAGTCACGACCATTCTTGTCCCTACCACGGTCGTGACAGTAAACGTCATGGGCATGACAAAACATCATTTCCCTTCATTTTCCCTCCCATTCACGGTCATGACTGGGAGTGTCACGGTCGTTCTTAATTGGTCACAACCATGACAAAAAATATCACGACGTGCCAATGCCTTGGAGGATAGGCCGATTTTAGCCTCTCGATCACGGTCGTTTCGAGAGTCGGCACAACCGTGCCGACGATCTAGAATATGATCTTCCACCCGAAATTCTCAATTTTTGAGATTAAAACTCCAATAAAAATAATCTAATGATCTCTTAGCATCTATGAATCATAGAACACATTAAAACATGTCATTCATTAACAAGGTTTAGGATTTTTTCCTAAAAATTCATACAACTAACATAATTTATTCTCTGCACAGTATTCTAGCAGCAGTCAATAAAATATTAATAACTTAACTTATACTTGTTCTTTTTAAATGATTCAAATTTTCATAAAAAGGTAACACGAACCTTTAACTTGTGAATAAATTTCAAATCCCAATTCAGTATTGTCAATTTACTATATGTTTTATAATTTGGTCTGCTCTTACCCGAGACAACATGATAGTAGTCTGATGTTTGGATCATAACTATTTTAATACATCTTCAAAATAAACTTCGAGGGCTTTCCATCTATATATTATTTGCAAATTTTGGACAAGTAAAACCTACCTAAATAATTCTTACAAAACAATCACGAATTTAACAGTTTATGCAAAATAAATCATGCAACCTTCAATCAAAATCCCTATCAAGAACAGGGTGTTCTTGAAACTCTCAATCCAAATAAAAAATATCACTGAGAGAGGAGAGAAAGGTTTGGATCCCCTTTAAATACATATGATCTTGTTCTTCAATATTAATTCCTTTTTCCTTGTCCATGTCCTCTTCCTCTTTGCCCTCTTTTTCTCCTCCTTTTTTTCCCTCGTAGATTGCAGCCGTCATGTGAGAGAAATAAGAAAGGAGATGAGAGGGAGAATTTGGGGTGCTTTTATAGAGCCTAATTTAAGGTTTTAATAAAAAGGCCCAAATAACTTTGACCCAAAATTAGAGTTGTTACGTTGGGTCGAATTAAATGATTTGATGATTAAAGAAGATGACTTCAAACCTTCGGGCTTACAATACAAGGCCCACAATTAAATACTGTCTATCGAGACAAATAATGGATCTTGCTCTAGGATTCTAACTCGCCCCATTATTGTCAAAAGATAAATTTCCCAGATGTATATTTAGCTGTGAAGTTCTAGATCACAGTGCAATAAGCCGGTGCCGGCCTACTATCACAAGATCATCCCGTTAACATCATCATTCTCATAAATTCATATCATTCTCATCAATTCATGTCCCTGTTTAGGTTACAAGTTATCGCTACAATTTATGTAAAAACTAGAGTTCGAGGACTTTTCATTTATATATTATTTATAAATTTTGGATAAATAAAACCCACCCAAATAATTTTTACAAGACAATCACAAATTTAACAGATTATACAACATAAATCATGTAACCCTTAATCAAAATTCCTATAAGAATGAGGTGTTCTTGAAACTCTCAATCCAAACAAAAAAACATCACTGAGAGGAGAGAAAAAGAGATTTGAATCCTCTTTAGATATGATCTTATTCTTCAATATTAATCATCTTTCTCTCATCCATGTCCTCTTTGCTTTCTTTTTCTTCTTCGTTAAGAGGAGAGAGAGGGTTCGGGTGTTTTTATAAAACCTAATCTAAAATTTTAATCAAAGAGTTGTTGCATAAGACTGGGCTTGCACGAAGACGAAAACGCCAGTAAGCCCTAATCACATTCCTCGCTTGATTCGCTATGGACCTGTTGTTTCCCCCTTCGCTCCGTCCCGCTTCGTCTCCTAGTTTTCCTGCGGCGTCGACCCAAGCTGGCTCAAGGACGCAACAACCGGTGCAGCGCCCGGATGCTACCATTAGTGGGGGTAGTATGCTCTTTAAATCCTTTCTCAATATATCCTGTTGCCACATTTGGTTCAAGATCAGCATAACTAAATTCAATTTCATAATTAAAATCCAAATTCTTATCGTCGCTCCAATTTCATTTATAAGAATGGCGAAGTTTTCTGATGACTCGAGCAAGAAATAATAGTAGTGGCACCGAAATGAGTCGGATGATATTTTACAACAGAAACGAGATTACAGAGGTCGATAGGCATCAATTCCCACCGCCCTCATTAGGATTTCTGGCGGTCGGGCGCGAGGATGCCGTTGACGACGGAGAGCCCGACGAGCACACCGACGGCCTCCGCCCCGGCCACGGTCGCGGCCTGCAACAAGTCCCCAGCCACGGAGAACCCGGAGGCTTCGCTCTCGATCTCCTTCTCCGTCGCCTGGAACTCCCTCTCCGCCGCCACGAAGCCCTCCTCCACCACCTTTTCTCCTTCTTCAACGATCACCTCCGCCTCCTTTCTGATCTCCTCGGCCGCCTTCTCGATCTTCTCTATCCTCTTCCGAATCCCGAACAGCGGAATGTCCGCCGCCCGCGCCGCCGACTGGGAGGAGGCCAGCGCTAACATTGGGATCGGGGAGGCGATGAGGAGGAGGGAGTGCCTTCGGCCGCAGAGCGGAGAGGGAGACGGAGGGTAGGACGAGGATGCGGTGGCGTTGCAGCGCACGGAGGCGGAGATCCGGCGAGCGTCGCCGCCGATGGGCCGGAGGAGGCAAGAGATGGAAGCGGAGGCCGCCATGTGGACTCCGGAGATAACTGAGGGAGATTTGTGGTGCGAACTGGGAATTTGGAGGATGAGCCACTCAAAAGAGAAAAAAAGGCTAATAAATCCACGATGTGGAATCGAGCCAATAATAAGGAGCCACGTCATCAAGCTGATACGCTTTCGGTCTGGTAGGATAAATGGGCCCGATCAGGTTTGAGGACTTGCTGAAGAGTTATCGGCCCGTGATTTGCTGATTGCAAATCTATTAATATGATTAATCACTTATACATTTTTTTTATATTAATCTCAAGCTATTAACATTGTTAACTTTTCTGGGGAATTATATTTTTCTATGTCCTTGTCTGTCGATGAAATAAGTTTTGCACTTATGTGTGTACTTTTAAATTTGAATTTAATTTCAATGCTACCAACTTGAGTTGGTAGCATCATGCTACCAAATTTTTATCCATCGGATCTTTCATCGATGGCTGCAATCGCGTGCATTTTACAAGTCATCTGATACACTATCTACGGCTTAGATATATTTTTCTTTTTTCAATTTTTTTCCCATTAACCCAACCCTAACGCACGGTCATCTCATTTTCTCATTCATTTTCTCTCTCCTCGCTGACCCCTTCGTTCGCCCCTCGCTGACGACAATCTCGCCCCCGTCGAGATCGTCCGCCGAGATCGCTTGCTGACGCTCACCCGCCGATGACGATCTCTCCCCCGACAAGATCGTCCGCCAAGATCGCCCGCTGACGCCCCCTCTCTCGCCAAGCTCGTCCGCCGACGACGGCCGCTCTCTCGCCGAGCTCGCCAGCCGACGATGGCCGCTCTCTCCCCCAGCATACTCGGCGCGACCTCCAGCCAGATCTGCGCAGATCTGCGTCCCCTGGCCTCCTCGGCGCGACTTCCGTCCAGATCTCACACAAATCTACATCCCTCGGCTGTCGCCGAGCACGACCATCTCCACCGATCTCCCGCCCCGCCACCACCTATCTTGACCACCGACACGAGGAGATCGCGCACCGCCCCCGCCGACCTCGACCACCTCCACCGATCTCGTGACCCGCAGTCGTCGAGCACGACCATCTTCGCCTATCTCGCGCACCGCCGTCGCCTATCTCGCGCACCTCCGCCGTCTATCTCGTGCACCGTCGTCTCCTATCTCGCGCACCTCCGAGCTTTGCCACGACGCTTGGCCCCGCTGCCGCAGAGCTCCCACACCGCCGCCGCAGAGCTCGCCCACCACTGTCGGACACTTTAATCATTGTGTAATTACACTGTAGTGTTAATCACACTCCCTATAATTATTGTCAATCACTCTGTAATCAATTAATGGATGATATTTTGTAATTAATTATTAATCCATATTTAATCCATGTGCAAATATTCTAACCATGCCGGAATTATTACATGTTAAGCCAATAATTTGTCTTCTTATATTGCCATTGAGATTCATCTCGCCTAACTGTTGTCGAGACTCGTCTGCCTCTCATCGCAAAGCCTCATTGTTGTCGAGCCTCGTCTGCCTCTCTTACGCTGTCGAGATTCATCGCAACACCTCATGCCGCCGAGATTCATCGCAACGCCTCACCTCGTCTGCCTCTCTTACGCCGTCGAGATTCATCGCAAGTGTCATTTTGAGAAAGAAATGTTAACAAATCTATTACATAATTAAAGCGTTTGCCCCTTTGCCCTCATCGTTCTGGTAACATTACACAAATGCGGTCCTCATCGTCAAATGCGGACGAGAAAAACCCCTCAGCAGCGGAGGTGCGCAAGCTCGGCGTGAAGCCTTTCAAAAGGATTCTTACACATAAAAAAAGTTCATACACAATGTCGCCAGCATATCCCACATCAAATTACAACTCGAATAAATTTGTAAGCTAATAATATCGTACATGGTATTATAACTAAAAATTACAATCAAGTTACAATTAATGTACATGGCTTATCCAAACTAGATGATTGCATATGATCCCAATGGCTGGTCCATTTTGAAAGTCAAAGGAAGCCTTTCCACATGACTCTTCTTGGTTTTTAGTATCTCTTTCAATTCTACCAATGATGGTTGGTGTTGCATGGATGTCTTGAGTTTCATAGACACACTGAACCCTGCATCACTTCCAGCAATGACTTCATTACATGAACTATTATCCTTTTGCCCTCTTCCATCTTTACTAGCCACGTCCACAGGGCATGATTCTTCAGTAAGAGGTGCAGCTAGCGATTTCTGTGCAGAATGTTGATCAACATTTCCAAGTGCTACATCAGCAGCAGCAATTGTTGTTTTTACTCTCTCTTTCAGTTCCACCCAAGAGTATTGGTGTTGCATGGATAAGCAAAATTCCCTAGATAAACTGCGGCCAGCATCATTTTTAGAAATACCTTCATTAAGCAAACCACTATCCTTCTGCTCTCTCCCATTTTTTCTGGTCATGCCGGCAGGTTTACTTTCCTGTGTCTTTTCTTTTGTGACATAGGAACTCAGAGATAGATTAAGATCAGAAATATCCCATCTATGAACTGCACTCAACTTCCCCCCTAAGGCATCCAATAACATGTTCAATTCAGTAATGTCATAACGGAATAAAAATAACCTCGTGTCCCATGAGCAGGAACACAGATCCGTTGAATGCATTAGGCAAGAAAACTTGTCTGGTGAACATGCACAACAAACAGCAGAAAGATGCAAATCATAGTGGCAGATGATGCATTCCCTTTCGTTATTTGCAACAAATCCTGGATCCATTTTTCTTGTCTGAGAAGAGCAAAGGTGTTCACGTCTTGCACGCTCCATATCAATTCGTGCCTGATAAAAAAAAGGCTGTTAAGCAAAGATCAAGAAACATGCACGAAACCTTTAACTTAAGCGATTTTGCAAGATCGGCGCGAGATCTGGCGGCGGCGGCGAGGGATCACGGCGAGAGAGCGGGCGTTGGCGGCGGACGATCTCGGCGCGAGATCGGGCGGCGGTGGCGAGGGATCTTGGCGAGAGAGCGGGCATCGGCGGCGGTGAGGGATCTCGGCAAGAGATCGGAATGCGGCGGCTGGCGATCTCGAGGCGGGATCAGGACGAGAGAGTCGACAAAGCGGGCCGCGGTGGCTGGCGATGTCAGCTGGTGGACGCCGATGGAGCGGGCCGCGGCAGGGAGACGAAGAGGAATTAAAGAGGGGGAGATTTCGTGGTTTGTTGGGTTATTAGAAAAAAATTAAAAAAATGGGCATAATCTTGGCCGTCGATCATGAATCGGACGATCAAAATCTTTGAAAACATATTACCCATCGATGATGAAATGAACAATCGAGATTGAGGTAGCATATGAATTAAATCCTTTAAATTTACGAAGTAAAATCCTGCATTTATGTAAGCAAACTCCCTCGTCAGAAAATGTGCATATTTTTTGAAATAAAACCCCTAACTAAAATTGTTTGATGTAATGAGTGTAGGATCCCAAAGGGCATCAAGAGGGGGAGGAGGGGGGAGGGGTGAATTGGTGTTCAATTGAAAATATCGATTTTATGAAAATTGTCGCGGAAGCTTAAAATCGATTCTTAAAATCTTTGCAATTCAAATCATAAATATAATTGTTTAATGTAAGGCACACCTCTCCTTTAATGAAGCTTAATCTTTTCTCTCGCTCAAGAGGTAAGATTTTGAACCTCTTTTATATAGGAGCTCTCTCAGTATTTTTTTAAATAAAATATTTCTCTTTTTTACAAAGCTAAGCTCACAAGATAAGAAGAGAGAAATAAGAGAAAACTAAAAATGAAAACTTCAAGAAGAATGTCTTCTTTTGATAACTTGAAGTTTTTTTCAAGGCTTGGATGGGTGCACTTCCTTCTGTCTTTGACACTCCTTTTATAAGCTTCTACAAGTGAGAAAGCCGTCCAAAAATCATTCCACCATTTTTCCTTTAAATTTGATCGTTACTATTCATTTAACTCGGAGACTGGTCGACCGCACATATGGACCGGTCAACTGGTACACTTTCTTTTATAAAAAATGTGACCATTGGCGAATTCTCCATTGTCCGATCGACTTGTATTTTGGACTGGTCGATCAGTACCTCGACCGGTACAGTCTCCATTGAAATTGGACATTTTCTGCAATGACCGATCGACTTGTGTTTTGGACCGGTCGGTCTGTGTTCTGGACCGATCGACCAGTCTTCTAGTCGACAGGTCGACTGTCCTGCACTATTTTAAGCAAAACACTTTGTACAGTTATCCAAATGAGATGATTTTTTATTTTACGGAAAGCTAACAGTACAACTTTAATATTTATGATTAATCCAAAATCTAATAGGATCATAGTTAATTATTTAATCAAAGTAAAGTTCATAAAGTTATCATTTTTTCTTTAAACTTTTTCAGCATTTTAACTTTAGTCTTTTGAAATTTGTATCATCAAAATATAATTTTATATGTCATTAAAACTTAGATACAACAATCTCCCTCTTTTTTTTACGAAGACAAACCGAGTAATACGAAAAATGTATAAATTGCAAAAAAGTTGTAAAATAAGTTGTAAAATCAATTTTACTCCTCCTAACACTTAACTTTCATATAAAGTGACATAAAAATCATATTTCTCTTATATTTCTCCCCCTTTTGTTTTATAAAAAAGAATAATTTGTATATGAAGAAAAAACTCCCCCTAAATTTATGCCTATTTTATAATGGCGAAATGAAAACAATTTGATGAAGGTTAAAAAAAATAATTAAAATATGGTATAAAACTTTGATACAACAATGATATTCATGATATGCCAAAATAAAGTTTAGTATGCTCCCCCTATCACTATTACAAGTTTTATATGTTCTCTCTTTTCAAAGAAATAGTAATTTTGAATTTTTGAGTGAAGTCAAAGATAAATGATACTTTTACCATAACTTTGTGCCTTTACATTTCCAATTCCTCCTTTGCTTTACATGTGAGGCACATCTGAAAAACAATCATTTAAACTTTGGTACCCAGACTTCTTTGGCCAATTTTATTAGTCAAAGTTTATTTTGGAACCCAAATTATGCCATGTTGTGTTGATTTTCTTATTTTGCATTGATATGCATAATGACCATAAAAACCACATGTAAAACATTTGAATTGTGATATTTTATTAAAGGGATGATTGGATTTCCAATAAGAGTTTTCATTTTCAAGGTATTTCTTAATATTATTTTCCCTCACATGAGAAGTAGTCTTATTTTGTGAATTTTTCAAAAGATTATTTTCCTTCTTTACTTTTTCTAAAGAACATGCTAGTTTTACAATTTCACAAGCATGTGTAATTTCCAAAGTATCAATTTCATTTCTTAGTTTTTCATTTTCCATAAGACATGTATTCTTTTCTTCTTTTAATTTTTCAATCTCATGTATTAATTTTTCATTCTCCTCTTTAATTGAGAAATATCTTTTTATAAGGGAGGAGGGTTTTTTATTCACATCTAAAGAAATATTTTATTCAGAAGAGTTCGATGAGTCATAATTTGAATTTGAAGGATTAGAAATTACCTCATCGTCGTGTGCCATTAAGCATAGGTAACGTCACTAGAAGAGCTTGACGAATCGCTTGTTTCACTAGACTCTTCACATTTTTTCTTTTTACCTTTCTGAGAAGTCTTTTATTTGTGATTTTTGTATGATCTTTGGGTAGGCTTCTCATTTTTCTCTTTCTTTTTCAACAGCTTGAGATACTTATCTAGTTTTCTTGTGTAGTGGGCGAGTCACTTTTTGTCCACTTCTTCTTCACTTGAGTATTCTTCTTTTGGACTTGCTTTTAGTGTCAATGTTTTCTTCTTGGGAGCTTTTTCTTCTTGATCTTCTTGGATTGAGATCTCATAGGTTATAAGTGTACCAATCAGATCATCAAAATCAAATTTGTTTAGATTTTTTTCTTCGATCATGGTCCTCTTCGTATGCCATTTGGAGGAGAGAGATCTAAGAATCTTTTTCACTTTTTGGGGTTAGTTTTTGACTCTCCCAATGAGGCCAAGCCATTCAAAATATCTGTAACGCCCCAAAATTCGGTCCTAATTTAAACTTTTGTCGAACTCTAGGCGGTGTTACTTCGATCTTCACATGACCTAATTTCATAAAACATTACAATGGAAACATAATAATAATAAGCATGAACAATAATATCGTAAAACAGCGGGAGACTTCATGATTAAAACTCAAGATACATAAGCTGGCCCATGGGCCTAATAGGCTCTAACGTATACCCAATAGAGGGTCAATCATACATAAATGAGTTCAAGTGTAATGCACGACTCAATAAGAGGCCCATAAGCAATACATACTTCACCCATATAAGGGTTCATCATCATGACATAATAAAAGTAAGATAACTTGGGCCGTAGCCCGACAGACCCGTGTGCAATGTCGTCGTCACGAGACTCTCGTCGCTGAACCTAAGCGTCCTCCATACCTGCACGGATCCATGGGGTGCAGGGGATTTCTCCCGTTAGAGTATGTTGAGGCACATGCATGCTATGATCTTATAACATGATTTCTATATGTTATGACATATGCATTTTATCATCATAAAACATAAGTCATATGCATGCTATGAGCTACTTATGCATACTATATGGCATGTAAGCATATCATCATGGCAAGATAAGATGACATGTAACATCATAATCTTTAGATCATGCATATCATAACTTATCATTGTACTTATCATTATGTTATTGCATATCATGATCTTGTCTTACTTTACTTGGTCATCTTTATTCATAACATCATATGATGTGACAAGTGGATATTCATAATGCATCCTCATAGGTGCCTTCTTCATCTTTATCATCTTTAACTTTATGTCCCAAGTCATTCATCATTCATCTTTACATCTTTTCGTATTTCATCTTTATTTAGATGCTTTCTTATCTTGCCGATTGAGAAGGGTAGTGGCTCATAGGTCATAATCCTCCGCGTATGTGAGGTCTTTATCCTCATCCGTAGATGAGGTCTTATCCTCCCCGAAGGTGAGGTCTTTATCCTTCCCCGAAGGTGAGGTCTTTATCCTTCCCCGAAGGCAAGGTCTTTATCCTTCTCCGAAGGCAAGGTCTTTATCCTCATTGGTCCCGAGTCGGTGGAGTCTTTAGGTTGGGTACCAATTGGTCCCGAGTCATAAAAATATCACCCCTTCATCAATCTGTCTTTTAATCATGTTCATCAATACATACAATAATTCAATACATGTTGCATCTTTTAACCCTATTTAAGGTCATAGAAACTTCAAATCATGCTAAGTGTGAACATTCAATCATAACCAATCATTTTTCAGTATCGGGCGACCATTTTGGGTGAAGGTCGACCACTGGTCTTATATCGGACGACCGGTCGGATCACGGTCGACCGTTTTGGTCCTTTCGGACGACCGAAATAGGGTGTTCGGTTCGTCTGCTAATCACAGAATCTGGACTCTATAAATCGGGCGACCGCTCGTATAACGGTCGACCATTATGGGTCTTTCGGACCACCGAAACTGGGTTAAGGTTCGTCCGCTAATTATAGAATGTGATGACTGCTTAAATCGGACAACCGGTGGAATATCGGTCGACCGGTTCGTGACTTTCGGACGACCAATACAAAGTGTGCGATCGACTGCTAATCACAGAATATTTCAAGTGTTTCGACTATACACATATCGGACGATCGTTTGAACATCAAACGACTGGTTCCTGAATTTCGGATGACCGAACCAAGGCGTTTGGACGTCCGCTAATCACATAATGTATCTACCCTTCCAAAACGGTCGACCGATATGGAATCGGTCGCCCGTTCTGAGGCGGCAGCTACATGATTTTTACATCATTTGTTTACTAATCTTGCATACATTGACATATCGAACACATATTGACTTCCATCTATCATATGGGACACTTCTTAACATTCTTAACATTCTAATCATAAAACATAAAGAGGTTTTCACATAAGGCATCCAACATGCTAATCACACTTATAAATGTACATAAGCTTTATATAACTCTATAATAAATTAACATAAGAGCAATAAACATTCTAATAGTAAGCATATTGAGCAAAGAGCATTAAGCTATGAATCATATGACATTCTAAGCATCATTAGCAATAGAACATAAATCTTACTAGAACATGAACATACATGCTAATATGCATCATTCGCAATAGAACATAAATCTTACTAGAACATGAACATACATGCTAATATGCACAACCCTTAATCATCATTCCAAGAACACAAGTTGGTTCTTCATGCCCTAATCCAGACATACACACATCATTAGGAGGTGATTAGGGTTTAGGATCCCCTCAAACATAGTTTTCTTAGCTTATGTCCTAAATCCTAACTTCTTCCTTCTTCCTTCTTCCTCTAGCTCTAAAGATTCTAATGGGGCTGCCATGGTGATTAAGAGAGGAAATGGTGAGCTAATCTCTTGCTTATAATCAAATGAAGAGAGAGAAGGTGTGCTTTCTGTTGCTCGTCCCTGTTGGCCAAATGAGAGTAGTGGTGAGAGAGTGAGCCAAAAATGGTGCTTCTATAGCTCAAATGGTCTCCATTTCGTGTGCTGGCCGAGTGGAAGCTTGAAGGGAGAGAGAGATGGTGATCACTATAGCAGTGGAGGGAGTTTAGGGGACAACTTTCGGCTGGAAAGCAGAAATGGGGGATTTAGGGCATTAGTTTAATGCATATAGGATAGTTGGGTTTGGGCTTCATGCGGGCCTTGTGCGGCCAACTTGTTTTCTTTTTTCTTTTTATTTTTCCCCTCTTTAACTTTAGAATGTTACAATATCATTAAACCGAGCTATCATATCATTTATGGATTCATTATCATGCATTTTGAAAGAATTTTATTGATGGTTTAAAATATTCAATCTAGATTCTTTAACTTTATCGGTTCCTTCATAAGTAGTGATGATCTTTTCTCAAATCTCGATTGCAGTTTCACAACTTGATATTTAATTAAACTCCGTTGAATCCAAAGAACAATAAAATATATTTTAATCAAGTTTTGAAAAAAATATTTTCTTTTTCTTTAGAATCAACATGTAACATTTCATGAACATAATAACCTTTTTCAACTATGTCCCACATGTCGATATCAATAGAACAAATATATGCTTGAATTTTAATTTTCCAATATGCAAAATTTGGGAGGACGACTAATTGATTGCCCTTCGGCAAAACCAATTCCACTTTATGCCATGGCTCTTAAAAATTGTTAAATCTTAAGACAATACGGTCAAATCTTAAAATGATTAGATCAAAAAATGATTAGATCTTAAAACAAGAGACACCCGCTCTGATACTGATTGTAGGATCCTAAAGGGCACCAAGAGGGAGGGGGGGGGGAGGTAAATTGGTGTTCAACCAAAAATATCGATTTTATGAAAATCGTCACAGAAGCTTAAAATCGATTCTTAAAACCTTTGCAATTCAAATCATAAACATAATGTGAGAGGAAGAGAGAGAAAATCAAACACAAATAAACACGATGGTTGTTGACGAGGTTCGGTCATACCTTGGCCTACGTCCCTGCTCCGACTTCTCGACCTCTAGACCATCGAAGATTCCACTAGAATTAATCTCTTCCTTTGTTCCAAATGGAGTAAGGAAGAAAATCTCTTTACACCACCGTCTTTTCTACGCTTCGAGAGGTAAGGCACACCCCTCCTCTAATGAAGCTTAATCTTTTCTCTCGCTCAAGAGGTAAGATTTTAAACCTCTTTTACACAAGAGCTCTCTCAGTATTTTTCTAAATAAAATGTCTATCTTTTACAAAGCTAAGCTCACAAGAGAAGAAGAGAGAAATAAGAGAAAACTAAAAATGAAAACTTCAAGAAGAATTTCTTCTTTTGATAACTTGAAGTTTTTCTTCAAGGCTTGGATGAATGCACTTCCTTCTAGCTTTGGCACTCCTTTTATAGGCTTCTGCAAGTGAGAAAGTCGTTCAAAAATCATTCCACAATTTTTTCCTTTAAATTTGATCGTTATTGTTCATTTAACTTGGAGACCGGTCGATTGCACATATGGACCGATCGATCGGTACACTTTTTTTTATAAAAAATGTGACCGTTGGCGAATTTTGCATTATCCGATCGACCTGTGTTTTGGACCGGACGACCGGTACCTCGACCGGTACAGTCTCGACATTCTGCTTGTTGAAATTAGGCATTTTCTGCACTGATCGGTCGACCTGTGTTCTGGACCGGACGTCTGTGTTCTGGACCGGTTGACCAGTCTTCCAGCTGACAGGTCGACCGCCCTGCGCTATTTTAAGCATAATGTTTTACATAGTTATCCAAATGAGATGTTTTTTATTCTATGGAAAACTAACATAATTCTCTACAACTTTGATATCTATGATTAATCCCAAATCTAATAGGATCATAGTTAATTATTTAATCAAAGTGTAGTTCATAAAGTTATCCCTTTTTCTTTAAACTTTATCAGCATTTTAACTTTAATCTTTCGAGGTTTGTATCATCAAAATATAATTTTATATGTCATTAAAACTTAGATCCAACAATGAGTAGTAGACTCTATGATGGTGGATGGATTAATAGAGGAGAACGAGGCCTAAAAAAATAACAAGAAAACAACTATGTATATTAAGGAATCCATTAACACAGACAATGTCAAAAGATAAGAACTCACAGTTCATAATTCAACAAAATATAACATGATTCACATCTTACATTCATCCCTATTTATACTAGTTTAACTTTTCACTTCTCAATATGTTCCTTCACTTCTCAAGATGATCCTTTACTTTTCTAATGTGTCTTCTAAACTTCTTCAATATTTGTTAAGTTGCATAATCTCTTGAAATCTCAATAACCATTTAATGACTTTCTTTTTGAAAATCCAAAAGCCTTCATGCCACTTTATTTTTAATTATTTATTTTCTATCATTCTCCCTCAATTGGGAAAGACTTGTCCTCAAGTCGACTTTTTTCAATCTCTTCCACATAAGAGATAAATCCACAACATTAAAAGTTATTGAAACTGCTTAATTTTCAGGCAAATCAATCTTGTATGCATTTTCTCCTATCTTTTTTAGAACTTGAAAAGGACCATCCGCTCGAGGATTGAGCTTTCCAAAACTCCCTGGGGGAATCGTTCTTTTCGAAGATGAATTCACACTAGATCTCCTTCCTTCAGATTCATGAGTCTTCTATGTTTGTCAGCTTGTTCCATATACTTCTCATTCTGTTGAACAATTTTCTTTCGAACATATTCATGCAAATCTTGAATTTGTTTTACTCTTTCCTCAGCATCACTACTGAAATAATTAATTACTAGATGAGGGAGTAAGTCTAATGGACCAGCGGGATTAGCTCCATAAACAATTTCGAATGGACTTTTGCTAGTAGACTTGTTTTGACACCGATTATAAGCAAACTCTTTGTTGAGCTAGTGTTGTAGACTCATTGTCGAATATTTTCTTTTATTAGAGATCTTAGTAGATTTCCCAAATTTCAATTAACAACTTTTGTTTCACCATCAATTTGAGGATGATGAAAGGAACTAAATTGAAGAGTAGTTCTGAGCTTCCTCCAAAGTGCGTGCCAAAAATGACTTACAAATTTTGTGTCACGATTACAAGTGATAGTCTTCATAATACCATGAAGTTTCACAATTTTGTGTGCCATTTTGGAGAATCTTTTGACAACCACCATAATTGAGTTTTCGACAATCCGATCACAAAATCAATACGTGGTGCATTTGGAACAGGTAATGGTGTATACAATCCTATATTTTGAGTATGACTTTTTTCTATATGACAAGTTTTGCATCTTGCCACATGATTTGACATGTCTTGCCCCATATTAGGCCACAAGAAATTTTCTCCAATAAGTGCAAGAGTTTTATCTCGTGCAAAATGACCTTCAACACCACTTCCATGGGCTTCTTTGATAATTTCCTCTCACAAAGAGCATTGCGGGATGCAAAGACGGTTACTCTTTCTTGAATAAAAAATTCTTTTGAAGAGCCTTTAGAATACTCACCCCAAATTTTAGAGAAATATCGATATTCGTTGTATAGATTTTTTATTATCTCAAATCCTACAACCTTCACTTGCATAGAAGAGAGTAAGGCATATCTTCTACTTAAAGCATTAGCAACACGATTTTGTTCCCCACTCTTATGCTTGATCATGAATGTGTAGGCTTGAAGAAACTCAACTCATTTTGCTTGTCGGGTATTGAGCTTATGTTGATCATTGATATATTTCAAGGCCTCATGATCAGACAAAAGAATAAATTCTTCATAAATATGATAGTGCCTCCAGTTTGTCAAGGAGCGAATGATGACATACAATTCTTTCTCATAAATACAATAATTATTTCTTGATCCATTTAACTTTTCACTAAAGAAAGCAATTGGTTTACCTTTTTGAAAGAGGATAGTTCTGATTCCTACATTTGATGCATCATAACATACTTCAAAAAATTTCTTGAAATTTGGTAATGCGAGTACTGGCATGTTGGTCATCCTTTTCTTGATTAACTCAAAACTTTTTTCAAATTGAATCAGTCCATTTGAATGCTCCAACCTTTAAGCATTCAGTAATAGGCGCCCTGATAGTGCTAAAAATTAGTAATGAAACGTCGATAAAAGGATGCTAGTCTATTAAAGCTTCGAATGTCTTGCAACGACTTTAGTGCAGGCCAATTTACTATTGCGTCAACTTTGCTTGGATCTATGCTAATGCCTTCTTGAGAAATAACATATCCTAAGAAAATGACACGATTGGTAATGAAGTGACATTTCTTAAGATTCATGAATAGTCGTTACTATTGAAGAACTTCAAAAACTGAACGAAGATGTTCAATGTGCTCCGCATAATTGAGCTAAATATAAGAATATCATCAAAACATACCATTAAAAATTTTCTGATGAATGCCTTGAAAATATGGTTCAACAAGCACATAAATGTACTAGGAGCATTAGAAAGACCAAATGGTACCAACCACTCATATAGGCGTTCTCCTATCTTGAATGTAGTTTTTCATCCAACTCATTCGTATTTGATGATATTCACTTCTTATATCAATCTTTGAAAAATTTGATGCACCATGAAATTGGTCAAATAAATCATCAAGACATGGACACATTAGTATTTGATGATATTCACTCCTTAGATCAATCTTTGAAAAATTTGATGCGCGATGAAGTTGGTCAAATAAATCATCAAGATGTGGTATAGGAAATCGGTAGTTGATGGTGATTTTATTTACTACTCGACTCTCCACGCACATCTTCCATGAGCCATCTTTCTTTGGAACAAGAAGAGTAGTACTTCATATGGGCTTAAGCTTTCACGAATCAAACCCTTTTGCAATAATTCATCAACTTGTCATTGTAGTTCTTCATGCTCCTTCGGACTCATTTGATAAGCTGCCTTATTTGGGATGGAAGCACCAGGGATCAAATTAATATTATGTTGTATTCTCTGCGTAGGTGGAAGTCCGGGAGGAATATCATTAGGGATCACATCTTGAAATTCATCAAGTAAAGGCTTCAGAGTGATAGGGATATCACTTTGTTCTTCATTCTCTTCCAAGACCACGAATGCATATGTGTCCAGAGAATGAACCGTGGCTTGAAGAAATTGAGACCTTAATAGATAAGTACTTCCCTCTCCAAATTTATCTTTGGCTTCTATCTTCGAGGGAGATAAAGTAATCTTCACACCATCTTTAGTAAAGGAATAAGTGTTCGAAGCCATCATAAGTAACCTTTCGGTCATATAACCAAGGACGCCGAAGAAGTAAATGACAAGCATCCATAGGAACCACATCGCATAATATTTCGTCTTTATAATGATGACCATTAGAAAATTGAATAAGGCAATGATTAGTAACATGAACATCGTTACCTTTCTTAAGCCAAGAAAGCTTATAAGACTGGATGTTTTTCCAATTTGAGCTCCAATTTCTCCACCATAGTTTTTGAGACAACATTTTCACAACTCCTGCTATCAATAATGATGGTGCATACCTTTCCATGTGAAGTACATTGAGTATGAAAGAAATTGTGACAAAGCCACATTTCTTCTTCAACATGTGATGATTTCAAAAGGCGTTGCCTCTCCTTCATCAACATAGTAACTCCTCTTGTTCATTGATATCTTCCTCATTATGATAGGTGTCAAATATAGGTTGATCTTCAACTTCTTCAATAAGAGAGATAACTCTCTGATTTGAACATTCGGAAGAGATATGCACAAATCCTCAACATTTAAAGCATTGTTTAGATGCATTATTTGAACCAGTGCGAGGATTATCTTCTTGTGTCGGAGCGCTCTTAGAAGAAATCATTTTGCTAGAAGGTGAGGGGAATTGATTGCCGGAGTACTCCCTCGGTTAAAACCTCCTCCTTTTCCAAAGGGTTTATGAACAACTTTCACTACAAGAAAATTGACTTTTAATGACCATAATTAACGAAGAGATCCAAAGTTGGTCGTTAAGTATTGTTATTAATGACTTGAAAAAATGCTGGTTGCCAACAATAAGGACAAGAAAAAAATTGGTCCTTAATATTTTTGTGACTAGTCGTTAAAAGTTAATTATAAGAGCAAGATTAGACTTGACATTAAAATATTTAAATTAACGACTACTATCTCTTCGTTAAAAATATTAATGAGTCAAATAAAACAATATCCCCTAAAATAATATTAGTAATTATTTATATTTTTTTCTTCTCTCAATCAACATTTCTTCTTCTCCAATAATATTATTATTTTAAGACTCAAAATAAAAATGGAAAAAAAATTTAATTTTACTTTATGGTTTAATATTATTTTTAAGTTTTAATATCATTAATAAAAGATAAAAAATATCATTAATATTTATTTCCTAAAGAATGATGAAAACATAAAAAAGGAAATTTTAAGATTAAAGTTAAAAGAAACTTTTGCTTATACCACCATTAATAATAATTAGGATATACATAATCTTTAACCTAATCTTTTTTTACCTCTTCTTCTTCGATGTGTCGTCCGTTTTAGTCTTCCCTCGCACACGCTCGCATCGGAGGTGGACAGACCTCGACTTCGGCGGCTGAGGCACTTTCGCACACACCCTCACGGCTGCTGAAGTCGACTCACACGAGGAGGTGGTCCTCGGCGGCAGCGTCTCACACTGAGGCGGCCGTCGAGGTCGCCTTTGCGCAAAGGCGACTTCGGTGGCCGCCTCACGCATAGAGGCGGACCTCGGTGGCCGCCGGGGTCACCACTGTGCAGAGGCAGCTTCGGCGGCCAGCTCTCGCGTAGAAGCGGCTTTGGCAGCCACTCTCACGCTAAGGCGGCCGCCGGGGTGGCCTCTGCACAGAGGCAGCTTCGACGTCTGCCTCTCGCACAGAGGTGGGCCTTGGCAACTGACTCTCACGTTGAGGCAGTTTCGGTGGCTGCCTCTCGCGCAGAGGGGGGCCTCGACGGCCGCCCCTCGTGCAGAGGCAGGCCTTGGCATCCACCTCTCGCACTGAGGTGTTGGGGTTGCCTCTGCGCAGAGGCAGCTTCGGCGCTGAGGTGGCCGTCGGGGTCACCTCTGCATAGAGGCGGCTCCGGGAGCCGCCTCTCACGCAGAGGCGGCCATCGGGGTCGCCTCTGCACAGCGGCGGTCGTCCGGGTTGCCTCTGCACAGAGGCAGGCTCCGACGGCCGCCTGTTGCGAAGAAGTTTTTTCGGAGCTGCGTCGGAGCCTGCCTCTGTGCAGAGGTGACCCCGATGGCTGCCTCTCACGCTGCCTCCGTGCATGACGTGGCTGCCAAGATGAAACCCGATTGCGAATAGACTGCCGACATGCCAGCGCTGGAGCCATTGAGATCATAGCAGGAGGCTTCCCTGAGATCCTCTGCACCAGCTCATTTGGTGGACGGAGGCCGTGACGGCGGTGGCAGCAGCCAGGGAGAAGAGGAAGAATCCTTTGAGGCCACCGCCCGCACTCGATGTCCGTCGGAGTCGTCAGGGCTGTCTCTATGCGTGAGTCAGTCGTCGAGGAGCTCTGGCGATCGTCGGGTATATCTGTATGCATGAGACGGTCGCTTTCGTGCATGACGTGGCTGCCAAGCCGAAACCGGATTGCGAACAGACCGCGGACATGTCGGCGCTGGCGCCATTGAGAACATCGTAGGAGGCTTCGCTAAGAACCTCTGAAGCAGCTCGTTCGGTGGACGGAGGTCGTGACGGCGGTGGCAGCAGCAAGGGAGAAGAGGAAGAATCCTTTGAGGCCGCCGCCCGCACTCGATGTCTGTCGGGGTCATCGGGGCTGTCTCTACATGTGAGACAATCGCCTCCGCGCAATGATGTTGTAGTTACCATGTTGACGTCATTGGTTGAGATGAAAAGAACCCCTCCCACTAGATGAATCACTCTCATCTTCATGGAATGGATTGAATCCTCTTCATCATCAACCTGCGAATCATGACGTTGCTTGTCACGATTTGCAACTTGGATAGTTTCACACCGTTGTTGGAGTTGTTGCACTTGCCTTCTCAACTCGTTCATCTCAATATCACAATGATCACGCTAGTGGTTGCCCATGTTGACATTCAAATCATGTTGACAATCACTGCAAGAAAATCATCAATTAGCAACTCAGCAATATAGACTGCTAACTCAGCGATAAAGACAATAGTGATGCATTAGCGTCGACTTCGTGCCATAGGCTTGGCGACGCCATTTCTCCGACGGTAATAGCGACGACTTAGCGCCCACGGGTTTGTCGATGCTATTATTGTCGAACGGTGGCGCTAATGCAACGCTATAATGACGCAAAAATGTCAACATGAAGCGCTAAAGTGGTGCTGAAATTGTCGACACTCATCTGACGCTAGTATGGGCACTATAACTCAATTTTCTTGCATCGCTACTGCGACGCTAATGTGGCACTAAATATTGAGACGCCATTGTGATGCTAAGGAGACACTAAGAACAATATGCGACGATGCTAAGAACAAAATTCACGCCAGAGGCATCATTCAAATTCACATCATTTATGTTCTCGGCATCCTCCTCGCGCATTTCAAATGATTTTACATTCAATTCAAACGATTTTACATTCAATTCACATCATAATCTTACATTCAATTCACATTCAATTTTTTTCACATTTCAATTAATTTCAAATGATTTTACATCAATTCACATCTTAATCTTAACTTTACATTCCTCCACTCCAGCCCGATGGCAAAGTTGGACAACGACGACGGCGTAGAAGAAGAAGGTAGTGAAGATGACTCCTCGCTCGGCTGTGGTGCCCTCCAGTATCGAGTTGGACTGTCGGGCGACGCGAGGAAGTGGCCTGTCGAGCAGAGAAGATGACTCCTCCCTCGGCGGATCATCGGAGGAGAGGCACCGGACCTGGGAAGCACTAGAGAGCTATTGGTCGTTGGAGAGATAAAGAGGAGTAGGAGCGGAGGCGGAGGCACCCGGGCAGTGTCGGGGCAGCAGCAACAGCAGGAGGAGAAGGAGGAGGAGGAGGTAGCGGCAGCATCAGAGCAGCAATAGTAGGAGGAGGAGGAGGAGGCGGCGGCGGCGGCGTCATCGGAGCAGCAATAGTAGGAGGAGGAGGAGGCGGCGTCATCGAAGTAGCAACAGTAGAAGGAGGGAGTTGTGGAGGAGGAGGCGGCATCATCGACGTCAGGGCAGCAGGGAGTCGTGGAGGAGGAGGAGGAGGGCACGGCGGTGTCATCCGGGCAGGCGGCAACAGTAGGAGGAGGAGAGTGGTTAAAAGGGGGAAATGACAACATCCGCACAGCATAAAGCACTACGAACCACCAGATTAAATGATTTATTCTTCGATGAGCACACGGATCGCCACTTAGCGTCGTAGATTTGCGACGCTATTGCGTCGCTAATGTGGCACCACATTATTTAGTTCTAATAGATAATTAATTCTAAAATATGTTAAATAGCGTTGCAGATTAGCGACCCAAAAATTGCGACGCTAAGCTAGAAAGCGTTGCATTGGGGCTAAAGTAGCGTCACGAAATGGCGACGCTATCATCTTACACTAAAACGGAGTAGCGTCGGAGCTGGCGACGCGATTGTGAAGCCATTATGTCGCTACAACAATGCGGTGCTAATACTCTTTTTAAATTTGGATACAAAATTTTTTTAAGAAAATCAGCATTTCTTAGAAAAAATTGAAAACTCTATGTCAAGTAAATGGGACCATTCTGAGCACTCTTGAAAGGTTCGATTTTTGAGAATGCACATTTTTAGAGTTCTTAGGTGGGCGGAAGTTTTGAAAAAATTTTATAATTACAAAAAATAAGTATTTTAAGAATTGGAGGAAATGGAAAACACGTGATTTTTTTTGTGGATCACCATGATTCTTGTGCGGGTGGACAACTCGTGTCGATCTCTATGAGTTCATAATTTTCATTTTCATCGATTTCCGTCACTCATGTCGGCGACCATTGGAAGCCTTTTTTTCCTAGGTTTTTAACTCTATCGTCCGGCCCCCTAAAATCGTCAGAAAAAATTGAAAAATCTGTCTTGCTATGATCTACAAGAGGTATAAATTTTGCCATGATCCGATGGTCGGATCTCTAGAAATCGTCATTTGAATTCCATGGAAAATGAAGAAGCACTATTCCCCAATTTTGAAAATTGGGAATAGGAGTATAATGTATGTATAACATAGTATATTAATTTTTGTATATTACATAATAGAATAATATAGTATAGTACGGTGTATAATATAGTATATAGTATAGTATAGTATAGTATAGTATAGTGTAGTATAGTATAGTATAGTATAGTATAGTATAGTATAATATAATATTCTATAATATATTACATAATATATAACATATATGGTCAAAAGAACTCAAACTAGTGTCAACTTAGCGTCGAAATCCTCCAACGCTAATATAGCATCGCATTTGTCGACGCCAATACAATGCAAGACGCTGGTGCTAATATCGCCTCTTGTTTTGGTGTCTACTTAGCGTCGCCGTTGTGGTGACGTGAACTTAGCGTCGCAAGCTTGTGACCAATGTTGTAAAATCCGGACCAGACATCAACCTGGATTGATCTTCGGGTTAGGTCGGACCGGATCAACCCGGATGGTCGAACCGGATGTAATAAATTAAAATAAAATAATAAGATATACACTGAACTAAAAATATATGCAAACACATAAATAATAAATAACAACTCACAACATATAAAATCTTCATAACATCAAACCAGAAGTCACAACACAAAAGCTTAACCATTATTCATAACATCCAAAGATTACAACTTGCAAGTTCATTTGAATATCAAAAATAAAAATTACAACTTGCAAGTTCATAATTTTTCCTTTTCATAGTGTCTAACATTGTACTTCAATAATCTTCATCTCAAGAAAAAGAATCCAAATTATACTCCAAATCTTTATCATTTTTTTCTTCCATGCCACCTAAAAAAAAGTTAAATTCAGAATTTACATCTTCCAAAAAAGTTATTTGATACAATGAATAGATATATATATATATATATATAATGAATATATACAATGAATATATCATACCTTCTTGCATATCAATTCTTGGACATTCCAAATCATTATAAAGCATTTTTTCCAACTCATCATACTCAAGTAGCGGATTATCATCCTCCTCCATTATCCAAAACTCAATCTTTTTCATGCTCTCATAGTCGATAGGATCAAGAAGTGATTTTTCTTCGTTAAGAGCTCTATAAAATAGTGTAAATATAAGTAAACAAATGTAATATAAAAAAATGTCTGACTATATAACTTCATCATATCACAAACTTATTTTTCAATCCCAAATTATAATGCACATAAACAAGATCATTCAATCTCTTATGTTCTAACTTGTTTCTTTTTTTCTTGAATGTATTCTTTCAAATACACTCCAGTTTATCTCACAACCAAAAGATGATGCGGATTGACTTAAGAGTCGAATCGCCAATTGGGAAAGTAATGGAGCACTAAATCCAAAACTATGCCACCATTGATCTACCATAAAAATAAAAAAATAATATTAGTAATAATACTCAACAAATAAATTAATAAATGCAGAAAAATCTTGTAAAAAAATGCAAAAGGAAAAACTTACTTGGCCTCAATTCTTTAGCTGATGCAATAGCTAATTGCTTACCAAAACTTTGTAGTCGATCTTGATACATCCAACTTTGTTTCAAAACTTCAGTCTTTCGAGTTGTAATTACAACATCTAATACATCAAGCCATCCTTGTTGAACTTCTGGTTTCATACAGAAGTTATCTTTGTCATAATAAAAGGCAAGATTTAGAAAATATGTAACACAATGAATATTCTTTCGAAGTTGGTTGTCCCATCGTTGTTTGGATCCAGTTGTAGATTTCAAATGCTCTCCAAGACGTTCAAAACTAACTTCAGAACAAGATAATGCTTCGCCTTTTTTTCCTACTAGATGTAATTTCATTATGTATATTCCTCCACCTTTTAAAATTTTTCCACAATATAGACATTTTAGACCCCTCCTTCCTTGGGCATCAAAACAAACTTGACAATGTTCCCATGCTGGATCAGAATTTAGCCTTACTGATTGAGAGCTTAAGGATGTTGCTTGGGTGTTTGGTGTTTGAGATTCACCAATAACTGACTGATTTTCACCACCACTACTTCCGACGGATGCCATATGCTGTAAAATAAATTTAAAATATTAGTTCAAAGAAATCAACAAATTATAAAATAAAAAAATAAAAAGTTTAGAGAATTAAATTTATCTTAATTATTGATTTCTAAAACTTTGATTTTCTTATTTGATAAGCCATTGACTCCTGAAAAAATAAGTTAATAATTTCATATGTATGATACATTATATAAAACTTAAATCATTAAAAAACTTTTTTCATATTGCACATAAAACGTGATTGACTATTTTTTCATTTGCAAAGCTTGGGTGATCAACAAGCTGACACATAACCATCCCTTCTCCTCTCTCTATTCATACGAATCACATGTCCATGTTCCTGACCATCCACCTACCCCCTGGTAACCATCCCTTCTCCTCTCTCTCTATCCACATACGAAACACATGTCCATGTTGCCTGACACATCCACCCACCCCTTGGTCACACCCACCCATCCCTTGCTCTAAAGGTAAAAGGCAAAAGACAAGGACAAAATTTTCCCTCTCCCCATTCGAAACACAAAGGAGAAAATTCCAAAGCATAGAGGTGTTGGATAGAAATCTCCAAAGCATAGAGGCGTTAGACAGCTCCTGCCTTCGCCACACGGAGTTCGATAGGTGCCCGATCGACGGTGTCATCATCCGCTACATGGAGTTCGGCAATAGGCATGGCCGCAACCTTCTCCTCTCTGCTGCTCCGCCTACTTCCTCCAAAAGACGCAATGGTCGCAGTAGTATGTGCAAGAAGGCATGACCGCATGACAATCGTGGATGAAATCTGAGCTTCATAGAAGAAAACGTACCAGAGGAAGAAGATCTTCTGCTCCTCTCTTCGTTGTTGTCGTCATCGACAGGAAGAAAACACTCTACCATTTATCGTTGTCGTCGTCGTCGCCCAGAGGAAGTAGACGGCCCGCTCCACCGCTGATCGTCTTCGCTCTACCGCCAAGATGTAATACGAAGATGGGATTCACAAGTAGGGCAAAGGGAATAGGAGAGATTTTTTTAATGTCTCTGGCAGTTTGAAGAAAATCGTCGGTTTGAACGGTCGAACCCGATTTTGATCGGGTTTGACCGGTCCAAATAGGGTTAATGGACTACTCAGTTCTTTGTTGACCCCTAACCCATTTTTGTACCCGGATGTCGGTCCGACCGGCCAGGCTGGTCCGACTTTTACAACATTGCTTGAGACGCCAATACAACGCTATCATCTTCCGCCTATTTTTTTAGTTTTCACGCGTGGTAATAGCGCTGAAATAGCATCCCGATGGTGCCTCATATAGCGTCGACATATTTTCACGCTAATGCGACACTAAAGTGACGCTATTGAGAGGTCATTAGTGTCTGCATTTGTTGACCCAATGACATTGCCATTGTGACGCTATTGGCGTCTATTTAGCGTCACGTGGTATGGAGACGCTAATTTGCTTCGCTATTCGATATTTTTCTTGTAGTGAATGACTAGCCATGGAAAGAATCGGAGCTCTTATACCAATCTGATGGCAGATGAATTAATATAGGAGAACGAAATCTCAAAAAATAAGAAAACAACTATGTATATCAAGGAATCAATCAAGATAGACAAAGTCAAAAGATAAGAACTCAAAGTTCATAATTCAACAAAACATAACATGATTCACATCTTACATTCATCCCTATTTATACTAGTTATAGTTAAATAAACATAATAAATGAAAAGACTCTTCACTTCTCAAGATGATCTTTTATTTCCCAAGATGATCTTTCACTTCTCAAGATGATCCTATACTTTTCCAATGTGTCTTCTAAACTTTTTCAATATTCGTTAAGTTTCATAATCCCTTGAAATCTCAATAAACATTTAATGACTTTCTTTTTGAAATTCCAAAAGCCTCCATGCCACTTCATTTTATTTTTTGTTTTCCATCACTCTGGTTGTTCACCGTTCAACAAATCTTGTTTAGACAATTCATATCACCCATACATAGTGTTTTGATCTAATATTTCAATTCTTCCATGTTTTAGTAGTAGCATATTGTTTCATGGATCTAAGGTCCAAAATATACATAAAAAGAGTTTCAACGATTCTATCACATTAAGATGTGCATGTTCCCAAGGATATGGTCTAACTAGTCAATGTGATGATATTAACATGATTCTTCAATTATTACTAAGATGAAAGATGATATAAGATGAAGTATAAATGAAAGTGAAGTTTAACTTTAAAGTATCTTATAACAAAGAAAAAAAAGTTAAGATGATGACATTGTAAAGATGGAAAGTAAAATTCTACACATGCATTTACTTCAAGGGAAATTAAGCTTGTGAAGTAAAGTTCTGAATCTGTGTACGTGCTTTCCAAGGAACAATGTCCCTCATCAAAAAGTCTATCCTAAAGATTATTTAGACCCAGATCTGACTCGATTTTTGCTGGGTCCAAATTTTTGTACCCGATATTGGTACCGGTCCCGACCAATACCGAAAATATAGACCAGGTCAAAAAAATATTTTAAATTAATATATATATATAATCAAGATAATTAGCAACTAAATCATAATTTAATCAAATAAACATTAACTTACCAAAATATTATATCAATATATCATATAATAAGATAATATTTTTTAGCACTTCAAAATGAACAAATAATTATCAAACCATCAAATAATTAAAATTATTAGTATTTTCATTATTATAACCAGGTCAGATTTTTAAACACTAAACTCGGTCCTGACCCGAAATCTGTCAGATTTTTCATTTGTTTGACCTGGTCCCGACCTAATTTGTGTGCTCACCCCTTATATGATTTAGGAATAAAGTCCCTTGTTATTATGATGTGTGTTTCTTAAGGTATGACTTATGATATGGAATGAAGGTTAAGATGATGATGTTATGTGATAAAGATGAAAGATGAATCATTTCAAAGTATCACATAATAGAGAAAGAATGAAGAATGAAAGAAGGTTCGAAAGGTTATTGTTAATTAATGCCTTGAATCCTATTTTAACTGGAAATTTCGATCCCAAGAAGTAAAAGGAAACATGTTTGACATATTCTATATATTTCCTTATCGTGAGATTGTGAAGGAATTGATTTATTTCCTTATCACAAGGTAGGTGTCATATTTTTGGGATTAATATAGACTCCTAGTTGGTCTGTAATTTCTATCATCTATTAAAGGGAGTGCCTATATAAACTCCTTTGGGGGTCCAAAGAGAAAGCAATCTGATCTTGTAATCCTCTTTTGTTTCTTCCATCTAATAAAATTCTGCGTCGCCATAAATTTCTTCAGTTTTCTCGCAGTGCATAATTTTTCTTGTGCAAAAATCCTAACAGTTATAAAGCAAACTCGGAGGAAATCTAAAGTAAAGAATAAAAAGAAAAAAAAGAAAGAACATCAAGTAATAAGTAACGACAAAGGAGTTAGAAAGAAACTTCTAGAAGGTACATAATAATAAAAAGGAAATGCAATGAGAGGTTATATGCCATGTATGTTTTGTGATGCTTGTAGAAGATGATGGTTCTTAAATAAAGAAGGTATAATCAACCTTGGTTGGCACAATTAGTTAGCAGGATTGTGCTCCAGTGTCGTTGGGAGATAATAATCTCGATTTCTAGAGCCATCACTTGGTCAACGGAATACCGTTCTGCTTATTACTCAACGCCGGATTAGTTAGGTTCTAAGTAGCCCTAGGTCCCGAGTGGGCATCCAAAAAGAAGGTATGTTATGTTATTTATGGTTTAATATATACCATGTCAAATATAATATCTATGATGTAATGCCATATAAGCATCATTATGTAGTTTATGACATGCATGTTTATATGTTTATGATATTATGATAATGATGCATCACATGTAGAATCATGTGATAAGTTATCATGGCATGCATGATCTTCACATACTTTAACTAAAAAATATTGTACTGCCGATCCATGTAGGTAATCAAAATTAAGTAATGGATGGCAGCCCAAGCATATGAAGAAGTGTTGCACATGATTAGGATTAAATAAGTCCCAAAGTTCAAGTTGAACGGTGATTCTATATACTGGAGTCTTTAGATATTGAGGTCCCATGACTTATTAATTGAAAAGATGTTACATGATTATTATAAAGTTTTATTAATTATATTTTTTGTTAAAATGTTAAAGTCTTTCACTGTTAACTGATGTAAGGCAAAAGGGCTAACGGTGTGAGTTTTCTAAATGCCTAAAGCTATTAAGGTGAATGTTAGGTCATTACAGTTGGTATCAGAGCAAAAGTTAGGACCTAAGTCTAAATAATGTAATGTTAAGAAGTGTAAGACCATGTGCAATTGACATGAGCGGACATCAAAGTTTAAGAGTATGTAATGTCTAAGTTATGTTATATGTGTTTATAGTTGACCAAGTAATGGATGGTTAATTAATGTTATGTTATGGGTGGAAGAAGGAAGCTCATCTAAAGTTTATATTTCAGGTGGTCAAATGGAGCTGATTGAAAGTATGACCCATATGGAAAAGAAATTGAAAAACTTGAGTCACTCTCACTACTCGAGCTCAAAAATTGAAAGATTTATAGAGTTGCATCCTCAAATCTTTAATGGGGATAGGGATCCAAACAATGCTAGGGCTTGGCTAGATGCGATCATAATGAAGTTTAGGACAATGGATTGGTCTGACAGGCATAGGGTCAACCTAGCTACCATGGTGAAAATAAGTGACCAAGACATAGTTTGATAATGAAGATGAGATTACGTGGAGAAACTTAAAAAAGGCCTTCATGAAACATTACCTCCTTGCACACGTTAGGGAGGAGAAACAAACTGAGTTCATAAATCTACAACAGGGAAGAATGGTAGTAGAGCAATACCCCAACACATTTTTAGAACTTAAGAGATATAGCCCTCTAACGAAGAATAAAATGTATGAATCAGACACTTCATCAAAGAACTGAATTCATGCCTTAGGATGAATATTATGAGCAGTGATCTAGAAATCTTGGCCAAAGCAATCTCTCTATATTCCAAATTGGCCGAAAATGGACACTCAGAAGAAGTATAAATAAGGTAAGGACTTCAAGAAAGAACAAGACAAGAAAGAAAGGATGAGGTATCTAAACCTTATAAGAGAAAGGGAGATAGACAAGGACATCCACCTTGCTCACGCTGTTGTAAGTTTCACACATAAGAATGCCACATGAAATCAGGAGCATGCTTTCAACATGACAAGATGGGGCACTATATTAGAGACTGTCGAAAAAAGCAGAGTGCAAGGAGGCAAGGCCAAACAAAATGATGAACAACAGAGCACTATAGGTAGAGTTCATGCCATGGAGGTTGATGAGACTGACTTAAGATAACCCTTTAGGTATGATGATTATGTTCATATTATACATGTCTATATAATTTTTTGTGCATTAGTATCTTTTGCCATAAATTAATTAATGTAAAAGATAATGAAGAAAATTATATGAATGCCTAAGTAAGATTAAAATTTGAGAATGAATTTCTTTTAAGAGGGGAAGGATGTAACAATCCCAATTTTTAAATAGGAGTATTTAAGTCATTTGAAGAAAACCCTAGGTTAGACTCTATAAAAAGTCAACAAACCCTCTCTCTTCTCTTTTTTCTTATTTCTCCCCCACGTGACAACTGCAACCCTAGAGGAGGAAGAAAGAGGAGAACGAGAAAGAAGAAAAGGACATGGACAAGGGAAAAAAAATAAAAGTTCTGAGTATGTAATGGGGATCCAACCCCTCTTTCCCTCTTAATGGATTTCATATTTGAATTCAGAGACATAGGAACACCCTAATTTCTATTTGGGATTGTGATTGAGGGCTGCAATGATTATATGTTAAGATTCGCATGTTTATATGCTTAAAAAATGATGATCTTGTATGTTTTGGAGAAGAAGCCTAACTCCTTATTATATTATTATTCTCATGATTTTATTCATCTTATATTCCTATTAGATTTATTAAATGTCCTTTAAGTTTTTTCCTCAAAATTTGGAATTTCAGGTTGAAGATCGAGCTTATAGGATGATGGCACAACCGTGACATGTCCAGAATGATCGTGACCAAAATGGCTGAAGAAAGGACTCAGTCACAACTGTGACACACCTATCACGACTGTGAATGAGTCAGGCATGATCGTGACTGTCCAAGTCATGATCGTGAGTGAGAAAAAGCCGAATAAGGAAAAGATAGGCTCTGTAATGCCCATGATGATACTGTCACAGCCGTTACATTACTTGGGCCCGACGTGACCAACTAAGGCATGACCATAAGCAAGAGACTGAAGGGTGCAAGGCATTGTAACGACCGTGAATTCCAAGGATCACGGCCATGACTAAGCATTAGCACGGGCGTGACTAATGCAGCATGGCCGTGAGCAATGCAGATTGACACAAATGATGTTTTAAACATATTTTCAACATATATAAGTTGTGTATTGATGATTTATTATTGTATATGACACATGAATACATGAAATGCATGCTCGAACGTAATTAGACTAAAAGATAAAGAATGATTAATGTATTGTAAGGTATAATGCACTTAAAATTGAAGAATAAGTCTTTGTTACACATCAAAGTAATGATGGGAAGCAAAGTCATGCGATCATGTATGTACTTCAAGAGTATGTAAGACCGCGAAGTAAAGTCATGTATTTGTGTATGTGCTTCTCAATGGACAAAACCCTCATCAGAAAGTGTTTGTATTCCTCAGAATAAAGTCTCTCATTATTATGATGTGCATGTTTTAAATGATGTGGCCGAACTAGTCAATGTAATGACGATGACATTATTTTCCAACGATTGCTAAAATCAAAGATGTTATAAGATAAAGTATAAATAAAGATGAAGTTTAACTTCAAAGTATCTTATAACAAAGAAAAAAAATTTAAGGTGATAATAAAGTAAAGATGGAAAGAAAAGTCCTACGCATATTCATGTACATTAAGAGGAACAAAGATTGTGAAATAATGTTTTTCATTTGTGTATGTGATTTTCAAGGAACAATGTCCCTCATTAGAAAGTGTGTATATTCCTAAAAATGATTAGAGATAAAGTCTGTCACTATTATGATGTGTGTTTCTTAATGGCTTATGACATGGAATAAAGGTTAAGACGATGATGTTATTTGATAAAGTTGAAAGATGAAGAACTATTTCAAAGTATCACATAATAAAGAAAAAAGAAGAATAAAAGAAGGTCCAAAGGGTTATAAAACGAACTTCAAGGAAATGCATAGTAAAGAATGAAAAGAAAGAAAGAAAGGATGTCAAGTCATAAGTAAAGATAAAGAAGTTATAAAGAAACTTCTAGAAATTACAAATTAATAAAAAGGAATACAATGAGAGGTTATATGCCACATGATTATG
Source organism: Pontederia crassipes (assembly GCA_030549335.1). Classification (NCBI taxonomy): domain Eukaryota; kingdom Viridiplantae; phylum Streptophyta; class Magnoliopsida; order Commelinales; family Pontederiaceae; genus Pontederia; species Pontederia crassipes. The sequence continues at coordinate 12,414,423 of CM060187.1, forward strand.
AATGTACATTCTTATTCGGTGTATGTTATGCTATTTGTGGTTTATTGTATACCATGTCAAATATGATATCAGTGATGTAATGTCATGTAAGGATTATGATGTAGCTTGTGACATGCATGTTTATAAGTTTATGACATTATGATGATGATGCATTACATGTAGAATCATGTGATAGGTTATCTAACCTTTATATACTCTAATTGAGAAATCATGCTCTCTGGATCCGTGCAGGTAATCGAGATAAAGTGATGCATGGCAGCTCAAATTCATGAAGAAGTGTTGCACATGCTTAGAATTAAATAAGTCTCAAAGTTCTAGTTGAACATTGATGCTTGCATGAAGTCTTTAGACATTGAGGTCCCATGACTTATTAGTTAAAAAGATGTTTTATGATTATTACAAAGTTTTTATTTAGTTATGTTTTTTTGTTAAAATGTTAAAGTCTTATTAAATTATTTAAGGTGAACTAGTTAACGACATGAAATTCTCTTAAATGCCCAAAACTATTATGGTGAATTTTGGGTCGTTATAGTTAAATTACACTTTCACAGCAAAAACAACAACAATAACAACAACAACAAGAACAAAAAATAATAATAATAATAATAATAATATCATTTTCATGAGTATAATCAGACAATAAAAAACCAGAAATAAAACCTGCACAATTGAATGTATTGTACGGGGTACAAGGTTTTCGTATTACTAAGTCGATGTTAATATAGAGAATTATATAGATCCTATTGTTTATAAAGAACAATGTCTTGTAATGAGTTAGAATCATGGATTACCACCATGAAGTATAAAATGGACTCGATCGATCGAAACAAAGTATTGACACTATTTGACTTGCTGGTAAGTAGGCAAAGTACATAAGGTGTTTATGGGAATTCAAGAGAAAGTATTTGATTGATGACACTATTTATAGCATTGGTTGTCAAGAATTATACTCAATAAGTCAAAATAAAGTTTTCAAGAAACCTATTCTCTACTGACTAAGGCTACATGAAGACGACCTTAGTAATTGTGACAAGTACATGAAAATATTGCTTAATGAAAAACTAAGTTCATGTATACATTTGTGAACATGAAAGTTCATGAAAAAATGATAAAGAAAATAAGATAGGTTGAAAAGTCACGAGTGGCTTAAAAAAAATGTCACTTAATGGTAGAACATCATTTGATGGTAATCCAATTTGTGTTTGTTGTAAACAAATTGAACGAACATCATGAATATTGGGAATAAAGTTGAAATAGTGTCACTATATGTATGTGACATTTTTCTCAAAAAAAATGATGTCATAGTGCTCAAGTTAAGTTGAAATTTTGAAATGAAAAATAGAAGAAATATCATATGGTATTTCAAATTATTTAAACAAAAATTCAAGGACATTTTGTTAAAGTTGGAAATAGTGTATAAGACACTAAAATATTTTTGGAGGAATAAAAATGATTTAGTAAAAGTTGTCTCAATACAAGACGAATCCTTTAAAGGAACCCTATGTATAAGTGATGTGGGGAACACTATAAGAATTTTAGTGATTTTCGACGACCAAGTCCATTGAAAATCATGTAAGACTCGTTCCGTTGGAGAATGAACTTTTCGATGGATTTTTTGACAAAAAACTAACTATTGGAAATGTCCTTGTCGCAAAAAGTTTTCGGCGAATGCACGTTTCCCGTCGAAAAATATGTTCCTCGAAAGTTGCCATGACGTGTCCCGTCAGGTGTTCCGATGGGAGAACCCACTTGTAGTTTCGACGGGCTTCTCATTCGTCGAAACGTTTGACAGGGGTAGTCCCATTGAAATGTCTGACAAGTCTAACCCATCAAAACGTCTGACGGGGCTAGTCCCATCAAAACTTTAGACGGGTCACAACCCTAAAAATTTTTTACAGGAGACGCATCATCGTAGGTTCTGACATGTTCTTTCCGTGGAAGTCTCTAACGGAACATGTGATTTTGACAGATATATCCATCAGAAAGTTTTTAAAAATATTAAAAAAATTAGCTGCATACAGCCGGATCGACGCTTGGCAGCGATCCGATGTAGGCAGCCGAAGGCAGGGGAGAGGGGCAAGGAGGCCAGCCGGAGTCACGAGACAGGTGAAGGGGAAGGCAGTCGAAGCAGGGATCGTTGCCGCTTGCCTACGTCAAGCGCCGGATTGCGGCCGCTAGGCGCGAGTAGCAGTCGCTAGGCAAGATCCGATTGATTCCAGGAAAAGGGCCGCTAGGCAAGATCCGTTCTGATATTCGATGCCAATGACCACGATCGTACAGTGGCGACCATGATCCAGTGCCTGGCAGTCGAATAGGCTCACCTAGTGGCCGATCTGACGCCTGGCTGTCGGATGGGCTCACCTGGTGGCCGATCCGATGCATGGTGGCCGGATGGGCTCGCCTAGTGGCCGATTCGACGCCTGGCGATCGTGACTGCCAGATGCCGGATCGGCTGGCGCCTGGCACCAAATCGGTCGTCAGCTGTCATGATCCAGCACCTGGCAGCAGAATCGGTCGTCAGCTGCCATGATCTGCCGTTAGGCAGCCGGATTGGCCGCTAGCTGCCACGATTCAGTGCCTAGCAGCCGGATTTGCCCGCCAAGTGGCCGATCCGGCGCTTGGCAGCCACGATCCGGTACTTGGCATCTCGATCGGCCACCAGATGGTCACAATCCAGTGTCTGACAAATTGGCGGCTATGGCGCCTGGCAAATTAGCTGGATTTGGCCACTGGCGGCCGCGATCTAGATCTTGGCGGCCGATTCGACATTTGACGGCCGGAGTAGAGAGAGAGGGAGAGGGGGAGGGTGGCCGGAGCCAGGATCACCAGTCTTGGGAGTCGCTGCCACCGTGGGAGAGAGAGGGGGAGGGGAGAGAGAAAGAAGGGAGATGGTGAGATGGAAAGAGGAAAAAATGGGAGAGAGAAGGGAGATGGTGAGATGGAAAGAGGAAGAAATGGGAGAGAGAAGGGAGATGGTGAGATGGAAAAAGGAAGAAATGGGAGAGATATCGGTAGAGAGAGGGTGTAATGAGTGGGGAGAGATATATATGGAGGGAGAGGAGGGGAGAGAGAATTAGGCGGGAATAAACGCAGGAAAGAAAAATTGAAGTTTTCGATGGGTATATCCTTCGGTAGTAACCAACGGATCTACCTCCGTCGGTAATACCGAAGGTCGAAATCATCGGTAATAATAATATTATAATATCTATAGTATGTTTTATATTATATTAGATATATAATACTATAATTATAATTACTGATGGGTCCTTTCTTCAGTAGTACCAATGGAATATGATTCGTCTTTAATACCGAAGGCTAAAACTGTCGGTAATAATAATATTATAATATTTATAGTATATTTTATATATTTATATATATAATATTATAATTATAATTATTGATGGGTTCTTCCTTCGGTAGTATCGATGGAACAAGATACTTTGATAATATCTAAGGCCAGAATATGTCGGTAAAAATCATATTATAATATTTATAGTACGTTTTATATTATATTAGATATACAATATTATAAGAATAATTACCGATGGGATCCTCCTTCGGTAGTACTAACAGATCTGCATCCATCGATAATACCGAAGGTTGAAACCATCGGTAATAATAATATTATAATATTATTATATTATATTTTATATTATATTAGATATATAATGTTATAATAATAGTTACCGATGGGTCTGTCCTTTGGTAGTACCGACTGATCGGTAATACGGAAGGTCGGAATCATCGGTAATAATATTATTATAATATTTATAGTATGTTTTATATTATATTAGATAATAGTTATTTTTCACTTATTTTTTCTTTCATTTTTTGGCTATATAAATAACATTTTTGGAAGAAAGTTACAAACTATTAGGTATCTGTTTAAGATAAATTATTATAACAAACATACTTAATTATGAAATTTCTTAAAATGCTCATATATCTTTACATACATATAGCATGTTAATTTTAATGAAATGACATAATTGAATGAAATAAAATAAAGACTCGTCTAATTAGCATAAATTAACATCAATAAAATCAAAATCTTCAAGTAATAAATGTTAAATAAATACAAAAAGTAAGGGGCCAAGATAGAGCAAAAAATAAATCAAATAAAATCCAATATATTTTTAAAAATGATTTCCAATAAATTTAAGTTTTTTAAAATATGATTACTTATATAAATTTCTAATGAGAAAAGTATAGAAAAAGTTAAATTTTGAATTATCAATTTTAATAATAATTTTATGATTTTAATTAATATTTTTATTTGATAATCAAGATATTTATTTAATTTTGTATCTTCCGCGCATAAAAAATATCGCAGGTCATGACACTAGTACAGATAAAGATATAGATAATATATATTATTTTATTAATTATAGTTAAATTATAAAAATCAGATGAAAAAGTGTACTAGATACTAATTTTAATATTATAATGATTAAAAACTTGTAAATGTATTTTTTACAAACATTATCTTTTGTGAATCTAAGATGTAAGACAAAATTTATACTTATGATTAAAATTAGTTATATTATGATTAAAATTAGTTATTCTTTGATAGGAAGTTAACTATTTTAATTTTATTAAATTTTATCTATTTTATATCATAAATTTATTTATAATCTATATTCCATATCTATAAATATGTTAAAAGGAAAATGAGTAAAAAAATAAAATATTAAAGACAATTATGAGAAAATGAAAATAGTGATAAATTTTTTAATATATTATTTTATTAATGCATCAAGAAAAGAATATTAGTAAATGTAAAAAGAGAAATATGCATTATGTTATATTATAAACATTAATAATAAAATATCAAATTTAATTACCGACGGACAAAGCCTTTGGAATTATCGATGAATTCACATTCCTCGATAATTTTGAAGGCTAGACCCATCGGTAAGTTTAATAATAAAATATTAGATATATAATTATATTATATTACATATATATTATTATAAATTTAATTATCAACGAGTCTAGCCTTCGAAATTATCATTAGTATTTTTTATAATAAAATGTTAAACATATACTTATATTATATCACATATATATTATTAATTCCTCGATAATTCCGAAGGCCCACCAGTAATTTTAATATTAAACATATACTTATATTATATCACATATATATTATTATAAATATAATTATCGACGGATCTAGCCTTTGAAATTACTGACAGATTTAAATTTGTTGACAATTTTGAAGGCTATATCCGTCGGTAACTTACCGACGAAGATTTTTCATCTGTAGTAGCCAAGGATCTTTTGGCCGTCGGTATTTGGGAAGTTTTTTTTTCTATCCGTCGCAAATGCCGTCGGTAAATGCAAAGAATTATTGTGTGTCTAAGATTGTCCGTAAAAAATTGACTATTTTCTTGTAGTGGAACTTAATGTATGTGATACAATATACATGGTCTTTGTTAAATTATGCAATAAGCTTGGTTAACAAATATCAAAATAATCAGAGTTATTATGAATTATTTGCATATGGAGAAAATTCCTTAAGGCTATAGAATATATAGATGTGAACTTCAATGATGATATACTAATTAAATTTTCACATGTGGTTAGTTTTTTATCAAATGATACAACTATTTCTTAAAGTTATTTACAAGAAATAAGACTGTGTTGAGATACACATTGTAGGCTGAGTATATTGTATGTGATAGGAAATCATATGTGATATATGATTTAGGTCTTATCTTCAAGAACAAGGGCTCAATCTGGTCATAGGACTAAAATGTTGTGGTAATCAAGTTGCAACAAGCTTGCTACATAGTAGAGTTAACAATTAAAAGAAGAAACACACTAAGGGAAGTATCACTATACTAAGAACATAATAAAAAAAAAGAACTCAATGATCTATATGTCTAGCAGTCACATGTTACCTGAATTTTATAAGAAGAGTAAATAAGGGATACTAATCAAACATGTTGATTTGATATGACTCAATAATTATTGAGTCGGATAAAATTATTATGAATAGTAGATGTCGATATAATATCCCTGATTAAATTTCATGGATAGTGAGAGTGTAAACCTGTTGATTAATTCTTTTGTAAAAAAAATTATAATTGTCATATTTATCAAATATTTGATTTGATGAGAGTCCGGAATAATTGAATCGGTATGAAGTCTTATGAATATTCAAGACTTTAGGATAACATCTTTAGTTAGCACTCATGGATAGTGGGAGTGCTGCATACCACGACAATATTGGTCAAGTGAAAGATGTTGGATATATATATGTTATGGTCATTAAAGTAAATGGAAGTTATATTAATCATTGGTCCATTACAATCATAATGGTCGAAATAGTGTAACAGATGTATTTGGCTGCTTATAAGGGCCTGGTAAGGTGACGAATGGTAGTGGATACACACGTTGGTATAGCGCGATGTCGAACATAATAATGCTACCTCTGTATGATCTCCAAATATGTTCCAGCATTTTTTTCAATGTCTAATGCTACAGGAAATGTGGAGAGAGTGTCACGACCTTGATTTAAATTGTGGTTTATACTAGAGATTGTGATTCATTAGAGACGATCAAATAAAATTGTGAAAGTGGGCAAATTTTTTTTATAACATAAGAATAAAATTATCATTAAACAAATTATTCAATTTATGATCATCATTCAGAGTAGACCAAGAACACCTTAAGTTTTACATTTCATTCTTCATTACAAGGTACAAAAAAATGAATATATAGTACAAATAACCAACTCTCTTGACATCATAATAAAAGGACACGAGAGAAACAACTCCCCTCAATACCTTAGCATCAAAGGAGATAAACTCTGCTTAGATTATGAGCTCGTGCAATCCAAGTAGCTATACTAATATGAAAAATATTAGAAACAACATAGTAACATAAAACAGCTCAGTAAGTTGATAACTCATAATATGTATTACTATCTAATCAATTTGGAGCGACTTAAAAAGATATGCAATAATCATAATATCAAAATCAATATTTTCATACATCAATAAATTATATATACAATATTTTTATTAAAATCATGTCGAACAAATGTATGCAAATGCAACACTCTCATATGAATGCACAGATCACCAACTAACCAATTTGTATAGTTAGTAGATAGATTTTAGAGGTGGCTCCCATCGTGATCAGCGATGTTGCACTTAGCTCCATTCTACCTCATCCCTTCCGAGAAACAAATCACATAGCCATAGGTGGATCCTAGAGGTGGATTGTACGGATTCTAAAGGTGGCTCTCATCATGATTTCTTACGATATAGAACTCGAATGCACAACCACTCAATCAATCATTCAAATATACTTTTCATAAGAACTAAAGACATCCAATACACACTACAAGAAAATGCTCAATTTGCGATAGACATTTTCTGATGGACACGCATCATTCGCATTTTTCAATGGTTGAAGCAACGGATGGGAAATTACTTCCAAAATATTGAAGGCCTAAAATTCTTTCACTAATACGGATGGTAGTTTCCCGTCGGTACATTACCGATGGGTTGGACCGTCGAAAGTACCGACAGATCTCAATCCTTTGATAATTTAGAAGGCTCGGCCCATCGGTAATTATATTTATAATAATAATATATGTGATATAATATTAGTATATGTGTAATATTTTATTATAAACATTACCGATGGGTTGTGCCCTCGAAATTATCGACGGATTAAAATTCCTCCGTAGTTTCGATGGCTTGGACCGTCGGTAACTAAAATAATAATTTATTATTAGTGTTTATAATATAATATATTACATTAATAAAATTATGTATTAAATAAAATATCATTATTTTTCATTTTCTCATAATTTTCTTCAATATTTCAGTTTTTTACTCACTTCCTTTAATATATTTACATTTAGAATATAGATTACATATAAATTTAGAATATAAAATAGATAAATTTTAATAAAGTTAAAATATGTTTACTCCTATCGAAGATATAACTAATTTTAATCATAATATATATGAATTAGTTTTCAGAAAAAAATATTGAAAAATTTATATTTAATATGTTTGATGAAAAAGTATTCTAAGTTCTAACAATTCAGTTATTCTTTATCAAATTATATCTAGTGATATGATTATTATATGTAATATGGATAGTATGTAGACATATTGATTGACATTAGTACTATATATACATTAACATTATGAAATTAAGATATATAATATTAAGACACATGTGTCTTTTATAATATGTCATTTTGTATACTTTTAAAGGGCCATTTGTCATTTCAAAAAAGTTAATCATTATTTATAAAAGTAGAATATAGATTGTAAATAAATTTCGAATATAAAATGGCTAAAATTTAATAAAATTAAAATATGTTAACTTCCTATCCAAGATATAAGTAATTTTAGTGCATATTAAAATTTATCTATTTTATATTCTACATTTATTACATATATATTCTATATCTATAAATATACTAAGAGAAAAATTCATAAAAAGCTTAAGAAAAAAATTAAAAACAACTATGAGAAAATAAAAATGAATGATAACTTATTTAATCATATTATATTTTACTGCATCAACAAAAGAGTAAGAAAGATAGATATGTTGGTGTTCCATCTTAAATATTAGTAATAACATATTAAATACACGTACTGACGAGCGTCGTCATTGGTAATAGCTAAGGCGACAACCAGTCGGAACACCATTATATATATCACATGCTTGCGCACCTTTCGAATTTACATGTTGCGACGAGGTCTTCCCCTCACAGTTAACTACGAATAAGTCTCCGTAGACAGTAGTGAAGGTCGACCTCTATCGAAACGTTAGCTAAAATGAATCCCCCCACCTCTGCTACTTTACACATTTCGATGAGATGACACCTTCGCAATTACCGATGGATGTGCTACCGTCAGTAGTTGCAAAGGTTCTGCCCCGTTGGCATGCCTTTGTATGACATTGGCGGAGTGTGCGTGCTATATCAAACATTTCGATGGGGCAGCGCCTTCGTAGGATGTGTCGCCGTCAGTAGTTGTGAAAGTTAGGCCCCGGCGTAACGTCCTTGTATGCCATTCACGACATGTGCTATATGAAATGTTGCGACGGGAAGGCACCTTCGCGATTACCGATGGATGCCTATCTGTATGAATAATTATATGAATCCTAACATATGGATCCTTCTTCCCTAAATTACTAAATAATTATGACATATTGGATTTAATACCTAATTTACAAAATGGATAATAGTTTTGGCAAACAGAATGATAGCACCTTAAAAAAGAGAACATAATTTTATCTATAGACATCATATTAACTTGATTCTAAGTCTCAATTTAGGGGATTATATAGTCGATAGATGTCTTCTAGAGGTGGCCCATACAGATTCTAGAGGTGGCTCCCACCATGATTTCTCATGATGTAGCATTTAGCTCCGTACGACACTTAGCTCTATCTTATCTCATTCTATTTTTTAGGAACAAATCAGAAAACAATAGATGACTTGGTAGTCCATACGGATTATAGAGGTGGCTCCCACCTTGATTTATCGTGATCTAGCACTTAGCTCCGTATGACATTTAGCTTCATCTTATTTCATTCCATTTTTAAATAATACAATGATGAACTGGACTCTAGATATGACTCTCATCATGATCAATGGTGTAGCACTTAGCTCCAACCACCATATACGTGGATTGCATGATCCAGATAGATGTAGATGTATGATTCATCATATATAATAATTATATCTCAGATATCAAAAGATGAATCATATCGAATACTCATTCAAATTGAATAGTATTGCATTTTATAAAATCCATTCACGACATATCATATATGCTTTTCAAATGCACAACCAAATAATCATTCAGATATAGTTTCGATAACAAAGAAAAACATGCTGAATTCATAAAAGATGAATACATAGAGTATGAGAAATCAACTTACCTATAAATGCTAACAAAAAGTTTTTCATCCCTTTTTCACTACTTTACTCTTCTACTCCAATAACAATAATAATAATAAACACATTACTAGTATATGAACATAAGCATATCATACATGAAACATAATTAATTACAAAGTTTACATATAACTCATGCATCATTCTTACAACCTAGGTACTTATCTATCACATGGGTTGACTTAGTATTATGACAAATTGCATACATAGGAGAGGAAAATTCATATCTTCTAATATTTATAACCAAATTTCATCATTCCAATTTTTTACTTTCATATTGCAGATATCTTAATCTATAAAACTTTTAGTTCTCATTTCATTATAGTTTATTCTGAGTAAAATTAACATTTAGCCTAACTTTCATATTGTTTATGTGTTCTGACATGCAGAGTGACCTTACTTTTATTATTTATATAAAATAGCAAACATCTCATGTTCTGGTACTTTCAATTTTGTATGAAACTAATTAACATCCTATGGTGCAACTAAAAAAAATACTAGCTTTTATATTTTTTTTGGACTGAGCACAATAAATTTAACAAATGTTAACATGATCTGTCCTAAGTTGCATTCTGATAGACTGAGTAAGGTTTGGCTAAAAAATTATATCTTTCATTTCACTAGACATACCCTTTTCAGTGATTACAACTGTAAATGAAGCTTAACATGTGAATCATTCTTCCCCTAAACTATCAAATAATTATATGATATATTAGATTTAATACCTAATTTACAAAATCGAATTAACAATTTTGCCAAATAGAATGATAGCGCTTTAAACAAGAGAACATAACATTATCTATAGACAACAAATTAACTTGATTCTAAATCTCAATGAAAGTAGACTCAGAGGGAGTAAAATAGAGTAAATATCATAATTTTTTTAGCACCTGAAGATATGAAAATGTGTAACTAAAGTTTTGAAAACAATTTGCACATGCCTAGAGTTACTCTTGCTCATGAACATCATGGGTTTGACCCCATGATTAGCTGAGACTTGAGAATGAATGAGGTGAGAGTGGTTCAGAGGAACCTAATTAGGAATTTATGTAATTGAAATAAAAAATAGAATCAAGTCTGAAGTCCTAATTCCCTTTTCTTTCTCCGAGTTTGCCCGAAAAGTAGTAATGCTTCTCTTTTCTTTGATGTTCGGCAAAAGGAGGTAGTAAAAGGTAGTAGGGTAAGGATAAGAAGCAATGAAATAATTGACTTAAGCTTGTGAATATGTTGAATCCTATGTTTTGATGATAACAAATTAAACTGGACATAAAAGTTACTAATCAATGCTTCAGTGATGATAATGCAGGTGTAGGATTAATATGACCTCATTCGAAGAAGAAATCGACAAATTAAAAGTTGCCAAAAAAAATTTCAGGACACATGGGTCGACCGGCCAAGGCAACCGATCGATTGATATTCAGCGAAAGAAAAGACGAGACAATATCGATCTTCGATCCAATCATTGCACCGGTCGATCGGTCAGTACAACAATGACGAGACTATACAAGACTATACAGGTTGATGTACCGATTGACGATGAGATGTACCGGTCGACATCAGGGCATTATCGATTGATGTACTCGTCGAAGGACCGGTTGATCGGACAGAGTCAAATCACAGAAAAAGCAACAACGGTCATATTGATCGGTCGAACGACCCATCACAGCGGTCGACTGGCCATAGAGTCAAATGTAACAGTAACAGCTATTATTTTGAGGAGAAAATTGTGGAAGACTTTTTGAACAAATTTTCACCTGTAGGAGCCTATAAAAGGAGTGCCAAAGCCTAAATAAAAGTATCCAAGTAAGCAAGAACATCCTAGAGCTCTTTTCAAGTTCTTGAACCCAAAGTTGCAATTTCTCCCCTTTTCTTTTCTTAGCTTTGAGTGTGAGAAAAACTTTGTAAATGAAAAGAGTTAGAGGAAAACATTTTCTTTCTGATCTAGTGAGATTGAGAGCTCATTGTAAAAGAAGGCGTGTGGTGTAAAGAGGGTTGTTCTCTCCCTACAAAAAAAGAGAAAGATAATGGATCTCCGGCGGTTTCGAGGTCGAGAAGACGGAACGTAGACGTAGGCCAAAGAGTTGAGAAAAGATTGTCTCCTTGCATTTGTTCAATATATTGTCGAAAAGACGTAGGCCAAAGGGTCGAAAAAATCTTCAATATATTGTCTCCTTGCATTTGTTCTTTATCTTTCACTTACGCCTTAGTTTTTATTGATTTTTTCGAAAGTGATTTTGCGAAAAGATTTTATACACCAATTCACCCCCCCCCTCTTAGTGCTTTTGTCCTACAAATTGGCGGAGTGTGCGTGCTATATCAAACATTTCGATGGGGCAGCGCCTTCATAGGATGTGTCGCCGTCAGTAGTTGTGAAAGTTAGGCCCCGGCGTAACGTCCTTGTATGCCATTCACGACATGTGCTATATGAAATGTTGCGACGGGAAGGCACCTTCGCGATTACCGATGGATGCCTATCTGTATGAATAATTATATGAATCCTAACATATGGATCCTTCTTCCCTAAATTACTAAATAATTATGACATATTGGATTTAATACCTAATTTACAAAATGGATAATAGTTTTGGCAAACAGAATGATAGCACCTTAAAAAAGAGAACATAATTTTATCTATAGACATCATATTAACTTGATTCTAAGTCTCAATTTAGGGGATTATATAGTCGATAGATGTCTTCTAGAGGTGGCCCATACAGATTCTAGAGGTGGCTCCACCATGATTTCTCATGATGTAGCATTTAGCTCCGTACGACACTTAGCTCTATCTTATCTCATTCTATTTTTTAGGAACAAATCAGAAAACAATAGATGACTTGGTAGTCCATACGGATTATAGAGGTGGCTCCCACCTTGATTTATCGTGATCTAGCACTTAGCTCCGTATGACATTTAGCTTCATCTTATTTCATTCCATTTTTAAATAATACAATGATGAACTGGACTCTAGATATGACTCTCATCATGATCAATGGTGTAGCACTTAGCTCCAACCACCATATACGTGGATTGCATGATCCAGATAGATGTAGATGTATGATTCATCATATATAATAATTATATCTCAGATATCAAAAGATGAATCATATCGAATACTCATTCAAATTGAATAGTATTGCATTTTATAAAATCCATTCACGACATATCATATATGCTTTTCAAATGCACAACCAAATAATCATTCAGATATAGTTTCGATAACAAAGAAAAACATGCTGAATTCATAAAAGATGAATACATAGAGTATGAGAAATCAACTTACCTATAAATGCTAACAAAAAGTTTTTCATCCCTTTTTCACTACTTTACTCTTCTACTCCAATAACAATAATAATAATAAACACATTACTAGTATATGAACACAAGCATATCATACATGAAACATAATTAATTACAAAGTTTACATATAACTCATGCATCATTCTTACAACCTAGGTACTTATCTATCACATGGGTTGACTTAGTATTATGACAAATTGCATACATAGGAGAGGAAAATTCATATCTTCTAATATTTATAACCAAATTTCATCATTCCAATTTTTTACTTTCATATTGCAGATATCTTAATCTATAAAACTTTTAGTTCTCATTTCATTATAGTTTATTCTGAGTAAAATTAACATTTAGCCTAACTTTCATATTGTTTATGTGTTCTGACATGCAGAGTGACCTTACTTTTATTATTTATATAAAATAGCAAACATCTCATGTTCTGGTACTTTCAATTTTGTATGAAACTAATTAACATCCTATGGTGCAACTAAAAAAAATACTAGCTTTTATATTTTTTTTGGACTGAGCACAATAAATTTAACAAATGTTAACATGATCTGTCCTAAGTTGCATTCTGATAGACTGAGTAAGGTTTGGCTAAAAAATTATATCTTTCATTTCACTAGACATACCCTTTTCAGGTGATTACAACTGTAAATGAAGCTTAACATGTGAATCATTCTTCCCCTAAACTATCAAATAATTATATGATATATTAGATTTAATACCTAATTTACAAAATCGAATTAACAATTTTGCCAAATAGAATGATAGCGCTTTAAACAAGAGAACATAACATTATCTATAGACAACAAATTAACTTGATTCTAAATCTCAATGAAAGTAGACTCAGAGGGAGTAAAATAGAGTAAATATCATAATTTTTTTAGCACCTGAAGATATGAAAATGTGTAACTAAAGTTTTGAAAACAATTTGCACATGCCTAGAGTTACTCTTGCTCATGAACATCATGGGTTTGACCCCAAGATTGGACACTACAAAAATGAATGTCCAAATTTGGTCAAAAAGGAGAAAGATAGAGAAAGCTCAAGAAGGAAGAAAAATGCTCTTCAAGCCACTTGGGATGAAAGTGAAGATGAAGAGAATGACAACACCTCTTCTAGTGATGACAAAGAAGCCTACATATGTCTAATGGCTAATAGCCATGAGGTATCATCTAACTCATTTGACTCTAGTGATAGTGAATTCTTTAATGTGCATAAGGAGTTTAGAATTCTTGTTAATAAATATGGATGCCTAAAAAAAGAAATATGATGATATACGAACAGAGCTTGAAAATTTGCAAAAAAAAAAAGAATGTTAAAGCATGTGAAAAGTGTGATGTGTTGAATGAAGAAAACTCTAGCTTGAAATTCTCAATTGAAGAATTGAAAATTAAAATAGTACACTAAAATCATTATGTGAAAAATAAAATGTAGAAAGTGCATGCTTGAACAAAAAAATTAATAACTTGAAAGTTGAACTCGAAAAATTCTCAAATGGAAGTAAAATGTTAGATGCCATGCTTAGTGCTTAGTGGATCTAGAATATCTTAAAACAAAAAGGGACTTGGTTTCAATTTGTTTGAAAACAAAAATGACAAAAGAATTTTATTTGTTAAAGCATCATATGATTACACAAATCACATATTATTTGTTTTCATTATGGATATGAAGGGCATTATTCTTATGATTGTAGAATTAGGAAAGGAGTAAGTAAATGGATGAAGAAAATTTGGGTTCCGAAAAGGACCATTACTAACCAAGATGGACCCAAGCAAGTTTGGGTACCAAAAAGATTAAACTCTTAATTTCTTTCTTGTAGGAAGATTCTAAGTACAATGAAGGTAAATGGTATTTGGATAGTGGATGCTCAAGACATATGACCGATGATGCATCAAATTTCATCAATTTGGAAAAGAAAAGTGGAGGAAAAATTACCTTTGGAGACAATAGCAAAGGAAGAGCAATTGGTATGAGTAATATTGGTAAGAATGACAGTGTATTTGGAAAATGTTTGACTAGTTGAAATTTAAAACATAACCTAACTAGCATAAGTCAATTATGTGATAAAACTATTTAGTCAAATTTGAAAAGGATAAATGTTTGATGCTAGATGAAAATAATAAAGTTTTACACATGGGTTTTAGGTACGATAATGTATACAAAATTGATTTTATTAACTTGAAAAATGAAAAATGTCTTGGTGCTATGCATGATGATGTAAACTTGTGGCATAGAAGATTAGGACATGCAAACTATAAATTACTAAATAAACTTTCAAATCATGAATTGGTTAGAGACTTGCCTAAGATGAAATTTGAGAAAAACAATGTTTGGAATTCATGTCTAAAAGGTAAACAAACCAAAAGTTCTTTTAAATTAAAAGAAGTTATTAGTACATATAGGGCATTCGAACTTTTACATCTTGAATTGTTTGAACCTATTGATGTGACAAGCTTAGGAGAAAAAAGATATGTATTTATGATTGTCGATGATTTCTCCCATTTCACTTGGACTATTTTTCTCGCTAGTAAAGATGAAACACTAAACATATTTTTCAAATTTGCAAAAAGAATTCAAAACGAATTTGAACAAAAGATTTCAAAAAATAGAAGTGGCCATGAAGGGGAATTTGAAAATCATAAATTTGAGTTATTTTGTGAAGAAAATGGAATCACTTATAATTTTTTCATTCCTAGAATACCTCAACAAAATTGAGTAGTAGAAAGAAAAAATCGGACTATACAAGAAATGGCTAGAACAATTTTAAATTAAAGTAAATTACCAAAATATTTTTTGACGGAAGCCGTAAACACATCATGATATGTTCTCAAAAGGATTCTACTTAGACCTCTTGAGAAGAAAACATGTTTTGAAGTGTTATTTGGTAAGAAACCAAATATCTCTTATTCCAAGGTTTTTTGTTGTAAATGCTAATTTTGAATGTCAAAGATAAACTAGGAAAATTTGTTGATAAATGTGATGATGGTATTTTTCTTGTCTATTCTAGTACAAGTAAAGCTTATCGAGTGTATAACAAAATAGCATTAGTTGTTGAAGAGTCTATTAATGTTAAATTCAATGAAACTAATGATTTTTTAGCAACAAAGTACATGATGATGATGATTAAGAAATAGTTGAAGTGCAAAGCAACTTGATGTTGTGGACATAGAGGAAGCAAAAGTTTACACCCCAAAGGTGAAAGAAATGGAATAACATCAAAGAGAGGAGAATCAAATCATCCAAAAAATTTGGAGACATGTCTCATCACACCCACTTGATCAAGTTATAGGTAATATAAATGAAAGTATAAAAACTAGAATTTTTTTAAAAAATCTTTGTTTTTCGGCTTTTCTTGCAAACTTTGAGCCCAGCAATATAGATGAAGCACTTGAAGATCCAAATTGGATAAATGTAATGCGTGAGGAATTAAATAATTTTTAAAAAAATCAAGTGTAGAAACTTGTGGAAAGACCCAAAGACCATCCCATCATTGGAACCAAATAGGTCTTTAGAAACAAGTTAGATGAAAATGGTGTCATTGTGATTAGATTAGTGGTCAAGGGTTACTCACAAATTGAAGGGATTGATTTTGATGAAACTTTTACTCCCGTTGCTAGTCTTGAGGCAATTCGAATGTTTTTGGCTTTTGCATGTTATAAAGGTTTTAAACTTTTTCAAATGGATGTAAAATCAGCTTTTTTAAATGGTTTTATAAATGAAGAAGTTTATGTTGAAAAACATCAAAGTTTTGAAAATCCATATTTCCCTAATCATGTTTTCAAACTTTGAAAAGCTCTTTACGGATTGAAACAAGCTCCTAGAGCTTGGTATGAAAGA
Source organism: Pontederia crassipes (assembly GCA_030549335.1). NCBI lineage: Eukaryota > Viridiplantae > Streptophyta > Magnoliopsida > Commelinales > Pontederiaceae > Pontederia > Pontederia crassipes. The sequence goes on from CM060187.1 coordinate 12,431,500, forward strand.
TTGAGTTCATTTTTAATTGAAAATGGTTTTCAAAAAGGGAAAGTTGACACCACGTTATTTTTAAAACATTTTAAAAATGATATTTTAATATTACACATTTATGTTGATGATATTGTTTATGGTGCTACTAATGAATGCCTATGCAAAGAGTTTGAAACTCTTATGCAACAAGAATTTGAGATGAGTCTTGTAGGAGAGCTCACTTTCTTTCTAGGCCTACAAGTGAAATAATCCAAGGAAGACACTTTTCTCAATCAAGAAAAATATACAAAGGAGTTGCTTAAAAGATTCGGGATGAACGAGTGCAAGCCAAGTACAACTCCTATGAGTACTACTACAAAATTGGATAAAGATGAAAAATGTAAGTCCATTGATAAAAAAAGGTATAGAGGTATGATTGGTAGCTTACTCTATTTAACGGGATCTAGGTCAGATATAATGTTTAGTGTGTGCTTGTGTGCCAGGTTTCAATTTGCTCCCAAAGAATCAAATTTAATCGCTGTAAAAAAGATAATGTGCTATTTAAAGCATACATGTGAATTAGGCATTTGGTATGATAGAAATTCCTCACTTGAATTGCATGCCTACATTGATGCGGATTTTGTCGGGTGTAAAGTTGATAGAAAAATACAAGTGGGATGTGTTGCTTTCTTGGTAGCTCTCTCATCTCATGGGCTAGCAAGAAACAAAACTCTATCGCACTTTTTACCGTCGAGGTCGAATATATAGCCGCTGATAGTTGTTGTGCACAAATATTATGGGTAAAATAATAATTTCTTGATTATGGTCTAAATTGTTTCAATGTACCCATGAAGTGTGATAACACAAGTGCTATAGAAATGATCAAAAATTCAATTCAATACTCTAGGACTGAACACATTGACTTGCGATATCATTTCATTACAGAACATGTGACCCTTAAGGACATTGCCATTGAACATGTGTCCACTTAAGTCCAACTTGTATACATATTTACAAAAACCTTGAGTGAAGAATGGTTTTTCATGCTTAGAAGGGAATTAGGAATAATTAAATCTTGATTGCATATGAATTCTAAGTAAAAGTGACTTGGTTATGCAATATCACTTTTGACATGAATTGAACATTAAAAGTGTTGCACAACACTTACATTTATATGATATATATCTCTGGAACATGATTTTAATGGTTAAAATTTTGAAAAAGACTGAAAAATGAGTAAATAGGGAAAGATCGGTCAACCGTTGTGTGACTGAGACCAATTGACAACATTGACCGATGGATTATTTATTTGGAAAAAAACTATCCGATCGACCGCTGGACATGACTGGTCGAATGGTACATGCGAAAATCAAGCACATATAAGTTCAACTGGGCGAATCGGTTGATCCCCTCTTAATCAAACCTCGACCGCTGCCCTAGCCATCGACCACCCGTCCACCTTGTCCGCCGACCGCTCAGCCATCACTGTCGCCATCGTCCTTTCTCACATCTGTCCTCGACGCCGCCGACCGTCCGACCATCATCGTCATCGCCGACTTCTCTCCCTCTCTCTTCCTCTCTTAACTCTCGAACAACAGTCACCCTCTTCTCTCTTCTTCCTTCGCCGCACCGCCGTCGTCCTACTCTCTACCGGCCACCCTCCTCTTCTCTTCTCCTCCTTCAGCCGCTGCCACCATCTTCCCCCTTCCGACCGCCTCTGTACTTCCTTCGACGACAGTCGCCGCCCTCTTCTCTTTTCACCAGCTGCCTCAATCGCCACCTCCGCCAGTCGCCTTCTCTCTCTCTCTCTTATCTCCATCACTAGAGTCCTCTTTCTTCCGGTCTCCCTCTTCACCGTCCAGTCGTCAACCTTCTGGCCTGCCGCAGGCCGTCCCTCTTCTCTCCGACCGCCCCTCTGCTCTCCTCTCCTCTCTTCGTCGACCACCATTGCCTTCATCACAGCTTTCATTTCTGGCCGCCGTCTCCGTCTCTCTCTCGTCCGCCTAGTCTTTGTCACCGGCTGTCGTTTCCCTTTAATCACCCCTTCCGACCATCGAAACAGTCCACTAGTGATCAGAACCCCCTCCGGTCATCATTTCATTTTCCAACCACCATTGTTGAATCCATGGCCGACGACGAAGGGATTCTACCTCTTCGGCTAGTCTTTTAGCACCGTCGTCATTTCTATGGCTCAGGTGGTAGCGTTCATGTCATCTGAAATGAGCCTGAACCTAACTCGAAACCCGAACCTGCACATGTCCAACATGGACAAGGACGATCCCGTGGACGTGCTCGTCAGTCACCTTCTACTGACCCTACTGATTTTGGTCATTTCCTTTTCTATCACATGGACACCACCTTCCAAAAGATTTCCGCTGTACTCGTGGTCGACACCTACTCTATTTTGGAGCCTGGATCACTAGAATTTTACTTTATTTTTGTGTCGATATTCCTGTGGACGAGGAGTACATCCGACCCTAGCCCACTGATGTCATCGGTTCAGTGACCTTGCACTGACAACATCTTAGGATTGGCGAGCCGGCCTCAATAGATTCTGATGATGGAAATGACGCTACAGATGGAGACCCAATGCCAATGGACACTCAGGATGCACCGAAGGCTGGCACTAGCGTTCCTTCGCCCTCGACAGCCCCGACTTCCTATAGCACCTATGATTTCATGACCATTTCACAACAGGTGGATGCCATAGACCGTTGTGTGATCTAGATGGAACGTCGTGCTCGACAGATGGAGCGTGACTCCCGATACCTTGTTGGCTCACTACAGGCCTACTATGCATCGCAGGGAATTATTCCGTCCGTAGCTCGTGAGGATGATAGTCTCGATGAGGAGTAGTTGAGTTGTCTCCCTCTTTGATGATGTCAAAAAGGGGAGAAGTTTAGGACGATGTTATGATGTTATGTGTTTCTTTTGATGATGTTATGCGTTTACGTTTGTACTAGTGTCGTGCACTATTTTGTAGTGACTACAGTCACATTTGTTAGTGCATGAACATATGATGTATTACTAACTATGAATGTAATGTGATGACTTTTTTTCTTCACGATGAAGTGACTTGTTTGATTTCATATCTATTTTGCACCATATGTTCATATTGTCTCAAATTTTTATGAGAATATAAAGGCCACCTATTTAAGGGGAGAAAAATGTGAAATATGCATGAATGTAGGGGGAGCTTGCTCATTACTCACTATCTAAACTTACATTTCATTTTCTTTCTTTCTCTTTCTCTTTATTGTCCAATTAATTTGTCATCATAAAAAAGGGGAAGATTGTTGAATCCTATGTTTTGATGATAACAAATTAAACTGGACATAAAAGTTACTAATCTATGCTCAAGTGGTGATAATGCAGGTGTAGGATTGATATGATCTCATTCGCAGAAGAAATTGACAAATTAAAAGTTGCAAAAATTTTTTTTCAGGACACGACCGGTCAACCCACCGGTCGACTGGCCAAGGCAACCGGTCGATTGATATTCAACGGAAGAAAAGATGAGACAATACCGATCGACCATCCGATCATTACACTGGTCGATCGGTCAGTACAGCAATGACAAGACTATACCGATCGACGTCGAGACTATACCAATCGATGTACCGGTCGACGACGAGATGTATCGATCGACGTTGGGGCATTACTGGTTGATATATTGATCGAAGGACCGGTCGACCGGACAACATAAATTGCAAAAAATGCAACAATGGTCATATTGATCGGTCAATCAACCCATCACAGCGATCGATCGGCCACACAGTCAAATGTAACAGTAACGACTATAGGAGCCTATAAAAGGAGTGACAAAGCCTAAAGAAAAAACATCCAAGCAAGCAAGAACGTCCTAGAGCTCCTTTCAAGTTATTGAGCCCAAAGTTGCAATTCCACCTAAAATTTATTTTAAAAACCTTTTATAATGCTTTCACATATAAGAACAATTAACGAGATTTTGTTTTTCCAAATTTTCACTTTTTTAAAATCGCATTTTCATGCCTTAAGAAAGTTTATGTTGCTTTTCCACTCCAATAATTAACATTGAACCTTATGCCTTAACATGACCTTTATAATACCTATCAATATCATAACATAACATAACATATCATTCATACATCTAATTGTGCATGATTAATTTAGGGATATCACACTTCCTATTGTTACTATTTGGTAGATACATGATATGATGAACTTTGGAAGGGTTTTAGGTGTTAAAAAACTTGATTGAAAAACCTAAAGCCGATCTACCAAACGACCGATTGAAAAGTTGGGCATTTGAAAGATTCAGCTGAGAGTAGATAGCTATCAAATCGGATGACCGTTCTTTCGGACAGGCATCTGCTCTGAGGTGAATCGGTCGGCCCTGTGACAAAACATCACGATCTTCGTATCAAACATTTGATGTCAGACCGAACATCTGATACAACGACTGGTCGGTTGGTATGAAATGACGATAGAAGAGGTGTTAAGATCCCTCCAGATCGGATGACCGAACATCCGAGTAAAATCGAGAATTTCACTTTTCTTAATGGACGTCTGCTCACTAGATTGGACATTTCATAGTACAACACACCATACGCCTGCTCCATGAATCTGATGTCCAGTTTGGATAGGAACTTATACTTTTGATTAATGGATGCTCACTTATTGAGATGACCGCTTGCTCCATAGATTGGACGTCCGATAATACAGCTCGCAAAGAGTATAAGGAAGAAAATCAAACATTCGCTTCATAAATCGGATGCCCAAAACTCATATAGAAGCTTCATATGTTTCTTTTTACTAAATTTGATTGACCTCCCATCATATTTATCTATTCCTGTAGGATGATTTGGTGTTACGCTTGCTCCTTATAGTTTGAATTGGCCTTGTGGTCCAAAGATGGTTTAATATTAAGAAAAGATAAAAGATGTAAGATGTGAGTTGTTTTTGCCTAACTTATGAATTGAGGAGAACTAAGTATGTTACTATTACTTGAGGGAGAAGTGGTCGCATGATCATATACTCCTATTCTTGTTGTGTGGGACTGATCCACTCTAAACAACGAAGAGAATTTTCACATCATTATGTGATATCATCCTCCCCTTATTATATAAACACTGATCTCATGACCTATGGCATAGGTTGTATTATTTCGCAAGGTACACCCTTAATTGGAGAGTTCTCACTATCGAAGAAGATGAAAGAAAAAAATGAATCATTGAAAAGGGAAGTACGATTTCCATGACTACCGTTATTGATGATTGATCTTACTGAACAAACTATAGATTCATCGAGTAATAATGCCAAATATTGGTCACTACTATTGAACAAATAATACTGATTTTACGATATCAAATATTGACTCCTGAACTATTGAACCCTATCTTACAATAAAGTATAACTTGCTTTTGACTTTTGTCATCTAATTACAAAGAAATTCCATGGAACACTAACTCAATCACACTGTGACCTCTTCAATCAAAGAGACATTTCGTCTCAATATTGCTAAGTGTTGAGCATCTTCCTTCTATGTTGCTATGAATGGACTATGGTGTTTATCTAAAGTTCTTACTCATATTATGCCTCTTTATTGTTTATATGATCTTCACCAATGTTACAATTAGTGATGCTTATACTTAAAGATATATTTCATGTCTTATTTGTTAACACACTAAGCATTTTCACTTATAAAGGCTATGTGACTAGTGTCGAGACGAGACTCATGTTATACGTGTTATTTTGTCATTCCCGAGCTTTCGAATTTATTTATTAGACATTGTTCGATATGTACCATAGTTACTCGACTTTCTCGTTAATGTTTTATTGCGGTTAAATTAGTAAAGGTGTATAGTTCAGATAACAATCTTGAAAGGAGACATTAGTTAAATGAGGAAAGTTGAATTTCAGGATGATATTATATAAGATAAATATATATTATTAATAATTTAATGAGAAGTAACCTTTTGTTAGCTAATATAAACTGTTGAGTAACATAAACCTAAAATTCTATCCGTTGAAATCCTAGTGGTCAACAAAGGTTGAACAACCAAAACCAAGGGCCACAAGAAGCCTAGTTGGAAACATGAAGTAACCGGTCCATAAGTTCATAATAAGACCTTATCGCATATTTCCTCTCATCCTTCGCTATTGGCTTCCACAGCGTCCACGTCACACGTAATATCCCACGCTCACTGCAGATAAACTGACTCGAGCCCCCTCCTCTTCTCTCTCCCCAGTGCCCCCCCCCCCCCCCCCCCCCCCCACCCCCACCCCACCCCACCCCATGCTTCATCGTCGAACTTTCTCATGTTCATCTCTATAACTCGATCGCCACCTTCCAACTGATACTACTACGTACTGATACCAGTGCTCCAGCACCGGTCCGCTCGTAATGGCTTCCGCCGCCGTTGGCTCCTGTTTCTCCGCCACCATCTCTCTGCGCCTCCCCTCGAAGCTCCCACACGGCGGCGCCGACGTCGTCCTCCGCCTCGTGTGCCCTCGCGGCTGCCGCATTTCGAGCCTGACCCATTTCAGCAAAGACAGCACCTCCTTGGTCCTACCCGTTTCTCCGCGCGCCGGAAGACCACACAGGTCGACATTGGCCGCAGTTGTCCAAGAGGAGACGGCTGCAACGACTGAGGAGGAGGAAGGCGAACCATTGCCAGCGGCGGCGGAGGAGCAAGGAGAGGAAGGGGACCAGCAGTCGGAGGAGGCGGCCCCGCCCGGAGCCACCTCACAGAACACGAAACTGTACTTTGGCAACCTGCCGTACAACTGTGACAGCGCTCAGCTTGCAGGGATCATCCAAGAGTATGCCAGTCCGGAGATGGTTGAGGTTAGGATTATATATCTAATCAGATTTTGTTCTCTGATCTGATGGATTCAGAAGCATGAAACCTTCAGAAATTGCGGTCCGCTTTGCAGGTGCTTTATGACAGGGAGACTGGAAGAAGCAGAGGTTTTGCCTTTGTCACCATGAGCACTGTGGAAGATTGCCAAGCAGTCATCAACAATCTCGACGGAAGTGTAGGTTTTATCTTTTCCTGATAATTAGACATCGTGATCATGTAGCAGATGTATTCACGATCAGTTCATCGTTTACAAAAATCCAGCAATATGGTGGCCGAACAATGAGGGTGAACTTTTCCGACAAGCCGAAGCCAAAGGCGCCATTGTACCCTGAGAGCGAGTTCAAGCTCTTCGTAGGCAATTTATCTTGGTCTGTCACGTCTGAAAGCCTCACCCAAATGTTCCAGGACTACGGCAACGTGGTAGGCGCTCGCGTCCTTTACGACGGTGACACCGGCAGATCCCGGGGTTACGGCTTCGTCTGCTACTCCACCAAGGAGGAGATGGAGAACGCCCTGCAAACTCTTAATGGAGTGGTAAGTATCTTTGACCTGTTTCTTCTTCCTTGCTCACAATAATGTGCATGTATCTTTTATCTTTAAGCAGGACTAATTAAGCTCAAACTTAGCCCATCTATGCTTCCGTACATTATTAGTGTTCTTGTTTCTGATCAAGTTATTAATTGAGTATTCTTACCGGAAAAAATATTAATTATTTGAGTATTGATATGCAGGAACTAGAAGGCCGAGCCATGAGAATTAGCTTAGCTCTGGGCAAGAAATCCTAAAGTCTGATGAATGGATGAGTAGAGATGCTTCAAAGCAAAGCCGACATTGGTTTTCTCTGGAACTTAATTTTGATTTGTCATGCAGATCAATTGCTGGTAGGGGGCTACTACTCAACATGGCAAATGCTCATTTGTTCATAAATTAGCTTGTATTTGGTGAAGCTTTTTCTCATTTCTGATAGCTGATACAAGGGACAATTTCTACTATGACATTATTTATGATGACACATTGCCACAATTTTTGTTATCATCATTGTTTCTATGCTTTGTTATATTTATGCCAAGGGTTCTTTGCGCGTCAAATTATTATATGTATTATTTTTTATATTTTCATTAATTTTAACTTAGAACAATCTATGATGATGCTCAATAAACTATTGAACAATATAGTAAACTAAAAATAATTATTAATTTTGTCATAAACTTAATAATATCATAAAGAGTTAATTTCTTAAATTTAAAACTCCCATGAGCTATAGAGATTTTCAACGTCTAACCATAGTATATGAAATTAACGTAGCGCGTTGGGATGCCACCCCCTCCCTCCAACGCCGACAAGGGGAGGAGGAAGCACCCCCTCATTTTGTATTTTCTAGTATATATTATTTTAAAATTGTAAACATTAAAAGAGAGTATAGAAGGATAGTTTGGTCACTACATAAGTAAAAAAATAGCAGATGGATTAAAGTAGAAATCACAGTATAGTTTGGAGACGCGCTACGATAAGTTCATATATTAGGTTTAAAAGCGAAAAATTGTCATAGTGATGCGTTGAAATTATAACAAATAAATTTGATAGCAAGCGCACTAGTCGTATCAAGTAATAAAGTAAAGAGTAGAGTGTTGAACCCACAAGAAATTAGTTAAATATAATCTATCCTAATAATCTACTAACAAAAGAAAATGGTGTTGTGATATAAAAATAGAAACTAAAGATGCAAAAAATTAGATAACAGAAAATAAAATAAGGATGTTTAACTGGCATGAACAACTATGAAGATTGAATTATAACGATAATAAATAGATTCAATTCTTAAGACGGATTAGGATTACTTAATTTTTTTTTGCTGAGTAAATCAAATTATCTTAAGTCTTGCAAAACTTAGGATCACAAACGTTGAGTTAATCTTCAGTTAAGAAAGATATTAAGATGTATTAAGTTGTAATTCCTAAAGTAACAGTCATTCAATGCTGGGTATAAACTGATAGGCCGCACAAAATCTAGCACAAACGATGAGTTACTAGTTTCGTGTTATGATTGTTTCAACTCTAAAGTTAAATAATGATATGTTGAAAATTATTAAATCCTAAAACTAACCACCTCAAATCTAATTGTAGTCTTATATCAGAGTACAATAATCTCAATAGAAATCATTAAGCATAGCAATCACGATCAAAAGAAATTAAAATAATTATATTAATTCAGATCTAACAATCGAGTTCATGCAGTTTTCTCGTAAACATTAAAAATCTCTATTACATAAAAGATAGAAATAATGAAATCTGAGTAAAGAGCATCCAAACAATAATTAGAAGACCAAATTCATAGCATCCAATGATCTCTGGATTGCTGCAAAGTACACGCACTGAGTTGCTTCTTAGTTTTTTCCCGAACAAATATCGAAAACTCTTAAATTCGTCCTCTGCAATGTAGCACAAGTCCTTAGTCTCAAGCACCTCCAAGAACCACAAGAACACATTTTTTGTCTCCGAGGGCCTCTATTTATAGCCTCTAGGTGTCCTAAGAGTTTTGGTAAATTTTTAGTTTGATTGAGAGTCTTTTTATGTCAAAATAATAAAAAATTGAAATAGACTTTGATTGGACTTTGAAACCATCCAAAACATCTTCAAATCTAATTAAATATGTTTTCTAATAATCCTTGAGGCTTAGGATAAAATTTGGGTTCGATCTGGACTTAAAATTTTTCAGAAAAATCGAAGAAATCTCCAAAATAGCCTTTATAATGACCCACATATCTGTAAACAGCCCTAACAGTGCATTTCACGGCTCATAACACTGATTTCATTGCCCTCACGGTGTCTAAATTGGAGTAGAAGCGTGTTTTTAATACCCTGTAACTTAGATTTCATGGCCCGTAACTCGGACAAGTTTCTGACACAAAACTGGGCCTTTAAACAGGTCGTTACAGGGCTGTGTCGCCCCTGCTGTTACGGTCGTTACACATTCATCATGGCCCGTTATATTCAATTTCAGCCTTGGCAGCCTTCACTAGTTTTCACTTTTTGGCTCTGTTTAACTCCTATTTAAGTCAAGTTTTCTCCAGTAGCTTCGTAATTCAATTTTCTTTCTTTTTCTGCAATAAAATATAGAATTTGGATAGATTTCTACTTTTATAAAATTAAAGAAAATAAGGTCATAAAAATGATGCATGCTATATGAAAATGAATCGAAATGTGATTAAATGCATAACTAATTATATGTTGTATTTTGTATGCATCATATAGTTCATACGCGGTTTAATGAATTAACCTTGTCATAGATTATCAAAATTTAAAGATAACAACAATTAATTTTAATTACTTTTTGGACATCATTAAGTATTTCCTAACATGTACACTCTTAGCATACATTAAATATTCAAGTATAATAAAATAACCCTACTTTTAACAATTGAATCTAATGGTATAAATATAGTTTATTATCACGTATGTTTTTCTGGTTAAAACTAAGCTTCTTTACCAATTGTTTTACATATTAACATACTCTTAAAATGTAACGTCCGAAAAAAACTCCGCCACGTGGAGAAATCCCCTCTCGTAAGCTACTTTCTTCGGTACTTGACTATTTTGTTGACCATGACCCAGATGGTCAAGAAGAATGGACATAAGCGGAAGACTTGAATAAACTATTACGAATTAAGAAATAAAAATCCAGAAGCCAGACAAAGTAAGATAAATGTACATCAAGTCTATGCCATAATACAACTCTATAGGTCCCACACATAATCCAAACTATAGTCTCCGTACACAAATCAACCAAGCACGCATCCATATCATATAATTGTGGGGACCAAACAGGAGAGCAAGCTCAATCGTTAGCATAAAGTTAAGTGTGAATTCGTATATGTCATAAGGTAATCCGTCAGAAAATGCATGAAACAAATCGTTGATGTGCCTTGAATTACGTACCATGTACCCAAAATTATGAATGAAAAAAATGAGAAAAAGAAAAAAAATGAGGATATGTGGCGGAAGCGGAGGACTTGGGCTGTTACGGTTAGGGTTTTATCATGATCTCTTTTGCTAATAGTAGATTTCTTATGGCGGCAACCTCCTTTGCCCATGGATGTTTCTCTCTTGTTCACATTGAACAAGAGTGTTTTACCACATTAAATCTTTGTGTTCATCTTTTCTTTCTCTCGTTATTTTGATTGTTCATCAATCCTCGGTGTTTTACCCACAACACAAATATATAAATCAAACATAAGGGAGAATCACTGTTGTGATAAATCTGTGCAGATATGGGAAATAGTCAGTATTTGCATACTACATACACGTATGTGAAGATCGGATTCCTTTTACCAGAATGTAAGCAAGTTTTAAATTTATAATCCCAACTATATTTCTCAGGTTGCAAGTATACAACCGTCGTCGATGTACAGATTGGGGTCGAACCATAGAGAGAGAAGTTGCATTTGTTCTTAGACTTATATAGGAATGAGAGAAGAGAATCTGATTTGATAGTAAGAGAGTAAGGGTATATTTTTATATTTTATATTTTGTAATTTGTTTGTTATTTTTGTGTTTAACTAGAAAACTCGAGTAAAATAAAATCTAGAATAAGTAACATTGCTTCAACAATATATAAAATAGAGGCATGAGGGATCATTCTTATGGGGGAACTCGGCGAACAGATATTGTTTCTTTTAAGATTGCATTCGGATGATGATACTTAGTGGGTATTTTTCATTCTCATTAAAGATAGCCATTGGTTCTCCTACTTTCGTATTTGAACCGAGCCACTTTACCAGTAGGTGATATCAGATTAGAAGTTCGTAGAAACCTCTCTTGATTCATTTTACATAGGAAAGTAAAGACCATTATTACGATTCCTCTTCTCTACAGTCATACTAACCTTTCGGCTCATAGCATGTTGTTAATGACGTCTGTTTCCTTCTCAGGGAAATCATCGCATGAAGAAGAACTTGCAATCACAGCATTCGCATAAATAACAATAAGATAAAACACCATGAAAGCACATCATCCGAAATCGAGTAAAAACATCAAACCGAATCCACACCCATCAAATGATCCCTCAACCTCATTGGCTAATTAGTTATACATAACTATGAAGATCACAGCACAAAACATCATCATCCTAACACTAAACATTGTTCAATAGAGAGAACTATAGAAATAACAATCGAAAAAAAAGGAAAGACATGAAATGCAACAAGCAGCACTAGGATTAGAGCTCCAGCTTCCCCTCTCGGCTCACCTGGTCTTCTTCCTCTCCAAAGTGGCTTCTTTCTTTCTTGTAGGTTGGGCTCCTCCATGCCTCTAGTGTATCACATTGCCTCACTAATGTTCCTCACGATAATTGCTGGCCAACTCCCCTTTCCTTGAGACATTCTTTCCTTTTTATATATATCCTAGCATCACTTATGTCCACCATTTGACTTTAACACCTATCCCTTTTACAACATCATCTTTTTGTTCAGCCATTTGATGTGCAACACTTCTCCAGCCTGATACACCACATTCTGTCTTTGATTCCTCTCTCTTTCTTTCATCAGGCAGGTGGATGTGTGACATCTGTCCTAGTGCTTTTATTTTTTTTTTTGCAAATTCTATTTTTGTTCCCTGCGCGCGTCAGGTGACAACTATCATTTTTGCTAGCTCAACTTCTAGTCTTACAAGCACCGGATACCCCCATATAGGGACTCTTTTAACTTGGTTGCTAGATACCCCCATGCAACGTGAGGATACCTGCTGAAAGATAAAAGTTTATAAATTTAGGAGATTTTATCTATGTTTTCTGCAAAAGAGCTAAGATGACATGGATATTTCATATATCAAGTAAAAGGTTAAAAATGTAGATTTTATGTTATTTAATTACAGCGTAAATCAAGAAAATCATGCTTCTACCCTAATAATAATGAGTAAGAAATCCATGTCATCAATCACCATGGAGAATCAAAGAAGATATCATCGTCATGGTTCATGTCATTTCATTTCATTTCATTTTCATATTCATATTCATGTTCATTGTTCATATTCATAAGGACAAAGCTTTCATTTCATCTTTAGTCGTTCATTTTCTTTCATCTTATCCATAGGTTGGAAGAGCTATTCACAGTTAAGGAATATCATTGCAAATACATAAATGCGTAACTACCTAAACCATGGTGGGTCAATGGGGCTAGTGCCCCATCGGGCAAGATGAACTCGTGCAAGGTGGAAACATTTGTAGGGCAGAATCTCCCATCTAGATAGACAAATGGAAACCCTCATATTTTATCTTATCAATCATGTGTCTCTTTCGAGCACTTGGATCAATCAAGGCTATATGGAGCAAAGGTGGCATCAAATCATGTTTAGGTTCATATTACTCGGTATCAATCAGGTTGACAGAAACTTATCAAATCAAGTGGTATAGATTAAAATCATGTTCTTTCTGTCTACAAATCGGACACTGTCGTTTGGTGTGCGTTCAAAGGTTGTCTGAAAGAGAAGCGGACGCCCATTTTTATTTTTATCCATCAGTCGACCGAAAAGGGTGCGATCATCTATTCTGAGTTTATCCATCAACCGTTCCAAGGCCGTATGTGAATTGGCCGATCGAAAGGTTTTCGATCATTTGTCATAGTCTAATGAGATTCTCAAACTTTCAGTCTGCTAAAACTTGATCGGTCAGGGATTGTTTTCCTTGTCCATCGTCAGAAGACTTTTTTGGCATGATAATTCAAATCGTTTAACCGAAATATTTCCGATCAACTAACAAGTTATCGTTGCCTTTTGAGTAACATTTTCTAGTTCTGCCGTTTGAAGGAGTTTCGAACTTTCATTCTGATCCATATTGATCATCCGATCGAGTTTCGGACGTCTGATATAGAAGTCATTATACTTTTGTCGAGCTAAATTGAATGTCCATAAAAGGTTTCGATCGTCCGTTCTAGATTGGCAAAGAAGTAGGTCATTGTGGAATCCTTAAGTTTTCACCAGGTTTTCACACAAAACATAGATCTAAACATTTCAAGATATTTTCCTATCATATTGATGTCAAGGTAATCACAATATCTTTATTTCATTTACATTATGTACCTTGTGCGAGCATAGATCTAAATTCCTACATGTATGCATCATAATATTTTCCATATCAGGATCATATCGTCACCATTTGCATAATATTCAATCATATCTATAACATATAGAGGTGCATACTTTATTTATTCTAATGTGTATTGAACATCCAATTAACATCATGTCAATATAGCATATTTTCATGTCAATAACATCCAACATCAAGTAAAAGATCCATTCGTAATTATTCATAGCAATAATAAATTCATGATTTCTAACTAAAATCTTATGAAACTTAAACCTCAAATAATCCAACAACATGCAAACTTTCAGGATTTCTACCCCATCACCCAAATCTCGAATTGCACTACTTTTTGATGATCGTTCAATTGAATCTTTTAGTGTGGAAACTCTAGCCTCGTCCTCCTCTCCCTTTTATGTTCCTTGAGCCCTCAGTACTTGGAGGAACTCCTCCAAAACTCTCTAGTCAAGACGACAATGGAGCAAGAGCACAAAGATTGGCAAAACGAAGGAAAATGCGATATGAAGGAAACAGAGAAATGAGTCCCCAATAGAGGAAAGGGTTGTCGGAGCGCGCTAGGGAACAAGCGTAGGCGTTCTCGCCGGAGCGCGCTAGGGAATAACGGAAGCAGCAGAAATCAGTGAATTCATGGTAAGTTCCTCACATAAAAAAAAGAAACGGTTAATGATACAATCAACCAACCACGCCCATTGGCGCGCTGCCTACAGGAGAGAGGAGAAACTATGCATTTTTGGGATCTTCGGGTTCATACTTCAATGGAGAAAGCAGTTGAGAATCGGAGTCAGATGCTTCTTCTATTCTTTTACCTGGCGCAGCTGGGCCATCCTGGACTTGAACCAGAGACCTCGCCCGTGAAGTAAATCATCTAGTTAATAGGTTTATAAAGTTGGGGTTTCATGCCCATTGAAGCATCAAGATCATGATGGAGGAGTTACAAATCTCAAGCATTACTTGGGTGTAATGGAGGAAAGAGAAGATCGAAACCGATCCCCTTCAGCTTCTGTTGGTTGCGCTTCTAGACGCCCAAAAGAGTTTCAGTCATCCGGTCATGTGTAGACTAAGTTGCCATTTTTGTTGCAATAACGGGCGTCCGTTCTAGGTTTCAGGTATCCGCTGATCCGATGTCAGCATTAATACAAAGTTTTTAAATTTTATGAAATTTTGGTGTATTACATTATAATACCCATAGAAAAAGGATTCCTCCCCGAATCTTGTACATAGTAGGGCTTACCGAATAAGTGTGAAAACTCCTTGCGCATCTCGGACTTGAGTTCCCATGTACCTTCCCATGATGATACTTCCATGCGACCTTGACTAGTGGTACCTCCTTGTCCTTCCAGTAGTGTACCTTGTAGTTTATATCCTCGTGGGATACTCCGCATAGGTGAGGTCCTCCTTCAAGTTCGGCTCTTCGATCCTGACAACGTTGGGGTCATCATGCTTGTACTTCCAGAGCATGGAGATGTGAAGACATTGTGAGCTCTTTTGTAGGAAGGAGCTAGGGCCAATCTGCACGCTCCATCTCCGACTAGCTTGAGAGCCTCAAATGAGCCAATAAACTGAGGATTGAGCTTCCCTCGTTTACTGAATTGCATGACATCATAGGAGATAACTTCGGTTGTCCCTAACCTCTGACTCTGAAAATCTGCTCTCAACATTTCTTGTCAGTGTAGCTCTTCTGTCATAACTATGTAGTCTTCTTCATCTTCCTGATGATATCCATTGTATCTGCATACTCTTGAGCTTCGACTGCCAACTCCTCGCTCATACCTATCCGCTTGTTGACCTCGCCCTAGTGTGTGGGCGATCGGAAAGGTCTCCCATACATCACCTTGAAAGGCTCTATGATGATGCTAGAATGAAAGTTGTTCTTGTACGAGAACTCGATCAATGGTAGATGCTCATCGCAACTACCATTAAATTCAAGCTACAAGCTCAGAGCCTGTCCTCTAGTGTCCGGACTATCCTCTCTAATTGTTCATCTATCTGTAGATGGAAGGTTGTATTGTAGCTCAGTCTTGTGTTGAAAGCCTTTTATAAACTCTTCCAGAACCTTGATGTGAACTAGAAATCACGATCTGATACAATCGAGATTCGGATACTATGAAGTTAGATGATCTCTTGTACATGCACCTCCAGTATGCTCTCCACTAACTACTTCCATGCCTTTGTCAACCTGTCGACCATGACTCAGATGGTGTTGTGACCCTTCGTCTTGGGCAGATCTGAGATAAAATTCATTGTGATATTTTTTCACTTCCATTCTAGCACTACTAATGGCTTCATTAGTCCGTACGACTGGTTCTTATCCTTCACCTGTTGACATATTATGCACTTGGAGACGTAATGGGCTATCTCACTCTTCATGTCGTACCACTAGAAGCTACACATGACATCCTTGTGCATCTTTGTGTTGCCCCAATGTATCACAAACTCTGACATGTGGATTTCATCAAGCACCTCTCTTCTGACCGTCATGTCGTTCGAAACTAGAGACAATTCCGATACCTGATCCCTCGACCTTGAAAACTTCTAATTCATTCTAACACCACTTGAACATCTTCGTGTATTCAGTGTCGACTGATGTGAGAATTATATGCGCAAGTATACTAGGTCGAATCAAGTAATAAAGAGTAAGTACGAGTTATCGATCCCACGAGGACTAATGACTTAAAATTTTCTAATCTAACAAGTTATAGTGAGGACGTTTAAATTCACATTGTGTTACAGATAGAAAGTAAAAGGTAGAAATAAATCAGAAATGGAAAATGATAGATGTGCCTTAATTCAAAGAAGAGTCAATATAGGATGAACTTAGGGTTCATACCTTGTAACCCCCTATTTTGCTCTTAATTAACAATTAAAACATAATTAGATTTATGTGATGGAAAGATCGCTAACAATATAGGTTTTAGTTAAGACAACCTAACTATCACAATTATCAATAGATAAAAGATGTTAAACAAATCAAGTTTTAATCTACGATAATAATGATGCTTTCAGATGCAGATCTATGTTATTAAATATTGAAACCAGTCAGATAATAATCCATAATTCACAGTCTCAAACAAATCATCGAAAATTGACCTCGGAATAGCCGAACTCGGCCTGGGTTCAAGATAACTCGGCCTAGGTTGAGCCTAGAAAATCAATGTGTAGACACAGGACGCGGCCCAAATTGCGTAGGTGCCTGGCCCGGGTTGATCAAGCTCGGCCCGGGTTTAGTATAAAACAGATTTTGACGATATTCAAATTGATTATTATGTACAAAATTCACATGCAATTTTTGCAAAACAGCTAATAATAAACATGTGAATCTATCCAGCTATGATAAAAGCATTAAGCAAAGACTAAACTTTGGTTCACATAAGTCTAAAATCTAGAATAATTCACGAGCAAAACCAAGGTTCAACTTCAATCTTCCCCTAACGATAAAATAACTCTATAGACAATCGTTTTGACATCAATATAAGAAAGATAAGCATGGAAGTTGTATTAAATTTATAGAGGGGACTCCCAGTTAATTAATCCTTCTGCTTTGCTCCTCAGTCGAGTGGACATCACAGAAGATCGCCGGAAAGTATGGAGAAAACCTCTGGAACGCACAGTAGTAGATAGCAAACAATCATCTTCTAAGCGACTAGGGCACGAAAATTCATGAGCATGGGATCAGGCCAAAGTCTTCAAACAATAGTATTTATAGAGGAGAACATTTCCCTAGGGTTACACGCCATTTTATGATGTTAATTTCATGTTAAACAACACAAAAGTTTGAGCCATTTGATAAAACATCATCTAATAAGCAAACCTGGCCTGGGTTTCCACGGTACCCAGCCCAGGTTCAAGCGTCACGCACAACCCGTGCCGGGTTCGGTCTCACGATCAACTTGGCCTGGGTTTGATAATCATCCGGCCCGGATCTTGTACAAAATAGTGTAACATAGTGTTTATGCTCGGATTTCTGCGTTCTTTGGGTCCAATCGCTCCAAACCTCCTAATTCATAATCTTAAGATCAAAATAAACCAAACGTGGGTAGCTTTTGACTCTAACATATTTTAGAAAAGTAAATAAAGAAAGAGATGTGTGCCATAATAAAACTATGGAAAATGACCTAAATGATGCATGTAAAATATGTATAAATATGCATGCATCATCGACCATCTATGCAGTGATGATTTTGCTGATCAGGCTCGACTGTAGCCATCACCAGAATGGCCATGTCACTTGCAACTTGAAATTTCCACTAGTTTAGTTCCTCAATCATCTCATACTTGTGGAGCTACAATAAGGCCAGAGAGGCCTCCCATTTTTTACTAAGAGCATCAGCCACTGAGTTCGCCTTGCTAGGATGGTAGTTGATCGTGAAATCATAGTCCTTGAGGAACTCCATCTCTTTACGCTGTCGCATGTTGAGGTCCTTATGGGTGAAGATGTATTTTAGGCTCTTGTGGTTGGTGAACACCTGAAAATCTTCACCATACATGTAATGCCTCCAAATCTTCGAACGTGATCGCTACCAGCTCTAAATCGTGTGTCGGATAATTTACCTCATGCTTCTTCAGCTTCCTCAAGGCATAGGTCACTACCTTCCCGTGCTGCATGAGGACACATCCAAGGTTGGTACTGCAAGCGTCGCTATAAATGATGTACCCTCTACTTCCCGACGGATGGGTGAGGATCGGAGCAGAGGTCAATCGATTCTTCGATTCTTCAAACCTATTCTCGCACTTCTCTGTCAAATAAACTTCTCATTCTTCTTCGTCAAATGGGTGAGCGAGGCTGTAATCTTCAAAAAATATCGGATGACGCACTTGTAGTATCCCACTAGAGTGAGGAAACTACGAATCTCCATTGAATTCTTTGATCTAACCTAGTTGGTCACTGTCTCAACCTTCACTCAGTCCACTGCAATCCCGTGTCCGGATACAATGTGCTCGGTTCGGGTTGATCAAGCCCAGCCCGAGTTCAATATAAAATAGAATCTCGCGATATTAAAATTGATTATCTTGCACAAAATTCAGACACAATTATTGCAAAATAGCTAATAACAAAAAGTAAATTGATAGTGAAATTGAGGAGTGTAGTGATAACTTGCTGATTTTTGGGTCAAACTTGAGATTTTTCAATTTTTGGTTTAACTCCCTAACTCACTCTCTACTGCAGTGCACATGTCAATTGTAGTAAATCCTAAATGTCGTATCCACAGTGATTTGAAGCCAAAGACTCCCTAAACAATCTATACTAGCCTAAACTTTAAGTGGCAAAAATAGGAATTTGAAAAGAAAGTGAAAACGGATTTTTAATTATGGCAAAATGATAACTATTTTTGGACTTTTGGAAATTTATCTAAACTAAATTATAAATGCTAAATTAAGATCTAAAAGGGTTTATCTATCAATAAAGAAGGTTCTCCTATGAGTTGGGATTCATCTAATTTAATTATGAATGGAATGGAACAAGTTATCAATTTTTAGTCAAATATGATTCAATCTTTACATGGGTGCTCTCACAGCTGAATTTTTCCAAAACTAATCATTATATTCTTATATAAATTGAATTAGAGGAGGATCCCTACTGAATATCAAGTTATCATTAGGCTCAAACTCAAGTTCCTTGCTGATTTTTTGGCAATTTAGTGAAATCTGAAATGATAACAATCAATTAAACTTTAAATATGAGGAAATTACTTCAATTAACTAAACAGGAATGAAATCAATCCAACATTAGTGCTAATACTTCTTAATTTATCTCTAAACTACAAGACAATTTTAAATCAGCCTCTCAACTGCAAATGGAAATGAAATCCACATTTTCACTAATGAATTGGATAAAATCAGCTCATAATTACATATGGGAACTCAGCACATGCAATTGCTTCTTGGTCCATCTCTGAACATCAAGAAAACCTTAAGTTCACCTCTCAGTGATTAATCAAATCAGGGGTTTAACAATAACAAGGCAGATTCCACAAATTCAGGAATTCAAATTTGGAAATCAGGATTGAAAATCAGAAATCAGCAATGAAAAGTTGCAACACTTCAAGGATTGAAACCTTGGAATTATCATTGTCTCTTGATTCATTTCTGAACAAGAAGGAACCTAAAGATTAGCTTCTTAGCTACTAAGAAATCAGGGCTCCACAATGATGAAAACAAATTTGACAATTCAAAAATCAAAAATGGGGAAACAGATTTCAGAAATCAGAAAATCAGATTCCTAATTGGGATTGAATCTAGAAACTTGGCATTGGTTCTTGATTCATTTCTGAACAAAGAGTAGATCAAAGGACAACCTTTCAGTTATAAATACAAGTAGGATTTTACAATGACAAGAACAAATTCATATGAGTTCATAATCCACAAAATTAGAAAATAAGAAATCAGTAAATCAGTGCAGGAATTCAGATTTGTCCATACCCTTCCACAATTAAACTAGATTACTATCCTATCCTAGAAGAAATGGGATTTAGCTCCTCATTGTTACAAAGTTTGATACAAAATAGAGGAGGAAGCAGATACAAAACATCCTTGAATCTGGTCCGTCGACAGGAGAAATCAGAATTGCCAGTACTTCAGCTCCTCTCCTTGCTTCCTTCCTGCTCAAACCCTTGCAGTGGCCAGCCCCCTTTCTCTCCTCTGGTTTCTCAGCTTATATCTGACCTTCCTACATCAGCCAAAAAGCAAGTGGTCCCCCCTACTTTTTCCTCCTTGTGCAGCCCTCTTTTCCCTGCTAGAAGGGCCAAAACAACAAGCATCAAAGTCCTTGAATAGGATTTTAACAAATAAGGATTAGGACAATGACAATTATCAGCTCAAATATCAAATGGGGTTTGGTGTTGTGCAGGAATGAAAACCATAAATAAAAAGTGATAACTTTGCATATATCATGGAAAATGTCCAAATATGAGTGGTTCAAGGCATTGAAGACATCAAAGGAATTAGGATGGCAAGTGAATGAGGTCAGAAATCAAATGTGGATAAGATTCCATAGGAACGATAACTTTTGTGCCAAAAATGATAACTTGATGCCATAAAAATGATAACTTATCATAACTTTTGTTGTGATTGTCCAAATGTGATCAAATCAGAGTAGCAAGGAGTTAGGATAATAATATAATGATTGCCAAATGCTTTTATGCAGAATTGATAACTTTGCATATTGAATGACAGTTTTGCCCTAAAATGATAACTTGACACTAAAAATGATAACTTATGAAATGGAATGATAACTTTGCACAAGTTGAAATATGATCATCCAAATATGATTAATTCATGATGGCAGGGGATTTAGGGCAAGATAATCACTAGAAATCAGCTAAACTAGAAAAATGATAACTTGCACTTTGGAATGATAACTTGCCCAAAAAATGATAACTTGGCATAGAATTGATATATTTATGGATTTTAGCATTTCAGAACCTCTATGCACATGGAATTAAGTATAAAATGAGAAAGATCAACTAGTTATCACAATCCATGCATTCCAAGCATATTTGGCCAAAAGTTAAGCAAAATAAGGGCTCGATATGGGAGAAATGAATCTAAAATGGGATAAAAACCTATTTTGATCAGCTAGTGATCAAACTCCCGCAAGCTTAGCCTTTTGCTTGTCCTCAAGCAAAACATTCAAAAATTAAGGACGAACTTGAATTAACAGTCCACAAATGAATTCAAAACCAGCTGATTTTAGTCCAATGAGTTTTCCACTTCGCCAACACTTCATTCTTTCCAAAAACTCAATTTCTAGCTAGGGAATCACAGAGGCTAAAGCAAATTTAAGCCATGGAAGAAGTACTAGCAGTAACAAGTTTGAATTTCAGGGATTGTCAACTTTACAAGGGGTTGAACTAAAAATCCCTTCATGAACAGATTTTTCGCTGCTTAAATAGGTTTAACACCTGACTTTTATTCATGAAAATGCAAGTAGACAGGTCAAGGCCTGATTTTTATTCATGCTGGTCACAGGATAAAAATCCTGGCTTTATTCAGGAGGAGTTCCTTTTTGGAATTTCACTCTCTTTATTTATGCACGCATGCAATGCAAAATGCAACTTTTCATTTTTTTTCTTTTCTCCATTTTTCTTTTTCTATTCTGTTCATGAAGAGAGCAATAGTTCAAACTCAAGTAAGGTTTAGATCCCTTTGTCCAAAAAGTCAAGTTTTCCTATTTGACATGGCAGCAAGAACCTTGACTCCCTTCTAGACATCTTATATTTTCAATTTAATCCATAAATGTCAGCTAGTGTTACCCACAAAAAGAAAATTTTTCAGCTGAAAATTGATTCAAAAGCATCTGAATTGATAAGTCAATTAAAGCAAGAAGACTAATGGCCAAATTGGCTACTTGGTATTGGAGTGTACTAACTGTCATAATGAAGTATTTCATCCATTTTAGAGTTAAAATGAAGGCAAGAATTGAATTGAGCCCAAAAATTGATAACTAGTGATAACTTGTCAAAACTAGTGAACACTAATGATAACTTGTTCAAACAGTGATAACCTGGTGGTAAATAATGATATGAGCATTAAAATAGATTGAAAACATGGTGTAAAGTTTAGAAAAGCATTAGGTGATCACTAGCTGATCATAGTATGTTTTTAACCCATTTTCTATTCAAATCATACATATCGAGCCCCTATTTTGCATAACTTTTGGCAAATTATGTTTAGAATGCATGGATTGTGATAACTAGTTGTTCTTCCTCATTTCATACTTAATTCCATGTGCATAGAGGTTCTGAAATTCTAAAATCCATAAATAATTCAATTCTATGCCAAGTTATCATTTTTAGGACAAGTTATCATTCCAATAGGCCAAGTTATCATTATTTTGAGTGAACTGATTTTCAATGATTTTCTTGTCCTAAATCCATTACTATCATGAATGAATCATATTTAGATGGTCATATCTCAACTTGTGCAAAATTTTAAGTCCATTTGAACAAGTTATCATTTTTCCAATACCAAGTTATCGTTAAAGGGCAATTCTATCATTTCGACATGCAAAACCATTAATTCTGCACATAGGCCTTAGGCATCTATTATATTATTGTCTTAACTCTTTGCTGTTCAAATTTGATCACATTTGGATAACCACAACAAAAGTTATGACAAGTTATCATTTTTAAGGCAAACAAGTTATCGTTTTGGCACCTAAGTTATCATTTCTATGAAATCATATTCATATTTGATTTCTGACTTCACTCACTTTGCTCCCTAATCCATTTAATGTCTCTAATGCTTTGAACCACTCATATTTGGACATTTTCCATGAAATTTGCAAAGTTATCATTTCGGGTTCCATAAGTTATCAATTCTAATTTGTGATTTTTGTTCCTGCACAACACCCAATCCTATTTGGTGTTTGAGCTGATATATACTACTGTTTTAAGCTTTATTTGTCTAAATATTATTAGAGGACATTGATGTTTGCTGTTGTGGATTTTCTAGCAGGAAAAGAGGATTGGATTAAGCCAAAAAGATGGGGGGGGGGGGGGGGGGCACTACCTTTTCTGTCCAAAAAGTTACTGCAGTAGGGAATCTTCAGGACCAGTGGACATATGGATGCAATAAGAGAGAATAGAACATTCTGATGAGGATCAAAGGGTGGAGAGAAGATATATAAAAGCTGGAATTTCTGGAGGAAGGAGGGGGCTGGACATTGAGGGTTTGGAGCAAGGGTTTTTGCACTAGAGGAGCTGCTGCTGCTGGAGTGGCTGTTGGCTGTTGAAGATCCTGTCGAGAAGCTTCAAGCAAGGATGAATTGTATCTGTTCTCCATTCCATTTTATGTCAATCTTTGTAAATATGAGGAGCTAAATTCCATTTCTTCTAGGATAGGGTAGTAGTTTAGGTTAATTGTGGATGGATGTGGACTGAAATTAATCCTGCACTGCAATCATTTCTGGTTTTCAAATTTCAACACTATTTTGAATTGATTCTTACAATTGTTAGATCCTATTATAATCTATAACTAAGGAGTTATCATTTTATCTAATCTTCCTTCAGGAATGAATTAAAAGTTAATGTCAAGTTTCTGGATTTCATTTCATTTGAAAATCTAATTTCTGATTTCTGGTTTCTTGATTTCCTGGTTTTCTGAAATTTCTGAATCTGATTTCCAAGGCTGTTTGAATATGTTTGTCATTCTTCTGATTAATTGAGCAACTGAGAGGTTGCTATTGTTCCCCCATCTTGTTCAGAAATGAATCAAGATGTTTGGCATACTTTTGATTCAAATCAGTTTACTTTTCTGATTTCTGAATTCTAACTCTGAAATCTATTTTCTAATTTCTTTGAAATTTGTCTCGCCAATTGAACCCCTGATTTCATTCAATCACTGAGAGGTGTGTCTTAGGGATTTTTTGCAGTCCAGAGATGAGTCAAGAAGCAATTGGCAAGCCTCTATTCCATTGATAAATTTTTCTGACTCCTTGAATTGCTGATTTCTGATTTCTTTTTGAATTTAGATTTCCATTGTCAAACATCATTTTAATCCACTACTGAGAGGTAGTCTTCAGGCCTTCCTTGAGAGTCAAAGATGAACCAAGGAGCATTGGATAATCACTGAATTCTCCATTTTAGATAGGATGTCTTTTAACCACAATTAATTAGAGTTTGTGTGGAATTCATTTTTCTTTTGCAACCGAGAGGTTGATTTCAAGTCCCCCTGAAATTCAGAGATGAACCCAGGAGCACAAGTACTATTATTGGATAGATTCCATCCTAGTTTAACTAATTGAAGTGAATTCATTATTTTATGATTGCAATTATAAGTTATCACTTCAGATTTCCTTGAATTGTAAAAATCAGCAATGAACTTTAATTTGAGCCCAATGATAACTTGATTTTCAGTGAGGATCCTCTTCTGATTCAACCTAACTAATAATTATATGATAATATGTTGCTTAGTTAAGGGCCAATTGAGCTGTGAGAGTAGCTATATTTCAGGTTGAATCAAAATTGAACTTTTAATGATAACTCGATCCAATCCATCCATAATTAATTTAGATGAACCCCAACTCCTAGGAGAACCTTCCTCATTGATAGTTAAACCTTTTTAGTCCTTAATCTAGCATTTATAATTCAGTTTTGACAAATTTCCAAAACCCCAAAAATAGTTATCATTCTGCATTTCATTAAAAATATGTTTTCACTTATAATTAAAATCTATTTTTGTCATTTTAAATAGGATTAGTCTAAATTATTTTTAGGTAGTCTAGAACTTCAAATCACTGTGGATACGACATTTAGGGTTACTACAATTGACCTGTGCACTGCAGTAGAAAGTGAGTTAGGGAGATGAAACAAAAATTGAAAAAATTGACTTTTGACTTAAAAAATCAGCAAGTTATCACTAAACCCCTCAATATCACTATCAAGTTTTTGGCGCCATTGCCGGGGATTTGAGGTCAATTAGGCTAACTTAGATAGTTTAGATTAGTTTTAGATTAATTTTTAGTCCATTTGTTAGGCCAATTTTTAGTTTTTGCAAGTTATCATTCCCAATTTTCAATTTTTGTCTAATTTTCTTTCTTTTCTCAATTTGATACTTCTGAATCTCTTTATGCAGGACTTGGACCATCAAGAGGAACATTACTAATCAGATCCTGAGCCTGAAAGAAGATTTCTAAGAAGAAGGAGATTGCAAAGGCTTGAGGCAAGGAGAAGGATATTTGAAGAAGAGGAGGAGGAGCAAGGCAATATGGCTGCTCCTAGGACTTTGAAGGATTGCTACTCACCTAGCAATGTCAGGAATCAACCAGGGGAAGGAGCTTTAGCACCTGTGGCAAATTTTGAAGTCAATCCAATCTTGATTTCAATGATAAGGCAGTATCAATTTTTTGGACTTGGGGCTAAGGATCCAGCTTCTCATTTGGACAATTTCAAGGAGATTTGCAGCACAGTAAACTTCAATAACATTCCTATGAATGCAGTCTACATGAGATTATTTCCCTTCTCACTCAAAGACTAGGCCAAGACATGCTACAAAGGTCTAAATCCTGAAGAGGTAGCCACTTGGGAATCAATTGTCCAATTGTTCTTATCTGAATTCTTTCCTCCTAGCAAGACTGACAATTTCAGAGATCAGATTGTGAGGTTCTATCAATTGGACCAAGAGAATATTTGTGAGGCATGGCAAAGGCTCCAAGGGCTGTTGAGGGCATGTCCCCACCATGGTTTTGAAAAGTGGCAGCTAGTCAACTATTTTCATAAGGGATTGAATTACCCTAGCAAGGTGGCACTAGACACTGCTGCAGGAGACATCTTTGCATCTAAAAACATTGATGAAGCCTATCAACTCATTGAGAACATAGCCAAGAATCATCACTTTCTTACCCATGACAGGACCAGGAGGCCACCCATGGATAATTCAGTGAATCACTTGTCAACTCAATTTGAAGAGGTGTTGTACAAAACTTTGGAGAGGCTGAAGCTAACTCCCAATGTCAATAGAGCCTCTACTCCTGAACCTAACTCCCAATGTCAATAGAGTCTTTGGGTGGTCAATTCTTCATGAATTTCAACTAATCCTGCAGAGAAATAAAGGATATCAGTGAAATCTGCAATATCAGATTTTTGGGGTGCACAATTCAATGAAATGCATTGAAATTCACTAAAATTTAGCAATGATGGATTTGGATAAGTGATATGAATGATAATTCAGATGTCAATATGATAAATGCAGCATGAAGAAAAAGATAATATCAATTATCATTGGGAATTCAGTGAGAAAATAAAAAATGAGGGTAGGAGTACCCCCTAAATGAAAATTTATGGATTGATCTGATTTCTCCTTGACTTGTTCCTGTAAAATAGAGAAAATTAGATATAAAATGGCTTGGGTTACCTTCCAAGAAGTGTCCTACTTTAATGTCTTAGGCTAGACATTGTTCCATTTGACTTCAACTAGGCAATTGTATGGGATCTTGCAAAATCAGCACCTCCTTAGTTGAATCAATGGCCGTGGGGTTGTATAACTTCAATCTTTGTCCATTAACCTTGAATATGTCAGCATTGTCATTGACAAGGTCCACAACCCCAAAAGAATAAACCTTGTGAACTTTGAAGGGTCCACTCCATCTAGACTTCAACTTTCCAAGAAATAACTTGAGCCTTGAATTAAATAGCAATACAAGGTCTCCAACCTTGAAATCTTTCTTCAAAATCCTGCTATCATGCCACCTCTTGGTCCTTTCCTTGTAGAATTCTGAATTATGGTAGGCATTGAGCCTAATCTCATCCAATTCATCAATTTGTAGGAGCCTTTTCTGTCCAAAGCATGCATATCAAAATATAGTGCCTTGACAGCCCAATATGCCTTGTGTTTGAGTTCAATTGGCAAGTGGCATGTTTTTCCATAAACCAACTTGTATGGGGAGACACCAATTGGAGATTTATATGCTGTCATGTAGGCCCAAAGTGCCTCATTCAACTTGGTGCTCCAATCCTTCCTAGTCAATGAAATTGTTTTTTCCAAAATGGCCTTAATCTCCCTATTTGAAATTTCAGCTTGGCCATTAGTTTGAGGGTGATAGGCTGTTGAAACCTTATGCCTTACCCCATACTTTCTTAGGAGGTTCTCAAAACACCTTTTCTATGAAGTGGCTGCCTCCATCACTGATAACCACCCTTGAAATTCCAAATCTTGGGAAAATTGTATCCTTGAACAACTTGATAACAGCCCTGGAATCAGCAGCTGTTGTGGGGATGGCTTCTATCCACTTTGACACATAATCAACAGCCAACAATATGAATTTGTATCCAAAGGAGCTAGGGAAGGGTCCCATGTAGTCAATGCCCCAAACATAAAAAATTTCAACTTCTAGGATCCCATTCTATGGCATTTCATTCCTCCTAGAAATTGACCATGCTCTTTGGCACACATCACAACCCTTGACATAGAGGTGAGCATCTTTGAATAAGGAAGGCCAATAGAAATCAGATTGTAGATCCTTAGCTGTTGTTTTCTGAGTGGCTCCATGCCCACCATATGGAGATAAGTGGCATTCATGTAAAATGGATTGGAATTCAGCTTCTGGCACACATCTTCTGAAAATGCCATCAGGGGACTTCTTGAAAAAGAGTGGATCATCCCAATAGAAGTCCTTCAAGTCATGGAAAAATTTCTTTTTCTGTTGGTAGGTGAAGTTGATCACCTCTTTTTTGTACTTATAATCCCTACAATTAAATCCACAATTTTACATAAAAGTTAGACGTATTTTAAATGTTTTGATCAATTTTTAGTGAAAGAGTTAAATGAGTAAAAGAAGGGACTAACCACTTTTCGAAATTTGAATTTTGAATAGGGAGGAAACATAAAGGAAGGAAGGGAAACCAAGGAGTGGGGTGTGGAGCCGGATGAGAAGAAAAGAAGAGGACGAAGGCAAAGAAGAAGAATGAAGAACTAAAGAAGAACTTTAAGATTCTCTCGTGAAACAAACTTTGTTGATGCTGATTTTTATTCCGAAATTTTGATATTTTTGAAGTTGACTTTTCATTTCATTTACATGATGCATGGCTATTTAGAATTTACATCTGATTTCTATTAGATCGAGAGATCAATTGATTTTTCTACTATTAGCTGATTTCATCCGAGAGGAGAAATCAACCATCCTGATTGCTATGCTTCTAGTAATTGTTAATCTATATGTTGTTAGAAAGATCGAGAGATCTACGAAAGTGACTATTATGAGATGAGAATCCTGACAGTCGAGTGAGGAGTCAATTCACGTTCTGATCATTAGTGTAAGATTAATAGGTCGGGTTGTAAGAATCGAGAGATCGCATCCTTCTACTGATTAGAGATGAGAGTTTCCTTAATTGGTGATCTTAAATTAGTGATCAGTAGTAATTCCCCTTCTTGATGAACGGATACGTCAATTGCAATACCATCAACGAGTTAATCATGAGAGAATCCTTTCCTTCACTCCTTAATCTGTTCTTATCTTGTTTCCTTATTTCTTTTTATCTAAATTCACTCGCGCATCTAGTTTATTCTTTTATAATTTTGTAACGACTTCTGAGGTATAAATAGAGTAATTAATTAATCTAAATCAACGAGGTTACGACACTCAGGTTTCTACTTGACCTGTGCACTTGCAGGTGTGTGAACTCTCGAGTAAAATTTAAAACGTGGCTAGAATTTCCTTTTTATGTGAAAATTCGCAACTTCACAACTACGATAAGTTCACGTCAGTAGTCAGAAGGGACAATCCCACAAGCCAAATAATTCATAATATTAGCATACCAAGGAGTTGGGGCAGCTGATATGGCCATCAAGAAATCACTAGGAAATGAGTCATTGATAGGAAGAATTGGAGATTCCTTAATTCCCTCCATTCTTGACAAATGATCAGCAACCAGATTTTCACTACCCCTCTTGTCCCTAATATCTACATCAAACTCTTGCAACAATAAGATCCACCTGATGAGCCTTGGCTTTGATTCCTTCTTGCTAATTAGGTGCCTCACTGCTTGGTGATCAGTGTACACAATTACTTTGACTCCAATTAGATAAGATCTGAACTTATCAAATGCAAACACCATAGCCAATAGTTCCTTTTCAGTAGTGGCATAATTGACTTGAGCTTCATCCAACGTCTTGCTAGCATAGCAAATGACATAATGCTTTTTGTCTTTGGTTTGTCCCAGGACTGCCCCTACTGCTTGGTCAGAGGCATCACACATGATTTCAAAGGGTAGGGACCAATCTGGTGGTTGCACTATAGGAGCTGAAATGAGAGTTTCCTTTAGCTGCTTGAAGGCCTTCATGCAATCTTCATCAAAGTTGAACTCAATATCTTTTGCTAATAATCTTGTGAGGGGCCTGGTTATCATTGAAAAGTTTTTAATGAACCTCCTGTAGAATCCAACATGACCCAAGAAACTCCTTAAAGCCTTCACATTCTTTGGAGGTGGTAGCTTCTCAATGACCTCAATCTTTGCTTTGTCCATTTCAATCCCTCTACTGGATACAATGTGACCTAACACAACCCCCTCTTGAACCATGAAGTGACATTTTTCCCAATTCAGAATTAGGTTGGATTCCCTGCACCTTTGTAGTACCTTTGTCAAATTTTCCAAACAAGCCTCAAAGGAATCCCCATAAACTGAAAAGTCATCCATAAACACCTCCATAATGTCCTCAATGAAATCTAAAAAGATGGACATCATGCATCTCTGAAATGTGGCAGGGGCATTGCATAATCCAAATGGCATCCTCCTATATGCAAATGTCCCATATGGACAAGTGAAAGTAGTGTTGTGCTGGTCTTGTGGATGGATTGGAATCTGCAAGAAGCCTGAATAGCCATCCAAATAAAAAAATGGGAATGCTTAGCCAACCTCTCAAGCATCTGATCAATGAAGGGAAGTGGGAAGTGGTCATTCCTGGTTGCCTTGTTCAATTTCCTAAAATCAATGCACATTCTCCACCCTGTCACTGTCCTAGTAGAGATCAGCTCATCTGAATCTGATTTGACTACTGTAATCCCTCCTTTCTTTGGCACAACTTGGACAGGACTGACCCATTCACTATCTGAAATAGAATATATGATTCCAGCATTCAACAATTTCAGAACTTCCTTTTTGACAACCTCCTTCATGACTGGATTGAGTCTTCTTTTGAATTCAATTGAGGGCTTGTAGTTGTCCTCCATAGGGATCCTGTGGATGCAAATTGAAGGATTAATACCCTTGATATCTTCAATGGAATAGCCAATTACCTCCTTGTACAGCTTTAATCTTTTCAGCAGCTCCTGGACTTGCTCTCTTGGCAAATTGGCATTGACAATTACTGGAAATGTTGAATTCTCTCCTAACAATTACTGAAGTTATCAAACAACATTCATCGTTATACATTCTGAATCATTGACGATTCTTGATTAGTTGTTATCGATTGCGATTCTTCATATTTGGGAATTAATTTTTACTCATCATTATTTACCATATCTCATCTAGGGTGACTAATTAAATCACCATTGTCACTCCTTTATGAGTGATAAATGATTTGCCATTTTGGGTTTTAGTACGTCCATTAATTTTGAAAGTTTAAATGAGTTGTGAGAAAGCTTCTCGAAAGATTATTGGAGTGATGCATCCTCTGGTCATCTATCGAGAACTTTAATTGGGTGTTCATCAATCACGAACTTTAATTGCCTTTCTGATCCTTGATCGCGAACTCGAATTGACATTTCACCATTGTAAATCAATTAGAGAGGGAAAGTCTTATTCACAAAACTCATTGTTGCTCGCACTCTAACAATCATTCTTACGAATGATAGTGATCGTATTTGACTTATGGACACATAATAATCAATGGTTATTCTGTCGTTCCCTTTATCCAATGTGTCATCTTCTTTTTCTTGTCATGATAGACTCATATAATTGTTGAAGTACTACCCATTGTTCTTATTATCCATAAAGTCTGTCAAATATTTGGAAATTTCCTTGCAATTAGTTTTCCACTCATAACATTGGTACTTATCTTTATGGAACTTTGTATAAAATTAACCATGGTAACAAGACTATATGAAAGAATTAATTCTTTTATGGAATTTTAAATATGCACATTAGGAAAATGTTATAGACAAAAAAAATGTGATATCTGCAAGATTATTGTGAAATATGAAGACAAATAAAAAGATATCACAATAGTGAATTTACAAGGACACATTACCTAAAAAAAATGAAGGAAAGTTATGTCCATGATACATAGTACCATATGAGATTTTGACATGTATTGGATCAACTATTTGTTTGTTAAGTTCCACCATCAAAGATATTGTGTATTTACAATATCTTAAATGTTTCTATGTTCAATGATATTGATCAAATCCTTTGTAGACAAGCTCATCAATCAACAAGTCGTCAACAAAAGTTTTTATCTATGTCCATCTCTGAGCAATTGGATCAAAATATTTTTCCTTTCCTTATCTAAAGTTTCTAAATTGCAATGAGTCACTGGAGGCTATAACTATGACGACCAGAAATATGCTAAGTAAGATTTCTAAACCATCGTATGTATCCTTGGGCTAATATTCAATTAGAAGTCCAACAACTGCAGATTTCAAATATCAAATCATAAGAATGATCAATGTCAAATCATGTAAAATATTCCAAACAAATGTCTAGAAGCTTCTTGGTCATTTTTCGACATACTTGTTGAAAAAAAGATATTCTGCTTGTTAATATGCCATCAGCAAGTGAAATAGATATCTTCCTTGCTATTCCATCTAGTCCCCCGTTGCTCTTCAAACCCTTGTGATTATGTCCTCGTGCAATGGGTGCTAACTCATTTGAGTCGATGCAATAAACAACTTTCTCATCTCTTTTGAGATAAGGTGTGCTAGTAGTCGCGTTAAAGCAAAAGCCAAAAAGAGCAGAACACTAACAAAGAATAATACATACAATTACCTTCTGCTCATATAGAATTAAAGATTGCACCATCAATAAATTGCAGAGCAGCCTTCTGCACATAAAGAGAAACTCAATCTATTCAAATATAAGAGAATTTTCCTTGAGAAGAAAAATATAGTATTTGTGTTATAGGAAAAAAATTATAAGAGTCAAGGATAATAAACTTCATAAATGAAAATTTCCTTTAGTATTTGTGTTATAGGAAAAAAATTCATTCAAGTAAAGAGAAAGTTGGAAGTGAGAATGACCAAATAAGAAGGAAGTATTCATTCTTATCCTTCACAACCTATATCTAAATTTTGGGGACGAAATTTTTTTTTAACGAGGGGAGAATTGTCACAGACGTGCTCCACAAATATCATTTCAACATAATCTTTCTTTTAATGAGCATTTTAAGTAAGTTTAGATGCTTATATAGTCATGGTTGCATGTAGCAATTAACCATTGGATTAAAGCATAATCAAAATTAAATTATCGATAATCGTTATAAAGGAATTATATAAGATTATTAAGAATAAATTATAAGAATTGTAAATATTATAATAAACATTTTTAATTATGATTAACTAATGTTAATTAGAAGTCTAACATTAATTTTTAATCAAATAATATGATTGGACCTTCATTTCAACCAATAGGGTTTCAAGCAGCTGAAGCAGGCAGCTCCTAGCTGCTTAGAAAATGATTTGTCCAAACTGTCATATGATGTGCTAAAATTCTGTAAAAAAATATATAAATCATTTATTCGTATTATCTGCAAGCTGAAATATTTTCAAGATCAGATCAGTTTCCGAGCAGCCTGAGGAAATTCGACAAGTTTTCTGGGTTAGGGTGAATCTGCGGATCCGAAATCAACCCTCCTCTTCATACGATCATATCATCGTAAGTTATTCTTCATAAATCCTGAAATTTTTCATGGGTCATACTATAGATGTCAGCTTTCTAATACCACAAGAATCATGTAAAACGGACTTCGGTAGAGAAAGTTATGAACCGAGAACCGTAGGTCGCTCACTCTGTCCTGAGTCAGAGACAAGTCCGCCTTGTAGATTAGGGTATGATTAGAGTAAATAGAATTAGGGTTTGAAATTTATACATGATAAATTATACTTCACAAGGGTTCGGTGAGAAGTGGAAGCATCCAATTTGGATGTGTAGAGGCAGAGAAATAAATTTTTAATTTCATAGTGTGTCTTCTGTCAAATTCCAGGACATTGACAGATTGCGACCCGAATTAACTATTTTTGTTATAAGTCTATATAGCGAGTTAAATTCTCTAATTTTTATGACAAAATACTAATGATTTTAAGAAAAATTATGCCCTACTTAAATGGACAAGTATGAAGAAATATATAAATCAATATTTCAGTGACACACAGTCTGCTATGGCACAAACCCTATGTCAGATTGCTTGAGATGTCCTATCTTACTTACTTGGAATTTGATAATGATATTTGGGGATTGGAAACCTTGATATGTCTAGTTTCTAATTAATCTAGAATAATAAGATTTTCCCATGTGGTTAAGAAGTTATAAATTATTGATTGACAGACACTCAGTCTGAAATCTTGAGACAGCACCTAGTTAAGTTTTAGGAGATTGGGCAGAAATAAGTAATTGAAGTGTGTAATAGCCTATGGACATAGACACCTGAGATTGAACAATGAATACTTAGAATAAATTACATGCATTCTAAGGTGTATAATTATTCATGCATCATGAGCATGCATTGCATAGTATTTTTACTAGTGATGGAAAAGTAAAAAGACATCATTGCTTGTAGGGAATCAACAAGCTACAAGTGAAAGGAGGTAAATCTAATAAACCTCCTTGAAGTGATAAAGTACAAGGTGAGTGGGTAAATTTACAACATAGCAAAATGTTATATGTTAGTTCTTTTATTTATGATATTACCTCAAGCAAAGATTATTATTATTATTATTATTGAAACATATCTTGCGCTATGAAAAGTATTTATTGATTCAAGGATTTCATATGTGATGGAGTAATATCTTATACAAAAATGTTTTCACGGAACAATGCTTGTGAAGTGAAAATAAGTTTTATTTGATAATGATATGAGATTATGACATGTGTATTTTGATATTGTTAATGTGATCATTAGCCATACTGTTTGAAAAAGGTCTTTGGGACCGCATTCGATATACATGAAGCCTTTGGGGCATATATCGGGTGTCTTTGCCATTTGGGGGCTGCTCTGTGTGCATGTATTGACCCATGATCGCTCTACGTATTTAAGAATTATGATTGAGTGGCACACAATCATGATTGAGATGCGTATTGACCCATTATTTGCTCTGCATATCTGAGACTCTTGATTATGAAGCTCTGCTTAACTGTATGACACACAATCATAGAGGGATACGTATTGACCCATGATTTACTCTGCGTATCCGTGACTCTTGATTATGAAGCTTTGCTTAACTGTATGACACATGATTATAGAGGGATACGTATTGACCCATGATGAGCATGTGCAATAACACATGTGTGGAGTTTAACTGTGAATATGATGATATCTTGAATATTTGTATTTATGGTAAAAGTTCATATGATTTGAAAAGTTATGTGATAGTAGTTATGCTTTAAACATTTTCTCATATGAAAGAAATATGATTATTTAAATATTATATGTACTCATATTGTTCCCCTATGTTGTACATTTATTCCACTCACTGAGCAAACGATTATTGCTCACATTACCCTTGTTGAATTTTTCAGATAATTATAAGTTCTCGAGTTGAGTCGACTCGAAGCTTGCCTTTGATGTATATAGAAGAGGTCGAGCCGTTGGAGCACTTTTATTTTCTCTCCACTTTCATTTTTAAAAAGCATGCATGTAATAGATAAACTCGAGAGTTGTACTAGAGTTTATTAGAATCATTTTGTAAGGTTGTATGAGACTTGATCCTGTGGGGTTATATGTGAAATGGTTTGTAGAAAAAAATATAATGACCATATGCGAATGTCATATCTTATAGTTTTTTTAAACTTTGATGAATATATATCCATCTTTTGTATGTGTTGACTAATGACACAAGAAAGTAAAGGAGGGAGGTTTTGCCGATTTTAGTTTTGGAATGGCTAAATGTAACTAAGATTTATGATAATTGGGATTAGCACTTAGTCACGGAGTTGGGTGTGACAATTCAACTCAGATTTGCATGCCTATTGGCCTCTGGATCTTCTAGCTCCTTCAAGTGATCAAACATTAGGCACCTTTGCAATGGGTCTTCAATGGAAATTATTGCAAAAACTTGCTGTACAATCTGATCTAGATGCCCATCATTAAAATTACTTTCCTGAAAATTTGACCTACTAATAACTTGTGCCAAATTGAATTCTATCTTGTCCTTCCCAATTTGGAATGTCAATCTGCCCTCCTTGACATCTATGACAGCTCCTACAATGGCTAAGAAGGGCCTGCCTAGAAGAACTGGGGTGTTCAGGTCCTCATCCATGTCAAGTACCACAAAGTCTACTAGAATATAGAATTTTCCAACGTTGAGGGGTATGTCTTCAATAATTCCATGTGGATACTTGATGGATCTATTTAGCAGGTTGCAAGGACATGTTGGTAGGCTTCATATCTCCAACTCCTAGCTTCCTACAAAGTGAAAGAGGGATTACACTCACTGATGCACCCAAATCACACATTGCCCTGGATCCTTTAGCTTGGGTGGCAACTTGTTTTGGATAATTGCAGAAGCTTCCTCTGTCAAAGCAATGGTTTCATGCTTCATGATTCTCCTTTTCTTGGTCAAGATATCTTTTAAAAACTTGGCATAGGAGGGCATCTCCTGAATTGCCTCCATAAATGGCACATTGATATATAATTTCTTCAGGATTTCCAAGAACCTCCCATATTGTTGATCTTGCCTTGCCTTGACCAATCTTTGTGGGAATGGTACCTTATCAAAAATTTTGGTCTTGGCTTCACTTTGAGGGCCCTGATTTTTTATTTCTACCTTTGCTTCAACTGGTTCTTCAGCAGCTTTGGACTTTGGGTTCACTTGGGCTGGATTGTCCTTTACTTTCTCCATTGGTTCTTCAACAATCCTCCCACTTCTGAGCTGGACACTTGGACTTGTTCCTTGGGGTTCAATTCTGGTTGTCCAGGGAAGAACATAGGTTGTCTAGTGGAGGTGCTTGCTTGTTGGGCAATTTGGCTCTCAAGCAACTTTTGATTGGCACTTAAGGCTTCATATCCATTGGTTAGCTTCTGCATTGCCTCCTCTTGCTTCTCTTGTTTCTTTAGAATTTGTTGCAGCAACTCTTCCATCTTAGAAAATTGAGTGGGTTGAGTTTGTGGTGGCTGCTCATAAGGGGGTCTTTGCATTGGAATGGTTGAGGACTGATTCCCATATGGAAGTGATTGGTTCCTTGGCAAAATCTTAGGTTGCCAATTAGAATTCTGCATTGATGGCCCATGGTAGTGATTGGCCTTATAGGAGAGGTAGGGGTGATTCCTATTTTCTGGAGTATAGAATTCAGCAAGGGGTTTCACTCCATAATTCCCCACAGCATTCACCTGATCAATGGATTGCTCATATTGCTGCATTATCAAGTTGCAACTCTCAGTGACATGGCCTTGGTTTCCTCATACATCACACCTTGTTTCAGAATTGGAAGGCTTTCCCACATTGGTTGACAAATTCAACTTCTCCAATGCCTTTTGCAACCCTTCTTCAATCTGGACAGCAATGTTGTTGACTTGATTATCATTGGATGGCCTCCTTGTCCTATCATGTGTAAGGAAATGGTGATTCTTGGCAATATTCTCAATCAATTGGTAGGCTTCATCAATGTTCCTGGATGCAAAAATCCCTCCTACAGCTGTATCTAATGCCACTTTGGATGGATAGTTCAATCCTTTATGGAAGTAGTTAAACAGTTGCCATTTTTCAAACACATGGTGTGGACATGCCCGCAGCAAGCTTTGGAGTCTTTGCCATGCATCACATATGTTTTCTTGATCCAATTGATAGAATCTAACAATCTGATTCCTATAGTTATCAGTTTTGCTAGGTGGAAAGAATTCAGCAAGAAACAATTGGATTACGGACTCCCAAGTGGCAATCTCTTCAGGTTTGAGGGTCTTGTACCAAGTCTTGGCCTTGTCTTTGAGTGAAAAGGGGAATAGTCTCATGTAGACAGCATCCATTGGGGTGTTATTGAAGTGGACAGTGCTACAAATTTCCTTGAAATTGTCCAAGTGTGAAGCTGGATCTTCATTTCCCAAACCAGCAAATTGGTATTGTCTTATCATTGTGACTAGTGTTGGATTCACTTCAAAGTTAGCAGCAGGTTCTAGGACTCCATTCCCTTGCTGATTTCTAACATTGCTAGGTGAATAACGATCCTTGAGTGTCCTTGGTGCAGCCATGTTGGCCTCTTCTTCTTCTTCCTCTTCAAAAATTCTTCTTCTTGCTTCTAGCCTTTGCAATCTCCTCCTCCTCAAGAATCTTCTTTCAGGGTTAGGATCTGATTGATAATGATCTTCTTGATTGTCCAAGTACTGCATAAATGAATTCAGAAGTATCAAATTCAGAAAAAAAAGGAAACTAGACAAAATTGAAAAATTGGGAATGATAACTTGCAAAAACTGAAAATTGGCCTAATAAATGGACTAAAAACGAGTCTAAAACTAATCTAAAATATCTAAGTTAATCTAATTGACCTCAAATCCCCGGCAGCGGCACCAAAAACTTGATAGTGAAATTGAGGAGTGTAGTGATAACTTGCTGATTTTTGGGTCAAACTTGAGATTTTTCAATTTTTGGTTTAACTCCCTAACTCACTCTCTACTGCAGTGCACAAG
Source organism: Pontederia crassipes (assembly GCA_030549335.1). Classification (NCBI taxonomy): domain Eukaryota; kingdom Viridiplantae; phylum Streptophyta; class Magnoliopsida; order Commelinales; family Pontederiaceae; genus Pontederia; species Pontederia crassipes. The sequence continues at coordinate 12,469,659 of CM060187.1, forward strand.
TCAATTGTAGTAAACCCTAAATATCGTATCCATAGTGATTTGAAGCCAAAGACTCCCTAAACAATCTAGACTAGCCTAAACTTTAAGTGGCAAAAATAGGAATTTGAAAAGAAAGTGAAAATAGATTTTTGATTATGGCAAAATGATAACTATTTTTGGACTTTTGGAAATTTATCTAAACTGAGTTATAAATGCTAAACTAAGGGCTAAAAGGGTTTATCTATCAATGAGGAAGGTTCTCCTAGGAGTTGGGGTTCATCTAATTTAATTATGAATGGAATGGAACAAGTTATCAATTTTTAGTCAAATCTGATTCAATCTTAACATGGCTGCTCTCACAGCTGAATTTGTCCAAACTAATCATTATATTCTCATATAAATGTTATCTAGATTGAATTAGAGGAGGATCCCTACTGAATATCAAGTTGTCATTAGGCTCAAACTCAAGTTCCTTGCTAATATTTTGGCAATTTAGTGAAATCTGAAATGATAACAATCAATTGCACTTTAAATATGAGGGAATTAATTCAATTAACTAAACAGGAATGAAATTAATCCAACATTAGTGATAATGCTTCTTGGTTTATCTCTAAACTACAAGAAGATTTTAAATAAGCCTCTCAGCTGCAAATGGAAATGAAATCTATATTTTCACTAATGAATTGGATAAAATCAGCTCATAATTACATATGGGAACTCAGCACATGCAAATTGTTTCTTGGTCCATCTCTGAACATCAAGAAAACCTTAAGTTCACCTCTCAATGATTAATGAAATCAGGGGTTTAACAATAACAAGGTAGATTCCACGATTTTAGGAATTCAGATTTGGAAATCAGGATTGAAAATCAGAAATCAGCAATGAAAAGTTGCAACACTTCAAGGATTGAAACCTTAGAATTACCATTGTCTCTTCATTCATTTTTGAACAAGAAGGAACCTAAAGATTAGCTGCTCAGCTACTAAGAAATCAGGGCTCCAAAATGATGAAAAACAGATTTGACAATTCAGAAATCAGAAATGGGGAAACAGATTTTAGAAATCAGAAAATCAGATTCCTAATTGGGATTGAATCTAGAAACTTGGCATTGGTTCTTGATTCATTTCTGAACAAAGAGTAGATCAAAGGACAACATCTCAGTTGTAAATACAAGTAGGATCTTACAATGACAAAAAAAATTCATGAGTTCAGAATCCACAAAATCAGAAAATCAAAAATCAGTAAATCAGTGCAGGAATTCAGATTTCTCCATATCCATCCACAATTAAACTAGACTACTATCCTATCTTAGGAGAAATGGGATTTAGCTCCTCATTGTTACAAAGTTTGATACAAAATAGAGGAGGAAGCAGATACAAAACATCCTTGAATCTGGTTTGTCGACAGGAGAAATCAGAATTGCCAACACTTCAGCTCCTCTCCTTGCTTCCTTCCTGCTCAAACCCTTGCAATGGCCAGCCCCCCCCCCCCCCCCCCCCCTTTCTCTCCTCTGGTTTCTCAGCTTATATCTGACCTTCCTACACCCTTGGATGCAGAAAAAAAGGTTCTCTTGTGCCTTGATTATGCCAAGTGTACTGGTCCATAAATATCTGCAGGTGCCATCTTTTTGGACAGTCAAAAAGCAAGTGGTCCCCCCTACTTTTTCCTCCTTGTGCAGCCCTCTTTTCCCTGCTAGAAGGGCCAAAACAGCAAGCATCAAAGTCCTTGAATAGGATTTTAACAAATAAGGATTAGGATAATGACAATTATCAGCTCAAATATCAAATAGCGTTTGGTGTTGTGCAGGAATGAAAACCATGAATAAAAAATGATAACTTTGAAGGCCCGGACTATAACTTGCATATATCATGGAAAATATCCAAATATGTGGTTCAAAGCATTAAAGGCATCAAAGGGATTAGAATGTCAAGTGAATGAGGTCAGAAATCAAATGTGGATAAGATTTCATAGGAATGATAACTTTTATACCAAAAACGATAACTTGATGCCATAAAAATGATAACCTGTCATAACTTTTATTGTGGTTGTCCAAATGTGAACAAATCAGAGCAGCAAGGAGTTAGGACAATAATATAATGATTGCCTAATGCTTTTATGATGAAATCTTACCAACACCCTCTGATGTAATAGAACCAAAATTGTTCAACAATGAATTGATAACTTTGCATATCGAAATGACAATTTGCCCTAAAACGATAACTTGACACTCAAAAATGAGAACTTGTGAAATGGAATGATAACTTTGCACAAGTTGAAATATGATCATCCAAATATGATTTGTTCATGATGGCAGGGGATTTAGGGCAAGATAATCACTAGAAATGAGCTAAACTAGAAAAATGATAACTTGCACTTTGGAATGATAACTTGCCCAAAAAATGATAACTTGGCATAGAATTGATATATTTATGGATTTCAGCATTTCAGAACCTCTATGCATATGAAATTAAGTATAAAATGAGAAAGATAAATTATTTATCACAATCCATGCATTCTAAGCATATTTAGCCAAAAGTTAGGCAAAATAGGGGCTCGATATGGGAGAAATGAATCTAAAATAGGATAAAAACCTATTTTGATCAGCTAGTGTTCATAAATCTATCCAGCCATAATAAAAGCATTAAGCAAAGGCTAAACTTTGGTTCACATAAGTCTAAAATCTAGAATAATTCAAGAGAAAACCAGGGTTCAACTTCAGTCTTCCCCTAACGATAAAACTACACCATAGACAATCATTTTGACATCAATGTGAGAAAGATAAGCAAGAAAGTTGTACTCAAAGTTACGGAGGGGACTCTTAGGAGTTGATTGATTCTTATGTTCTGCTCCTTGGTCGAGTGGACGTCGTAGAAGATCGATGAAAAGTATGGAGAAAACCTCTAGAACACACAATAGCAGTGGCAGCAAACAATCCTTTTCTCCGCGGCTAGGGCACGAAAATTCACATGGGATCTGGTCAAAGTCTCCAAACATCAGTATTTATAGAGGAGAACGTTTCGTTAAGGGTACACACCATTTTAGGATGCTAATTTTATGTTAAACATGGCAAAAGTTTGAGCCGTCTGATAAAACATCGTTTGATAAGCAAACTCGGCCCGTGTTTCCACGGTACCCAGCCCGGGTTCAAGCATCACGCATAAACTGTGTCGGGTTTGGTCTCATGATCAGCCCATAGCCTGTGTGTGATAATGACTTGGCCCGGGTTCTTGTACAAAATAGTGTTACATGGTGTTTATGCTCTGATTTCTGCGTTCTTTCGATCCAATCGCTCCGCACCTCCTAATTGATAATCCTGAGATCAAAAAAAACCAAACGTAGGTAGCTTTTTACTCTAACATATTTTGGAAAATTAAATAAGAAAAGAGATACATGTCATGATAAAAACTATGGAAAATTACATAAATGATGCATGTAAAACATGTATAAATATGCATGCATCAAATTCCCCAAGCTTGAACTCTTGCTTGTCCTCAAGCAAGCTTCAAGGTTAGACTCAAGAATCATAAATGAACTATCATAGTCTCCACCCTATGACTAATACTTTTCTACTACCATTGGTTTACAAGTCCATCGCCAAAGTATGTATCCATAATCCATAACCCAGGCTCATAGGAATTTCTGGATCTTAAACATAGCTCTGTGCAAGAAAACATATAGCCTATCAAATAATAGCATTAATGTTGAACACAAAAGTAAAGAGTCAGCATAATTTTACTTTTTCACCATATTATCTTTACATAGAATTGATTACTCATGTGTTTCTCCTTTTTGCGCAAAGCGATCCATGTAAGAGGCTTTCGACCGACGAATCCCAAACTAGTTGGCATTAGGTCGTCAGGCAAGAATCCCCTACGGGTCTAATTGCCCGAGCACACCAAGGTGTCGGATGACACATTTATACATCGTTTAATATTGTCTCTTTTCATTGTTTGATACTCTTGTGCTTCTTCATATTACGCAAGGTGGTCCATGTAGTAGGCTTTCAATTAATGGATTCCAGAGCAATTGCCCTTAGGTCGCCAGGCAAGAATTCCCTATGGGTCTAATCACCAAACACACCCAAATTCCAAATAACACATTTATACCTTGTTATAACTTTTGGGGTTCAACTAACCCTCTTTCATATTTGATTATTTATTTTAAGCTCACAAAATACTTTATGCATTCAATAAAAGGCTACTACCATCAAGATGTAAAATAAAAATAAGAAATAAAATGTGAGCATGAACAAGAATCATTGGTCTAAGTATCCATAATTTTACCTGGCAGCATACACTTTCTGAATTACCCAATACTAAGGTGATGGAACACATAAAATTATGGCAATAAAATTTCATAAGTGCATAGGGTGTCCTTGAATTTCACTTAAGTCCAATTAAGAAGACGAACAATAAGGGAAAATGATGGTGAATGGTATTTTTATAATTTTTGAAATTTTTTGCTTTTTTTTCAATAAGATGCAATGATAAAACAAATATGCAATACTGAAATAAACTAAGAGAAAGTAAACATGCTAATGCAGTACAATAAGCAAATATGATGTATGAAATGCAACCTTCCCCAGCTTAAAATAAACACTGTCCTCGGTGTTAACCAGATAAGGTAAGGAGTACAAGATGCAAGACTCAAACAAAGATAAAAAAAAAGGAAAAGACACGACCAGCTAACCCATCGGGGGAGGCGGTGGAGGTGGTGGATACTACCCAAAGTAATCTCAAACGATCTGATCAAGGTGGACCTAATGGGTGGTGAGCGTCTAAAACTGTGCCTGATTCTCCTGGTGGTGCCGTTGCATCAACTTGAGTTGTCACTCCTAGCCTGCAAGAAGTGCGGCTAATGACTCCTACATAGCTGAAACATCGAAACTGGCAAAAGCAGAAGCATATGTCGGCTGAGATGTAGACCCGTGCTGAAGTGGTGAACTCGGAGCCATAAAGGGTGGCTGCATGTGATGTGAAGGCCCCCCTATCCTGCAGAGGTACTGGATCCTCATCATTTGGATCTGGATCTGGGTGCGCGGGAGGGTCTACATTGGAAACGCTCAACATGCCTCAAGGAAAGAAAGTATGTACAATTCACACGATCAAAGATGATGAAGTGATCAGCATCGATGCATGGAAGTGTCTCAGCCCTGTTTCAAAATTTGAAGACCAGACCACCTGATGTTCTCTCGATGATGTTCATCTAAGGAACCATGGTCAATCCCAATAAATGTGGGCTCGATGGGCTCCAGAGAATATAGGAAAAGCTCGAGATAAGGGCTATAGGAGTCATCAGGCCACCATTGATAACTCTGCATCTAGTCTTGGTAGCTGACTCTAAAAATTGTCGGCCATGGGTGCCTAGGTTGATATGCCTTCCTTCCACCATAGCCCATAATATTTCCAGTTCCGTAGTATTAATCGCACCCTCGCTTTCTCCTCTACCGCAGATGATATAAGAGATGACCCTATGAGCATATCAAAACACCGGATTCTGAATAAGACTTGCCTTTGCTCGGGATGGAAGGAAGGGCTCATCATTTGTTATAGATTTCTAGAAAGCATCTCCATGAAACTCAAGAGAAGTAGCAGAAGGCTCCGGTACAAAAAATCTGTAAATAGAATTGAACTCTAACATAGAAAAGTTGTATTCATTATTTAAAAGTCAGAAGTTGATCCGATGGCGTCTAGCAGAGCACTCATAAGTGTTGGAGCTGAAGAACTCATGGTACAATTTCTCATATGCTGGCCACCATTTCTCTAGAAAGTTTCGCATCCCGACCCTCTCAAAGAGTAGCATAATATCAGACTCAATATTCAACTCCGCCATCGTTTTGAAGCATGCGTACTGAATGGAGGAAATTGTTAAGCATAACACCTACTAATAGCGTTTGCATTGAGTAGAGTCGCGGAACTCGAGACTAGTAGGTCATGGCGATGGTTCATCCGATCGGAGAGCTTCATTGTTAGCTGTCAAAGAATCATTAGAGCGATGCTAGAAACTTCCGATGAGGTGTCATCATGAAGAATGTCTCCCCATGCAGTTTGATCACGAAACCCGGCTCGGGTATGTAGATAGTGCGGCCTGGCTCGAAAAGGATGTAACAGATGTTGGGTCGAACGAAGAATCCGGCCCGGGTATACAGTCAATGGCCCAAGTTGCAGAGGAGCACAAACGCTGGCCGGATCATGAGGAGCACGGCCCGGATCCTGGTGGTGGCATGAGACGGGCACGAATGCAAAAGATCACCGATCGGGTGCCAGTTGGATTCGGTCAGCGTGGCCCGAGTGCAGAAGATCGCTGGCCGGGTTGAGTGTCGGGCCTGCGGATGTTTGACAGAGAGGATGATGGCGGCAGTGCGGTGCCGGTGACGACGAGGAGCAGATATGGCGTCGGCGGTTGTGGCGAAGGGCAGAAGCATCCAACAATAATGGAGGAAGGTGGAGCTGATGATGGTGGCGCGGCGGACGATGTAGATCCGGTCGCTATGCGGTAGATCTGGTTGAGGGCGAGATAAAGAAGAGCGCGACCGAGGTTGAGGCGGCGTCGGCGTTCGTAGCGAAGGGCGTGAAGAACCACCGGTGTCGGAGGAGGAGGAAAGTGTGGCGGTGATGTGGTCCTGGAAACTGACTTTGAGCCACTTTTATAACCACACCCGGACCGCGTGAACACCTTGAAGACCGGGCAGCAATAAAGCTGCCATAATGGCAGGTAGGTGGCAGCTCAAGGCCATAATCTTAGTTAAAAATTTGAATCCCATCGGCCAGTTTTTTCGCGTGAAAATCCGACAAAACAATCATGGAAGAACCTCAGTCCAGGTTGTGCAGACGTGGGCTGAGTTTCTGATATGATCGGGTCGGGTGCGACTTGTGCATCGGCTTCTACCGGGCCCAGGTTATGTGTGCCTGACATAAGTTCATGAAAATAAAACAAAATAGCGCGGCCCGAGTTCAAGGGAGCTCGGGTTGGGTTTATCAATAAAAAAAGATGAGTAATAATTAAGAAATGCATAAATTGATGTCAAATGACTTAAAGGCCAGACAACCAAATGCATGAAACATAATGGATAAGATAAAGGAAGCAACTAACACTCAATAAAAGGAAACATCTACACTAGAGGATAAGGGTTTAGGCAGAAAAGTTCTAAGTTATAGTCCTTAGCTTGACTTTGCCCTCTGTCAACTAGGGCTCAAATAAAAAATGGACTGCGACTCTTCAGGATGGGTACCCCCTAAATAGTGCTTTAAGAAATGCCCATTCACTTTAAATCTTTGATTATTCGATATTGTTCGTAATTCAACTACCCCATGACGTGAGGAACTGACAACTGTCCATTTCTATTTGAGTTTACCCGGGAACAATCTGAGTCTACTATTATACAAGAGAACCTTCTAACCAAGTTCAAAGTCCTTAGGTTTAATGTGCTGATCATGCCACTTTTTTGTACGCTCCTTGTGTATTTTATTGTTTTCGTATGAGTTGTTCCGGAACTCTCTCGTTAAATTTTAGCAGTCTCTCCCTACCTGATTCGGCAGGGTCAAGGTTTAAAATTGTAGTAGCCCAAAAATGCTTTGTGTTCTGACTCAATAGGTAAATGACAAGCCTTACCGAAAATTAGCCTATAAGGTGATGTACCTATTGGTGTTTTAAAGGCTATTCGGTAGGCCCATAATGCATCATCTAATTTCATGGACCAATCTTTCCTAGAGGAATTGACAGTTTTCTCTAAAATTCATTTTATCTCCCTGTTAAAAACCTCTACTTGACCACAGGACTGAGCAAGATAAGGTGTGCTTAAATTGTGAGTGAACCCAAATTTGGTTAGCATGGCCGAAAATAAACTGTTATAGAAATGTTTACCGTTATCACTGATAATGGCCCTTGGTGTACCAAACCGGGTAAAGATGTTTTTCCTTAAAAAATTGACAACCACCTTCGCATCATTTGTGGGTGTGGCAATGGCCTCGACCCACTTGGACACATAATCGATTGCCACTAAAATGTACTCATAATTACCAGACTTATGGAAAGGACCCATGAAATCAATACCCCGTATATAAAAAATACCACAGTAAAGCATATTTTGTAAATGCATTTCATCATGTTTAGAAAATGTTACCTGCTCGCTGACATTGATCACATGCCTTACAAAATACTTGAGTATCTTTGAAGAGGGTCGACCAGTAGAATCCACTTTCTAATACCTTTGTAGTAGTTCAGTTCGTTCCATGGTGGCCACTATGGTAGTGGGTAAGGATGCTTTGGAATTCTGATTCAGGCACACATCGATTAATAATCTAATCTGCGCATACTTTGAATAGGTGTGGTATTTTTCTTTCAAAGAACTAAAAACAATTAAACATTCAAAATCAAAGATAAATTTAGCATCCTTAATTAGCCAGAGTCAAAGGTTTTGCAATTTCAGAAAAATTCTTTATAAATCGACGATAGAATCCTGCGTGGCCTAGGAAGCTTCTGACTTCTTTAACTGATGTTGACAGAGGCAAATTAGCAGTCACATTTATTTTTGCCTTGTCTACTTCAATCCCTTTCTCATAAATCTTGTGACCTAAGACAATGCCCTCCTTCACCATGAAGTGTCATTTTTCCCAATTAAGCTCCAGATTTGTTTCCTCGCTGCGCTGTAAAACACTAGCCAAATTAGACAAGAAATTATCAAATGAACTACCAAACAATGTGAAATCATCCATAAAAAATTCTAAGTTTTTCTCATTCATATCAGCGAAGATTTCCATCATGCATCTCTAGAAAGTAGTAGGGCATTGCAAAGTCCGAATGGCATCCTCCTATATGCAAATGTTTCATAGGGACACATAAACATCGTCTTCTCCTAATCCTATGGTGCCATTACAATCTAGTTATAGCCAGAGTAGACATCTAAAAAGCAATAGAAACTATATCCCGCAACACGCTTAAGCATTTGGTCAATAAAGGGTAAAGGAAAATTATTTTTACGTGTGACCTCATTTAATTTTCTATAATCAATGCACACACACCACCCTGTAATAGTTCGAGTAGGCACAAGTTCGTTATTTTTATTTGCAATCACAGTTGTGCCTCCTTTCTTCAGAACTACCTGTACAGGACTTATCCACGTGTTGTCATAAATTGGATAAATTATACATGTATCCAAAAGTTTGATTACCTCTTTCTTTACCATCCCTTTCAATTATGGGTTAAGGCAGCTTTGACATTGAGCAACAGGCTTGTAGTTGTCTTCCATCATAATCTTGTGCATGCAAAGGGAAGGTGATATTCCCTTAATATCAGCGATGGTCCAAGCTATAGCCTTTTGATGTTGACACAAGACAGCTAGTAATTTTTCTTCCATTTCGGGAGTGAGATCTGTAGAAATAATAACAAGATCAGTGTCATCTTTAAGATAAGCGTATTTCAAATGAGATGGCAAATCTTTAAGTTCAGGGCGAGGTGGTGGTTGTGCAGATTCTTTAACTCTTGTTGCTTGTGGTGGAATTCTCTCTACTTCCTCAATGTCTCATGCTTCCTTATTGTTGTCCAGAGATTCTTCATCAACTAGAAAAGAATCAGTGATTACATCTGGAACAACTTCATCTAATTCATCCGACATATCATCAGTATAAGTGTCAACAGAGTAACTAGATGAGATATCAAAAGGTTATTTAAGAGAATTTAGATAACTTAAAACTAATGATTTCATTGTTAACCCTCAACGTAAGTTGTCCCTGCAGGACATCTATGATAGCATTTCCTGTCGCAAGAAAAGGTCAACCAAGAATAATTGGATCTTCTGGTTCATAGTCCGTATCGAGGATGATAAAATTTGCGGGAAAAACAAATTTATCAACATTAACAAACACATCCTCTAATATGCTTCTAGGTCTTTTAACAGATTTGTCCGCAAGTTGGAGCATGGACGTGGTGTCTTTCAATTCTCCATAACCAAGCTTAAAAAAAATGAAGGCATCAGGTTAATTCTAGCACCAAGATCGCATAAAGCCTAAAAACAGTAAAAATTTCCTATAGTGCATTGTATTGTAAAACTCTCTGGGTTTTTCTCTTTTAGAGGCAGGTCTTTATTGCTCACAGCACAGCATTTGGATGATAGTTTGATTACGCTAGTTTCCTCAATCTTCCTTCTCTTGGAAAGTATGTCCTTCATGAACTTAGCGTATGTTGGCATCTGTTTCAAAGCTTCATGAAAAGGAATGTTAATGTGTATTTGCTTAAAGATTCAAGAAATTTAGAAAACTGAGTGTGTAATTGTTCTTGACGATATTTCTAGGGATAAGGAAGTGTTGGACTTACACCCCTAATGGGCCATGGGATAAATCGCAAAAGCAGTTTGCGAAACTACATGAATGCAGTTAACACTCATGTGTATAAATGAGTGTGATGCCTCATTTGGCCGTGCGAATGTATAGTCCAACAAACTGTTGAAGGCTGTCGACTTCATCAAGTTTTCGATGATGTCCGATGTAGACTGGATTGTGGAAAATGTGACTTCTTTCCGTACGTGATTGAAGTCCCGATTATGAGTCCGAAACAACATAGAAAAGTCTCCAGTGATTCGTCTTCCGCTGCGAGGTATTTCGAAATACTTCTATTTATTTATTATCAATTCCTTCAATTGGTATCACAGCCAAAATGGCTTTTCTCGTTTATTTTTTGGACTGCGCAATTTTTGCGCCTTCGGTTATAGGACCATAATCGAAGAACGAAATATTTTTCGTTGTCATTTTTCGTACAAATTCACCCTAAATTATTGTACATTCATTTTAATTATTTTCCCAAATTTCAAAAAAAATATAATTGTTCAATTCGACAACTATCGGCCCAAATCGCCAGCGGGCCACTGGCCCGTGAGCATCGTGCCAACCTGAGCAGCGGACCGATGCTCGCACGCGCCTCGCCGTCGCCGCACATCGGGCCACTGGCCCGCATGCATCGGGATGTGTAAGTGCCTCACAACGGGCCGTGGCCCGCGCGCCGAACCACTCGATGCTATACAGCGGGCTGAAGCCCGCGCGCATCGCGCTGGGTGGTGCCGCATAGCGGGCCGAGGCCCCTGCCGCAACAAACAGTGCCGCGCGGCGGGCCATAGGCCTGCTCGCTCACTGTAGCACCATTTTTTTTAATTTCTAAACAGTGATATTTTTTCCTTTTTTTTGAAATTTGGATTTAGAAAAAACTCGGGAAAATATAGAAAAATGAGAAAATTTTGTTTTTGACCTCAGAAAATTCTGAAGTTTTTTTTGATAAATGTGTGATATATTTGTGACATAATTGTATGCATTTTTTCGTTATGATGCATTTTCTATGTTATTATGTCCATGATAAATATATATGAGAAAATTAGATTATTCCTAATTTATGCACATTATTGAGTTAGAAAATTATGAATAATTTTTTGAAATTTTCAGAATGTTTAATATGCATATTTTGTACTTGTCCATATGAATTTTGCATATTATGCCATGTTACTATGTGTAATTAATAGTAACTGATATTCTTATAAATTATCATGTCACAATTAATTCTAAGTATGAGTGATATGTACTTAGTTAGTTTTAATACAAAATAATCAGATTATGTTTGATTATGAATTTTTTGTATTTTTGAATAATTATGTGGTGAATTCATATGAAATGGAAATTGTTTTAGACAAGAAGTGATCATGTAATGTTACTAAAAAAATTAGAATATTTTTTTTTTGAAAATTGTATGACATTTGTTTTATGCATATTATTAGTACATGAAATAGTCATGTTATTTTGTCATACATTATATATATGATTATGAATTTAAGTAATAATTCATTCATATATGTTATTACATGATATGTTCTAAGTGTAGTATGTCTCAATTAAATTGAATTTCCATATGAATTAGATATTCATGCACATAATTATGTTATATTTACTTAAAGTGTATTTAAGTGTGACACTTATGTAAATTGACATGATAATAGAAATTTGCACATTGTTAGTTCATTTGTGAATTGGACTATATGAAAGGAATTTATTTTATCCTGGCCACATTTTTTAAAATGATATGTTAATCACATCATATATGTTTTAGATGATTTTGGATGTTCGTTTTCCAAAATGAATAGATAGTACCTTGGCGCAACATATTATTTTTAGTGAATGATAATTATTTTTTCGGATAGTGGGAGATCAGTGGGAGCATAGCGACCATCTCGATGTCATTACCTTAAAAATATTATTATATCATTATTATGAATATATCCCACAAGAAGACATGCAAAAACTAACTCATTTCCCATATGTAATTTTGACCATAGATAAATGACACAAACAAGAATCTTTGCAATATGACAAAGTTAAAAGGAATATGTAAAGAGTGACCCATGGAAAAACATGATCTTTGTCGAACATGATCACTATCACTATTCTCACGATCATGATGTAACGAAATCATCAAGAAAATAATAACTCTTGCATAAGTTTTTCTTCAACATATATGTTCTATATTATGTGATGATAAACTTGACGACTGAGTTAGAGAATCTTGCTCATATTTTTTTACCACGTGATAGTTACTTATTTTTAATAAGTACAGTAAGCTTGCGCACATATTTGATGTTTAGTGAAAATATCAAATATTTTGACATTTATTTGAAGAACGTTTGTCATCTTCAACTACGACATATGTTGTCCATGTCAAAATAAAACTTTGCTACGAGTTTTCGACAGAAATAGTAGTCTAGTGAATAATGTATAGATACTAAGAAGGGCTAACGCTACTCACATCAATGTGAGAAGCATGATGGCAAGTTAATATAAACAAAACAAAGTGCTACGCTTGTGGCAAATACGATAATTTTCGCTATGATTGCATTGAGTCAAAAAATGTTGTTATAATCGTATGGTAATTTTGTTTAAATGATAATGTTGATTCGTTGTTGAACCCCGTCCTTTTTGTGGACCGAGATTATTAAAACAACTTATCATGCAATTAAAGAATAATGAATTCTTTATATAACTTAGCCTGCAAGCCAAAGGACATAGTTGGAAACAACATGAAAGTGGGAGTTAAAAAGATTATGACTTGCAAAAAAAAAATTTTGCAATAGATGAATCATTTTATCTCATTGTCCTACTATACCATTTTTTTAAAGTGGATATGTGTATAGTATCTACATTTGTTATTTGGACAAACGTAGCTGTGTATTCACGTTTATCATTAAATTTCATATTTAATGAAATTCCTTTACGAAATTTTTTTGAAAATGATTTTCTATGTCTTGATTACTTTAAGTATTCAAGTTGAATATTTATGTCATATGTGACGTAAATAAGTATGCCAAAAGTTTTGGCTAGTCAATTTGTGACATTTTTAGGCAATATAAATCTAGACTAGCTCGAGAAATATATTTTCTCGGTAAAATTATTTTTCCTATTTTTGTGACAATGTTTAATTGACTTAGAAAATCATTTATAAATAGAAAATTACAATAATCCATTTGTATTGAATGTCTAAGATTCTATATGGTTTCTTTCATCACATTTCCGCATTGTAAATCATACACATGATTTATCTAAGCTGCTAACATGAATTATTTTATACAAATTCATGAACTTGGATGGAGATTCAAATATGATCGCAAGATTAATGTCGTGCTGACTAATTTGATAATGTGAAATGGTTGAGACTTATTCAAATAGTCTAGTGATGTGTGTGGTGCAAATAAAATTCCAATGTTATATTTGGAATGTTATTATTAATGCTGCCAAAATGTTACTGAAATATCAAGTAGAGATTTGACATTCATATATATATTTTTTCTTGGTTGAACGAGATATAAGTATCATCTTCACTTTAGAAGTTAAAGATTCAGAGCGCAATATGTATTTTGCGACAATCCATTTATGGATTTAGTATTCATCTAAATAATAATATAAATGTCATTATGTGTATATCCATTTTTATGGATAACTATGTCATCATGACATTATATGTGAAACAATATTATGAATAGCTAGAAGTAATAAGGGATTTCTTCTATTAATGAAGAATTTCATGTCTTTCTATAGAAATGACATGGGTTAGACAATTATTCACACCGGGTGTGAAAATTAAATAAGAATTGTTCAAGTAAATTTATTGCTTTGCAGCAAGAGTCGTCTGTTATAAAGATGAATTGAACATTCTACGATAAATTGTACACTCAGCGGTACCCTTATTAAAAGAGATAATTTTGAATCTCATGATTTTCTCTATGACTCTATAAGTAAGAAAATGTCCTTTTGTGAACATGGTCAGTGATCAGACATGCACAATAAGTTGCTAATCTGATATTTGTGTCATTAGTCAAATGATAAATTTACATACTAATGCAGGACGCCTAAATTGGATGACGATTAAGAGAATAATATGATACCTTATGGGCATGTTGACTCTCATTTTGCACTATAATGGATATCAAGTTATAGATTAGCTTATCAAATAGACGCCTCTTAGGATGGCGATATTAATAAGCAAAAATCTATCTCCAATTATGTCTTCATGTTATGGAATGACATTATTCCAAAGTTTAGATAAAGCAAAACTATATAAAGTAGTCAATTATGAAAATTGAGTTTGTTTTATACTCAATGATGGTATGAAGTCTTATGGTTAAATAAATTATTTTACTCCTATATTGACAATGGTCAAGTATGCCCTTTGTTGCAATATGTATGTCAATATTGCGTGATAAAAAGGATGGACCATTACAAGGAAAAACACATTAATGTCTAGTATGTCTTGACAGTGTTAAGAAGATACAGTTGATGAATACACGTGTAAGTATGTTTGACTGACACATTAACATGCGCAAAGCTTACGTGATGATGCATTCTATATGTTCTTGTGATGAATAAAATTATGTTAAATTTTATTCTAGGGTTAGTTAATGTTTTTTATAATGCATGTAGAGTATGTCAAATTAGGCACGAGATTATCAGTCACATGAATAATCACCTCGGCGCTTAAGTGTATAGCGAGCAAAGATGAAATGATTTAGATCCAGATATATGATCTAAGATTGCCCTGATATGTTTGGGAGGACGACACAAGTTTATATATAACTATGTGTAGCCTGATAAAAGAAGCCACATGTGAGACCTCGTGGCGCCAATTCTTGGGCGACTAGTGGGAGAACTTAAGTCAGGCGTCATGTGTAGACGTCTGGACTCCAGTCTGTGCGGTGTTACGAGTTTATGACATACGCTCTTTCAGTAGGAGTCTCCACCGCAGTACTTGATTATGAATCTAGTATGCTAAGTTGACCCTAAGACTTGATTAATACTTTATAGTTTTTCATCAGAGTGTGAGTCTTTAAGGACTGAACAAGTCCGGAGATTGCCCTTAGACTCTTGACTATATTTCAAAGTAATGGATTAGTGTTGCTACTTTAGCGAGGTACTCAAAGGCTAAAATTATATGCGGCCCGTCGAGCCACGACTAGGAAAGCAGCTGACTTAGAATTGAGAAATATGAGGACAAGAGGAAGATTCATTGGTGTTGCATGATATTTGTAATGCAATTGGCCAAATATGTAAGCATACAAATACGAATCAATTAAAATCATGCATGATAAGACGTGTGTCGTCTCGAATGTGCAAGCAAGGTGTTTATAAGGCAAAGCGAGTAACATGGATGTTTGAGCGACTATGTATTATTGATAAATCATAGTATTGGCTCACATGATAGTTGAGTAGCTATACAACAATAACACATTATAGCATGAGCTCACACGTTGATCGAGCAGTTATGTGATCATAACTTTTGACTCTCAAATTGATCAAGCAACTATGAATTCCTAACAGATCATAGTATAGGCTCTCAAGTGGTTGAGTGATTATGTATCCCTAACAGGTCATAGTTCTCCCTAAGTTGTGAATGTACTCGTGGGTCGCACAATCCATCTAACGGACAATTTATTGGAAACAATAATAGCCCATTATGTGTGAGTGGGAGATTATTGGACTTACGCCCTTAATGGGCCATGGGATAAACTGCAAAAGTAGTTTGTGAAACTGCATGAATGCAATTAACACTCATGTGTATAAATGAGTGTGATGCCTCAATTGGCCATGCAAATGTGTAGACCGACAAACTGTTAAAGATTGTCGACTTCATCAAGTTTTCGACGATGTCCGATGTAGACTGGATTGTGGAACATGCGACTTCTTTCCGTACGTGATTGAAGTCCAGACTACGAGTCCAAAACAACGTAGAAAAGTCTCCGGTGATTCATCTTCCGCTACGAGGTATTTTGAAATACTTCTATTTATTTATTATCAATCCTTCAGGAAGGTTTCCCGCTTTTGCTAGAATGATGTATTTCTCTGATTGAGTGCTTGACTTCTGTGGTTGTGGGGCAGGAACTTCTTCTTCATATTCAAGTTGTTCAGCTTCCTTGTCCCTTGAAGAGTTTGATTTTTGCACTGGCTTTGATGTTTGATCGAGAACCTGTACTTCTTTTCCGCTTCTCAGCATGACAACTTTAGCTTCTTCTCTTGGATTCTTTTCTGTCTTGCTAGGAAGTGTCCTTGTTTGTCTGCCCGTGACGATATTAGCTAATTGTCCCACCTGGTTTTCCAAATTTCTTATTGAAGCCTCCATGTTAGTAAATTTAGAATCAGAAGAAGAAATAAACTTAACAGGGAGATCTTCCAAATTAGATTTTGGTTCAACTCAAGGCTTATCTTCATTATGTGATGGAAAACCAGGAGGGGCCATCCCTCTATTTTGCACCCAGGAGTAAATTGGTTGAAACTTTCAAACCAAACCCACATTTAAAAGGATCATGATTATTCCTGTAAGAATTGTTAGCAACATAATTTGCATTTTCAAACTAATTTTAGGAAGAATTACTAGTGGGGCATTCATGATTGGGATGCCCATCGCCACAAAAATCACATCAGATTGTATTATAGACTGCTTTAAGTGAGGTTGGAGCTTCATATTTACTCTCCAAGAGTTGTTCCATCTTTTTGTTGAAGGCTTCTACCTGTGCAGAAAGATATGATGAATTGTCTACCTGATATATGCCAATTCGTCGAGGTGCCAAATCTCTATCATTTTGTCAATTATTGAGAGCCAGATTTTCGATGATTGTGTAAATATCTTCAAGTGACTTGTTTGACATCGAACTACCTGCAAAAGTATCAATTTTATCTATAACCTGTGGAGTAGCTCCATTATAAAAATATTGAATTTGTTCATAAATACTGAATTCTGGTTGGCCGGCTACTCAATTCGACTTACCGGTAGGGGCGCCAGTCGAACGAAAGCTATCCTTAATTTATGAACGGCAACGACGGCGTGGAGGATCACCGTAGTCTAATTCATTGGAGTCACCTTCGCAATCGTCGACTTCGAGCATCCTAGATTCATCGTACCGAGGTCTAGTTCGTCGGTGTCGAGTCTGTCACATCGCCCTAGCTTCGTTGCGACGAGATGCAGTTCGTCGGTAATGAGCGACGGTGAACCATAGTCGGTGACAAGGAAGAACACTGGCCGGGAAGGATCATCGGAGGAGTGATGGTCGAGAGAAATCACCGGGAAGAATCATCGAAGTCCGGATATCAATTTTTCCATCGATCGAGCATCTAAAAATCCCACTTGCGTGAAAAACTCGCCGTCGATTTCGGCCTAGGAGGGTCACCGGAGAGGTCGACGATGATTTGAGGTATCGGTCAAGAGAAATCGTCGAAAAAAATGGATTGTCCGATGACAGCGGCGGAGAAAGGGTCGACCGATTTTGCGATTTGGGGAAAATTGGGAAAAAAATTTTCGAGGGTCCTTTTATATCGCGTTGAAAACAGTCAGACTACCATTATCACTTAGACATTATAGTCGATCTATTTCGTTTCTAACTATCATCCAAAATATGTTCGGGCGGCCATTCTGGAAGTGCGTACTATGAAAAATAAAATCGATCATTTGGCAACTTAACGGTCATCTGGTCAGATCCTATAACAGTCGACCGTTACGATAATGGTCGACCGGTCTGAATGTTTGTGTTGTGCAACACAATTTTATATTCAATTCTATTCACAAATGATACTTGCATAACCAAGTCACTCATGAGTTGAATTGAGAGGCACTCAGGTTCCTAACATTCCAAGTTCACGTCTAAGCATACAAAATCTCTCCTCACTTAGGGGTTCTGTGAAAATATCTGCAAGTTTAATTTCGGTGGACACATATTCAATAGCAATGTCCTTGAGCGTCACATGTTCTCTAATGAAATGATAGCGCAAATCAATATGCTTAGTTCTAGAATGTTGAATTGGGTTTTATAGTCATTTCTATTGCACTTGTGTTATTGCACTTTATGGGTACACTTGTACCATAATCAAGTAATTGTTGTTTACCCATAATATTTGTGCACAACAACTACCGGCTGCAATATATTTGACCTTAATGGTAAAGAATGCGATGGAATTTGCTTTTTGCTAGCCCAAGAGATAAGAGTGCTACCAAGAAAGCAACACATCCCACTAGTCCTTTTCCTATCAACTTTACATCCGACAAAATCTGCATCGGTGTAGGCATATAAATCAAAAGATGAGTTCCTATCATACCAAATGCCTAAATCACAAGTATGCTTCAAATAACGTAATATTCTTTTAATGGCAACTAAGTGTGATTCTTTAGGTGTGGATTGAAATCTTGCACACAAGCATACACTAAACATTATATCCGGCCTAAATGCTGTCAAGTAAAGTAAACTACCAATCATACCTCTATACCTCTTTTGATCAATGGATTTGCCTTTCTCATGTTTATCTAATTTAGTTGCAGTGCTCATGGGAGTTGAACTTGGCTTGCATTCATCCATTCCAAATCTCTTTAGCAACTCCCTTGTATACTTCTCTTTATTTAGAAATATTCCATCTTTGTTTTGTTTGACTTGTAATCCTAAGAAGAATGTGAGCTCACCTACAAGACTCATTTCAAACTCTTTTTGCATAAAAGATTCAAACTCTTTGCACAAGCATTCATTAGTAGCACCATAAACAATGTCATCAATATAAATATAAACTATTAAAATATCATCCTTCAAAAGCTTCAAAAATAATGTAGTATCAACTTTCCCTTTCTGAAAATCATTTTCAATCAAAAAAGTACTTAATCTTTCATACCAAGCTCTAGGAGCTTGTTTAAGCCCATAAAGAGCTTTAGAAAGTTTAAATACATGATTAGGAAAATTTGGATTTTCAAAACCTTGAGATTGTTCAACATAGACTTCCTCATTTATAAAACCATTTAGAAAAGCCGATTTTACATCCATTTGAAAAAGTTTGAATCCTTTAAAATAAGTAAAAGCTAAAAGCATTCTAATAGCCTCAAGTCTAGCAACGGGAGCAAAAGTTTCTTCAAAATCAATTCCTTCTATTTGTGAATAACCTTTTGCTAAAAGTCTTGTCTTATTTATTATTATGATGCCATTTTCATCTAGTTTGTTTCTAAAAACCCATTTAGTACCAATTATTGGATAATCTTTTGGTCTTTATACAATTTTCCAAACTTGATTCCTTTCAAAATTATTTAATTCTTCATGCATGGCATTTATCCAATTTGAATCATTCAAAACTTCATCAATGTTACTAAATTCAAATTGAGCAAGAAATGCCGAAAAAGCACACAAGTTTTTCAAAGAGTTTCTAGTCTTTATACATTCATTTATGTTACCTAAAACTTGATCAAGTGGATGTGATGATGCATGTTTCCAATTCCTTAGAATAATTTGATTATCTTCCACCTGTAGTTCTTTTATTTGTTCCACATTTGAGATATCCATTCTCTTTTCTTCCAAGTCTTCAGTTTGGATTTGCATGTCTTCAAGATGTCTTTTCACTTCAACTATTTCTTACTCATCATCATTCACTTGCTTGGTCATCAAAAAATCATTAGTTTCATTGAATTTATCATTAATAGATTCTTCAACAACTAATGTTCTTTTGTTATATACTCTATATGCTTTACTTATACTAGTGTATCCAAGAAACACACCATCATCACATTTTGCATCAAATTTGTCTAATTTATCTTTAATATTCAAGATATAACATTTACAACCAAACACTTTGAAATATGAAATATCTGGCCTTTTTCCATATAAAACTTCAAAACATGTTTTCCTTTCAAAGGGTCTAAGTAAGATTCTATTTAAAACATAACATGATATGTTTACGGCTTCCGCCCAAAAATACTTAGGCAAATTATTTTCATTTAATATTGTCCTATCCATTTCTTGAATAGTTCTATTTTTTCTTTCTACTACTCCATTTTGTTGAGGTGTTCTAGGTGTAGAAAAGTTGTGTGTAATTCCATTCTCTTCACAAAACAATTCAAATTTGTAATTTTCAAATTCACCTCCATGGTCACTTCTATTTTTTGCAATTCTTAACTCAAGTTCATTTTGTACTCTTTTTTGTAAATTTAGAAAACATGCTTATAGTTTCATCTTTTCTTGTAAGAAAGATAGTTCAAGTAAAACGAGAGAAGTCATCAACAATCACAAATACATATTTCTTTCCACCTAAACTTACAACATCAATAGGTCCAAATAAGTCAAGATGTAAAAGTTCTAAAGACCTATGTGTACTAATAACATTTTTTAGTTTGAAAGAGCTTTTGATTTGTTTACCTTTAAGAAATGAATCACAAACATTATTTTTCTCAAATCTAATTTTAGGTAAACCTATAACTAATTCATGAAATAAAAGTTTGTTTAACAACTTAAAGTTTACATGTCCTAATCTTGCCAAAAATTTATATCATCATGCATAACACTAAGACATTTTTCACTTTTCAAATTTTTAAAATCAATCTTGTATACATTATTATATCTAAACCCCATATGTAGAACTTCCTTGTTTTCATCTAGAATCAAGCATTTGTCATTTTCAAAATTTACTAAATAGTTTTTATCACACAATTGACTTATACTAATTAAGTTATGTTTTAAGTTTTCAACTAGACAAACATTTTTCAAGTATACTTTATCATTCTTACCAACATTACATATGTCAATTACTCTTCCTTTGCTATTATCTCCAAAGGTGACTTTTCCTCCATTTTTCTTTTCTAATATAATGAAGTTTGATGGGTCACCCGTCATATGTCTTGAGCATCCACTATCCAAATACCATTTGCCATCATTATCCTTTAGAGCTCCCTACAAGAAAACCATTAAGATTCTCATCTTTTTTGTACACAAACTTGCTTGGGTCCAATTTGGTTAGTGATGGTCCTTTTAGGGACCCAAATCTTCTTCATACCACTATCTAACTTTACATTTGTCCTTCATAACTACAATGAAAACAAGTGATATGTGATTTTGCATGAAGATTTTGTGATGCTTTAACAAATAGAATCATTTTATTCTTCTTAGTATCAAATGAGCTAAAGCCAAGTCCATTTTTGTTGAAAGGTCTTCTTTGTGTTGATAGCATTGCATCTAGCATTTTTCCACCATTTGCAAATTTTTCAAGTTTACTTTTTAAAATAATATTCTTATTTTTCAAAATTTTAACACTACAAGTTTATTTTTCACAAGATAATTTTAAGGCATTGTTTTTCATTTTCAAAACTTCAATCATAAATTCTAAACTAGAGTTCTCACCATCTAGTAAATTATAATTTCCACAAACTTTAGTATCATGTTCATTTTTTAAATTCTCAAATTCTATTTTCAAATCATCATATTTTTTTAAGGCATCTATATTTATCTATAAGAATTTTAAACTCATCATGCATATCAAAAGATTCGCTATCATTAGATTCGGATGAGTTAGATAATACCTCATATATTTGCCAATAGACATATGTAGGCTTCTTCCATCACTTGAGGAGGTATTGGAGTCATTTTCTTCATCTTCACTTCCATCCCAAGTGGCTTGAAGAGCTTTATTTTTCTTCTTCAAGTTTTCTCCTTCCTTTTCTTTCTTAGCTAGATTTGGGCACTCATTCATGTAGTGTCCAACATTTTTGCATTCAAAGCAAGTCACTTGATTTTTACTTGATGATCTTTTTTTGGAGAAGCCACCTTTTTTTTCTTTTGCTTAGTAAATCTAAGATATTTGTCAAACTTTTTGGCATACAAGGCTAGCTTCTTTTCATCTAGATCTTCATCTTCTTCACTTGTTTCATTTTCATCCATCTTTGCTTTCAAAACTAAGGTCTTCCTTTTGAAAATGCTTGTTTCTTCATCTTCCTTGACTCCAATCTCATAGGTCAAGAGGGATCCTATGAGATCATCAAAATCTAACTTGTTCAAGTCCTTCTCTTAAATCACATTTCTCTTTGTATGCCACTTGGAAGAAAGGGACCTAAGAAATTTCTTCACCTTTTGAGAGTTAGTCCGTGGCTCCCCCAAGGAGGATAAGCCATTCACAATATCATTAAAACGCATAATTATTTTATTTATAACTGATTTTCATGCATCTTAAAAGAGTCATATTGATGATTCAAAATATTAAGTCTACACCCCTTAACCTTATTGGTACCTTCATGTGTAATGATAAGTTTTCTCCAAATTTCATAAGCACTTTGACAATTAAAAACACGATTAAATTCCGTTGCATCTAAAGCACAAAAAAGGTGATTTTTTGCTTTCCAATCTAATTTCACAAGTAATCTTTCACCTTCGGTGTATTCCAAAGGTAACTTTCCGTGCAAATCAAAACCATTTCCAATTATATCCCAAATATCAATATCAATAGAGCATACATAAGCTTGCATTCTAATTTTCCAATAGGCAAAATTTGAAGCATTAAAAAGTGAAGGATGATTCGTGGATTGACCTTCACCCAAAGTAAAATAATTTGATGACATAGCTCAAAAGATGTGTAAATCTTTAAAACAAGAGCAACAAGACTCTCATACCAATTGTAGGATCGAATGCGCCAAGAGGAGGGTGAATTGGTGTATAAAAATTAAAACCGAAAAAGCCGTAAAAGTCATTTTTTAGAAAATGCGATCACAAGTAAGTAAAGGATAAGTAAAAAGAGCAGGAAAAGAGCAAGAGAAAAGAAATACACAATATGTTGATGAGGTTCGGCCTAACTCCTTAGCCTACATCCCTGCTCCGACTTCCCGACCTTAAGATCGTCGGAGATCCACTAGTCTTCTCTTTTCTTGTAGGGAGAGAATAATCCTTTCTACACAACAATGCCTTCTTCTTCACTCAAGAGGTAAGGCAAACCTCTTCTTACGAAGAGCTCTCAAAACTATCTAAACAAGAACACAAGGATACCCTCCAATTCTCTCTTCTTACAAAGAATGCTCTCACTAAAAAGAACTACAAGAGGGAAGGGATGATTTGCAAACTTTAGCTCAAGAAAAATTCTTTGGATTTTAAGGAACCTCTGGAGTGATTTGCCTTGCTTCGATAACCTTCCTTCAATCTTTTGAATCCCTTTTATAGGCTTCTCTTGAAAATATGGTTGTTGTAAATCAATTAAAAAATGTTATGATGTCAGCTCTGAAACGGTCACCCATTTTAATATCGGTCACCCGTTTTGCATAGTAACTAGACATTATCCCTTTCGTCGCATATTCAACGTTCGCCCATTATGTTATCGGTCGTTCATTTAATAAAAAATTATATCCGTTGTTTTTATTTTTCTATGCAGTTTTTCGTTGATCGTAGTCCGTAGAAGAATTATAGCTGTTTAAATAATTCTTGCTTCCATAACAGTCGCCCGAAAGGAAATCGGTCAACCGATTTAGAAGTCTGTTGCTCTCTGTAATCTGCGGTCGTCCATATACTCATTTCGGTCGTCCAATTCCACGTTCTTTTGCTCTTTGCTGCCCATAACGGTCAACCGTTATTGTTTCGGTCATCCGATTCAAAAGTGTCCGCACTCTCTGTAATTATCGATCGTTTCAATTATAATTACTGTCGTCCATTATATTATATAACGGTCGACCGATAATAAATCAGTCGCCCATTTTTTGCAGTCGTTCCTCTATGGAATTAGCAGTTGTTCCAACTTTGCTTTGGTCGTCCATGATAAGTCAAAATGATCGCCCGTTTAACCTTTCGATCGACCGTTTTGCTGCAGAGAAATATTACGACTCTTTTTCTTCGAAAAATATTCAATCTGTTCACACTAACACTTCAAGCATAATTAGTACATCATCTTCCTTGTTTGCTATCATCAAAATACTTAGAATATGGTCTTTGAACCAACTGGGCCTATTACAATAGGCACAATTCGGCACACCCTATTGCTGAGGTGCCGATGACTATCGTGGTGGCTATGGGGCAGGAGTTTGTCTCTGAGGCTGTGGCTGAAATTGATATTCATGCTTGGTTAGTGTTATTCTTTACATATTCATAAATCATTCTTAATCATTTCTTTATTTCACCTGAGGTTATAGAGGTACGGGCTAAGGTTGTAATATCCCTAAGTTAATCATGCATGATTAGATGTATGAATGTGATGCTATATTATCTTATTGATAAGCTTTATGAATGTGATGTTAAGACTTACACTTCAATGTAGGGGT
Source organism: Pontederia crassipes (assembly GCA_030549335.1). Taxonomy (NCBI): domain Eukaryota; kingdom Viridiplantae; phylum Streptophyta; class Magnoliopsida; order Commelinales; family Pontederiaceae; genus Pontederia; species Pontederia crassipes. Next base: position 12,494,181 of record CM060187.1, read on the forward strand.
GTTCACGGGTCGGGTTTGACCCGACCCGACCCCGGATCCGACCCGACCCGCCCGATTTTGATCGGGTCGGGTCGGGTCGGGTCACCTCATTTTTTAAGGGCAGATCCGATCCAACCCGACCCGGTTCGGGTCGGGTTGGATCGGGTCGGGTGGTCGGGTTATCCGACCACCATTTTTTCTTTTTTTTTTAATTTTTTTCTTACTTTTATCTATTATTTAATATAAAAATATTATATAATATTTATTTAAAAAGCATAAAATAACTTATTCAACATTTAAACATTATTTTACACATTTAAAATATTTTATTTTAATATTTTTATACTTTTTTATACATAATATAAGCTTAAAACTAAAAAAATTTAAAAAATAAATAAAAAATCCGGGTCTTCGGGTCGGGTCGGGTTGACTCGGGTCGGAATTTTCCGACCCGTACCCGACCCGACCCGTACCCGACCCGACCCATGGTCGGGTCGAGGTCGGGTCGGGTCGGGTCCGACCCGACCACGGATCCGACCCGACCCAAACTGGTTTGGGTCGGGTCGGGTCGTCGGGTTCGCGGGTCGATCCGACCCGCTGAACACCCCTACTTCAATGTCAACTATTGGAGTGCGAAAGCGATGAAAATTTATTTAAGGCATGGAAATGTGATTTTCGGAAAAGTGAAAATTTGAAAAATTAAAGTCCCGCTAATTGTTCCTATATATGAAAAAAAATACTAAAAGTGATTCTTAAAAATTTTTAGGAGGTGTTGAGTTAAGTAAAACCTAGACACAAAATTAAAAAATCTATGAAATCGTGTTTTTTGTTCTTCAGACAAAAATTTAGATTTCGATTCCTTGATTATTTATTTTTATAAATATTTTCTTTGAATCCAAATGGGGGATAGTTTCTTATTTACATGTAATGTCTTAAGTAAATGAATAAATAAATGAAGAAATGCAAAAGCCATTTACTTCAAGAGCATTTTTGGAAGAATCCAATTGACAACCTGAAGTCGGTTTCTCCCTTCCTTCTAATACATATCATTTCACCTTTTACTATCTTCCTCTGCTCTATTCACCACCCTTGGCCGAATTGCAAAGGTAGAAGAATCCATACTACATGATTGATGCGTTTGATTTGTAACAATAAAATTTGCTAGCAAGTGCACTAGTCGCTCAAGTAATATAGTAAAAAGGAGTAAGAGTGTCGAACCCACGAGGAATATTATTAATTCAATATCTGAAATTATAAATTAATAAGAGAGGAAAAACATGGATTTTTGGAAAGAGGTTTTATGAAAATAAAATAAATAAAATAAGATAAAAATAAGATAGTGGTGTTGAAGTTAGGCCTTAGGATGAAAATAGATCAGGATAAATATTTGAATCATAAAAGATAAATTTAATCTTTAAAGATGGATTAGAGTCTCCCTAAAGTAATCTACCATGATTAACTTGTGGTCTCCACGACTGGCATCCCTCAATTTAATCATATAGAACTATCTTAATTTAATAAGAATTGAAGTCTCCACGACTGGTACCCCCAAAATCATATTAAAATTAAGATGCATTAAATTGGATTCTCTAAACTATTAATCACTCCACAAACTGGTATAGATTAATAGACCACACAAACTTGATTCTCCACACACTAGTTATCAAATTTATGTCAATTATTAATTCTAAATAAAATCAATTATAATTAGTATAATAAATTCTGAAATTAAACACTCCACAAACTGGTATAGCCTAATTCAGAAATTTAATTAACTAATATAAAAGCATTAAACACAATTAATAATTGATCAGAAAAGATTAAAACAAATAAAGTAGGATCCAAACATTTCCTTCAATTAATAATCTCCTAAAATAATAATCTTAAAAACATGGAGTTCATCCTAGAAATTCTGGAGAGATAATAACAAAACAACAATAATAATCGAAAGAATTACACCCAAAATAGAAGTAGAGCTCTCGAATTGGGCAGACAGTCGGATAGCCTCTCGGACTTGATCAGGGTCGCGATCAACTTCCAGCCGTCGCACCTCTCTCCTCTTGGTCGTAGCCTGCAGAGCTCACGACTCGCCGTGGAAGAAACCTGAACTTCAGAGCACCAATTGAAACGATGGATTCTTCACGTATTTATAGGGTGCGGACGGACTTCAATTTGATCTTGGCCGTAACATCGTACGGTTAACTTTAAATTTATAAGATAAACTCGGCCAAAGATAAATCATTTTATCATTACGCCCAAAGATAAACCCTTTTTATCTTTACTCCCTTAGAGTCTCGGCCGTAAGGAAAATATTTTATCTTTACTCCTTTCCATTACTCCCAAAAGATAAAAATTCTTTTATCTTTACGCCCAAAGATAAACTCATTTTTATCTTGTTACGCCCAAAGATAAACTCGATTGATTGTTACACCCTTCATCTTCATGCCATTACGCCCTCCAAATTTCGGCCGTAAGGAAAGACTTCTCCTGTTACGCCCAAAAGATAAAAACATTTATCTTTACTCCTTCAAATCTTAGCTGTAACAAAGAATTAAATCTTGTTACTCCTTTTGAATCTCGGCCGTAACGACTTGGGTGTAAAGCCAAATCTCGGCCGTAAGAAATAATTTCTTTGAATTTCGGCCGAGATTCGAATTTTCCTGCAAATAATTATCAAAATATAGTTAATCCATCCACAATTAAAATATTCAGCGATTTTAATAATTAAAATTGATAAATCCGGAATTATGATTAAAAGTGACTAAAAATGATGCATGCCATGATCAAATTATAGAAAATTTAATTAAAATAATTAACTAAAATATGTTATATTTTGCATGCATCAAACTCCCCCAAGCTTAAAGTCTTGCTTGTCCTCAAGCAAAAATTCAAAGCAAGGCTCAAGAAAGTTCCATCGTAGCCTCCACATTGTCAACTAACTAATTTTCTCACACAATTCTTCTGCACACCTACTACTTAGTATCTTATTATTTTCTATGTACTTAGCTTCATAGAGGTTCTGAATGCTACACAAATTTAAACAATCTCAAATCCAGCCTTGTGAAAAAATAAATTGTCTGTCAAATAATAGCATTAATATTGAACACATAAGTACTAATTGAGCTTAAAACTTTTTCTTTTTCTTTTCATTTTTCAACTTTATTTTCAATCATTTAAAAGTTCTAATCTTCAAGCAGGATTGCACAAGGAAGTCCATGTAGCGGGCTTTGGACTGATGACTCCCAAACCAGATGGCCTTAGGGCACCAGGTGATAAAGCACCCCTCGAGTTTACTTGCCCGAACAACCAAGGTTCTGAATGAAGAGTTCGAACTTAGCCATGATTCAGTACTCCTGTGCTTCTCCATATTCCACAAGATGGTCCATGTAGCAGGTTTTCGATCGACGGATCCCAGAGCAGTTGCCCTTAGGTCGCCAGGCATGAACCCCTACGGATCTAATTACCCGAACACATCTTGGTTCCGGATAACACTTTTGTACCTACACATAACTTTATATTTAATTTATTTGTTGGGGTTTAACTAACCCTTCTTTTTTATAAGCTCAAAAAGTACTTGATATGGTCAATAAGAAGGCTACTACTATCAAGACTTAAAAGAAATAAAAATGCATGAATATGATTTTGTCGTCTAGTCATTCATAATTCTACTTAGCATAGGCACATAGTCCATAAGTTTGATACTAAAATAGCAGGTGATAAGAAAGAAAAGTATTCAAATTTCATCAATTAACAACATGTCTTTGAACTTCTACTAAAAGATAATTAACACAGTAAGACAAGAGTTTGTTAGATGGTAGCAAAAATAAATGCATGCAATGGTATTTTTTAGAAAATTTTCAAATTTTTCAATTTTAGATTTTTTTATAAAAAAATGCAAACATAAGCAAATAAACATAAAAAAACATGCAATGCGTGAAATGCAAACTCCCCCAAGCTTGAACTAGACACTGTCCTCAGTGTTAGGCCAGCAAGGGAAAGAGTAAAGATAATATGGAACGGCTATAGAAATGAAAATAAAGAAAAGGGAAAAGATACAACCGGATTTATTGTCGGTGGAGAGATGCTCGGCCTTATATATATCGATGAAGGTGTCGGCCGCAAAAGGTGTCGGTGAGAGGAGATCTCGGCCGATAATTGAGAGTCTCGACCGTAAAAGCTTGGCCGCAAAATTTTGTTGATGAAGATCTCAGCCGTGCAATCTCGGTCGTAAGAAACTGGCCGTAATGGTGAGAGGATGAGGAACCTCGGCCGAGGTGATGATTTTGTAGATTTCGGCCGTAAGGAATGGCGATGTGGCGCTGATGTTCGGCCGTAAAGGCTCGGCCGTAAGGAGTGGCGGTGTGATTTCGGCCGTAAAGAGAAAAACTCGCCCGGAGTTTGGCCGTAACGCATAGGGCGTAATGGTGTTGAGGCTCCGGAACTTCGGCCGTAATGCACAGTAGGGTTGCAACTTCGGCCGTAAGGAGTACAGGTGGCATGGAACTTTGGGCGTAAGGATCGGCGGTTGGCGTTTGGACTTCGGCCGTAAGGAGAAGAAGCTCGGCCGTAATGGCTTTTCGTTCGTCCGTAAGTCGATGAAGAACCTCGGCCGTAAGAAGTAAAGCTCAGCCGAAGATTTAGATCTGTAAAGATGTGGAAGGGGTCAAAATTTATAGATGAAACTTCGGGCGTAAACTTACCTTTCCAACGTGCAGGGTCATGTCGTAAGAGCTTGGCCGATTGTCCGAGGTCTCTCCTTCCGCATATGACTCAACAAAATAAAACTATTACCACAAAATCTGAAATAAATAAAAAAGGATAAAAATAGTTCTGATTTATAGTCGTCAGCTTGACTTAGTTCTGATGAAAATTTCACACATCATAAAGAGTGATCATAGAAAGGTTATGATAATAAGTGCCACCATGATAAAGTTTCAATCTATGTCCATTCACTTTGAGTCTTTGTTTTTTGTCTAATGATTCAATCTCAAAAGTTCCATAGGGTGAACAATTAATTATAACATAAGGTCCGGTCCATCTTGATTTAAGTTTTCCAGGAAATAATCTGAGTTTGCTATTATAAAGAAGTACTTGTTGACCAGGTAAAAATTCTTTATGTTTGATATGCAGGTCATGTAAATTTTTTGTGCGTTCTTTATATAGCTTACTGTTTTCGTATGCATATTGTCTAAATTCATCAAGCTCATTTAATTGTAATAACCTTTCAGATTGTGATGATTTTAGATTCATATTTAAAAATTTTATTGCCCAATAAGCCCTGTGTTCTAGTTCTACAGGAAGGTGACATGCTTTTCCAAAAACTAATTTATAAGGAGAAGTACCTATGGGTGTTTTAAAAGCAGTCCTATATGCCCAGAGTGCATCATCTAATTTCAAAGACCAGTCTTTCCTAGATGAATTTACAGTTTTCTCTAGAATCCTTTTTATTTCTCTATTTGAAATTTCCACTTGTCCACAAGATTGGGCATGATATGGTGTACTCAAAAAATGTTTGACTCCAAATCTATTAAGAAGAGTTGACATTATTTTATTGCAGAAATGTGTTCCATTGTCACTTATGATAGTCCTAGGTGTTCCAAATCGAGTAAAAATATTTTTTCTTAGAAAGTTGGCAACTACCTTGGCCTCATTTGTTGGTGTGGCTACAGCTTCTACCCATTTGGAAACATAATCAACCGCCACTAAGATGTATTGGTTGTTAAAGGATTTAGGGAATGGTCCCATAAAGTCAATGCCCCAAACATCAAAAATATCGCACTGTAAAATATTTGTAAGAGGCATTTCATCTCGACGAGAAATATTACCTGTCCTTTGACATTTGTCACAATACTTACAGTAGTTTCTTGCATCTCTATAAATGGTTGGCCAATATAGTCCACATTCAAGTACTTTAGATGCTGTTCGATTGGGTCCAAAGTGACCTCCAGCTTGTCCATCGTGGCAATGACTTAGGATATTATCAATCTCATCTTCGTGAACACATCTTCGAACTATTTGATCTGCACATAATCGAAAAAGGTAAGGATCTTCCCAGTGATAATTCTTAACATCAGATAAGAATTTCCTTTTTTTGATGAGTGGTCATGCCCTTTGGAATGTAATGTCCTGCAAGGTAATTAGCAAAATCAGCGAACCATGGTGTAGTGTCATAAATTTGAAAAATTGTAGAGATAGAAAAAAGTTTCTCGTCTGGGAATTCTTCAAGTATGTCTGTGACTTCTCTTGGAGATGGCTCCAAACGAGATAGGTGATCAGCTAATAAGTTCTCAGTCCCTTTTTTGTCTTTCACTTCCACATCGAACTCTTGCAAAAGTAGTATCCATCGGATCAGTCTAGGTTTGGCATCTTGTTTGATCATCAAGTGCTTGATGGCTGCATGATCTGTGTATACAATAATTTTTGAACAAATTAGATATGATCTAAACTTGTCAAAAGCAAAAATAATAGCAAGAAACTCCTTCTCTGTTGTTGCATAGTTTAGTTGGGCAGCATTCAATGTTCGGCTTGCATAATATATGACATGAAATGTTTTATCCTTTCTTTGCCCCAACACAGCTCCAATAGCACCATCACTCGCGTCACACATCATCTCGAATGGTAGAGACCAGTCTGGTGCAACAACAACAGGTGCAGAAATTAACTTTTCTTTTAATAAATTAAAGGCATCAAGACAATCTGAATTAAAATCAAATTTTGTGTCCTTAGCAAGAAGATTAGTTAAGGGTTTAGCCATTTTTGAAAAATCTTTGATAAAACGGCGATAAAATCCTGCGTGCCCAAGGAAGCTTCGAATGCCCTTCACATTGGTTGGAGGTGGCAGATTTGCAATAACATCTATCTTGGCCTTATCCACTTCAATTCCTTTTTCTGAAATTTTGTGGCCAAGAACTATACCCTCCTTAACCATGAAGTGACATTTCTCCCAGTTAAGGACCAAATTCGTTTCTTCACATCTCTGCAAAACTAGAGATAAGTTATCCAAACAATTATTAAACGAGCTACCAAAAAGTGTAAAATCATCCATGAAAACTTCGAGTATCTTCTCATTCATATCTGCAAAGATTGACATCATGCATCTTTGGAATGTTGCTGGAGCGTTGCATAGACCAAATGGCATCCTTCTATAGGCAAACGTTCCATATGGACATGTGAACGTTGTCTTTTCTTGATCCTCAGGTGCTACTGCTATTTGATTGTATCCAGAATAGCCATCTAGAAAACAATAAAAGCTATGACCTGCAACACGCTCCAACATTTGGTCAATAAAAGGTAATGGAAAATGATCTTTGCGGGTAGCATCATTAAGCTTCCTATAGTCTATACAGACTCTCCAACCTGTAATTGTTCTTTGAGGAACTAATTCATTATTTTTGTTACTTACCACGGTGATTCCTCCTTTCTTAGGAACTACCTGCACAGGACTTATCCATGAACTATCAGAAATGGCATATATAATACCTGCATCAAGGAGTTTGATGACCTCCTTTCTTACAACTTCCTTTAAAGTTGGGTTGAGCCTTCTTTGATATTGAGCAATTGGTTTGGCATTGTCCTCCATCAAAATCTTGTGCATGCAAATTGTAGGAGAGATTCCCCTGATATCTGAAATAGACCAAGCAATTGCTTTCTTGTGATGCCTTAATACTTCCAGAAGTTTATTCTCCATATCATCTGTCAAGTCAGCAGATATGATAACTGGGTAAGTGTTCTTTTCAAGAAAAGCATATCTTAAATGAGATGGAAGTTCTTTAAGTTCGAATTTTGGAGGACAATCCAATTTTTCGTCCTCGAATGTCTCTGTTGTTATTGGCACATTATCCTCTCCCACAATTTCTCTAGAATCCTCCATCATTTCTAAAGCTTCCTTAGCATATGGATCCGAAATAAAATCTGCAACAATATCATCAAAAGCATCAGTCGTGTCATCTTCTATAGAATCAACAGCATAACAGGATGAGTGATCAAAAGGTTGTTTGAGAGAATTTTTTATATTGAAAGTGATGTCTTCGTTGTTGACGCGAAGTGTGAGCATCCCTTGTTGAACATCTATGAGTGCGTTTCCTGTTGCTAGGAATGGTCTCCCGAGGATGATGGGGGTTTTTTCATCTGCCTTCATATCCAGAACAATAAAATCTGCTGGAAAAATAAATTTATCAACTTTTACCAAAACATCTCTTAATATTCCTTGGGGTCTTTTGCATGAAGAATCTGCAAATTGAAGAGTAATGCTTGTTTCTTCTAGTTCTCCATAACCTAGCTGCACAAATACAGAGTAAGGCATTAAACTTATACTAGCACCAAGATCACATAAAGCTTGTGCACAAAAGAATTTTCCTATAGTGCAAGGTATGGTGAAGGTTCCCGGATCCTTCATTTTTTTAGGTATATCTCGATCATAAATGACACTACACTCCGATGTCAACATTACTCTCCCAGTGTTTTCAAACTTTCTTTTTGAGGATAATATATCCTTCATGAATTTAGCATAGCTCGGCATCATCTGTAAAGCTTCATGAAAAGGAATATTAATAGATAATTGCTTCAGAATATCAAGAAAGCGAGAAAATTGCTTATCTAGTTGTTCTTTGCGAAATTTCTGTGGATAGGGCAGATCCTTTATGTCAGTTTCTTTTTTCTTCAGATTGATATCTTCAGTAGTCTGATCTTGTGTCTTTAATGCTTCAGTTTCTTCTTTATGATCAATTATTCTTGGCGGAGAATCTGATCTCAGACTTCTCAATTGTTTCCCACTTCTAAGAGTTACAGCTTTGGTCTCTTCTTTAGGATTTTTCTCTGTATTGCTTGGAAGAGTCCCTGGTGCACGTCCTGCCATCATATTGGCCATTTGCCCTATTTGCATTTCTAAATTCCTGATTGTAGCATCTTGATTGTTTGCCCTTGTTTCCATTGTCTTCTGCATGGTTTGCATAGTGTCAATAACTCTTGCCATCATTTCTTCCATAGGATTAGTCGATTGTTGGACATGAGCTTCTTGTTGCTTTCTCAAAAGTGTATAATTTTGTGGATGAGCTTGATTCTGAAATTTCTCAAAAACTTGCCCTTGGTTTGTCCTGTAAGGAAACTTCTGACTGTTCCTCCAACCATAGTCATTATTCCTGAAAAATGGATTGGAGACAAAGTTAGCATTTTCAATATGATCAGGATTAGAAATGTTACCTTGTGGACAATAATTGCTCGCATGTCCTCCTCCACAGTTGTTGCACACCATTAATGACATCATCTGCTCAAATTTTTTATTAAGTGACTCCAGCTGAGTCACTACTTCAGAAGAATTTTTACTTTCTGTAGCATGCACATCATGAGTTCGGCGAGGTGGTCTCTTTTCTTGGCTTGACTTGAGTGCTACAGCTTCAATTATATCTTGTATCTCACTAGGACGTTTAGATCCCAGTACTGTCCCTCCTGCTGATTGATCGAGCTTATCTTGATCTGCAGGTCGTAATCCATGGTAAAAATCTTCCATTACTTGCCATTTTGGAATTCTATTATCAGGAACTCTGGCCAGCAGTTCCTTATATCGTTCCCAGGCTTCATATAACGTCTCGTTATCGTCTTGAACAAATGCCCTCAATTCTCTTCGATATTTGCCTGCCTTTTGTGGTGGACAATATTTTCCAACAAATTTTTCTACCAGCTCCAACCAAGAATGAATCGATCCTGCAGGCAAAGTTTTAAACCAAGTGGAAGCTTTGTCACGTAAAGATTGAGGAAATAATAATAAATGAATAACTTCAGAAGAAACATTATTATTTCTAAAGGTGCTCAGAGTGGCAAGAAATTTATCAAGGTGATCGTGAGGGTCTTCATGAAATCCTCCTCCAAATTGGGATGCTTGTATCATCCTCACGATTGCGGGATTTATCTCAAAATTATTTGCATTAATATCAGGCAGCACGATGCATGATTCTCGGTCACTGTATCTGGCCGAGACATATTCTCTCATAGAAAGTTCTGCTTCATCTTCTCGCCGATTATTATATGGTGGAACCAGTTCATTCTGTTGCTCCAGTCTCTGATTGTCGCGTGCTTGTTCCGCCATTTTTCTTATATTTCTTCGTAATCGACGATAGGTTCTTTCAATCTCAGGATCAAATTCCAACAGTGGATTTGAACTTCTAGTGCGCTTATCAGAAGATTCCAGGATTGGTTGTGATTTAATTTTCAATTAGTACCTGCAACAACCAATTTTCAGTAAGATAAAAGAATAAAATAAAATATATACAAGAAGAAAAAAATAAGTCACGAAAAATGAGTTTTTTTTTACAAATAAAGTCTTTCGGCACGATAGAATTTGAAAATTCGTCATTAAAATTAATTTTCAGAAACTTTATTAAATTATTTTCAGAAATAATCAGATTTTATAATCAGAAATAATCAAAAATTATTTTCAGAGAAGAAATAAGATTAATATACTGAAAAGAAATAAGATTGATCGACCGTAATACAGAAATAGATTTACGGCCGAAATTAGATTAGTAATTAATCCGAGGCTCGTTCGTCCGTAAAAATATTGAAACAGTGTCAAAAGGATTCAACGTGAAGGCGTAAAAATTAGCATGGTGATGAATTATCTCGGCCGAAAAAAATTGAATGAAATGTTGTCAAATGAATCATTACGGCCGACAAAGAATATAGTTCATATCGGCCGTAAAACAATGAAAGGTCAGTCGAACGAGAGGTAAAACATCAACACATAGAAATCGGCCGAAAAGGAGTAAAATCCATTGATGATCCATTACGGGCGAGACAACTAAATCGCTTCGGCCAAAACAAAGTCAAATCAAAAGTTCAAACTATTATAATGTTACGGCCGAGAATGAAAAAAATCACAATTAAATTAGGGTCGGAAGATGGCGTAAAAAACAAATGTTCAGAAATTTTACGGCCGTAAAACTATGAGATTAATTCTCGGCCGTAAAAATGAAACATGAGATCATTTCGGCCGTAAAAAGATTAAATCGTCAATTAAGATGAGGTCACTTCGGCTGAGATAACACGAGGCCGTAAAGAAAAATAGGGTTTCGGCCGAAATAATTTCGAATAAAACTCAAATGTCGAAAATTGAATCATTACGGCCGAAAATGAATTAAGCAATTTCTTACGATCGTAAAACAACGAAATCATATGAAGAGTTTAAACAATTAAAATGTTACGGCCGAGAATGAAAACTGATTCGAATAAGGCGTAAAAAAAATTTAAACCATCGATAAACCGGGCGTAACAAATCAAATCAATATCCATTACTCATGGCGTAAAAACAACGTTTGAAAAAAAAATATTACGGCCGTAAAGATTGAAAGTTTAGAATTTAGAAATCATTCATTGCGAGGCCGTAAAATTAATAAAGCCGACACATCAAATTAAAGTCGTAAATCCATAAGTCGACAGTGTAATTTAAAAAAAATTCAATCGGCGTCGGATTTTAAACCGAAAGTAAATAAATAATAAAAAAATTATCGTGACCTTTATCTGCAAAAGGAAAAAAAATTAGATTATTCACAAAAATAATTAAAACAATTAATACATATGCACAGAAAATTATTTACAATTTATTTACATCTCCTAATAATTCATAAATATCAGAAATTAATTAATAAAATATTCCCCGGCAACGGCGCCAAAAACTTGATGCGTTTGATTTGTAACAATAAAATTTGCTAGCAAGTGCACTAGTCGCTCAAGTAATATAGTAAAAAGGAGTAAGAGTGTCGAACCCACGAGGAATATTATTAATTCAATATCTGAAATTATAAATTAATAAGAGAGGAAAAACATGGATTTTTGGAAAGAGGTTTTATGAAAATAAAATAAATAAAATAAGATAAAAATAAGATAGTGGTGTTGAAGTTAGGCCTTAGGATGAAAATAGATCAGGATAAATATTTGAATCATAAAAGATAAATTTAATCTTTAAAGATGGATTAGAGTCTCCCTAAAGTAATCTACCATGATTAACTTGTGGTCTCCATGACTGGCATCCCTCAATTTAATCATATAGAACTATCTTAATTTAATAAGAATTGAAGTCTCCACGACTGGTACCCCCAAAATCATATTAAAATTAAGATGCATTAAATTGGATTCTCTAGACTATTAATCACTCCACAAACTGGTATAGATTAATAGACCACACAAACTTGATTCTCCACACACTAGTTATCAAATTTATGTCAATTATTAATTCTAAATAAAATCAATTATAATTAGTATAATAAATTCTGAAATTAAACACTCCACAAACTGGTATAGCCTAATTCAGAAATTTAATTAACTAATATAAAAGCATTAAACACAATTAATAATTGATCAGAAAAGATTAAAACAAATAAAGTAGGATCCAAACATTTTCCTTCAATTAATAATCTCCTAAAATAATAATCTTAAAAACATGGAGTTCATCCTAGAAATTCTGGAGAGATAATAACAAAACAACAATAATAATCGAAAGAATTACACCCAAAATAGAAGTAGAGCTCTCGAATTGGGCAGACAGTCGGGTAGCCTCTCGGACTTGATCAGGGTCGCGATCAACTTCCAGCCGTCGCACCTCTCTCCTCTTGGTCGTAGCCTGCAGAGCTCACGACTCGCCGTGGAAGAAACCTGAACTTCAGAGCACCAATTGAAACGATGGATTCTTCACGTATTTATAGGGTGCGGACGGACTTCAATTTGATCTCGGCCGTAACATCGTACGGTTAACTTTAAATTTATAAGATAAACTCGGCCAAAGATAAATCATTTTATCATTACGCCCAAAGATAAACCCTTTTTATCTTTACTCCCTTAGAGTCTCGGCCGTAAGGAAAATATTTTATCTTTACTCCTTTCCATTACTCCCAAAAGATAAAAATCCTTTTATCTTTACGCCCAAAGATAACCTCATTTTTATCTTGTTACGCCCAAAGATAAACTCGATTGATTGTTACACCCTTCATCTTCATGCCATTACGCCCTCCAAATTTCGGCCGTAAGGAAAGACTTCTCCTGTTACGCCCAAAAGATAAAAACATTTATCTTTACTCCTTCAAATCTTAGCCGTAACAAAGAATTAAATCTTGTTACTCCTTTTGAATCTCGGCCGTAACGACTTGGGTGTAAAGCCAAATCTCGGCCGTAAGAAATAATTTCTTTGAATTTCGGCCGAGATTCGAATTTTCCTGCAAATAATTATCAAAATATAGTTAATCCATCCACAATTAAAATATTCAGCGATTTTAATAATTAAAATTGATAAATCCGGAATTATGATTAAAAGTGACTAAAAATGATGCATGCCATGATCAAATTATAGAAAATTTAATTAAAATAATTAACTAAAATATGTTATATTTTGCATGCATCAATGATTGAAGGAAATTAGAGAAAGAGAAGGGGCAACTAGGGTTTTAAAGTTTGGTAAGTTCCTACTTCATTTTCTTTGGATTTTAACTACATAATTCCAAATTAGGGTGACTCTGAACCTTTCTCATCTATTTATTTTTGGATTTTACTTGAACATGGGGCAAAACTCATGTTCTTCATGGGTAAGATTAACACTAGCCATGTTCAATTGATTCATGAATCTTTAGCAACATAATTCCATACTTTCGAGTGATCCACAAGTTATGAAATTTATCCTGATTGATCCTATATGAGTCTACTTTCATTGAGCTTTGGAATCAAGATAATATGATTTCTGTATATAAAGTTATGTTCTTATCTTTAAGGTACTATCACTCTGTCTGCCAAAATTGCTACCCGAATTTTGTAAATTATGTATTAAATCCAATATGTCGTGTAATTATTTGATAATTTAGGGTGCTATCGACATTGATATTAGGTTTCATTGAGAATTGAAATTACTAGAAAATGATATGTGTAGAGAAAGTTATAAATATTTTACCGAGCCTTACTCAGTCTGTCAAAATGGAGCCCAAGGCAGATTATGCTAGTACTGGTTAAATTTATTGTGCTTAGTACAAATATATATAAATTCAAGTAATTTTATGAGTTGCACCCATGGATGTCTACTATTTGGGAAAATTAAAAGTACCAGAACAGGGAATGTTTATTATTTTATATGAATTATAAAAGTAAGGTTACTCAGTCTGTCAGAACATAGAAAAAATATAAACGTTAGGCTGAATGTTAATTTTCATGAGAATAAACCATAATGGAATAAGATTTGAAACTTTTACAGATTAATGTCTCTATAATTTGGAACTAAAGAAAATTTGATTTATGCCATTTGGTTATGTATACCAGAAGATATGGATTTTCTTTACTATGTGTGCAATCTGCCATAATATTAGGTCAATCCTTATGTTAAATAGTTACTTAAGTTATAAGATTAAATACTTAAGGTTCATATTCCTATGCAATTAATCATGTTTCATGTGTGATAGGATTGTGTTCAGATCATAGTAGTAATTTGTTTCTTACTATTATTGTTATAGGAGTAGAAGAGTAAAGTAGTGAACAAGGAAAGAAAAAACATTTTGTTAGCCCTTATAGGTAAGTTGGTTTCTCCTACTCTATGTATTCATCTCTTTTGAATTCGGTGTGGCATTGACTATGATATTATTGAATATGTTTTGGATATGTTATGAATTGATTTTGAGAAATGTAATTATGAAAAGTATATCTGAATGATTGTATGATTGCACGTTTGAAAAGTATATGTGATATGATATGAATGAGTTATGAGAAGTGCAATCTTGTTTGATTTGAAATGGTATTTGATATGATTCATCTTCTGATATTGAGATGCAATTGTTACATGATGAATCATGCATTTGCATTGCATTGGATGATGGTTGGAGCTAAGTGCTACATCAATGATCACGATGGGAGCCATCTCTAGAGTCCACCTATCGTTATATAATTTGTTTCCTGAAAGGGATGAGTTAGAATGGAGCTAAGTGCTACATCGCTGATCACGATGGGAGCCACCTCTAAGGTCCACCTACCGACCACTGGCCAGTTGGTAATCCGTGCATACATATGAGAGTGTTGCATTGCATACTCATGTTTGATATGTTTAAGTGACAATGAATGTAAATTGAGTATAATGATTTTGATTGGAATGTTATATATGTATTTATTAAATGTGTGAGGATATTGACTTTGATATTATGATCAATGCATATATTTTTATGTTTCTCCGAATTTATTAGATGGTAACATATAGCTTATGAGTTATCAACTTACTGAGCTATTATTTGCTCACAGTGTTGTACACTTTTTCAGATCAGTAAAACTTTTGGAATCGCGAGAGACAACCTTAGCAGGATGTGGATTCTTTTTGTTGCTAAGGTATCGAGAGGTCACGTGTCCCACCGCGCGCACTAGATAGAAGACTTGTAGCTCTCATATTCCTCTTTTGGGATATATAGAGAGTTTGATATGTGCTATGTGTGAAAAGTAATTTTGTATCTTGTAAAATGTAAATCTTTGATGACTATGTGGTGGTGTAAATCCTAGGGTTGTTACATGCTCTGAATGATCAATATAAATTACATGGTTTGCTTATATGTGTTATCATTTTTTTGTATTATCTAGAGGAGTTATGCACATTTTTGCTTTAAAAAAAATTATTTGATCATCTATAATTAGTCGCGAGCTCTGATTTAAATTACCGTTGTTTAAATCGGGTCGTGACAGTTATGGTATCAGAGCAATAGGTCCTACCCTTTGTCAAGTGTTGCGTGATCTTGTCTAGGATGACATGGTTATGCTTTAAGTTTGTTTAAGTTCTAAGACGTTGTCGTACATTTGTATAGGTCTAAGGAATGACCTTTCATATTAGTAATTCGAAGTATACATTGTGCTTGATTTAATTAGGATCATGAAAATAAGAGGGGAGAGCTCATCCCAAAATCAAAATGCGGAACAAGATCCTCGGTTGGAGGGTGTCTTGCAAGCTTTGCAAGAAATGAGTAATATCATGAGGATGCAAAATGAACAAAATACAAGAAATAATGAGCCTAGGGCTGAACAAGTTGAAGGTGGTCGTAAATGTACAGTGGAGCAGTTTAAGAAACTTGGTCCTCCTGCTTTCAAAGGTATTGGTGACCCAGCGGAGGCCGAGAGTTGGAAAAACAAACTGGAAAAGATATTTGTTGCCTTAGGTTGTAAGGATTCAGAAAAGATAGTATTTGTCGAGTTTATGCATGAAGGTAATGCCGAGCACTGGTGGAAGGCAACTAAGCCTAGAGTTTTGGCTGACAACCCGAACTTAACGTGGAAGAAATTTGTTGAAGTTTTTCTTGCAAAATATTTTTCTGATTGTGCTCGGGACAAGAAGATGATTGAATTTCTCAAGCTGGAGCAGAGAAATATGACAGTGGATCAATATGAGGCAAAGTTTGCTGAACTATCAAGATTTGCTTCACACCTAGTGGCTGATGAATCGGAAAAGGCAAAGAAGTTTGAGAGAGGACTCAAGCCAGCTATGAAGATGTGTATGAAAGGGCTCAATTGGTAGAGAAGGATTTACAAACATCCCAAGCAAATCAAGAGGAAAACAAGAAAGAGAGTGGTCATACTTTTCAACACTTCAGGCCAAGAAATTTTGACTTTCAGAAGAGAAGAAACAATGTGTCTTTCCGCAGACCTCAACAACCACAACCACAACCACAACGTTCCCAACAATGCAGATTGTGTGGAAATTCCCATGGCAATGCCCATGTTATAGGATGATAGGAGATTGTTTTAAGTGTGGAAAAATGGGCCACTACATCAAAGATTGTCTGTTAATGCCACAGCAGCAGCAACAACAACAAAAGTACCCACTACAACAGCAGCCACAACCACCAAATAGAGCAATAGGAAAAGGGAAACAACCAATGGCACAAGGACAAGTTTATGCCTTGACTCAAAGAGATGTGGATGCTTCAAATGCGGTGATCACGGGTAATCTTCTTATTTGTGACACCATGGCACATACTTTGATAGATTCTAGTTCTACACATTCCTTTGTAAGTCCAAAGTTTGCATGTCATCTGAAGACAATAAAGGAACCATTGGATACTGTTTGGCAATTAGAACTCCCGATGGCAATACTCTATCTTCAGATTTGGTATACAAATCATGTGATGTTAGAGTTCAAGATAAGTTTTTAATTGTTGATCTAATTGTTTTATATATGCATCACTTTGATGTGATTTTGGGTATGGACTGGTCGTCCACCTATCATGATTGCCTTGATTGTCGAAAGAAAATAGTTACATTTTTGCCCCCTAATGAACAACCATTCAACTTTGTTGGAGAGAGGGCATCGAGTGGATGTTCTCTAATATCCTATATACATGCCAATAAGTTACTCAAGAAGGGTTGTGAAGGATTCTTAGCTTTCTTGGTTGAGAGCAAAAATGAAGGAACAAGCTTGAAGGATGTGCCTATTGTTAAGGAGTTTTCAGATGTGTTTCCAGAGGAGTTGCCAAGCCAGCCTCCTGATAGAGAGATAGAGTTCTCTATCAAACTTCTCCTTGGAACGACTCCTGTTTCTAAAGCTCTCTATCGTATGGCCCCTGCAGAACTAAAAGAATTGAAAGGAAAACTTCAAGAACTTTTAGATAAGAGATTTATTCAACCAAGTGTATCACCTTGGGGAGCTCCGGTGTTATTTGTTAAGAAGAAAGATGGGTCTCTCAGGTTGTGTATTGATTATAGACAGTTGAACCAGGTGACAGTGAAAAATAAATATCCATTGCCGCGAATAGATGACTTGTTTGATCAGCTACAAGGTGCATCAGTATTCTCCAAGATTGATCTCAGATCCAGATACCATCAACTTAAAATTAAGGAAGACGAAATTTCGAAGACTGCATTTAGAACACGATCGGCCATTACGAGTTCTTGGTCATGCCATTTGGGCTGTCTAATGCACCGGCTTCTTTCATGTATATGATGAATAGAGTATTCAAACCACTCTTGGATCAGTTTGTGATTGTTTTCATCGATGATGTTTTAATATATTCTAAGTTAACATGAAGAACACTTGAAAACTATTCTGCAAATGCTCAGGGAACAAAAGTTATACGCCAAGTTTAGCAAGTGTGAGTTTTGGCTTGATAGGGTGGTGTTCTTAGACCATGTTGTATCCAAAGAAGGCATATTAGTTTATCCATCTAAAATTGAGGCTGTAAATAATTGGGAGAGGCCAACTACTGTTACTGAAGTTAGAAATTTCTTGGGGTTAGCTGGGTATTATAGAAGATTTATTAAAGGATTTTCTTCTATTGCCACTCCTCTCACAAAGTTAACATGTAAGAGTACCAAATTTATATGGTCCGATGAATGTGAGAGAAGTTTTCAGGAACTCAAGAAGAGACTTACAAGCGCTCCTGTCTTAACAATTTCATCTGGCACCGATGGGTTTGTTATATATAGTGATGCCTCTCGGAAGGGCTTGGGTTGAGTTTTAATGCAAAATGGTAGGGTGGTCGCATATGCATCCAGACAGCTAAAAGATTATGAGCAAAATTATCCTACACATGATTTGGAGCTTACAACCATAATTTTTGCACTGAAAATTTGGAGGCATTATTTGTATGGAGCAACATTTGTAATATTTACCGACCACAAGAGTTTGAAATACTTGTTTTCACAAAGGAATTAAATATGAGATAGAGAAGATGGATGAATTTGCTAAAAGACTACGACTGCTCTATTCAATATCATCTGGGCAAGGCGAATACAGTAGCAGATGCATTGAGTAGAAAGTCAGCCTTTTTAGCTAACATGATGGTTAGCGAGTGGAAACTTTTGGAACAACTAAGGGATTCGGGTTTCAAATTTATAGAGAAGATTCCTAATGGAATTTTAGCTACGATGAAGGTGGAACTCACATTGATACAAAGGATCAAAGAAGCTCAGCAAAAGGATCATAGGTTATTAGCATTGCAAACTACAAGAAAAGGAGAACAAAATCCAGACTTTCAGATGCATGAAGATGGGATACTAAGGTGTGGGAATAGGATTTGTGTTTCTAACGATAATGAGTTGCGAAGAGTGGTTTTAGAAGAGGCACATCGAACACCTTATAGTGTGCATCCGGGAAATACTAAAATGTAACAGAACCTGAAGAAGCATTATTGGTGGAGTGACATGAAGAAGGATATTGCTGAATTTGTATCAAAATGTTTGACATGTCAACAAATTAAAGCAGAGCATAAGAAACCTAGAGGTACATTACAACCACTTCCTATTCCTCAATGGAAATGGGAAGATGTAAACATGGATTTTATCCAAGGACTACCAAGGACTAGTAAAGGACACAATGCAATATGGGTGATAGTGGATCAATTAACAAATAAAAAATTGGCTCACTTTATACCTATTCAGATGGACTATTCCTTGAACAAGTTGGCACAAATTTATATTCAGGAGATTGTTCGACTACATGGAGTTTCAACTAGTATTACCTCTGATCGAGATCCTCGTTTCACATCACATTTTTGGACGGCATTACAAGTAGCTTTGGGCACAAAACTACAGTTAAGTTCTACTTTTCATCCTCAAATGGATAGACAATCGGAAAGGACTATTCAAACCCTAGAAGATATCCCTAAGTTAATCATGAATGATTAGATGTATGAATGTGATGTTATATTATCTTATTGATAAGCTTTATGAATGTGATGTTAAGACTTACACTTCAATGTCAACTATTGGAGTGCGAAAGCGATGAAATTTTATTTAAGGCATGGAAATGTGATTTTTGGAAAAGTGAAAATTTGAAAAACTAAAGTCACGGTAATTGTTCCTATATATGAAAGAATTCTAAATGTGATTTTTAAAAATTTTTAGGAGGTGTGTGAGTTAGGTAAAAAAATCTGTGAAATCGTAATTTTTGTTTTTCGGACAAACATTTAAATTTTGATTCCTTGATTATTTATTTTTATAAATATTTTCTTTGAATCCAAATGGGGGATAGTTTCCTATTTACATGTAATGTCTTAAGTAAATGAATAAATAAATGAAGAAATGCAAAAGCCATTTACTTCAAGAGCATTTTTGGAAGAATCCAATTGACAACCTGAAGTCGGTTTCTCCCTTCCTTCTAATACTTATCATTTCACCTTTTACTATCTTCCTCTGCTCTATTCACAACCCTTGGCCGAATTGCAAAGGTAGAAAAAACCATACTACATGATTGAAGGAAATTAGAGAAAGAGAAGGGGCAACTAGGGTTTTAAAGTTTGGTAAGTTCCTACTTCATTTTCTTTGGATTTTAACTACATAATTCCTAATTAGGGTGACTCTGAACCTTTCTCATCTATTTATTTTCGGATTTTACTTGATCATGGGGCAAAACTCATGTTCTTCATGGGTAAGATTAACACTAGCCATGTTCAATTGATTCACGAATCTTTAGCAACATAATTCCATACTTTCGAGTGATCCACAAATTATGAAATTTATCCTGATTGATCCTATATGAGTCTACTTTCATTTAGCTTTGGAATCAAGATAATATGATTTTTGTATATAAAGTTATGTTCTTATCTTTAAGGTACTATCACTCTGTCTGCTAAAATTGCTACCCGAATTTGTAAATTATGTATTAAATCCAATATGTCGTGTAATTATTTGATAATTTAGGGTGCTATCGACATTGATATTAGGTTTCATTGAGAATTGAAATTACTAGAAAATGATATGTGTAGAGAAAGTTATAAATATTTTACCGAGCCTTACTCAGTCTGTCAAAATGGAGCCCAAGGCAGATTATGCTAGTATTGGTTAAATTTATTGTGCTCAGTACAAATATATATAAATTCAAGTAATTTTATGAGTTGCACCAAAGGATGTCTACTATTTGAAAAAATTAAAAGTACCAGAACAGGGAATGTTTATTATTTTATATGAATTATAAAAGTAAGGTTACTCAGTCTGTCAGAACATAGAAAAAATATAAACGTTAGGCTGAATGTTAATTTTCATAAGAATAAACCATAATGGAATAAGATTTGAAACTTTTACAGATTAATGTCTCTATAATTTGGAACTAAAGAAAATTGGATTGATGCCATTTGGTTATGTATACCAGAAGATATGGATTTTCTTTACTATGTGTGCAATCTGCCATAATATTAGGTCAATCCTTATGTTAAATAGTTACTTAAGTTATAAGAGTAAATACATAAGGTTTATATACCTATGCAATTAATCATGTTTCATGTGTGATAGGATTGTGTTCAGATCATAGTAGTAATGTATTTTTTACTATTATTGTTATAGGAGTAGAAGAGTAAAGCAGTGAACAAGGAAAGGAAAACATTTTGTTAGCCCTTATAGGTAAGTTGATTTCTCCTACTCTATGTATTCACCTCTTTTGAATTCGGTGTGGCATTGACTATGATATTATTGAATTGTTTTGGATATGTTATGAATTGATTTCGAGAAATGCAATTATGAAAAGTATATCTAAATGATTGTATGATTGCACATTTGAAAAGTATATGTGATATGATATGAATGAGTTACGAGAAGTGCAATCTTGTTTGATTTGAAATAGTATTTGATATGATTCATCTTCTGATATTGAGATGCAATTATTTCATGCATTTGCATTGCATTGTATGATGGTTGGAGCTAAGTGCTACATCACTTATCACGATGGGAGCTACCTATAGAGTACACCTATCGTTATATGATTTGTTCCCCGAAAGGGATGAGGTAGAATAGAACTAAATGCTACATCGCTGATCATGATGGGAGCCACCTCTAGAGTCCACTTACCGACCACTGGCTAGTTGGTGATCCGTGCATACATATGAGAGTGTTGCATTGCATACTCATGTTTGATATGTTTAAGTGACAATGAATGTAAATTGAGTGTAATGATTTTGATTGGAATGTTATATATGTATTTATTAAATGTGTGAAGATATTGACTTTGATATTATGATCAATGCATGTATTTTTATGTTTCTCCGAATTTATTATATGGTAACACATAGCTTATGAGTTATCAGCTTACTGAGCTATTATTTGCTCACAATGTTGTTGTACACTTTTTCATATCAGTAGAACTTTTAGGATCGCGAGAAACAACCTTAGCAGGGTGTGGATTCTTTTTGCTGCTAAGGTATTGAGAAGTCACGTGCCCCACCGCGCGCACTAGATAGAAGACTTGTAACTCTTATATTCCTCTGTTGGGATATAGAGAGAGTTTGATATGTGCTATGTATGAAAAGTAATTTTGTATCTTGTAAAATGTAAATCTTTCGCGACTATGTGGTGGTGTAAACCCTAGGGTTGTTACATGCTCTGAATGATCAATATAAACTGCGTAGTTTGCTTATATTTGTTATCATTTTCTTGTATTATTTAGAGGAGTTATGCACAATTTTTCTTTAAAAAAAATTATTTGATCGTCTGTAATCAGTCACGAGCTCTGATTTAAATCACCTCTGTTTAAATCGGGGTCATGATAAAGGTTGGCGGAGAGCCTCACATTGTGGTTGTGGGTACGATTGATGGCAACGGTCGTGACGAGCATCTCTGTGAGTTGGGCGACGATCATTCCATCTCGGCTTAGCCAGCTCAACTGGTCACACCAGTTGCTTTTTGAGTTCTCCTCGCCGCATCTCGATCTCTCGCTCGATTCTGTACGCCAAGAGAATAGCTCTGTGCAAGTCCAACTCTATCCCAAAATTGGCTTTCTCACGGATAGTGGGGTGGAGGTCATCGAGGAACTACTCAACGGTCCACTCGTCCATGCAGTTAGTGTCGTATCACTCTAGCTGGATAAAGTGTGCATGGTACTCGGCCACTGACATGTTACCCTGGCGTAGGTCCCTAAATTCCTTCTTCTTCTCCTTCCTTTTGTATGACAGAGTGTATTGTGACTCGAACAAACTACTTAGGCTAGATTAGGGTATCACCTCCTAGTCCCTCAACTTCATCTCTTGCGATGTCTCCCATCAATCATTGGCCTGACCGATGAGCAAGTGGGTAGCATACAGGACCGTATGGTCCTCACCACATCGGGAGAGGCAGAACTTCCACACCATGGTGCTAAGCTAGTAGATGGCCTCATCATAGTCAACTACCCCTTTGAACTAGGGCGGCTGTAGCTTTAGGGATGCTTGTATGGTGTCCTTCTCATCAGAAGGACCTGATGTTGGAGGAGGAGGCGCTTGGTACATAAACACCGAGTACGTCGGCTGCTGCGACGACTATGGGAGCTCCAGCTGCTGCACTAGCGGAGGGAGCTCCTGCTGCAAATTCTCTCCTACTTGACACGGTCATCTCAAGGGTAGCCGCAATGTGGCCACCTCCACATTCAAGTCCTCAGCCTCTATCACGTCAGGCTGCTGAACTTGTCGTAGGCGCCATCTATAAAACATAACAATACATTAAATAAACAATCGTAACTTTAAAAATAGAATAATTCTTAGTTTACTTTATGGTGGTTGAGTGTGGCGGTAGCTCTAGTGAGTGCACATGGACCATACTTAACTTATACTCAATAGTAGGACATCAAGAGAGTCCTAACGTTAGGCTCTGATACCATAAATGAAATGCCTCAAAATTCAACATCGCCACATGGCGAATTTAGTACTTCTTTGACTATTTTGTTGACCTTGACACCGACGGTCAAGAAGCATACACATAAGCGGAAGACTTAAAATAAAATATTACAACTTAAGAAATGAAAATGGAGAAGCTAGATAAAATAAGATAAATGTACATCAAGTATATGCCATAATACAACTTTATAGGTCCCATAATAATCCAAATAAAAATCTATAACTAAATGAAACAGACTCCATCTAGACTATACAATAACCATTTGAACGCACCACTCAAGCTATAGTCACCGCACACATATAAACCAGGCACGCATCCATATCATGTACCTATGGGGATCAAACAGGGAAGCAAGCTAAACCGTTAGCATAAAGTTAAATGTGAGTTCATATAGGTCATAATCCGTCAAAAAATGAATAAAACAAACATATAAATAAAGTATAAGAGATAATTATCATGGACAATCAATGAAGAGATCATCATCATGGTTCATACCTTTTCATTTCGTTTTCATTTCCATATTTGTATTCATGTTCATTGTTCATGTTTATAAAGACAAAGTCTTTCCATTCATATTTAGTCATTCATATTTTTTCATCTTATCCATGGGTTGAAAGAGCTCTTCACTTTTAAGGAATACCATAAATGTTTGCAATGGAGGATCGGTGTCACGGTCAGTGTCTTGTTGGGCAAGATGGCCTCGCACAAGGTGAAAATATCTATAGGGGAGAATCTCCCATCTAGATAGAAATCTGTAAAATCAAAATGAGAATTACTATTTACAATAACTAAAAATAACTTTACTTAGAAGCAACTAAGAAGAGTACTCACCAATAAAAAATTCAAATTCGCCAAGAGATATTCATATTGCGAGAAGTGTAAGTTCAGCTTGTACAATCTCTTGTATTTCAGCCTACAAAAATATAAACTCATATTAATACACATTTCATGAAGATTAAATGAAAAATAATTATTAAACATACATATCTTTCAATGACCTTTGGTTCGACAAGTTTGTTATTTTTCTTGGGTGCCTAAAAAAATAGTTTCAACATCTCATGGGCCACCATTTTTACCACTCTTTACATAAAAGACAATGAGATATCAAGCAAAAAAATAAAAGAAAATAATATTAATATTTTAATATTAATACTTATTGTTAAATGAGTTCTCTAAAAGGCTTGCTTCCATATCGCGGTGTGGCATACATAATTAATTATACTCCATTTCTTGTATTTCTTTCACTTGCATCCTATATTAACATATAATATATACAATATAAACATCATAGTAGAAAACATAAACATAATAATTTTAATAAATGATCAAACTTTAAAACTTTTATAATAATATGGCATCTTTGACTTCCATTAATATGAAGACTTGCTCTTTATTAATCATAAGTGAAATGTCTTCAAAAACCCCAAGGAGCACAAACACCTTTTTCCCCGCCCTGTTCCAAGAACACTTGTTGCAATAAAATTTTGCTTCGATGCTTATGAAGTCGATGTCATCCATTTTCAAAACTTGGCAATGGAAGTCATGTTCACTTATAGCAATAAAAAAATAAAAATCAAGTTCATTAACATAATTACCACATAATGTGAGACAAGTGCATGCAATCCATATGTGGACAAGTAAAAAAATATGTGTAAACAGAAAAATATTGTGAAAAAAAGTATGTGCTTGATGTCAATGCCGAAAGAGATGATGAGGGGATGGACCAACCTTGTCGCAATGGGCCAGAACATTGGCAACAGCCTCAGAGGGTGGAGGGGCCCTGATGGCCGCTACAGCGTGAGGGCCGGCCGCCGAGGGCGGCGGCTTCCTCTCGCACAGGGGCGGCCGACGACGGCTGCCTTTCGTACAGGGGCGACTCTGACGGCCACCTCTGTGCATGAGGCGACCATCGTCGACCGCCTCTGCATGAGAGGCAGCTACCGATAGTCGCCTCTGTGCGAGAGGCGCCCTTGGGATCGCCTCTGTGCGTGAGGCAGCCTCAGGACCGCCTCTCACGCGTAGAGGCGGCCCCGACGGCCGCCCCTATGCGAGAGGCGGCCGCCACGAGAGGCAGCCGCCGCCTCTCATGTGAGGCGGCCATCAGGGCTGACATTGCTCGAGAGGTGGCCATCGACGGTCGCCTCTCGAGCAGAGGCGGCCACCGAACCTGCCTCTACACGTGAGGTCGCCGTCGGGGCTGCCTCTGCACGAGAGGCGGCCGCCTCTATGCAAGAGGCGGCCATAGACGGCCGCCTATGCGCATGAGACGGCCGTCGGGGCCGCCTCTCCCGCACGCGACGGACGCCTTTGCACGAGAGGCGGCCGTCGAAGTCGCTCTGCGCGTGAGGCGGCCTTCGGGGCCGCCTCTGTGCGTGAGGTGGCCCCGATGATTGCCCAATTCCATTTTGAAGCTCCAAATCCCACAATCCAAAAACAACCCCAGATCATCTATGTTGCCCCTATAGATCATGGCGTCAACTTTCGACAATGCTAAATTGTTTGTGTTGCGACCTTGGTGATGCCAATTTCACTCTTTGGTGGTGTTAAATGTCTCGTGTCGCTATTGCCACCCTAATATGACGCCAATGTATGTAAAAATATAAATATATATGATACATATATTAAAATTTAATTAATAAATTGATTGAATATTAAATATAATTGTATTGATATGAGTAATTTAATGGGCGTGCAATGCCCTTTTCGTGAAACGCCATGCAACGCCTCAATATTGACTATTGATTAGAAATCAACGGTGGAGATGAAAACCACCGTTGTCTTCTCTTCCCCCTCCGACGTTCTCTCTCTTCTCTGCCCTGCCCTTTGGCGCTCTCTCTCTCTCTCCCCTCTGCTCTCCGATCGTCGTTGCCGCCGGCCACCGCCTCCCCTCCGTTCTCTCTTCTTGCCTCCGATGTTTGGCCCCCGTCCCCGATCTACGCCACCGCTGCCTCCCCTCCGATGTCTGCCCCCATCCCCGATCTATGCCACCGGCAGCCGCCTCCCCTCCGTTCTCTCTTCTCTCCTCTGACATCTGCTACCCCGTCCTCGATCTACGCCGCCGCTGTCGCCGCCTCCTCTCTTCTCTCTCTGATCACCACTTCTGTCCCCGATCTGCATCACCGCCAGCGCTCTCCCCACTAGCGCTCTCTCTCCTCTCCGATCGTTGTTGTCGCCGCCTCCCCTCCGTTCTCTCCTCCGATGTCTGCCGTCCCCGATCTGCGCCGCCGCCGCGCCTTGCCCCTGATCTTGCCATTGTCGATCCAGATCTTCTTTCACTGTCGATCCAGATCTTGCCGTCGTCGATCCAGATCTGCTTCCAATGTCGCCCCTTGTCCCCGATCCCGTGTTGTCAGTGCCTCTGCCTGGCACCGCTGTGACGATGGCAGGCCTTGTCGAGGTTGCCTGACACTGCTGCGATGACAGTAGTGCAGAACTACGACAAGCCTCACGACACCGATGATGAGGATGCCGTAGCCGTGCTCATCGGGAAGTTCGTGAGGAGCTGACATCGGCGGCTAGGGGCAATGATGACATCTGCCGGTGGGATGACGATGGGGTGAGGCAGTTTTGAGAGTGGTTTCAAGAAAGAGTTGGTTTTTTTCGTTTTAATCGGAGCAGCTGATCTGAAATGGACGAAGGATGTTGAGGCGTTGCACGGCGTTTCATGAAATGGGCATTACACGCCCATTAAACCCTATATATATATATATATATATATATATTGTATACAAAGACATACATATAGTCCATATATATATTGACATAATTAGGCAATGTAAACTTATATACACATTTGTTAATATAAATAATATATATTATGTATAACATGGTTCACTTAACTTATAACTATTATATATATATATATGTGTGTGTGTGTGTGTAATCTCGTTAATCATGCAATTATGAGTTATGAGCATGCAATTAAGTGATACAATTTTTCTCAATAGTGTAATTATAAAAATACAAATATAAGCATATATTAAAATTAATAGATACTTAGTGCCACAATAGAGTCACAACGGAGGCAACAATAAAAATCCTCTATTTGCCTTCACATTAGCGCCATTATAGTGCCACGAACTCTATCGCGCTAATTTAGAGTAAAGGTAGTGCCCTTTTAGCATCACGTCTTGAATGCTCAGAGCCAATTTAGTGTCGAATTAACATCGCAATTCGAAATGCTAAAGATTTTACCTTAAATCCCTAACCCCAATTTTTAACACTTTACTATTTTGCATGATTCCTTCCCGACTTCGTCTCCATCCAATCTCCTAACTCTGTCGCCAGCCATTCGTCACTCCCGATACGCTGAGGTATGACGTTCCGCTGATGCGCTGCGTGGTTAGCCATTGCCCATTACCATTGTCCTTCCTTGACGCCACTAACATACCGCCATCGCAGCTATACCACCCTGTCGTGCCAGCCTACCCTAATGTCAGGTTCGGTATCATCCTCCATTAGCCGATCCTGACGCCGTCATCCATCGTCCGTAGGCCCCCAACACCACTCTCCTCCATCCTACCAAGTTGTCGTCCATTGCCGCCACCCTCCTACAGCCGGTACAGTAATTCCCGATTGAAGATGCCCAATTGCATTTTTGTTTTCTTCTACTATATGTTTGTGAAGTTGGACAAATTTGAAGATACCCAATTGAGACTCTCAAACATTTTATTCGCTTTACCATCCGTCTCATCAACTTCTATTTCTCCTCCACTTGTTGACATTTTTCCAGCATGTTCTTGTTTGTTATCCTGTGATTAGGGGTGTTCACCGGGTCGGGTTGACCTGTGAACCCGATGACCCGACCCGACCCGAACCGGTTTGGGTCGGGTCGGGTCGGTGGTCGGGTCGGGTCGGTGGTCGGGTCGGGTCGGTGGTCGGGTCGGACCCGACCCAATTTTTAAAATTGAAATAAAATATTTAAATTGCAAAAATAACATTAAACAATTATAAAACTTATTTTATGGTTTTAAAATAATATTAAATAATATTTTTATATTTAATAAAATATAAAAACAAGAAAAAATTAAAAAAAAGAAAATTGGGTGGTCGAGTAACCCGACCACCCGACCCGACCCGAACCGGGTCGGGTTGGGTCGGATTTCGCCTCCCACTCCCCTTCGACCCGACCCGACTTGGTCGGGTCAGGTCGGGTTTGTTCACGGGTCGGGTCCAACCCGACCCGTGAACACCCCTACCTGTGATTGTTCCCTCTCACTTAATCTATTTAATAAGAGTTAATATGATTAATCAAACCATGTTATGTGCTAAAGAAAATTGAAGGCTTTTCATTATGGAAAAGGTGCTAGATTAAATTTCAAAAGAGATACATACTTTTCTTCTTAATGATCAATAATCAATAATTAGATAATCTAAATGAATTATTATTGTATTTATCAATATTATATTCCATTTTTTTAATTTCCTTTGAAATTAGACAATCATATATCTTATACATAAGTTTGTCATATTTTCCTTTGCCAATTTCCCTCAAAAAATTCCACAATAACTTTAGTCATATCCATTGTTGGTGTCTTAGCATACCGACTTACAAAAGTTATAAATCGATCAACAAAGATTCTTTTTGAAAAAGTCCAATTTGGATAGAAAGCTAATATCCCTTATATCAACTCCTAAATTATCAAATTTTTTATCACATCAATATTATTTAACAAATTTTACGATTTTTTTCACTATTGTTCGTGACAACGTGATAGCCTGAGAACATATTAGTATTTAATAATAACCTTTGATTCATAAATTTGATTGATAGATATTTGATTCTATGAAAACAAGATTTCAAGATCTATCATCATAAAATTTCTCATAATTTTGGGACAACAAAATTGTATTCAAAATTATTTAATACATTTTCGCTGTAAAATCTACATAGAAAGAGAGAAAATTTTCCCTACAAATAATCTCATATCATATAATAGAAAATTTTTATTTTGATCAAAGAATAATTTTAGCATGATTTATAGATCCATCGAAGAAAATAAAACTTAAATGGATGTTTTGCCGCGATGAGAAAGATGAGAGGGCAAAAAGAATGTTGTTGTTGCACCTTTAGGATTGGTAGGGCTATTTATAGAGTACCATGATGAGAGACAACAATTACAATCTTATCATAATGACTATTTTATTTTATTTCTTTCATTCACTGTGTTTTAACCACCTATTCTATTACGATCTGAGCGTTACATGATATATTCAATAACACCATCAACTCTTAAGATATTATTTGCTTTAGGCCATTCATTTGCACAAATCTGAAACGCGTATTGATAAGTAAAAAGAATTAACATTCGTTTCTTGTCACATGAAATTATACAATAAGACCTTTGGTTGTTAAATCTTTAAACGTTACTGTTGTATTAAAAAATGACATAAAAAGGGGAAAATTAATGGAAACTCAAAAAAAAGAATATTGGTACAACAAAAATGTAAATGAAAAATGACCACATGAGGAACCTGATAAAAGACTTATCTAATTGTATAAAAATATCTTTTTATATTTTAGAAGTCCTTTGGAAATGTATAAACTATTCTACGTAAATTATGAAATACATCTTAATACAATACATCAATTTTTTTCAACTTAAAGGATAAATATTATTTTAAATTATCATAACCATAAAATTAATGGAGACTTTGAGTTCGCATAAGTAATGAAAAAATTGATAAGATTTTACGATTGAAAAATAGCCATTCAAAATTGTGGAGGTATAAGAAAAATTGACCGACCTGAAAATCTACCCGATATGAAAACATTGTACAAAAAATTCATAAATTAAAACACCAAATACAATTTAAGATGATTTTTTAATAAAGAGACCCAAAAATAGTAGGGGCCAATGGAGCTCATTTTTATTTATATAATCAATTTAAATAATTATTTTTTATTATTGATATAATATTTTTATATAATTTACTATGTTCCTATTACATTATGAAACTCTAATTTAATAAGTTCTAATACTATATCTTATATTTAATTATAAAATTAGATATGTTTATATTAAATTTAATTTATTATATTTTTCAAAATATTATTCTACTAAAATAGATGTTAGAAAAAAAAACAAGAGTGGTTATTTTTCTAAATGATTTTAAAGTGGTCTTTGTAATCTTAAAAAATGACTCAAAAAATAGTAAGTGATTTTTTAGACCGAAAAACTAATCCGACCCAATCCATTTTCAGCCCTACATAATTGTGGACAAACTTTTTTTCCGGAAAGAGAATGTATAACAAAAATTTATTATAATGCATGTAGCTCAACATAAAGTAGGCTACTTTATGTTGTTCTATGTTCAAATACTCTATAAATAATATACAAATCTACACTATGAGCTATTTAACCTCAAACATTTTTACATTTAAAAAACACACTTTATCACTTTGTTAGAATCAAGTAAAAAAAAAGAAAAAAATGTAACTACAAGTTGGGCTGGGGCACACAATTATATCCGCCCAAAACTTATTCGTTTATATATATATATATATATATATATATATATATATATATATATATATATATATATGAATAAAATGCACCTCCAGCATCCCTTAGGACTTGGTTTGCTTGCGATATTTCCAATCCATTCAATACTCTCCAGGAAGTTCCGATGACCTTGTGAGATGGTCCTAGTTTGGCCCATGCTGTCCAGAAAGTTGGACGATCTCCCCTACGCCATCGATCAGCTCCGGTCTTTGAAGATTGAATGATTCACATTCAGCTATGGAATCATATTGAATCACCATTATGAATTTCCCCATTTAGTAGAAATGTGAACAATGAGAACAATGAAAATAGTGGAGATCCGAAAAAAAATAGATCTCCAAAACTGAATTTAACAAAGAAAAATTGAATCTAAAATATTTTTAAGGGGATCCTCTTTGCGACATTGATCTCCCCTCCTGCCGCTGAACAAATCCCTCTTCGCCGAACAGAGCGACCTCTTTAGACGTGTGCTTTCATATCCTTCCTCTTCACTCGCCCGCCATCGGCCAGATCAGATTCTTCTTCATCATTCGCCGGACAAAGCGCCCTCCTCGCTGACCGCCCTCTTCCCTTGCCGAGCGCCCTCTACGGCGGAGGGGTTGCAAGCAATCGTTCACCCAACAAAGCACCCTCCTCCAAGGAAGAGGAGAGGAACAGGCGCGACCTTCTAGAGAAGAGAGGAGAGTTTAAGTGCTTGATATTCTCCAATGGACGATTGAGATGTGCTTTGAATATAGGTGCTTTGGAGGTGCATTTTAACACGCGCGCGCGCACACACATACATATATATATATATATTACTAACAATAGGGGGCACATGGAAAAACTTCATTTTATTTGGCAATATAAAACCAACATCTAAAGAGTTCAAAAACTAGATTTGAAAGTTTCTTCTATAAAATCAAGGAAAATAAAAAGATTTTTTTATTGTAGTATTATTGCAAAACTTTTATAATTACATCCTAGAGATTTTTGTCATCATTATATTATTATTTTAGCAAAAAGTGCATAGAATAACAAAATAATAAAGTATATATATATATATATATATATATATATATATATTACTAACAATAGGGGGCAAATGGAAAAACTTCATTTTATTTGGCAATATAAAATCAACACCTAAAGAGTTCAAAAACTAGATTTGAAAGTTTCTTCTATAAAATCAAGGAAAATAAAAAGAAATTTCTATTGTAGTATTATTGCAAAACTTTTATAATTACATCCAAGAGATTTTTGTCATCATTATATTATTATTTTAGCAAAAAGTGCATAGAATAACAAAATAATAAAGTATCTATCCATTTAAAATCGCCGAGAACATGTTACCTAGTTTGAAGGCAGCTTCCGTAACACCCTGAAATTTCATCCCCAAATGTCAAGGGTAATTTAGCTCGTTCGCCATAATAATATATAATTTTTTATTAATTCAGCGATAAGTATAAAATCATTAAATAAGATAAAAGATTCTTTCAACTTAATGCGGAAGTCTTCATGAAAACATCAAAGTACTATTATAGAATTAAAAACACCACTACTAGTAGTCAAAACATTTTAAAATCATAGTCAAATTTCATCATATGAAACATTTTTAAAATCATAGTCTAACAAATTCAACAATATTACTTGATTCTAAAACTCCTAGATCAATGTGCAATCCTTCTTGTCATGAGTTGAGCCGCCATCTATCCATTCATTAATTACTTGCACGGATTCAGGTTACATAATTTCCCAATCAAAGTATGTAAAAGCCATGTAATGCGAAGTCATAATCCCAACAAGATACTATATGATATACATCATCATCTTCATATGGAAAGAAAGAAACAATATGCATGTCATATTCTTAACATATGAATTACATGCATGTCATATTCTTAACATATGAATTACATGCATTCATTCATTTATTTCTATCATCATGAGATAAATAAAAGTATGGAAAGACGTGTAATCATAATCATTATCATCATACTATTAGTATGGGCGTTCATAACAATCATTCATTCAAATCCATAGACACATAAGTGAAGTACTGTTACCATAACCCTCCATAACTTTCCTCAGGATTGCTTTATAATCCTTACAGACTTTCACTTTCGTGAAACATCATTTTCATTCGATTATTGGCCCTTTTATATTTTTCAATAGCTGAAATTTATGTCGTTGCCTATCAGTAGACTAGCTAGGCTTTGTAGACAACACTCCCCTCTCACCCTAAGGCGACATCAGAATGCACCCACCATTGTCGATAAGTATAATGATCATTTTGGACTCTCGTCCGAGGGCGACATCCGAATGACATACTATTACCGATGTGTGTAACGATACATCCGAATAAAATCCGATAAAGAATCAGAGTCGAAATGTAACATCATTCACACTCGGGTTCATTATGCTTTTTAAACAACAAACATTAACTTCGCTCAGTCTTCATGTTTTAACCTAATTATGTGGGAAATATGCATATATGTGTATCTAGGTTCTTATACAATTATCATGCACCAATACATATTAATAAACTTTGAAAATAACATTTAAAATATCATACAAGTAATTTTCATACGATCACAATCGTGATGGGTTGGTCACGATCGTGACAGAACCCTGTACAATTCTCCCTTCTGTCACGACCGTGCCAGAATACAATCACGACCGTGACTTATATTGTCATGGACGTGCCAGAAGCCGATATTTGGCAGTTTTCCAACTTTTCTGTCACAGGAGTGACGAGTGCGTCACGCCGCCAACTCGATTTTTACATAATTTTCATAAAAAATTCAAGGAAAACGATACATAATTCAGAATCAAAACATATACATTTCCTAGACCTTCTAGAAAAAACATATAAAAACATTATAATCTATGAATTCCTAAGATCTAGGGTTCATCCCTAAATCATGAATATAAAAACATGAACCCTAACTATTAGATCTAATCATAAAAGCCTATACATGCACAAATCTACCCCCTTATCACAATCCAATATGAGGACAAAGAGTCCTCGTGCTTTCAATCTGATTATTGAGAGAGGAGAGAGGAATTTGAACCCTTTACATATATTTCTTTTAGATCTCCCTCCTCTTTCTTCTTCTTCTTCTTCTTTCTTTCTCTTTGTTTTTTTCTTTCTCCTTCCTCAAGTTTTAGCCGCCAAGAGATGTGAAGAAAAGAGATAAATAATAGAAATAGGATACTTTATATAGGAGATATCACGAGGATTTGGACAAAAAGTCTAAATTACTCATGATTAAAATTTGAGATATTACATCATCCCCCTTAAAAAAAATTCGTCATCGAATTTTAAGCTATAACATAAAACACACACCAAATAATCTTGAAAACTATTTTTTTTTTCATTTCTTCCTCTAGTTGCTATGTTGCTTTGGTTCCATTGTGATGTTTTCATCAATCTTCACATCTTCGTCACTTTGTTCGTCAAATGACGCTTTCCATATTCAAGTATCTCTATAGGATACTCTTCATAGGTGAGGTCATGGTTGGCTCTTCAATCACCACCAGGTGGGAGCTCTCATATGTGTACTTGTGAAGCATTGATTAATGAAAAATATTGTGGATCTTGACATATGAAGGAGACAATGCCAACTTGTATGCTCCTATTTTTTTCATAATCTCAAATGGGGCGACATACTTAATAGTTAACTTGCCCTTCTTGTTGAACCTCATAACTCCTTTACTAGAAGATACCTTTAGCAACACATGATCTCCGACTTAATAAATTTGTTCTCTTTTTTTTCTATCTACATAATTCTTCATATGGTTCTAAGCTATCATCATTTTTTCTTTTATCAAATTTACCTTCTCAGCTCATGTCCTAGTAGCCTTCCTTCGCCAACTACACTCCAACATGTGGGAGACCTATCAGATCTTCCATATAGTGCCTCAAACGAAATCATCTTTCTAGTGGAGTAATAACTATTGTTATAGGCGAACTCAGTTAGAGTGAGATGGTCATCCTGCCTTGCCAATCTATTGCACATACTATGTCTTCCAAAATCTGAATTATCCTATCACTTCGTCCATCACTCTAAGGAT
Source organism: Pontederia crassipes (assembly GCA_030549335.1). NCBI lineage: Eukaryota > Viridiplantae > Streptophyta > Magnoliopsida > Commelinales > Pontederiaceae > Pontederia > Pontederia crassipes. Next base: position 12,529,286 of record CM060187.1, read on the forward strand.
GAAATGTAGTGTTGTAGCGCATGGTTATCAAGATCCCGATCCAAATAATAAGATCTTACGTTCTTACAATCCTCCGGACAGAAAACGATACCGATCCTACTCGAAGGATCTTAAACATAGGATCTATACCGTATCTATAATCGAGTCTTAAGATCGATAGGATCTTACGATCCTACAATATTGGTACAAATTTATTTATTCGAATAAAAAAATAAAAGTAAACATAAAGGTCCTTGAGAAAATTAGATTTAACAATTATATATATAATATATGTTAATCTATCTTTTATGAATTTTAATATCTTCTAATAACTTAATGTTATTTTATGAATCTAATAATTTATTATCTTACATGAAAATGTTTTTTATTATTGTACGTATGCTAAAAATTATATTGCACTTTAATAAATTTTATAGTTCATTAAGATCAAATATTATATATTATTATTTTAGTGCTTTTTAAGAAAATATCATAGTCTTTCAGATGATATAAAAAATCTATTAGACTTGAAAATATGAAGAAGGTATTAATGGTTAATGTTTAATTAACTTATGTATAAACATAATATTTATGAATAAATATACTACTTTATTATTTTATATTAAAAAATAATTTTTTATTCATGGGGTAGGACGATCCGATCCTACGATCCTCGAAGCCCTTACGATCTTACCTCAGAAAGCGACCCTGACAACCTGTAGCGTAACCTTGTACCAAATTCATAATGCAATCCTTTCTAGAACCTTGCAATGAACCTGGGTCCCTATTCAATACTATGGAAACAAGAATAATCGGATAATTTCATCCACATACATCTTCATTATACAGTTGACTATCTCACGTGGTAAGATAAGAAATAAGCTAACTTAGTCAATCTATCAACGATGACCCATATGGCATTATGGCCGTCTTTGGGAGACTCATAATGAAATCCATTGTCATTTTCTCCTACTTCCACTGTGGTATGGGCAGTGCGTTTAATAATCTGGTGACATCTGGTGCTCAATCTTAACCTATTGACAAACTAAGCATTTAAAAACAAACTCTAACACCTCTCTTCTCATGTCTCTCCATCAAAATGTCATTTGCATATCCTTAAACATCTTTGTTATTCCTGAGTGGATAGCAAACTCTAACTTATGGCACTCAGTCGGAATTTTTTCCTTAAGCTCTATATCTTCAGGTACCCAAACCTGTCTTGAAACCTGATGATTTCATCTTCATCACTCCTCAAATCAATCTTTGAGAAGACTAACGCTATGGATAATTGATCAAAAAAATCATAAATTTTGGACAAAGGATACTTATTCTTAATGGTCACTTTGTTCATCATCGTAGTGGCCCATCCTTCTTCACAAGGAGGACAAGCGCACCTCATGGGAATACACTTGGCTTGATGAAGCCTCTCTCCAGCAATTCTTGTAGTTGCATCTTCAACTCTTTCATTTTTGCTAGCGTCATTCTATATGGAGGTTTTGAAATAGGAGTCGTCTTTGTCACAAGGTCAATATGAAAATCGATCTCTCTTTCCGAAGGTAAAAGTCTCTCACAACTTCAAGTTCCTATAGTGACTTGAGTTCGAAGTCACTTTTGAAACTACTTGCTAGGAACCCTTGGCAACCCTTGTTCAACATCTTGATTGCCTTCATTGAGAACACCATCTTCTTCTCCTTTGATGGACTTCTGCGAAAAATCACATAACCATCATTTATCTTGTATATCTAAACATTTTTTTCTCGACATCTCAAGTAGGCGTTATGGTAAGATAATCAATCCATACCTAAAATAACATCGTAGTCTACCTAGCACAATAATGTCAACAGAATCGTTCACTCCTTCGATCATGACTGATGTTTCTGAAAAGGTACCGGTGGAGATCCTTCAAAGTGGAGTTGTTATGTCTAACTTCCACTTCATATTCGCCCTCTCAACATTCAACAAATCAGCAAATGCAAATGATATGAAAAAATGAGTACTCTCTGCAGGCTCTCAACTTTGCCTTTGCCCTTATCTTGATACTCGGACTTCTTCTCGATGCAATCTCAAGCTACGTGGCCAATCTTGCCACGATTCAGACAAGCTCTGACTTCATCCTGCACTCACCAAGATCGAATTTGTGACAGAAGGAACCACTTTCACCTCTTGAGTAACGCTTGAAGTTTTTATACTTCTTGCATTTGTCTTTGCTCTGATTCTTCTTGAACTTTTTGCCTTGTTAATTTTTTTTTTTTTTGCGTCAATCTCCTTGACCAAGTTGGTTGCTAAGAAGATAGCTTTGAAATAATCTTAGGGTCCCCACATTTAACATTTATTCTCATGCGAGAATTTAACCCCTTTAGTAAGTGGTCAATTCTGATCTTCTCATCCTCTTTCAAAGAACTGTACCTCTCAAGTTTTAGGAACTTGTTGAAGTACTCCTCCACAATCATGCTACTTTGTTGGAGGTTCATGAACTTCGCAATTTCTTCCCTTGTACATGTGAGGGAAATAATACTATTGAAGGCTTTTTTGAATTCCCTCCAAGTGATTTCTTCTTCATCATCAAATGAGTCCTGGTGATAGACTTCAACTGAGTCCCTCCTGGTCGTAGCCAAGTTGACCCTATGCCTTTTAGAGCAATTCATTACTTTGAAATTCTCGATGATCACATCCAGCTAAGCTTTCGCCTTGTCTGAATCTCTTTCTCCATTGAAGGTAAGGGAAGCAACTTCATAAACTATACGGTTGTTGAACTTGACCTGCTAGAATGGCCCGAGTTTGCATTTTTCTATCGCCCGTGCCATGCGGGTCATGCTCTCAATGAGCTCTTTCTGATCTCCAGAAGCATTTGAAAAACCACCTTGGTCTTTCATTCACGTAACAATAATCAATCAAATATTAGTTGATTAATTTAACAATACAATCATATGGTACTATACTTACTCAACTTTGGATGACTGTCACTCTTAACAATTCTATAACATATTTAGCATAGTCCTAAGCATGCTCTGACATTAAACTTAACACCTCGAAATTTCATCCCCAAATGCCAAAAGTAATTAGGTCATTTGTGTTAGCTCATTCGTAATCACATAATCATAATAATATATTATTTTTTATTAATTCAACGAAAGTATAAAACCATTAAATAAGGCAAAAACATCTTTCAACTTAATGCTGAAAACTTCATAAAAACATCAAAATACTATTATAGAATTAAAAACATCGTTATTATCAATTAAAACATCTTAAAATCATAATCAAATGCCATCAGAGAAAATATTTTTAAAATCATACTCTAACAGACTCAACAATAATTGACTCTAAAACTCCTAAATCAATGTGCAATCCTTCTTGTCATGAGCTGGGTTACCATCCATCTATTCATTAATTACTTGCACGGATATAGGGTGCAGGTTTCCCAATTAAAATATGTAAATGTCATACAATGTGATGTCATGATCCTAAACAAATATTATGGAAAGAAGAAAACAATATGCATGTTATGTTCTTAACATATGACCTACATATCATTCATTAATTTTTATCATCATGCGATAAATAAAAGTATGAAAAGACATGTAATCATTATCATCATACTATTAGTATGAACATTCATAACAATCATTCATTCAATCCATAGACACATAAATGAAGTACACTTACCATAGCCTCCATAACCTTCCTCAAGGTTGCTTTATAATTCTTACGGACTTCCACTTTCATGAGACATCATTTTCGTTCGATCATTGACCCTTTTAATGACGTTAATCTTTCGATAATTAAAATTTATGTCGTTGTCCTATCAATAGACTAATTAGACCTTGGAGACAATGCTCCCCTCTCACCCTACGACGACATCAGAATGCATCCATCGATCATTCTGATCAATCTCTCGCCCGAGAGCGACATCGAAATGACATATTGTTGCCGATATATGTAACGATCATTGGGGATAAAATTCGATAAAGAACTATAGAGTGTCGAAATGTAACATCATTCACAACTGGATTCATTATACTTTTCAAACAACAAATATTAACGTCACTCAATTTTTATGTTTTAACCTAGTTACGTGAGAAACATGCATATTCGTGTATCTAAGTTCTTATACAATCATCATACACCAATACATATTAATAATACCTTGAAAATAACATTTAAGTTATCATATAAGCATTTTTCATACGATTACGTTCGTGATGGGTTAGTCACGCCCGTGACAGAACCCTGTACAATTTCCTCTTTTGTCACGGTGTGCCAGAATGCAGTCATGGCCGTGCTCTGGTCATGTCACGATCGTGACGTATATTGTCACGGGCATGCCAGAAGTCAATATTTGGACGTTACGAGTGCGCCACGGTCATGATAGAACTATGCATGGGGGAGGGGGCTAAGAGGTGTCGAAGGTTAGCTAGAAGTATGGTTGTGAAGAGGGGGGGTGGAAAGCGGCCGCCGAAGGATTATCGAGCTACCGAAGATGATAGGTGAAGCCAGAAAGGAGGAAGACAATTGGTTCGGGTTCGACCCCGCCTCGATGTTGATCGGGCGCGACGGTTGGGTTGGAGTTCGAAAGGCGGTTGTGGTTCGTAGCGATTTGATTCAGGCTCTAGGTTTTATGGAGGTTGGGTTTAAAGGTGTGGGACGACTGGACCGGGTTCAAGAGGAGTGGGCAGGCAGCTTGAAGGATCGTGCGGCTACTCTCACAATGTGTTGCATGCTGCGCCAGGCCTGTGACACTAGCGTCTACTCCATCACTCTGGCTCGATGAAGTCCGCGACAAGTCCCCTAGTTGATGACCACCTCCGCCCAGGAGGCAACAAAGCCTTGCAGTTGGATCATGAACCTGCCAGCACCTGGGCAAAGGACCACCGATGCCGGCAAGGCGCAGTCCAAGTGGCGGTCAATCTCGACGAAGATGCGTGACAGATCCGGTGACCCAAGTGCAGGCAGGGCAACAAAAATGGGCTTGTCGATGTGCGGCTCCACTTTCGTTACAATTTCCGGCCGCTGGAGGTGGAGGGGCAAGCCGAGGGTGGACTGAACGGCATACTCCAAGTGGTGCACCATTGTCCATCTCCCATCGTCATCATAGGACCTCGGAGTGCGGTGGCAACCTGGTCGGAGTTGTCATTAGAGCTTCACGCTATTGTACTGATGCCGGAATAAGCAGCCAGTCTGCCGATGAAACGGCGGCACCACACCCACCGCAGCGATGACCGCCGAGTGAAGCACCGGTAGATCAGGTGGACAATGCAATCGTTGAGGAGGCTGACTCCCCGCTGGATCTTACTGTCCAAGGAACATTGATGCTACCTAAAACTTCTTTCAACTCTATAACAGAATAAGAAAAAGCATATTACCACCCTTTTTTTTCAGTGGAACCAGAGTTGTGTTAATATCTCGTACATAATTCTACTCTTATGAACAAAGGTAAAAGACACAGCAATTGTAAAAGCAAGCTATCAAAAAGAATATTGACTTGATAGTTGTTTTTATCCCAGACATAAATACATGGGAGCAGTAGAAACCTCATACATTCTTAACAAAACATCCGAAACTCTTCAAGGGAGGTGAGAAGAGAGAGACATTTATACTAACCTTCAGAAAAGAGTATCTCCATGATGAATAATGACTATATTCTGGCATTTCAGATGCTTACAATAAGTGATATAGCCATGCTGCATCTTTAGAAAACGTTATAAATAATGCACATGAACTTGAAATCTTTACCTGATTCATAAGGGTGGTTGTATTCATTTGGTCGTTCATTTCATCTCGAGCTGTGAGCTTGATAGAAGTTAAAAACTTATCGTCGATCCTCTTGCATAATTAACTTGAACCCTGATTTTTTTCGTGTTCAGAGGAGTGGTTGCATTTCCACGTTTTTTATTTTGCAATTCCAAGAAAACTGTCACAGAAAAGCGACAAATTGCAAAACACCACTTGAGCTGGCCTTCAACTGATCAGAATGAATATCGCAAACTATGTTAAACTACACCCTGCTATTGGTCAGCATGTGATAGGATGATGCCATCTCAATCTCCTCAGAATTTTCCACTGTTATTAGCTCCAGTCCATTCAGAGATTGGAATGAGATTTCTTCTGTGCACGTTAATGAGTAATTTATGAGATGAAACAATACTGGTGCAGACATTTATTTCTCCCTATCATTTTCAGCAAAAGAACTGTAATAAATATCATAAATTCGTTTAAAATCTGTTGCGCTCACTGTCCATGCATGCCCTGGTGATGCCAGCGGAAGCTCACTGTCAATCTCCTCACACTTCTCCTCCATTATTGCAGCCTCTCGAAGCTTCCCTTCTTTCCATAGACTCTTTACGAGCAAAGATCTCGTAGCTCTATCTGGCATCAAACCTGAACTCCTCATTTCCTCAAATAACTTCAATGCAAGTGCAGCCCTCTCTTGTTTGCAGTAAGCCTGAATCAGAACCACGTACATATATGCATCAGGCTCCATCTGACACTGTCTAACCATCCCAAACAGCTTATGGACGTTCTTCAGATCCCCAATGCCCGCGAAATATTGCATCAAGCCAGAAAACGTCTGTATATCTGGAAGGCAGCCTTCCAACATCATCTCCTCTAGTAGCTCCATAGCAACAATGCCCCTTCTACACTTCACCAATGTCCGAAGCAAAGAAGAGCATAATAACAATCGATGTGGGGTTGACAGTGCACCACAAATGGAATCTGCCTCTCGGAAGACCTTAACGGCTGCATCAGCTTTCTTTGACAGACCATAGAAATCAATAACCAACCGTACAGTAGCAAATGGAAGCTGAATTGCCTCTGATTTGACCTTCACGAGAAGGCGGTCGACCAATTCAACATGTCCATGTCGAGCAAGGATCGTAATCATCCTTGAAACCGTGTAGTGGTCGTGGGCGAACCCTCCCGTCTGATACGCTACCCAGCAGAAGAAGTTCCATGCCATCTCAACCTTCTTGAAGGCCCTCAGGAGCTTGCACACCAGCCGTGAGGTCCAGATGATCTTAGCCGCCTCCAGTTCCGCGACCTCACTTGGTTCCCAATCCTCCAAAGCTCTCGCCAATGCAGCTGGATCCAACCATGGCTTCAATGGGATCTTATTTCCAACGTCAGAATTCATCTGCTTAACGTCACTGTTCCCTCCTCCTTCCTCATCATCGTCTTCCTCAGTGCCATCTCCCTCTGCAGAGTCGACAGCGTACCCGATCCTATCATTTGGCGCCAACTGTTCGACGAAATGTTCGATACCTTCAGTATGTCCCGCTGCCTGCATTTCCATCATAGCATCTCGCATAGAGCGACCAGGAAGGATCCCGTCGTAGTCCATCTCCTTTATCAGCTTCTGGAGCTCGTTGAACTTTCCCGTAGAAGAGTAAGCCTCGGCGAGCACATTATACTGCTTCGTGGTGCGCCGAACCCTCATTGAAGGCAGGAGGTAGAAGACTTCAGCGGCTGCATCGAGATGATCGTATCGGACGAGGTGGTCGATGAGCACGGTGTAAGTCCGGGAATTGGGGACGGCGCCCTCGCGGACCATCTGGCCGAAGGTGGAGATGGCGGACGCGTGATCGCCGGAGTCCGCGTAGAGGTCCATTACGAGGTTGTAAGACTCGGTGCACGGGTGCCCACGGTGGCTGCGGCGGCCATAGGGTTTGACGGCAGAGGAGCGGATGGAGGACCAGAGCTGGAGGGAGGACGATTGGTCGCGAGCGGCGCAAAGCCAGCGGAGGCGGTGGAGAAGGGGAGGACGGAGGGCGGAGGGGAACCCACCGGCGTCCCAAGCCGAGAGGAGAGATTGGAGGTCGGGGACACGGCGAGCAAGAGCAAGGCGGGCGGCCACCGCGTGGAGCACGGAGGTGGGAACGGTGGCGGCAGGGAGGGATCGGAAGAGAGCGAGAGCGGACTCCGGAGAGGGGGCGCAGCGCAGGGCGTTGACGGCGACGACGGGGTCGGAGGAGAGGAGGGAGGCGAGGGAGGCGGGAGCGGAAGAGTGGGAGGAGGAGCGGAGGCGGAGACGGAGGGAATCTATGAGACGAGCTCGGCGGAAGTAGAGTGCTACGCGGCCACCGTCGGCACAGGCAGCTGCAGAGGCTGCGGTAGGGGTGGCCGTGGCCGTGGCGATGGCGGCGGAGAAGCGGCGGAAGAGGGGCCGGAGAAGCCAAGGCATTTGCATTTTCTTTACTTTCTTGAAAGGAAAACGCGGTATTTGTATTTAAAGTTGTTTTTTTTTATAAATTTCAATATCTTACATTTACAAAGGGCAAAAATGTATGACGTGTTTTAAAAAGTGCAAATAAAAAATACAAATTACGCCATGAAATTTTATTTAATATCACTTGTTCTTTTTTTGTTTTGAATGAATAATATTTTAACTAAAACTAATTTTGTCATCACCGTTTTATAAATTAAAATACTATGAAATAATTGATTTACATGTGTGTTTTTTTAAATGATCCACACGTTCTTTTTTTGTTAAATTTAACAATGTGAGATGTGTAATATAATGGATAAATTCATTTTTTTCTAAAAACGCATTACCTGTTTGATTTTGCAAACGTCAGATGTTAACAGTTAAAATGTTGGAAAATTAAATATAATTAGCGATGAAGCTTTACTCTTTTGTGGCTCAATTATTCATCATAGTTTTTGTTCGGTAAAATCATTCGTCATACTGTTTCATGTTTTGATGCAAATCTTACTACTCATCTTCATGTAGCAGCATTGCACCTTTTGGATTTCAAGCTACAGGCATTTTATGTAATACACCGAATTTCATAAAGTTTTAAAACTTTGTATTAATGTTGACGTCGGATGGGCGGGCGCGGGGGGCCGCGGGCCGGACGCACGTCCCGTGCTCGAGTCGCCTCGGCGTCGCCCGCCGCGCCGGATCCGTCGCCACCGTTTGACGGGCCGGCCGCGCGGACGAGCCCCTCGACCGCGCCCCGACGGAGCCATTCCTCGGGGCCCAGGAAGGAAAAGCGTTGCCCGTGCCCCGTGCCCCGGATGGACGTCCGAAACTCAAAATGGGCTTATGTTATCGCGACAAAAATGACAACTCAGCCGACGCACGATCGGATGACCGAAATTCCTTCGGACGTCCAGAAGCATAATGGGTAGAAGTCGAAGGGGGATCAGTTTCGATCTTGTTTTCCTCCATTACACCAAAATAATGCTTGAGATTTGTAACTCCTCGAACATTATCTTGAGATTTTAATGGACATGAAGCCCCTACTTTATCAACCTATTAACTTTCATTTCTCCCTTTCCTTCATCTCTCATTTTCCTTTGTACTGCCAATCTTTGTGCTCTTGCTCCATTGTCGTCTCGGCCAGAGAGCTTTGGAGGAGTTCCTGCAAGTGCTAAGGGCACAGGGAACACATGAGGGAGAGGAGGACGAGGATAGAGTTTACACACTCGAAGATTCAATTGAATGATCGTCAAAAAGGTGTGTCAGGATCTAGATCATGGGGTAGAAAATCCTAAAAGTTTGCATGTTTGCAAGACTATTTGAAGTTTAACTTTCATAAGATTTTAGATAGAAATCATGAATTTATTATTACTATGAATAATTACGAATGGATCTGATTGAATATTATGCAAATGGTGACAATATGATCCTGATATGGAAAACATTATGATGCGTGTCACATGTAGGAATTTAGATCTATTCTCATACAAGCTACATGATGTAAATGAAATAAAGATACTGTGATTACCTCAATATCATACAATATGTTAGGAAAATATCTAGAAATGTTTAGATCTATGTTTTGTGTGAAAACTTAGTGAAAACTCAAGGATTCTACGAGACTTGCGGCTATGTAGATCTGAAGACATCAAAACCTCTTTCTAGCGTCTGATTCAGCTCAGCAAGAGTATACCGACGTCTACATCAACGTTTGAAACTTGATCGAGCGACCGAGATGGACTAGAATGGAAGTACGAAACTCCTTCGGACGATCGAACTGGAAAATGTTGAGATTCGGAAGGCGATGATATCTAGTCGTTCGACCGAAAATATTTCGAGTGACCGATTTGGATTATCATGTCGGAAAAGTATTTTGACGGTGCACTGGGAAAATGATCCAAAACAATCGAGGAAGAGGACACTATTTTTAGCGGATGAGCGGTCAATTTCGGCCAACCAAAACTCTTGACCGAAAGTTTAAGAATATTCTTATGTTATGATGGACGACTGAAAACCTTTCGATCGACTAATTCACATACAGCCTTGGAATAACTGATGGATAAACTCAGAACGAATGATCACACCCTTTTCAGTCGATCGATGGATACAAATAAAAATGGACGTCCGCTTCTCTTTAGGACAACCTCTGAATGCGCACCCAATGGTGGCATCTAGTATGTGGATAAAAAGAACACGATTTTAATCTATACCACTTGTTTTGACAAGCTTTTATCCACCTGAATGATACCGACTAATATTAACCTAAAGATGATTCAGTGGCACCTTTGTTCCATACAGCCATGATTGATCCAAGTAATCGAACGAGAGGCTCATGATTAATAAGATAAAAAGATGAGATTTGTAAACATTTGAATTAAAATGTTGGATGTTGCATATGGATATTTGAGTTGAATATTGTATGGATAATTGATTTGATACTTGATGTTTTGAACATGAATGAGTTTGAATCTTATTAAATATAGAATTTTAAAATTTTAAAAATGTATTGACGATCATATATTTGTCCTGAAATAATAATAATAATAATAATAATAATAATAATAATAATAATAATAATAATAATATTGGCTCTCATCTTTTTATCTTTGCTTAATTAAAAGCTCAGAACAACATCATTACAACTAGGCTAATGGCCCCTAGGAAATCTCAAACACCCTTTTCAGGTGATAACATCATTTCTTGAAAAGTTTCAATCGCTATAAAGTAAAAGACATTTAATTCTTTAACATAAATGAGTGTCGAAATATTTCATTCAATTTCATACTTTATAATGGTCATAAAATACATCAAACATTCACATCAATATTTCTTCATCCTTTAACCTATTTACGACTGAGCATATATAAACGTGTGTCTAAATGATTGTTAATACATCAATCAATATTTCATAAATAGCTTCATACATAAAATGTATGAAACCTCATAAAGCATTATACATCAACAAATAATATATTTTTAATGTATATAAATATTTAAATAAAATGCATAATATTAACATAATAATTGTTGACATAAATAATAATATGTCACTTTCCTTCTTTGGCAATTCTAACACATCATCAATCAAAATATTATAATTTAATACATGGGCGTTCATTTTGATTGATTCTAATTTTTCTGAGAACTATACTTTCATAGGAATCACATATAAAATTTATGGATTTTATCTTTTTAGAATGTAATCCCAAAAATTCATACTAATATTGATATATATATATATATATATATTCTTTACATAGGTTCTGTTTTGCAACACCAAAATTAGCATCTCAAGTAGTGTTTAGCCGCTCAAACGCTAATTATTTTGTTTGGTAAATGACAAAAATAAGTAACAATTAATGTTTCATATGAAAATATTGAAAGATACTTCTACTAGCTTTTAATATTTAGAGGTTAGTGTTTTATAATTTTTTTTAAAAAATTTACCCTTATTCAAATATATTATTTCTTTCTAACTTATCTTATTATTTTCTCATTTTTATTTTATAATCATTTAACTATATTTCTTTTTATATTCATGCTTAATTAATTACAAATTATTTATATGTTAACAATGAATAAAAAATGATTTCACAATTAATAATTTTATATCATGGGTGCACTATACATACAATTTATTGTCAATATCAATTTCTATATGTTTTAACAAAAAATTAGTTGTGAAATTTTATTTTATTTAATTAAGATATAAATATTTATTTTATTTTATTTTAATAAAATTTGTATAGTACTTAAATTAAATAATTTTTCATATGTCTAATTATGTCATTCTATATTCGTCAGCTAATTCTATCGCTAAATTTACCAAACACTTATTTGTTATAATATCTAATCGCTAATCATCATCCGCTAGTTATTCCACTATTCACTAGTTAAATCTCTATCCGTTTATCAAATTGGTAATAATGTCAAACAGAGCTATAGTATTTTGTCAGCATACACTAAAATATTAATAACTTAATATATTCTTGTTCTTTTCAAATGATTCCAATTTTCACAGAAAGATAACATGAATATTTAACTTATGAATAAATTTCAAACCATAATTTAGTATTTTCAATTTATGATACTTTCTTACAATTTCATCTCGCTGTTACCCGAGATAGCATGATAGTAGTCCGATGTTTGGATCATAACTATTTTTATACATCTTTAAACCATATAAAACAATTTTTTGTGAAAACTAGACTTCGAGGACTTTCCATCCATATATTATTTGTAATTTGTATAAATAAAACCTACCTAAATAATGATTACAAAATAGTCACGAATTTAATAAATTATACAACATAAATTATGGAACTCTCATTCATGCAATCCTTATTTATGCAACCCTCAATCAAAATTCCTACTAAGAACAAAGTATTCTTGAAACTCTCAATACAAACAAAAACATCATCGAGAGAGGAGAGAGGATTTGAATCCCTTTTACATACCTATGATCTTGCTCTTTCTCGATGTTAATCCCCTTTCCCTTGTCCATGTCCTCTTCCTGTTTGCTCTCTTCTTCTTCCTTATTCTCCTCTTCTTTTTTCCTCCTCCTAGGTTGTAGCCATCACGTGGGAGAAATAAGAAAAAAGAGGAGTGGTAGGGTTTGAGAGTTTTTATAGTGCTTAGTCTAGGGTTTCTTAAGTTTCCTCCAAATGACTTAATATCCCTATTTACAAATTGGGCTTGTTACATTCACTTTGAGCTAAATTTTACTTTTGAAGTAATTGATTCATGGAGTTCTACCTCTTGGATCTATAAGGGTGGATTCTCGCTCAAAACTAAATTTGTTATTTCTCTTTGCATTTTGCCTTTGGAACTTGAACATGCACAATGACATATTCCTTTGGTCCAAAATCGCAACCATTCAGACAATTTGGCAATGTGCTATGGCTGGTTTTAATGGGTACATTACACGTCACATACTCAAGGCCATTAGCCCCCAAGACATCCAATGGTTATGGTGGATGCTTCTGCCAACTTTTTGAATTAAATTTAATCATATGTCTCTTTCATCGAGCATAGTGTTTCTACTTTGTTCTTCTAGTAGCACGTTTATTTGTGCAAGGACATTTACAAGGGAGAATCTTTTAAGTTTGGAGCTGGAGGCATATGGGATGTTAGTTGTTAGCAAGATTGAGCTATGCTTATTGTAACGCCCCAAAATTTGACCTCGCCACATGATGACATATCCTTTTGGTCATTACTTTCTTTGGTCTTTTTTTACTCTTTCGTTGACACAGAGGGGCAAGAAGAGCGACACATAAGAGGAAGATTTAATAATAAAATATTAGAATAAATAAACATGAGAAATGTGGAAGCTAAAATCGAATAAGAAAGGAGTACATCAATTGTGACATATAAGAGTCCATGTCTGATACAACTCGATAGGTCCCATCCAAATGAAAGTACAACTCGATATAGAGAAAGACTCCATCTAAACTCTAAAATAATCATGTGCACATGCCATCCGAACTATAGTCATCACACACACATCAATTGTCTCGCAATCATCTCATGTACATGTGGGGATCACACAAGAGAGCAAACTCAATCGTTAGCATAAAGTTAAGTGTGAGTTTGTATAGATCATAGGATGATTCCATTTAGAATAAGCGTGAATGATCATATAAATCACATATGAGGAGAATCATAATGAGAAATTAGTAAGGAGTTCATCATCATTGTTCATGTCTTTTTATTTTATCTCTTTTCCATATTCATTGTTCATGTACATAAGGACAAAGTCCTTTCATTCATTTTTTTATGTTCTTTCATCTTATCCATTTAGAAGAGCTCTCCACTTTTAGGGAATACCACTACAAACACACAAGTGTATAACTATCTAGACCATGATGAGCCAATGGACATCAGTGCCACGGCTAGTCCAGTCGGACAAGATGATCTCGCGCAAGGTGAAAACATCTGTAGTGAGAGACTCTCAGATAGGCAAATAGTAACCCTCCATTTTATCTTTTAATTCATGAGTATCTCTTTTAATCCCATTAATTGATCAAGACTATAGGTAGCAAAAGTGGCTCCTGATCATCTTTCGGTTCATAATGCTCGATAATCAATCAAGTGGAGAGAAACATATTAAAACAAGTGGATTTAGTTAAAGTCGTATTATGTCCACAGAACGGATGCTCGAAAGTCGAGCGGCCGTCCGGTTGAGATTCATTCAGGTCATCCGAAAGGAGAGCGGATGTCCATTTTTGTCTGTCTATTGGTCAATCGAAAAGGTTGCGATTGTCCGTTTTGTCTTCATCCATCGGTCGTTCCAAGGTCATATATGATCGATCGATCGGCAGGGTTTCGATCATCCATTGTATCACGTGTCTCTCAGACTTTCGATCGAGAGTTTCGATTGACCGATCGTCCGTCGGTAACAATGTCATCTTCCTTGGTCAGGATGGTTCCCTGTCGACCATTGGAGGCCCTTCTGACGTGATAATGTGATAATCCAAAAAAAATTCGATCGACTAGTTATCCTTGTCATTTCCGAGTCTCGACATTTTTTAGTTTGGTCATATGAAAGAATTTTGAACTTCCGTTCTCGCCGCCAATCGAATTTCGAACGTCTGATATAGCTATCGCTATACTCTCGTCGAGCTAAATTGAACGCCCGAAAGGATTTTGGTCGTCTGCTTTAGTTCGAGAGAACCCAAATCATTGTAGAATCCTTACATTTTCAATCAATTTTCAATGCAAGCAAGATCTAACACAATTTAACATAGTACATAATACATAGTATGATTTAGAGACATATCTAATCATTAATCTTATCCTAAACATATCATTCATCTCATTTTCCTTCATAAAATACAACTCATCGATTCCTTATCTTCGAGCATAAAATAATTTCCAATCTATCTTAGTTCCAATCGATGTAACTATTAATTGAAAGACATGAAATAAATCATTAAGTAACTATCTAAATCGCACACTAACAAATCTAACCATTCATCATATTAACAATTCATATAAAATATGCAAATCATTCAACCATGATCAAGAATCGAAGGAAAACATATCAATATCATCATGATAACTATAAAGTACGATTCCTACCCATGCTAGCACGAACCTTAACCCTCTTATAACCTTAGAATATGCGATTTTCCTCAGGAAACTCATCCCATTAACTAGATCCCAAAAATACATCTCTTTTTGACGTCGTCTGTTTCTTCTTCTTACCGGATTAAGCTCTAGCTACATCCTCCCTGTCCTCCTAGGTCGAGGAATTCGACTGGTCTGCCCTTTCATGTCTGGCCGAGACCAAGGAGAAGAACATGCATGGACAAGAAGAGAAAGAATGAATGAGAGAAGATGAAGAAATGGAAGGAAAGAGAAAGATGGATTTTAAAGATCATCATAGTGGGGGCTTTGGCCATAACTCTTCAGATCATGGGTAGAAGAGTTACAAATCTTTTGGTTTAATGGTAGATAGAGAGATTAAAATGGAGATCATTTCATTTCTGCCCATTGCACTTCCGGATGTTCAAAAATATTTTGGTCGTCGAGTTGTGCATCGGCTAAGCTGCCGACTTGTGACATCGGGCATCCATTTTGATTTCGGTCGCTCAAAAGTTCGATGTTATCTAATAATAATTTTTTAAAATTTTTAGTAAATTTCGATGCGTTACACTTAAAGTTGGATATTATAAAGGTCATCACAGAACCCGACTCCATGGTTCTTACGAATATCATCAGAAAAGTGTTTGCGTACCCATGGTACAAATCAAGCATTTGGTAATGATATAATGTCTCTCTTACTTTCTTTTGAACATTGGGAATTCGACATTGCTATTGGAAAGCAAATGTGGTTGAAGCTTTGACGGATCATATCGTGGTTGACACTTTTTGAGAAGAACTCCTCTCATACTCTCCTTCACTTGTTGTATTCTCATATCTCAGGATATTTCATGAATATACAATGTACACTTTTCCCAAAAAAAAAAGGACTTCATAGGAGGGGGAGATAATTTTTTTATTGATTTTAAATTTATACTTTATAAGATAAATGTATGATTCAGGTCAAATTCAAACTTTATTTTTTTTTCCAAAATTTTTAACTATACTTTTATTTTTTTTTGAAATTACCATTTTATTTCTTTTAATCCATTAAAATTTAATTAAATTAATAAAATATTATTTTCTTAATCAGCTTCACAGTCACACTTTTATGTTAATAATTTAACTTTATCTGGCCTGAAAACTTAAATTTCCTGACTGACACCATTATACTTGTGTCATTGTCACAAAATGTATTATATTAAATAGAAAATGATTTAATCATAGACAACACAACGACAAAGGAAGCAATCATATCCTCCGTCATTAAATCCCAAATATTCCGAGAAACAACAACGCCGCAAAGTTTAGTCATGACAATAATTTGAACTTATCATTTCATGCACGAATTAACGTAGACTTTCTAACGGAATTTCCATCCATTCATTTTTCAGACTAATTAAATTGTTTAAACTAACATTAAAAATAATTTATGACCACCAATATTAATCAGATATATATTATAATAAAACTTAGTGACTGGTGACGATCATAATCACAATCGAATGTACTGTTTCAACAAAATACAATAAAATAATAACTAACCCAAAAAACTAATAATCTAATAAATAATCATGATCACAAAAAAGAGAATAGTAATTTTAAGCGTACAATAAGTTTTAAATATATTTTGATTTGGATGACGACGAAGGAATTTAGATGTTTAAAATTCAAGAATTGAAAACTCGGTGAAAGCCCGTTTAAATTGCAAATTAAAACCCTGCAGCTGTTAATTTTTCTTTTAAAAGTAAAAAACTAATAATAAGCTGTTCTTCGATCTCATCTCCGGTCAAAGCACCTTTGACTCAGAATAAACCCTCCCCCATCCCCATCCCCATCCCCATCCGACGGATCCGAACGGATCAACTTTAAAACGGACGGCCGAGACGTGACGCCTCTGATCTCCGCGCCCCGCAAGTGCCACGTTATCCGCCACATCACACGAATCTTGATGGAGTTCAAGATCCAACGGTCCTGATCTCCTTTTCGCTAGGATTGCGCACTCCCCATCCCCCTATTGGCGCATTGTAGCACGCGACCTTTTACGCCTCTCTCCCCCCCCCCCCCCGGTCGCGAGCTCCCCGCTTCAAAGCTGCGCCGGGTGCATAAAAGGAGAGATTTTTATAGTTTTTTTGGGGGCGGAAAGGGGGATATTTTTCTTCGAAGAATCGGAGTGTTCTCGCTCGGATCCTGTGACTCTTCGGCGATCAGAGATCAAAAGATCGAGTTTGGCGGAGCGAGGCGGATCTACTTCGAGGTGAACGAAGGGCTTCTGTCGCCAGTTTTGTTTCTTTTATTTCTTTTGCTGTGATCTGCGTGCTGCGAGAGGAGGGTTTTTGGGGGACTATTTATCGGCTTTTGTTCTTCTCCCTGCGTCTCGAGTTGTTGCGGCCATGGCGGCGGCGTATCCAGGTCAAGTCAGTGCTGTTCAGGTAAATCCAATCGGAAAATGAATAAGACTCCTCCGCATTTTGCTATTTTTTTCCTCACTTATTTCTTCCGGCTTGTTTTGGGGGACGTGGTGGTAGGTCGGAACCTTCTTCGTTGGGCAGTACTACCACCTGCTGCAACAGCAGCCGGACATGATGTACCAGTTTTACAATGACGCGAGCAGCGTGATGCGAATTGACGGCGACGCGGCCGAGACAGCGAACTCCATCATGGTAAAGTTGGCATCTTTTTTTTCGTCTTCCACTCCATTTTTTTTGGGTTCAAGGATGACTTTTTTTTTTACCTAATTGAAGAGGAGAGAAATGCATCTTTTGTTATTTTCTTCTTTAGAATTAGTTCATCCGCTGCATCGATGCATCAAAGTTGTTCTTTTTCCTTGCTTGCTTTGTGTAGCTGAATTGGCTTGCTCTGATACACGGAGAGGCGTTGGATGTTGTAATATTTAGTGGCTGTTGTAACTGAGGAATTAGGAACCCTGGCGGTTGGGTAAGCCATTGAAGATCTGTAGTTGCAGGAGAAGGATCTATTTCAGGCTAATTGGAGATAAAAGTAATCGGTTCAGTTGATCTTGAGAAATCATGAAAAGTATAACAGGATTCGTTTTGGTATAATCGGTCCATAAAATATCCTTCCATATATGATGATGAGATGTAGATGTTTTTCCAATTTTGTTATATCTTAAGAATGTCAGGTGTCATTAGTTGGATGAAATAATAAATAGATGTGCAAAAAGTCGTTGAAATCACTAAAGAAAATATTAAATGCTTCGAGAAAATGAATTTGTAATTTGAAATTCATAAGACTGCAAAGAGATACATTATTTCGAAACCTCTTGAATCACAAACAGTGTTCAGACAATTTTTTAAACACCTGGATCACATGATATCACACACCTTTAAGCCTTTAAATTTGCTTCCTTGTGAGCTTGGCGACGTTTTGGTAACAGTATTTTATTTTTCAGATATAACTTCAACAACTTGCAGCATAGCTTGTTTATTTCTCTATTCAAAAGATTCTGCATCAAATTGATTGATGGGATACTACTTTGTATTAGTTAGGAAGATAGTGAACTGATTAGAAGTATAATGGCTAGTTACATACCTCAAGAAAAAAAGGCTAATTACTAATCATGTTATACAGTTAGAGTAACTAACTTTTCATGTTATCATACATTGGTGGGTTCTAGGTTTATCTTCAGTCTTTGAAATGTAATTGTCAACTTCGTAATTGGAGTTTGGTTCACTCCATAGAGACTGTTTATTATGGAGATTTGTTCTCTCAAATTTAAGTTATTAGCTGTGCTTGTTTTTCTCAAAAAATTAGTTGTGTTTGTGTTTAAGATCCTTACACTTGTGCTATAATAACATCTATCTTAGTTTCATTTTTAGTCTTATTTTTATCTTTTTATCAGTGATGTAAATTGTTAACTTAAAATGAAATTTTCTTGGAATATTGACTCTGAAATCCTTGTTTTATTTTGGATATTTGTTTAAAATATGAACCAAGAAACCCCAAGTTGAATATCTCTAGAGAATGAGATGATGACATAAGAACCTTTCTTGGTTCTAGCCATCGCAGCAGTGGGAACTTTATTAATAGAGAAGGATTAAAAATGAATGAATTAATCCAACCATATAATTCCAATTTTAGAAACATCTACCCGGCACAATTAATTTTTTGGAACCGTGAGAGGAGATAAATACATGTATTTCAAAACAATAGAAACTTTGCATTCAACATTAACAATTTATAGCAGACACGCATATGTTTTGTTTTTTTTTTCGGGAAATTTAAGCAAAAGAGAAGTGAGAGTAAACATGTTGACTGTAATTGGGCACTGAGATGTGGTAAAAGTGTATTATTTTGTGGCCTAAAGAATACGATGAAGATTGATAGCTTTCCCCTTTATGGTTGCATTGAAATAAGACTAGTCATCCTGATATGTGAACCATGATTCTGCATGTGTGCTGTGAGCATGTCAGAGGCATGACCCTCAGTCATGGCTGATGACTTACTTTCCTGGCCAAACATACCCCTCTGTACTGATCCTTAATCTTTATCATCTAGCATCTTCTTTAACAATATTTTAGCTTTTTGAGGGGAACAATATTTTAGGTAGTGATACAAAGAAAGAAATTGTGCAGCTGGGTGGTGTGCACAGGGAAAATTATCCTTTTTCTTTTATTTGGGTGTTAGTCGTGGTATAAAGAAGGAAATTGCTTAAAGGAATTCTCATTTCAAACAGCAGGCTCCCAGAAAATAAAAAAACAAATCAAACAGTAGGCAACTTCGATTAATGAACTATTACATGTTTTGTAACCTGTTTAATGGACATGGGATTTTCAATGAGAAAGATTTGTGTTTCACGGTGATTTAAAATTTTAAAAAATCTTCTTTAGGTCTTATTGAACTGGCATTATATTTTTCTTCTGCTAATATTGTATGTTATATGTAAAAATATGTTCTTAATCTGCTAATTACTGTTGAAGTAAACTTAGGTGGGAAAATCAGACATTGATAGTAGGCAAATGAGCTCCCTTATATGTGATTTCTACTATTCAATCATTGCTAATATTAAATCTCTATCTTATCACTGTTACATTCCATTACCACTTATATAGACATATGTATATATGTTGGCATCTAAATGTAAGCTCCAGTTTTGAGATTGTTCTTTTTGTCAAAATTATGGTGTTAAGAGTTGTATATACTGGGGTGTTTCACAAGCTTTTCTTGTTTGGATATTTTGTATGACTTGAGCAGTAATTTGTTCTGTATTTCTTGTTGACATTCCATCATAAACATGTAATAAAGCGATAAATTTATTTTTGAAAAAGCATGATGTTGCAGATGGCAAGGAGATCTTGACTAGATTTTCCTATTGGGATCATTTTATTCTACTGGAAGAGTGTTTTGTATGTTCATATTCTTATTGATGATGTTTCCGGGGATTCTTGCAGCAAATCCATTCTCTCATTATGACTTTGGATTTCACTGGGATTGAAATAAAAACTGCTCACTTTATGAATTCTTGGGATGGAGGAGTGCTGGTGATGGTCTCTGGCTTTGTTCAAACTAGAGGCTATAATTCTCGGAGGAGATTTGTCCAGACGTTTTTTCTTGCACCTCAGGAGAAAGGGTATTTCATTTTGAATGATGTCTTTCAGTTCTTTGAGGAGGAACAAAACATTCAACACCCAGCAACAACATTAGTTCATAACAGTCTTGAAAGCAACATGACACCTCCAAGTTCGGTTCCTGAGGCAGGTATGGTATCCTAATTAGATATTTTAGAATGTATAAATCAAAGGAGCATCACTCATGGTTGTTCATTCACATTCCAGTTGTTAATGGCTTGGTCGCACATGGATTCATCTCATTAGTTCTGTATTTTTAATTGGTACTTCTTGAAAGTCTAATGTAGGGTCACTTCAAACCTTTTTCTTGTTTTCATTAGTGGTTACTCTATGCCACTTGGGGAGTCAAGTATCATCAATCTTATCAAACTTTGTCTCAAATGTTTTTATATATTGTCTTTATAGTTCATGCAATAATCTGTGCCCTAGTATCAAAGGGGGATATGGCGAAATTGGTAGACGCTACGGACTTGATTGAATTGAGCCTTGGTATGGAAACCTGCTAAGTGATAACTTCCAAATTCAGAGAAAACCGGGAATTAAAAATGGGCAATCCTGAGCCAAATCCTTATTGTTTTTGTTGAGAAAATAGGGGTTTATATTAATAAACTAGAATAAAACACGAAAAGGGATAGGTGCAGAGACTCAATGGAAGCTGTTCTAACGAATAGAGTTGACTAAGTTTCTTTGGTAACAGGAATCTTTCTATTTTCTTTCTTTAGCTCTAAAAAAAACTGTGGTTTCTGGTATCTTTTCTGCCTTGTTATTTCTCTGCATTTTTCTTATTTTTTCAAATGTTATTGCAATCATATTGTTCCTTCTTAACACTCAGAATTATATAGCATTAGCATGTCCAGTTGTGGATCATTGTTCATAACTGATATTACACACTAATGTTATTATTCACATTGATTCTTTTACTTGTGAGATTGGAAAATCTAATATTTGATCCGCATCATAGCAATATGTGATAGTTCATGTTGTTCCTGTTGTCATACCAACTTCTAACTTGTGCTTCTGCTAAAAAAAAACTTCTAACTTGTGTTTATTCTTATATGTGCTGCTGTAATTAAATGGATTCTGCAACAGTTCCTGATTACATGCTTGGAGGGGAAGTCCAGAACAGGGATTTTGTGATTCAGGCTTCTGTCGAACAAGCTGACATAGTTGATATGTACATCCCAGAGTCTCACCCTCATGATTCTCAGCCTGATGACGCATTTGATGAAACACCTGCAGAGGAACCTGTTGTCTCATATCAAAATACAACAAACATTGTGCATGACTCAACTCCACCAGTTGATGATCATGTTGAAGAACAGCCAAAGCATACATATGCTTCCATTGTAACTATTCTTTTTCTATATTCTGATTCTGTTAATCTTTGCATTTTATTTCATTGGTGTGTATAATTTCATTACCTTCCAGCTTCGAAGCGCAAAAGCACATTCTATCAGCTCCGTACCTCAGTCAGCTCCTTTAAGAAATCCATCTACAGTATCTTCTGAATGGCAGCAACCACCAACCCAGCAAGTCTATTCTTCAATATCCAGGGGACCTGAGAAGTCGAGCCCTGAGGCAGTGGAGGAGGTTGCAGCATTTGAAGATGATGGTGAGTCTCAAATTTCATGTGCATATATATCATAAATTCAGAACAAACTTTATTATTTTGCATACTCTTGTGCATCAGGTGAACCAAAATCTGTTTATGTTGGGAACCTTCATCCTTCTATTTCTGAAGCTGACCTTGAGCACGAGTTCAAGAACTTTGGGAGAATAAGACCTGATGGTGTTGCCATAAGGAGCCGCAAGGTTGAAATGTTTATTTATGTTCTATGTACTGAAATGTCATACTAAGCTTCTTACTTTTGATTTCTCAATGTGCAGGATACAGGCAGTTATTATGCGTTTGTTGAATTTGAGGATCTTAGTGGTGTTCAGAATTCATTAAGGGTCAGTTAAATAAAATTTGTACTTAGCTCATTCTTTCTGCTAATTTTAATCTTCAGAGGACTTATAAAGATGTCTTCCATGTGTCATAAATGGCAGCCTCTTGGTTGTATTATTAATGCTAATATGATTTTCATCATATTTTTCGGAGTTCTAAGGAAACTCAAGTCTGTTATAGACTATGAATAAAGTTGTGGTAACATGGATCTGAATCCAGATCCATCTTGGTCTCTATTCTGTCCCCCTAACAATTCTAATACGAAATATTTGGTTTTGGATGAGTTGTGAAGTTTCTGTTTTAAAAGATCACCGTGATTTTATTGGTAACAGCTTTTGCTTTCTAATTTTCTCTGCTTATCATATTCATAAAGGTCTACACATATCAGCAAATAAATATTTGTTAGTCATTATTTTGTCTGTGAGAAATCATTAAGCCTTTGTCCAATAGACATTTGGAATCCTTGATCCTTTTTTTTCTCTTGTTTGGGTGGTGGCTGATGGCTATATAGATAGGTTTCTCATCCATTTTGGAACTGAAACTGTTATACTGACACTTGTTTTGCTTTTACTGATGTCGAATTTCTTAGGGGCTTTAATGACGTTGAATTCATTATACTGATATTTATTTACTATAACTCATCTCTTTCAGTCAAATTCCTGTTAATATGGTTGCGTCCCTGCAGGCATCTCCAATTATATTAAATGGAAGGGAGATATATGTCGAGGAGCGGAGACCCAACAGTGGTATAGGCCGAGGAGGAAGTGAGTTTCCCTTTTAATATCGAGTTCGTGAAAAGAAAATCATATACACTATAATTAGACTTCTTTGAGGAGAGAAACAAAGGCACACTAGTAAATGAACTAGTTACCAGTTTCCAAGCAGACATGTACAATCTCCCTTAAAAGAAAATCTACTAGTTCATTTCCCATGGTTAAGCCAATTTAGGGTTTCATACTAATTGACATCTACAATCTTAATTTCCATAAAAGTTGATGACCTAATCATTTTTTTTTTGAGAGGAGACACAACCTGAAAACTTCTGATGAAGGTTCTGCAGAGGAGGATTTCTTGAGCAGGATATGAAATCCTTTTTAATTAATGGTTTACTTATTTTGACTTCTCATATAAACCATTCCTTGACAGGAAGGGGGAGAGGGTACCAGTCAGATGCTCCAAGAGGGCGACTTGGTGGTCGGAGTTACGGAAGGACCTCAGGACAGGATAACAATGATAGAGACTACAATAATAGGCCGAGGGGAAATGGCTTTTACAGGAGAGGCCTACGGCAAGGGGGAAATCAAGTTAGCCGGAACGCCTACTCAGAAGCAGCAGCTTAAGTCTATTCTGATGGATAGGCAGATGCATCCTCCGTTTTTCGTTTTCTTATGAGGTGTCTGAAGTGAACTCGTGTTGGTTTCACATTGGAAAACCTAATGTTTACTTATTATTATTGTCTGTATCATGTATACCCTCATTCCCTTTTTCCAGAATATAGAGGAGTAGGGGATTTTCGTGGTTGGAATTGTAGACAATCACCATGTTTTCGCATAAGTTTTGGATGCAAGGTTCTCAGGCTATCCTTGGGTTTTTGCAATACAATACCACTGGAGCTTATTGGTGATGGTTTTCTCTTATTTTATGCATACAACGATCGCAGGAGTTTGCTCTTCACAATTTTTTCTTCATATTAATTTAATTAAACGGGGACTTTCTCTTCAATGTTTACCTTTCAACTTCGCCAATATTGCTCAATTTTTCACTTTTGCTTCTATGTGACAACCCTGATTCAAGTCATTTGGAGGAAATTATAGGAAATCTTAGGTTAGACTCCAAAAAAAACACTTAAATCCTTTCTCTCCTCTCTTTTCTTCTTTCTTTCACATGGCTATTGTAATCTAAAAAGAAAAAAAAAAAAAAGAGAATGAGGAATAAGAAGAGGACAAAGAGGAAGAGGATATGGATAAGAGAAACAAGATTAACGTTGAGGAAGAACAAGATATATATAAAGGGGATTCAATCCTTTCTCTCATCTCTTAATGATTTTATTATATTGGATTAAGAGCACGAGGACACCTCTCATAATGGATTGTGATTAAGGGATGCATGATAGTTTATTAGATCTAAAAAGTTTTAAATGAAATTAATATTTAAATCTACATAAGATTATACATGTATTGGGGTAATGAAATCCTAGATGTTTATTAGTCTGGATTGTGCGTTTTTTATATGTTTTATGAATGCCTAAATGCGTAGGAATTATACTTTAATGTTTTAGGATGTTGCATTTGAATTCTCTAATATTTTTACATCGAAATCTATGAAATTTTGGGCTGGACGTCGGGTCCTAAATTGCCGGCACGGCCGTGCTGAACCTTGGAACGACCGTCGCCAAGAGACTAAAAATCGACCAATCAAGAAGGCATTGGCACAACCGTGACAGCCTTCTGTCACGACCGTGAAATGCCACACGACCGTGAGCAAGAAGGAAACATGCATGAGTGTTGAGCATGACCGTGATGGACTGATGCACGACCGTGAATGAGTACAAGGACGACAAAGATGACTTGCTCACTATCATTCTCAAGGGGAGCACGGCCATGATGATGACCCAGAGCGACCATGATCATAGGAGCACGATTGTGACGATGGACATGGCATGTTCGCGACACCCCAATCACGACCATGACCAATGGTGAAGGGACCTTCTAAATTATGGTCATGAGCGTGACATCTCTGTCACGACCATGACCGATACAGACCTATATGGTATTTTAAAAGTCTTTTCAAAGTATTAATAGTATGTATTGATGAATGTTGATTGTATATGAGCCTAGATTTACGACTTGCTTATGGTCAACCATAATTAGGCTAAAAGATAAAGAATGAGTGATGTATTGAAGCATAATGCACTTAAAGTTGAATATCCTTATCACTCATCAGTGGTGGGAAGCAAAGTCTGCACACCTAAGCCCGCGAAGTAAAATCCTACATTTGTGTATGTGCTTCTTAAGGAACAAAATCCCTTGTTAGAAAGTGTGTGTATTTCTCGGAAGAAAGTCCCTCACTATTATGGTGTGCGTATTCCTTGAAATAAAGTCCTTCACTATTATAATGAGTGTTTTCCCAACGACGTGGCCTAGCTAGCCAATGTGATAATATTGATATGATTCTTTCAACTATGTTAAGATTAAAGATGTTATAAGATAAAGAATGAAAGTGAAGGTTAACTTCAAAGTATCTTATAATAAAGAAAGTTAAGATAATGATGAAGCAAATATGTAAAGTAAAGTTCTACAATTATGTGTGTATTTCAAGGGGACCTAAGTTCGAAAAATAAAGTCTTGCATCTGTGTATATTCTTTTCAAGGAACAATGTCTCTCGTAATAAATTGGACGTTAAAGATGAATAGGAATAAAGTCCCTTAATATGATGTGACTTCCTAAGATATGACTTATGATATGGAATACAAGTCAAGACGATATTATGTGATAAAGATGAAAGATGAAGATGACACATTAAGGATCAGATAATAAAGAAAGAAAGAAGATCCAAAGGATTATAAATCAATCGTAAAGTATGAAAGAAATAAATAAGTAAATAAGGATAAAGGAGTTGTAAATGAACTCTTAAGATGTACATGATAATGAAAGTGAAATGAACTGATAAGTCATGTCATGAATATTTATGAATGTATATTCCTATTGTATGATACTTATAGAAGATGGTTCTAAAGTTAGTAGGTATGTCATGATGTTTATATTTTCAAGAATGTTGTATGAAGAATGATTGTAAGCATGTTTTAATATCATGTAAGATTCATGATATAGTTCATGACATGCATGTTCGTTATTCTTATTATGATGATGCATCGCATGTAGTATATCATGGCATGCATGACTTTACATACTCTAATTAGGAAGCCTTGCACTCTGGATCCGTGCAGATAACCAAAATTAGGTGATGGATGACAG
Organism: Pontederia crassipes; assembly: GCA_030549335.1. NCBI lineage: Eukaryota > Viridiplantae > Streptophyta > Magnoliopsida > Commelinales > Pontederiaceae > Pontederia > Pontederia crassipes. The sequence continues at coordinate 12,556,059 of CM060187.1, forward strand.
CTCAATCTCATAACGAAGTGTTGCACATGCTTAAGGTTAAATAAGTCCTAGGGTTCTAAATGAAATGCTAATGATGTAATGAAGATTTTAGGCATTTAATGTCTTATGAAATATTGATCTATTTTATTAAGAGAAAGCATTTAAAATATGATTTTCTTTAAATTGTCAAGCCTTCCGCTATTAATTGTTATATGACAAATGAGCTAATGACATGAAATTACCATAAATGCTAAACAATTTTAGGGTGTATTTCAAGACGTTACAGTTGAAATTAGGATCTAAGTCTAAGTAATGTGATGTTATGAAGTCTAAGTCCACGTGCAACCGTCATGAGTAGCCATTAAAGGTTAAGAGTATGAAGCGTTTAAGTTATGTTATATAATGTGTGGTTAATTATTGTTATGGTAAGGATGGAAGAAGGAGGCTCATTTAGAGGTCGTGTCTGAAGAGATCAGGTGGAGCTGATTGAAAGTATGATCCGAATGGCTCGTGCTATGGAAGGAAATGTAGACTCGAGTCATTCTCGCTGCTCAAGCTCAAGGATTGAAATGTTACTGAAGTTACAACCCCCAACCTTCAATGGGGATATAAAGCTTGGATGGATGTGATCATGGAGAAGTCCAGGGCAATGGATTGCTTAGAATGCTAAAAAAGACATAGAATTAACCTAGCTACCCATAAGCTAGTTGACTAGGATCGTCACTGGTGGAAGTTAGTAACTAAGACCCAATTTGAAGATGAAGATGAAATTACTTAGAGGTACTTCAAGAAGGCCTTTAGGAATCACTATCTCTCCCCACATGCAAGGGGGAACAAATAACTTGAATTCATGAATTTGCAAAAAGGCAGTATGACGTGGAACTTGAGAGGTATAGTTTTCTAAAGGAGGATGAAAAATTAAGGGTCAATCACTTTGTGAATGGGCTAAATCCTAGCCTCAGTATGGTCAAGTGTGATGATCCTGAAACCATAGCCAAGACAATCTCCATAGCATTCAAATTGGCTAGGGAGATTGACACTAAAAAGAAAAATGAACAAGACAACGAGTTCAAGAAGAATCAAAGTAAGGAGTCTAAGGAGCAGAGGCAAGAACGAAGGGATGAGGGCTCTAAACCTTATAAGAGAAAGGGAGATGGACAAGGACATTCATCTTGCCCACACTGCCATAGATTTCACACAGGAGAATAGCGCATGAAATTTGAAGCATGCCTGCAAAATGGGGCACTACATTATAGATTGTCCAAAAAGATGTGATGATCACAAGGACAAAGGCAAGACCAAATAAAATAATGAAAAACAGAGAGCTATAGGTAGAGTCCGCGCCATGGAGGTAAACATTTAGGTATTGATGATTACGTTAAATGTTACATATGTCTATATGTTTTCTTCATGCATTAGTATCTTAGGTCATAAATGGATTGATGTAAAAGATAATGAAGAAAAGTATACATGTGCATAAGTAAGATTGAAATTCGAGGATTTTAAGGGGGAAGGATGTAAGAACCCCAATCTTTAAATAAGAGTATTTAAGTCATTTGGAGGAAACCCTAAGAAACCCTAGGAGAGACTTTATAAAAAGCCCCTAAACCATCCCTCTCCTTTCTTTTTCTTATTTCTCCCTTGTGACGACTGCAACTTAAGAGGAGAAAAAAAAGAGAAGAGCGTGGAAGAAGGATAGGGCAAAGAGGAAGAGGACATGGACAAGTGAAAGGGGATTAACGTTGAGGAAGAACAACATCATAGGTATGTGAAGGGGATCCAACCCCTCTTTCCTCTCTCAATGGTTTTATTGTATTGGATTGAGAGCATAAGTACACCTTGTTCTCACAATGGATTGTGATGAGGGATGCATGATAGTTTATTAGATTTGAAAATTTTTAAATGAAATTCATATTTAGATGTACATGATAGGGATTAATGGATTATAATTATGTTCTTACATGTATTGGGCTAATAAAACCCTAGATCTATAAGAAGTGATGGATTGTATGATTTTTATATGTTTTATGAATGCATGAACGTATAGGGATCATGCTTTAATGTTTTAGGATGTTGCATATGAATTCTCCAATATTTTTACATCGAAATATATGAAATTTTGGACTGGACATCGGGTTTTGGACCGTTGGTATGGCCGTGCCGACCCCCGGAACAACCGTGTCTGAGAGCTAGAAATCGGCCAATCACCAAGGCATTGGCACGATGCTGACATTTTCTGTCATGACCATGAAATGCAAAGCACAACCGTGACCAACTTTGTTCTTCTTCTGCCGGACGAATGCGGCTCGGGTCCACAAGACATGGCTCGAGTTGAATGGATACTTGACCCGGGTTGATCGGACTCGGCCGGGGTTCAATAGTAAACTATTCCGACGAATTTTTAATCAATTATCATGCACAAGATTCACATGTAATTACTGTTAAACAACTAATAATAAACACACAAATATGTCCAGATATGATAAAAGCACTAAGAAAAGGCTATACTTTAGTTCACAGAATTCTAAACTATAAAATAAACTAAGAGAAAAGTTGGGTTCAAAATCGGTCTTCCCGAAACAAAAAAAATACTCCGTAAACAATTGATTTTACATCAAAATTGAAGAGAACAATAAAATAAAATGATTGAAAATATTAAATCAAACTCGCATGTAGTATACGATGCCTCTAGAATGATCCTTGGCCAAGACTACATCGAAAATGAATGTCGAAAATATTGGATTCTTCAATTCTTGATTGATTTACAATGGCGCACAATAGAAATTGTTCTCTCATTTCTCGTGCGACTAAAGCTTCAAACTCCAATATTTACATGCTTTTTGGGTTCGTGGTACATCCATATTTATAGGGGTGGTGGTATTCTAGGGTTCCGAGTTGAAATCGTGGCTCAAATCCGAGTGAAAGTTGGTCGAAGAACCACAGTTGTCCATCAGTGTGGCTGATTGTACTAAACTCGGGCTGGGTTCTGTTAAAATTTATTTGCGGGATGAAATTGACTCAAAATTTTTTTTAACGTCAATCCGGTCCAGGTATGATGCCCGCCCGACCCAGGTTCTTCTTGAACTCAATCATACATGCTCTTCGTGTGTTTTGCGTGTTTTTCTATCTGATCAATTTGCACTTCTAAAATGATGATCCCGAGAATAAAATAAATCACAAATGGGTAGCTTCTGAATTGAAATAATTTTAGAAAATAAAGAAGAAAATAGATGCATGCAATGATAAAAACTATGAAAAATAGCTTAAATGAAGCATGTAACATATGCATAAAAATGCATGCATCAAATTCCCCCAAGCTTGAACTCTTGCTTGTTCTCAAGCAAGTTTCAAGGCAAAACTCAAGAGTCATAAACGAACAATCATAGTCTCCATCCCATGACTAATGCTTTTCTACTACCATCGTTTACAAGTCCATCGCCAAAGTATCTAATCCACATTCCATAACCTAGTCTCATAGAATTTCTGGATCGTAAACAATTTAAATTTATTCTACTTCAGCTCCGTGCAAGAAAATATATAGCCTATCAAATAATAGCATTGATGTTGAAAGAAAAAAAATTAAATAATGAGATTATAATTTTATTTATTTAATTATTTATTATTTTTTTTAGATTTAACTACTTATGTGCTTCTTCATATTACTCAAGATGGTCCATGTAATAAGTTTTCGATCGACAAATCCTAGACCAATTGGTCTTATGTCGCCAGGCAAGAATTCCCTACGGATCTAATTACCCGAACAAGTGCCGGATAAGACACTTGTAATCATCTCATTTTTTTATTTTTGCCACTTCTTTTTTTTTCACAACTTTCTTTTTGGGGTTCAACTAAACCTCTTTCTTTTTATTTGATTTTTTTTTTGTCATAAGCTCACTAAATACTTTATGCATTCAATAAAAAAGGCTATTACTATGAAGACGCAAAATGAAAATAAAAAATAAAATGCGAGCATGAACAAGAACTAGTGGTCTAAGTATCCATAGTGTCACTTGGTGACAACTACTTTCCAATATACCCACTACTAGGGCGATGGAACAAGAAATATTATGGTATATTTGATTGTCATATTTACTCTGATGAGAAAAATGTTAAACTTGCTATTGTATCTTTTGTTTTGCTGATTATGCTATTACTTGGTGAAACTAATTAATCATTAATAGATGCAGAAATCGAGAACCTCCAATTGAATATTGGGATGACATGAAAATTATATTGAGAAGATTTGTTCCTCCATCATATTATTGTGACTTACGTATAAAATTGCAGACTATGAGACATGGATCAAAGACTATTGAAGAGTACTATAAAGAGATGGAAACAACACTCATCCATGTCAACATAAATGAGGATCCTGAAGACATAATTACAAAATTGATATGTGGGCTGAATCGAGAGATTTCTAGAGTTGTGAAATTGCAAGAGTATTTGAAGTTGGATGATGTTCTGCATAAGGCAATAAATGTTGAGAAGTAATTGAAGAAAGATATTTGTCCAAATAGCAAATCTGAAAGTTCAAATTCTTCTTGGAAATCAAAATGGCGATGCAAATTTCAAGTCAGTTGATAAGCCAACTCAAAAATTGGAGGAGAAAAACAAGGTTGAACATTCCAACTCAAAGGATAAATGTATTGCCTCTAATAGTTTACAAAGGACTCGAAATATTAAATGATTTGGTTGTCTTGTTTCACGTCATATGCTTCACAATGCCCAAATAAATATGCTATGATCATGATGGATAATAGTGATATTGTATCTGAAGAAGAGTTAGAAGGAAAAAAAAATGGAGAAGAAATTGGGAAAAATTTTGTGATTCTTAGAACATTACATATAAATGTCTAAGAAAACACTAAATAACTTCAAAAAGAGAACATCTTTTATGCTCGTTGTCATGTGCAAGATCGAACTTGTGGATTGATCATTGATAGTGTAAGTTGTATTAATGTGGCAAGTAAGTTTATGGTTGATAAGCTTGGCTTACACACTTTGAAGCATCCCAAACTTTAGAGGCTTCAATGGTTAAATGAAAATGGAGAGCTCCAAATTACTAAATAGGTATTGATATCATTTTCTATTGGGAAGTATGCTGATGAGGTGTTATGCAATGTTATACATATGCAGGCATGCCTCATCTTACTTGGGAGACCATGTCAGTTTGATCGACGTGGCACACATGATGGTTACACGAATCGCTACAGTTTCCACAAGGACAAGCGTAGCACACCGGTACCATTACTACCACATGAAGTATTTGAGGAGCAATTGCAAATAAAGAAATCCATGGCCACTTATTACAAGATCAAGAGCAACAACTTCAGGCTACCATAGAAAGTCATTTACAAAATGGGCATACAACTACAAATCAGTTCCAACTTCTCAGTGTATTACAAATTATGCCGCATGAAAAGTCAGTATCATTTAGGCCAAATAAATCATGATTTAACTATATTTATTTGGAATTTTTGGAATTCATTAGATATGGAATAAACTGTTGAGATTTATAACAGAAATTGACTTTGTTATTTTAGTAAATTAGTTATGTTATTTGTATGCTAAGTTAGGATGTTTTTTCTACCACAAATTCTATTTTTAGGCCTATAAATACTATTATTATTAAAGACATCTTTGAATATATTAAAAATTTGCCTTAATTACTTTTGTTGTGAGGGAACTTCTGCAATTAGTTCTTCGAGAACTTTTACTATTAATTACAAGATTTGTAATCTTGTGATTAAATACACCTATTTATAATATTGATTGCTTGGTTTATTATAGTTTTGAGATTAATATTCCGCTGCCTGATCTCGTTTATTTGATTATTTCAATGCTCCGGTCACTCAAGATATTATTCTCGAGCATCGTATAAAAAAGTTTTATTTTTTTTGTGAAATTTGAGTGTGTTACATGTGTATGAACATCATCTTAATCACATAAACATATAGATCTATTCTTGAAATATGTGAATTTAAATCATCAAATGATAATTTTTTATTACTATCCAATAATTATAATATTTAATATGTTGCTTCATAAATAGAGGAAAGAATTTTCTCTTTATGTCATATATATATATATATATAATATGCATATAACTAGGTCATAAATTCATATATGCAATTGTAATTACCACTTAAATCTTCAACCCGCATCGGGTTGATGCTTTGTACCGCTTGGGTCGGCCGAAACAGTAAATGTGATTAAATAATTATTTAAAATTCTTTTTTAAGCAAGCAAAAACCTTTTAATGTCGCGCCTCCGATTATTTAAACAAACTTTTATACTTATTTTTTTATTTAACAAATGTAATTTTGTAATGTGTTAAATCAAATAAGAAATAACAATGTCCGAAGAACAATGATGCAATCAATCATGCATGTGTAATTATATTTTTCTCAAATTTACTATCATTTAACTAATTCGTGTCTCGGAGGGGGTCTTATCACTAAGTAGTATACTACTTAAATATTAGTGTACTGGAATTCAAACTTAACTCAGTAAAAATTAACTGGAGATATGGAAAAATAAGAACCCGTATAGTGAACAGATTCTTGATCTTGATGTAATAAATAAATACATAAATAATCGACTATACCGGAAAAAAAAAAAGTTGAGTTAAAAGGGAATATACCTTGAAAACGGAAAGAAGAGACGCTCATATCTGTAACTCTCCTGTGCCCATGGCTCACCACCAAACTTAGCCAGGGAACAGCCTGTGAGCATGGTTCCATACGGCTGTCGTTTGGCTCAGGCGTTCCAACAAACACCTGCAGAACATTTATTCTCTCTCCTCTCTCGACCTCGGAACGTCGCCGGCATCGAGGGACGACGCAGCAGCAGCAGCGCCATGGACGCAGCGGGCGGCGCCGGCCTCCGGAGCCGCAGCCACCATCGCCGGCGGCACACGGAGCCCGCTCTGCTCCCGCAGGTCCCGTTCCATCTCCTCGAGATCTCCATCATCTCGGCGCAGGACCTCCACCCGGCGACCCGGTCGATGCACACTTACGCGTCGGCGTGGGTGGACCGCGACCAGAAGTTGTACACGAGGTTGGACACCTCCGGCCGCAGGAACCCCACGTGGAACGACAAGTTCGTGTTCCGCATCGGCGACGCCTTCCTCAAATCCGAGACTGCCGCGGTCACGATCCACCTCCACGCCGCCCGCGGCTGCTTCAGCCTCGGCGCCGACCACCTGCTCGGGATCGTTCGCGTCGTCATCAGCGCCCTCCGACCCACGGAGCGCGGCAGCCGCGTCGTGGCCCTCCAGGTCCGCCGCCCGACCTCCCTCCGGCCGCAGGGTATCTTGAACGTGGGAGTCGGCCTCGTCGGCGCTTACATGAGGAGCATGCCCATGTACTACGATCCCAACGCCCCTTCGGCCTTCGCCTACAAGGACGTGTTGGGTGGACGGCGAACCGTGTCACTGCCCAAGATCACTGGTAATGATGCCGCCGCCGCCAATTACGGCCAGTCCTCAGACCAAAACAAGTGGCAGCTGGAGAGGAAGCAGTCGGCGGAGCTGGGGAACACCATGGGGGAGCGGGAGAGGAGGGCGCTGCAGTCGAAGCTCGATAGGTGGAAGCTGGAGATGACGCCGGAGCGCGAATTGGCCAATGAGTCCGCCGCCGCCGGCGTCGTCCAGAGGAAGAAGAAAAGTGCGTGGAACTCGTGCTTTTGTGGAGGATCAGTCACAGAATAGAACTTGCAAAACTGACGAGGGAGGAGAACTTGTGAGATTTTAAAAGAAAATAAAAAAGAAACTAAAATTCAAATAAATATATTGGTGCGCCTCAGCGTTAAATCATTCTAATAAATATATTTGTATATAATTAGTGATACCTAGCTTTCATTATGATATATGAAATATGACAATTTATTATATAAAACTATTCTTTGATTTTAGTAATCGATATAAAAACTTTATGATATCGAGAAAAAAATGGTTATAAAAATATCTTGATACTAAATTTATCTTTAATTTTTCGCTATTGCTTAAAAAACTACTTGAGGTCAAAATAAGATTGAAAATAAGCATTGGCATATAAGTTGATCTATAAATGAGGAAAGTTAAGATATGTTGAATCTTTGTAACAATCTCAAATTTTAGATTGAGTATTTGGGCTTTTAATCAAAATTCTGATGTAAATTTTCAACAACCTTATTAATTCTCCAAAAATCTAGACGTCAACTCTTCTTCTATCTCTTTTCTTCTCCACCTAGAAAAGCCTAATGCTAAAAGATCTAGAATTCTATTCTTCATGGTGGTTATGTTTTAAGATCAATAAAGACAAAATCAAGGTTTTTATAAAAATGTCAAGAAGACCTAAAAACATCTAGATGATGAAGAATGACACAAGATGATTAGGAAAATAAATTTAAGATCTAAAATCTAAAAGATATGTAAAGGAAATCCAAACTCCTCTCCTCCTTCAATAATATTTTTGTTTGGATTGAGAGTTTTAAGAACACCTTATTCGTAATAAGAATTTTGATTGAGAGTTGCATGAACGAGAGTTTCATAATTTATGTTGTACAATCTGTTAAATTCATAGTTATCTTTTAATAATTGTTTGGATAGATTTTACTTATAAAAAATTACATATAACATATGGGTGGAAAGCTCTTGAAGTCTAGTTTTCATAAAAAATTGTTTCATCCGATTTGAAAATTTATAATAACAGTTATGATCCAAAATTCGGACTACTATCATGATGTCTTGGGTAACAGCGAGATGAATTTGTAAAATCTACCTTAATTTAGAAATATTGAATTAGGGTTTGAAATTTATGCACAAGACAAGAGACTGCATTATCGTTCTATGTCAATTGAAAAGAACAAGTACATATTAAATTATTCATATTTTAGTGTCTGTTACTAAAATACTATGTAAAGAATAGATCTCGATAGTTGTATGAATTTATGGGATTAAATGTCAAAACAATAAAATCCATAAATTATATATTGATTCCTATGAAAGTATAGTTTGCTGAAAAATTAGAATCAATCAAAATGAGCATCTATTTATTGGGATGTAATTTTTTTATTGATGATGTGTCAGAATTGTCAAATTAGGAAAGTTGACATATTATAATTTATGTCAATAATTATTATATTAATATTTTGCATTTTTTTAAATGTTTATATACATTACAAATATATTTATTTGTTGATGTATAATGCTTTATGACTTTTCATACATTTTATATATGATGTTATTTATGAAACATTGATTGATATATTGACGATCACCTAGGTACACCTTTAGATGTGACTAAAAAATGAAGAAAGATTGATGTGAATATTTGATCATCCTAATTGTAATATCCTAAATGAAAAAGAGAGAGAGAGCCCACACACGCCTATAGTCCAAAAGCCCATCTCATTAAGCTATGGCCTAATAGCTAACTTTACTCCTTGCTTTTCACCCGACCACTACCAAAAATCCTCCACTGTAGCTACAGTAATGATCCGACCACTGTCGAGAGCTCACACTTCTCACCCCCTCTAGCTACAGTAGCTTTCACTCTTCTCATTCCACCAGCATCAAGGAAAATTAAGGAAGTAGAGTAAGCACTCGCCCCTCTCACTCATCTCAACATGGCAGCTCACCTATTCTCTCTCAACCATTGTAGCAGCTATATTAGGAGTTTTGGACAGCAGAAGCTCGACTAGGAGAGGAAGATGGGAGAAAAGAGGAAGAAGATAGATGTTTAAGACATTGTTATTAAGGTATGCTGAGGGGATCCAAAACCCTGAAATCTCCCCTAATGATATATGTATGTTTGGATTAGGGCATGAAGACCCCTAATGATATATGTATGCTCTTGGAATGATTAGCAGTTGTTTGTGTATGCATTTGGATGCTTCATGATTCATGATAATTATTGTTCTATTGCTAATCACAATTAGTTAATATTTCTTAGCATCCATGCTTAGTTCATGACTAGTTTCATTTATTTACTACACATGAAGATGATGAGTGGACTCAATGTCCTTTTTTCGAAACCTTTATTATGTTCTTAGTATTTGTGTTAAAATGCCCTTATATGAATCTCATGATGGGTAAAATGTGTGCCCCAAAGTGGGGATGGATGTATGATTTAGATGTGTTTATACACGTGTAAATGGGGAAAAATAGATAAACAGGGGAAATGTCATCTGTGGCTTGGGCACGGCCGTGACGCCTGTAGGATTCCACGCCTTAGCGTAAAAATGTCTAGAGGAATAAAAAGGGCATTCTATCATGGTCATGACCTTATGCTCCGACTGTGATACCCCAGAATGCCCTTGCCTTATAATATTTGGAGAATGAACGACAAACAATCATTCTGTTACGGGCGTGCATGTACGGACTTAGACAATTCAGTCATGTTGACACAATCGCCAACCCATGAAGGCTCATGACCTGAGCACGGCTGTGACGTATGTGAACATGGTCATGACCTTATATTGTCCTTAGAAAACGTCTGTGTTCGGCCATGCCGAACACTGGCATGCCTATGTATGGGCACGACTGTGACCTATTGTGGAATGACCGTGATCTGTTTAGAAGATGTGTATGTATTTGAATTATCCACACTTAGCATTATTCGAAGTCGGCATGACATTAATTAGGATTAAAATATGCAACATGTATTGAATGATTATATATATTGATGTGTGTAATTAAAACATAGATTGACATGAAGATGTTTTGTTGTAATCGTGGAAGGGAACATGTCATCACTAGCTAGCTTAAGTGGCTCATTCCTAGGGAATTTACTACACCTACAAGGTGGGATTTCCAAGTCGGACTTGATGATGCGTTGAAATGATGTAGCAAAATAAAATCGCTAGCAAGTGCACTAGTCGCTCAAGTAATATAGTAAAAAGGAGTAAGAGTGTCGAACCCACGAGGAATATTATTAATTCAATATCTGAATTTTTAAATTAATAAGAGAGAAAAAACATGGATTTTGAAAATGAGTTTTATAAAATAAAATAAAGAAAATAAAATAAAGATAAGATAGTGGTATTGAAGTTAGGCCTTAGGATGAAAATAGATTAGGATAAATATTTGAACCATAAAAGATAAATTTAATTTTTAAAGATGGATTAGAGTCTCCCTAAAGTAATCTAACATGATTAATTTGTGGTCTCCACGACTGACATCCCTCAATCTAATCATATAGAACTATCTTAATTTAATAAGAATTGAAGTCTCCACGACTGGTACCCCCAAAATCATATTAAAATTAAGATGCATTAAATTGAATTCTCTAAACTATTAATCACTCCACAAACTAGTATAAATTAATAGACCACACAAACTTGATTCTCCACACACTAGTTATCAAATTTATGTCAATTATTAATTCCAAATAAAATCAATTATAATTAGTATAATAAATTCTGAAATTAAACACTCAACAAACTGGTATAGCCTAATTCAGAAATTTAATTAACTAACATAAAAGCATTAAGCACAATTAATAATTGATTAGAAAAGATTAAAGCAAATAAAATAGGGTCCAAACATTTCCCTTCAATTAATAATCTCCTAAAATAATAATCCTAAAAACATGGAGTTCATCCTAGAAATTTCGGAGAGATAAGAAGATACAAATCATAAAAATTGAAAGAATTACACCCAAAATAGAGATATCGAATCTGGCAAACAGTCGGGCAGCCTCTCGGACTTGATCAAGGCCGCGATCAACCTCCAACCGTCGCACCTCTCTCCTCTTGGTCGTAGCATGCAGAGCTCACGACTCGCCGTGAAAGAAACCTGAACTTCAGAGCACACCTTAGAACGACAGATTCTTCACGTATTTATAGGTGCGGACGGCCTTCAGTTTGATCACGGCCGTAACATCGTACGGTTGACTTTAAAATTATGAGATAAACTCGGCCAATACGATAAATCCTTTTTATCATTACGCCCAAAGATAAATCCTTCTTATCTTTACTCCCTTTGAATCTCGGCCAAAACAACATTCTTTTATCTTTACTCCCTATAGATCTCAGCCGTAATAAAGAATTTAATCTTGTTACGCCCAAAAGATAAAATCATTTAATTGTTACTCCTTTCAAATCTCAGCCGTAACAAAGAAGATTCCATATCATTACCCCCTGGAAATCTCGCCCAAAACGACTTGGGTGTAAAGCCAAATCTCGGCCAAAATGAATAATTTCTTTGAATTTCGGCCGTGTTTTGAATTTTCCTACAAAATAATTATTCAAATTTAATTAATCCATCCACAATTAAAATTAATAAATCCGGAATTACGATTAAAAGTGACTAAAAATGATGCATGCTATGAACAAATTATAGAAAAATTAACTAAAATAATAATCTAAAATATGTTATATTTTGCATGCATCAAACTCCCCCAAGCTTAAAGTCTTACTTGTCCTCAAGCAAAAATTCAAAGCAAGGCTCAAGAAAGTTCCATCGTAGCCTCCACATTGTCAACTGACTAATTTTCTCACACAGTTCTTCTACACACCTGCTACTCAGTATCTCACCATTTTCCATGCACTTAGCTTCATAGAGGTTCTGAATGCTACACAAATTTAAACAATCTCAAATTCAGCCTTGCAGAAAAATAAATTGTCTGTCAAATAATAGCATTGATATTGAACACATAAGTACTAATTGAGCTTAAAACTTTTTTTTCTTTTTCTTTTCATTTTTATTTTCAATCATTAAAAGTTCTAATCTTCAAGCAGGATTGCACAAGGAAGTCCATGTAGTGGGCTTTAGACTGATGCTCCCAGACCAGATGACCTTAGGGCACCAGGTGATAAAGCACCCCTCGAGTTTACTTGCCCGAACAACCAAGGTTCTGAATGAAGAGTTCGAACTTAGCCATGGTTCAGTACTCCTGTGCTTCTCCATATTCCACAAGATGGTCCATGTAGCAGGTTTTCGATCGACGGATCCCAGAGCAGTTGCCCTTAGGTCGCCAGACATGAACCCCTACGGATCTAATTACCCGAACACACCTTGGTTCCGGATAACACTTTTGTACCTACACATAACTTTATTCATTTTTTTTATTTGTTGGGGTTTAACTAACCCTTCTTTTTTTTATAAGCTCAAAAAGTACTTGATATGGTCAATAAGAAGGCTACTACTAATCAAGACTTAAAAGAAATTAATAAAAAAAAGGCATGAATATGATTTTGTCGTCTAGTCATTCATAATTCTACTTAGCATGGGCACACCGTCCATAAGTTTGATACTAAAATAGCAAGTGATAAGAAAGAAAAGTATTCAAATTTCATCAATTAACAATATGTCTTTGAACTTTACTTAAAGATAGTTAAAATAGTAAGACAAGAGTTAGTAAGATAGTAGCAAAAATAAATGCATGCAATGGTATTTTTTAGAAAATTTTCAAAATTTTCAATTTTTTTGGATTTTTTTACAAATAGATGCAAGCATAAAGCAAACAGAAAGAAAGAAACATGCAATGCATGAAATGCAAATTCCCCAAGCTTGAACTAGACACTATCCTCAGTGTTAAGCCAGCAAGGGAAAGTGATACATACGCAATAAAAAGGAAAATTAAAGAAATGAAAATAAAGAAAAGGGAAAAGACACAACCGGATTTACTGTCTGCGAGGTGGCGATGGTGGATGGTAGCCGAGATTTTCTTGGCGCATATGATATTCATGGATGCGCCTCGTCATGCGCGCATGCTGATTCTGAAGGAATTCAAAGCGACCCTGACGATCATCCATATTTCTAAAATCGGCTCGAATGTTGGTCAACTCTTGTGCTTGTCGAAGTTGCTCTTCCTGAATAGCGTGCAACTGCCCTGACTGACGAAGTTGTTCTTCTTGAAAAGTGTGAAACTCCCCTGCTTGACGAAGTTGTTCATCATACATTGATTTCCATAAGTTTTGCATGGAAGCATAGTCAGGCTGAGGTGGCGGAGGTGGATAGTAAGTCTGCTCTGGGGCTGAAGTAAAAGTGGGCTCCGGTGCTATATAGCGATTTTGCACAGGTTCTTGTAAAGGGGCAGATACTTCCATCGAGTTGCGTTCCTCATAAGGAGTAGAAGGTATGAACGAGGAATCAGAAGAGCTCTCTTGTGCTGGAGATGGAATCGGAGAAGGCACCGGCATATAAGGTGAATGGATGGATGTGGCATATTGGGAAGCTGCCGATGATGCAGCCTGAAATCCTTGTGGCTGTTGAAGGTAGGGTTGTGCTACCGCATAATCAGTAGAATCAAACCAGGAGAAAGGTTCATCCTGGTGTAGCTGTCCGACAGAGGCAGATGGTCCTGCAACTGGGATCACTGGAGCTATGACCTGCCTAAAAAGGAGCCAATTATTTGGATTAATCGGCGTAAAAGCATCTCGATCTGAGCAGGGCACCTCCTGATTGTGGCCTTTAAAAATAAAAACTTTGATCCCTGAGTTGTTGGTCTTCACGAGACCCATAGCTTGAATGGTCCTACGAGTGAGATGAGTGTTTCCTGGCACAGCTTCGAGATCATCCAAGTCAAGTTGTAGGTGCTGAGCGATAGGTGTGAGAAGGGCACCCATATTAATGCTACCGCTACGATGAGTAGTGCGGCGCTGGAATCGACGAATGAGGAAGGCACCCACATTAACATGAGTTCTGTGAAGCATGCTGTGGATGAGATATAACTCTCCCTCTGAGACGGCACCATCATTATCACTGCGCCCACTTATGGTGTTGCTTAGCATGCGATGGACGTAGCGCAGAACATGATTCTGAATTGAGCTATCTTTAGCAGTGTTCCAAACCAATCGGTCTTCTTCTGTTATCTATTTCCAAAAAGTTTTAGCATCAAAGTCAGCAGGTACAGAAAGAGATCCATGATTGGGGAAACCATAGATATTATTAATCTCTCCTAAAGTGAGAGTAAATGACCGTCCATAAAGTTGGAATGAAATGCGGGGCTGATCATAGTTCCTACCATCTAAATTAAAGACTTCTAGGGATGAGAGAAATTCCATAATTAGTACTTCATAAGTTGGCCACCAAGAATGCACAAAGTCAGATAGTCCAATTTGAGAAAATAATAGATGAATATCTGCAAGTAAATTATACTCCCTCAGCAATTCAGTATCTGAAAATCTGGTGGCATGAATTCGAATCTCACACATCCGTTCATATCGAGCTTGATACTCCGGCTTAGTCCAATAATAATCTCCGGGGTAGGAGATTAATTGTGAGGGTTGTGGGGCCGGCTGAGCATTTGGATGTCGTCGTTCGTGACGTCCCCTCCATATATTAGCAAATCGCCTCATTTTTATCTGGACAAAAATCAACAAAGAAAAGGTGTCGGCTCGGTGGAAGCGGCTGAGGTTTCGACCGTAGTATTCGATGAAGATCTGAAGGTCGGAGGTGACTCGGCCGTAAGGAATTGGTTGATGAAGAACTTCGGCCGTAATAAGTAAAGCTCGGCCGGAGATTGGAGTTTGGCCGTAAGAAGTTGGAGGCGTGACTCGGAACTTCGGCCGTAAGAGTAGATGAACCTCGGCCGTAAGGAACAGATGTCGATGAATAACCTTGGAGTTTGGCCGTAAGAGAGCGGCGGTGCGCGGTGGCTCGACCGTAACGTACTGGGTCATCTCGGTCCGCGTTATGGAAGACCGACCGTAAGGAACAGGGGCTCGGGAGACATCGGTCGTAATAAGTAACAAAGGTTCGGCCGTAATGCAGCTTCGGCGTAAGAGGCGGCGTGAAAGCTTGGCCGTAAAGAATATGAGGCGTGGCACTTTGGGCGTAAGGAGCAGCGGTGACGGCGTTGAGACTTCGGCCGTAGAGGCTCATTTAATTGTAATAACCTTTCAGATTGTGATGATTTTAGATTCATATTTAAAAATTTTATTGCCCAATAAGCCATGTGTTCTAGTTCTATAGGAAGATGACATGCTTTTCCAAAAACTAATTTATAAGGAGAAGTACCTATGGGTGTTTTAAAAGCAGTCCTATATGCCCAGAGTGCATCATTTAATTTCAAAGACCAATCCTTCCTAGATGAATTTACAGTTTTCTCTAGAATCCTTTTTATCTCTCTATTTGAAATTTCCACTTGTCCACAAGATTGGGCATGATATGATGTACTCAAAAAATGTTTGACTCCAAATCTATTAAGAAGAGTTGACATTATTTTATTACAGAAATGTGTTCCATTGCCACTTATGATAGTCCTAGGTGTTCCAAATCGAGTAAAAATATTTTTTCTTAGAAAGTTGGCAACTACCTTGGCCTCATTTGTTGGTGTGGCTACAGCTTCTACCCATTTGGAAACATAATCAACTGCCACTAAGATGTATTGGTTGTTAAAGGATTTAGGGAATGGTCCCATAAAGTCAATGCCCCAAACATAAAAAATATCACACTGTAAAATATTTGTGAGAGGCATTTCATCTCGACGAGAAATATTACCTGTCCTTTGATATTTGTCACAATACTTACAGTAGTTTCTTGCATCTCTGTAAATGGTTGGCCAATATAGTCCACATTCAAGTACCTTAGCCGCTGTTCGATTGGGTCCAAAGTGACCTCCAGCTTGTCCATCGTGGCAATGACTTAGGATATTATCAATCTCATCTTCGTGAACACATCTTCGAACTACTTGATCTGCACATAATCGAAAAAGGTAAGGATCTTCCCAGTGATAATTCTTGACATCAGATAAGAATTTTCTTTTTTGATGAGTGATCATGCCCTTTGGAATGTAATGTCCTGCAAGGTAGTTAGCAAAATCAGGG
Source organism: Pontederia crassipes (assembly GCA_030549335.1). NCBI lineage: Eukaryota > Viridiplantae > Streptophyta > Magnoliopsida > Commelinales > Pontederiaceae > Pontederia > Pontederia crassipes. The sequence continues at coordinate 12,572,796 of CM060187.1, forward strand.
AACCATGGTGTAGTGTCAGAAATTTGAAAAATTATAGAGATAGAAAATAGTTTCTCGTCTGAGAATTCTTCAAGTATGTTTGTGACTTCTCTTGGAGATGGCTCCAAACGAGATAGGTGATCAGCTAATAAGTTTTCAGTCCCTTTTTTGTCTTTTACTTCCACATCGAACTCTTGCAAAAGTAGTATCCATCAGATTAGTCTAGGTTTGGCATCTTGTTTGCTCATCAAGTGCTTGATGGCTACATGATCTGTGTAGACAATAATTTTTGAACAAATTAGATATGATCTAAACTTGTCAAAAGCAAAAATAACAGCAAGAAACTCCTTCTCTGTTGTTGCATAATTTAGTTGGGCAGCATTCAATGTTCGGCTTGAATAATATATAACATGAAATGGTTTATCTTTTCTTTGCCCTAAAACAGCTCCTACGGCATCATCACTCGCATCGCACATCAACTCGAATGGTAAAGACCAGTCTGGTGCTACAACAACAGGGGCAGAAATGAGCATTTCTTTTAACAAATTAAAGGCAGCAAGACATTCTGAATCAAAATCTAATTTTGTGCCCTTAGCAAGAAGATTAGTTAAGGGTTTAGCCATTTTTGAAAAATCTTTGATAAAACGGCGATAAAATCCTGCGTGCCCAAGGAAGTTTCGAATGCCCTTCACATTGGTTGGAGGAGGCAGATTTGCAATAACATCTATCTTGGCCTTATCCACTTCAATTCCTTTTTCTGAGATTTTGTGGCCAAGAACTATACCCTCCTTAACCATGAAGTGACATTTCTCCCAGTTAAGGACCAAATTCATTTCTTCACATCTCTACAAAACTAGAGATAAGTTATCCAAACAGTTATTAAAAGAGCTACCAAAAAGTGTAAAATCATCCATGAAAACTTCGAGTATCTTCTCATTCATATCTGCAAAGATTGACATCATGCATCTTTGAAATGTTGCTGGAGCGTTGCATAGACCAAATGGCATCCTTCTATCGGCAAACGTTCCATATGGACATGTGAACGTTGTCTTTTCTTGATCCTCAGGTGCTACTGCTATTTGATTGTATCCAGAATAGCCATCTAGAAAACAATAATAGCTATGACCTGCAACACGCTCCAACATTTGATCAATAAAAGGTAATGGAAAATGATCTTTGCGGGTAGCATCATTAAGCTTCCTATAGTCTATACAAACTCTCCAACCTGTAACTGTTCTTTGAGGCACCAATTCATTATTTTTGTTACTTACCACAGTGATTCCTCCTTTCTTAGGGACTACCTGCACAGGACTTATTCATGAACTATCAGAAATGGCATATATAATACCTGCATCAAGGAGTTTGATGACCTCCTTTTTCACAACTTCCCTTAAAGTTGGGTTGAGCCTTCTTTGATATTGAGCAATTGGTTTGGCATTGTCCTCCATCAAAATCTTGTGCATGCAAATGGTAGGAGAGATGCCCCTGATATCTGAAATAGACCAAGCGATTGCTTTCTTGTGTTGCCTTAATACTTCCAAAAGTTTATTCTCCATGTCATCTGTCAAGTCAGCAGATATGATAACTGGGTAAGTGTTATTTTCAAGAAAAGCATATCTTAAATGAGATGGAAGTTCTTTAAGTTCGAATTTTGGAGGACAATCCAATTTTTTAATTTCGTCCTCGAGTGTCTCTGTTGTTATTGGCACATTGTCCTCTTCCACAATTTCTCTAGAATCCTCCATCATTTCCAAAGCTTCCTTAGCATATGGATCTGAAACAAAATCTGCAACAATATCATCAAAAGCATCAGTCGTGTCATCTTCTAGAGAATCAATAGCATAACAGGATGAGTGATCAAAAGGTTGTTTGAGAGAATTTTTTATATTGAAAGTGATGTCTTCGTTGTTGACACGAAATGTGAGCATCCCTTGTTGAACATCTATAAGTGCATTTCCTGTGGCTAGAAATGGTCTCCCGAGGATGATAGGGGTTTTTTCATCTGCCTTCATATCCAGAACAATAAAATCTGCAGGAAAAATAAATTTATCAACTTTTACCAAAACATCTCTTAATATTCCTTGGGGTCTCTTGCATGAAGAATCTGCAAATTGAAGAGTAATGCTTGTTTCTTCTAGTTCTCCATAACCTAGCTGCACAAATATAGAGTAAGGCATTAAACTTATACTAGCACCAAGATCACATAAAGCTTGTGCACAAAAGAATTTTCCTATAGTGCAAGGTATGGTGAAGGTTCCCGGATCTTTCATTTTTCTAGGTATATCTCGATCATAAATGACACTACACTCCGATGTCAACATTACTCTCCCAGTGTTTTCAAACTTTCTTTTTGAGGATAATATATCCTTCATGAATTTAGCATAGCTCGACATCATCTATAAAGCTTCATGAAAGGGAATGTTAATAAATAATTGCTTCAGAATATCAAGAAAGCGAGAAAATTGCTTATCTAATTGTTCTTTGCGAAATTTCTGTGGATAGAGCAGATCCTTTATGTTGGCATTTTTTGAATTGTCAGTTTCTCTTTTCTTCAGATTGATATCTACAGTAGTATGATCTTGTGTCTTTGATGCTTCAGTTTCTTCTTTATGATCAATTACTCTTGGCAGGGAATCTGATCTCAGACTTCTCAATTGTTTCCCACTTCTAAGAGTCACAGCTTTGGTCTCTTCTTTAGGATTTTTCTCTGTATTGCTTGGAAGAGTCCCTGGTGCACGTCCTGCCATCATATTGGCCATCTGCCCTAATTGCATTTCTAAATTCCTGATTGTAGCATCTTGATTGTTTGCCCTTGTTTCCATTGTCTTCTGCATGGTTTGCATAGTGTCAATAACTCTTGCCATCATCTCTTCCATGGGATTAGTCGATTGTTGGACAGGAGCTTCTTGTTGCCTTCTCAAAAGTGTATAATTTTGTGGATGAGCTTGATTCTGAAATTTCTCAAAAACTTGCCCTTGATTTGACCTGTAAGAAAACTTCTGATTGTTCCTCCAACCATAGTCATTATTCCTGAAAAATGGATTGGAGACAAAGTTAGCATTTTCAATATGATCAGGATTAGAAATGTTACCTTGAGGACAATAATTGCTCGCATGTCCTCCTCCACAGTTGTTGCACACCATTAATGACATCATCTGCTCAAATTTTTGATTAAGTGACTCCAGCCGAGTCACTACTTCAGAAGAATTTTTACTTTCTGTAGCATGCACATCATGAGTTCGGCGAGATGGTCTCCTTTCTTGGCTCGACTTGAGGGCTACAACTTCAATTATATCTTATATCTCACTAGGACGTTTAGATCCTAGCACTGTCCCTCTTGATCTGTAGGTCGTAATCCATGATAGAAATCTTCCATCACTTGCCACTTTGGAATTCTGTTGTCAGGAACTCTGGCTAATAGTTCTTTATATCGTTCTCAGGCCTCATATAATGTCTCGTTATCGTCTTGAACAAATGCCCTCAATTCTCTTCGATATTTGCCTGCCTTTTGTGGTGGACAATATTTTCCAACAAACTTTTCTACCAGCTCCAACCAAGAATGAATCGATCCTGCAGGCAAAGTTTTAAACCAAGTGGAAGCTTTGTCACGTAAAGATTGAGGAAATAATAATAAACGAATAACTTCAGAAGAAACATTATTATTTCTAAAGGTGCTCAGAGTGGCAAGAAATTTGTCAAGGTGATCGTGAGGGTCTTCATGAAATCCTCCTCCAAATTGGGATGCTTGTATCATCCTCACGATTGCGGGATTTATCTCAAAATTATTTGCGTTAATATCAGGCAGCACGATGCATGATTCTCGGTCACTGTATCTGGCCGAGACATATTCTCTCATAGAAAGTTCTGCTTCATCTTCTCGCCGATTATTATGTGGTGGAACCAGTTCATTTTGTTGCTCCAGTCTCTGATGGTCGCGTGCTTGTTCCGCCATTTTTCTTATATTTCTTCGTAATCGACGATAGGTTCTTTCAATTTCAGGATCAAATTCCAACAGTGGATTTGAACTCCTAGTGCGCTTATCAGAAAATTCCAGGATTGGCTGTGATTTAATTTTCAATTAGTACCTGCAACAACCAATTTTCAGTAAGATAAAAGAATAAAATAAAATAAAAATATATACAAGAAGGAAGAAATACAGATAATAGGTCACGAAAAAAATGAGATTTTAACAAATAAAGTCTTTCGTCCTGATAGAATTGAAAATTCGTCATTAAAATTAATTTTCGAGAGGAACTTTTTAGAAACCTAATTATGGCCGCAAATGGAGGTTCTTCAAACCAATACAAATACCAAATATTAATATCAACCGAAAGAATTTATGATGATGTAACAAACGGCACAAAATAAGTCTGAACTAATTTGCGGCCGTAAAGTTAATAATCAGACATAATATAAAATTATTTTCAGAGAGAAAATAAGATTGATCGGCCGTAATACAGAAATAGATTTATGGCCGAAATTAAATTAGTAATCCAAGGCTCGTTCGTCCGTAAAAATCATAAAACAGTGTTGAAAGGAATTCAACGTGAAGGCGTAAAACTTGTTGGCTTATGGTCGAAACAACGTCGTAAAAATTAACACAACGATGAATCATTTCGGCAATCAACTCCTCACATATAAAATCCTAGGCGTAAAGAACTGAAGTTGACAACCTTTGATCGTAAAACAGAACAGGGTTTCGGCCGAAATAAAAATCGAACGAAACGTCGACAAAATGACTCATTACGGCCGAGGAAGAGGATAATTCATATCGGTTGTAAAACAATGAGAATTAAGTCGAACGTGATCGTTGATGGCAGAGAAAGAAAAAGTCACAAATAAATTGGCCGAAAAGGTCGTAATATGGCGTAAAAACAAATGTTCAGAAATTTTACGGCCGCAAAACATGAGATCATTCTCGGCCATAAAGATAAAAATTGTCAATTAAGATGAAATGAGGTCACATCGGCCGAGATGAAGTCAACAAGATTGGCCGTAATGCAAAATAGGGTTTCGGCCGAAATAAAGTCGAATGAAACTTGAGAATATTACCCCAACTCTTACGTCGACAATTGAATCATTACGGCCGAAAGAGAATTAAGAAGATTCTTTACGGCCGTAAAACAACGAAATCAAATCAAATAGAACAAACCACTTTGGCCTAAAAATTGAAAATTCTAAAATTTGATCCCAAAATCAACAAGTTATCACTACACCCCTCAATATCACTATCAAGTTTTTGGCATCGTTGCTGGAGATTTGAGTCCAATTAGATTAACTTAGATAGTTTATATTAGTTTTAGACTAGTTTTCAGTTCATTTATTAGGCCAATTTTCAGTTTTTGCAAGTTATCATTCCCAATTTTCCAATTTTGTCTAGTTTTCTTTCCTTTTTGAATTTGATACTCTGAATTCATTTATGTAGGATTTGGACAATCAAGAAGATCATTATCAATCAGATCCTGAACTTGAAAGAAGATTCTTGAGAAGGAGAAGATTGCAAAGAATTGAGGCAAGAAGAAGGATTTTTGAAGAAGAGGAAGATAAACAAGTCAATATGGCTACACCAAGGACATTAAAGGATTGCTATTCTCCTAGTAATGTCAGAAATCAACAAGGGAATGGAGTCCTTGCACCAGCTGCTAACTTTGAGGTGAATCCAACCTTGGTGACAATGATAAGGCAATACCAATTTTTTGATTTATGGAATGAGGATCCAGCTTCACACTTGGATAATTTCAAGGAGATTTGCAGCACAGTTCATTTCAACAATACACCTATGGATGCTGTCTATATGAGGTTATTTCCCTTCTCACTCAAGGACAAAGCAAAGATATGGTACAAGACCCTCAAACTTGAAGAGATGGCTACTTGGGAATCCATAATCCAATTGTTCCTAGCTGAATTTTTCCCACCTAGCAAAACTGATAATTTTAGAGATCAGATTGTGAGGTTCTACCAATTGGATCAAGAGAATATATGTGATGTATGGCAAAGACTCCAAGGCTTGCTGAGGGCTTGTCCACATCATGACTTTGAAAAATGGCAACTTGTCAACTATTTCCACAAGGGATTGAACTATCCATCCAAGGTTGCATTGTATACAGCTGCAGGAGGGATATTTGCATCAAGAAACATTGATGAAGCTTACCAATTGATTGAAAACATGTCCAAGAACCACCATTTCCTCACACATGACAGGACAAGGAGGCCATCCAATGAAAATTAGGTCAATAACATTGCTGTCCAGATTGAATAATGGTTGCAAAGGGCATTGGAGAAGCTGAATTTGTCACCTAATGTCAACAAGACTTCCAATTCTGAATCTAGATGTGATGTGTGTGGAAATCAGGGCCATGTCACTGAGGGTTGCAACTTGATAATGCAGCAACATGAGCAAGCTATAGACCAAGTAAATGTAGTAGGAAACTCTGGAGTCAAGCCCCCTGCTGAATTCTACACTCCAGAAAATAGGAATCATCCCTATCTTTCCTACAAGGTCAACCATTTCCAAGGGCCACCAATGCAGAATTCTAATTGGCAACTTAAGATTTTGCCAAGGAACCAACCACCTCCATATGGAAATCAACCCTCAACCATTCCAATGCAAAGAACTCCTTATGAGCAGCCACAACAACCTCAACCCACTCAATTCTCAAAGATGGAAGAGTTGCTGCAACAAATTTTGAAGAAACAAGAGAAGCAAGAGGAGGAGATGCAGAAGTTAACAAATGGATATGAAGCCCTGAGTGCCAACCAGAAGTTGCTGGAAAGTCAAATTGCCCAACAAGCAAGCACATCCAATTGGCCACTCATGTTCTTTCATGGACAACCAGAAGTGAACCCAAAAGAACAAGCCAAAGCAATCCAACTCAGGAGTGGAAGAACTGTGGAAGAGCCAATGAGGAATGTTGAAGACAACTCAACTAAGGCAAGCACAAGTTCAGGGCCTGCAGAAGCGCCAAATGAAGGGGCTGTGTTGGAAAATCAGAATTCAAAGGGACCTAAAAATGAAGCCAAGGGTAGAATCTTTGATAAGATATCATTCCCCCAAAGATTAGTCAAAGCAAGGCAGGACCAACAATATGGAAGAATCTTGGAAATTCTGAAGAAGTTGTATATAAATGTGCCATTTGTAGAGGCAATTCAGGAGATGCCTTCATATGCTAAGTTTTTGAAGGAGATCCTTACCAAGAAGAGAAGAATTATGGAACATAAAACCATTGCTTTGACTGAGGAAGCTTCTGCAATCATCCAAAACAAATTGCCACCCAAATTAAAGGATCCAGGAAGTTTCTCCATATCCTGTGAAAATGAAAACAGAAAAATTCAAAGGGCAATGTGTGATTTGGGTGCATCAGTGAGTGTCATACCTCTTTCACTTTGTAGGAAGCTTGAAGTTGGAGATATGAAGCCTACAAACATGTCTCTTCAGCTGGCAGACAGTTCCATAAAGTATCCACATGGAATCATTGAAGACATACCCCTTAAAGTTGGCAAATTTTATATTCCAGTGGATTTTGTGATACTTGACATGGATGAAGACTTGAACACCCCTATTCTTCTAGGGAGGCCCTTCTTAGCCACTGCAGGGTGGCTAAGTTAAAGGATCCCGGAAGTTTCTCCATATCCTGTGAAAATGAAAACAGAAAAATTCAAAGGGCAATGTGTGATTTGGGTGCATCAGTGAGTGTCATACATCTTTCACTTTGTAGGAAGCTTGAAGTTGGAGATATGAAGCCTACAAACATGTCTCTTCAGCTGGCAGATAGTTCCATAAAGTATCCACATGGAATCATTGAAGACATACCCCTTAAAGTTGGCAAATTTTATATTCTAGTGGATTTTGTGATACTTGACATGGATGAAGACTTGAACACCCCTATTCTTCTAGGGAGGCCCTTCTTAGCCACTACAGGGGCTGTCATAGATGTAAAGGAAGGAAGATTGACATTCCAAATTGGGGTATGACAAGATAAAATTCAATTTGGCACAAGTTATCTGCAGGCCAATTTTTCAGGAAAGTGAAATTGAAGAGGGTCAGCTAGATCAAGTTGTTCAGCAAGTTTCTGCCATAATTCCCATTGAAGATCCATTGCAAAGGTGCCTAATGTTTGATCATTTGAAGGAACTAGAAGATCCACATGCTATGGCATGCAAATCTGAACTGAATTCCTTCAAATCAGTGGACAAATCAGAATTTCAGAATGAGGTGCAGGAAGTTATCACTGCTAAACTTCACTCCAATCCAACTCAAGACAATCCTTCCAAATTGGATCTCAAGGCAACCGGAAGTATGAATTCTTGGGAGAGAACTCAACATTTCCAGTAATTATCAATGCCAATTTGCCAAAGGAACAAGTTGATGAGCTGCTGAAAAGATTGAAGCTGTACAGGGAGGTAATAGGCTATTCCATTGAAGATATCAAGAGTATTAATCCCTCAATTTGCATGCACAGGATCCCCATGGAGGACAACTACAAGCCCTCCATTGAATGCCAAAGAAGATTGAATCCAGTGATGAAGGAGATTGTCAAAAAGGAAGTTCTGAAATTGTTGAATGCTGGAATTATCTATTCTATTTCAGATAGTGAATGGGTCAGCCCTGTCCAAGTTGTGCCAAAGAAAGGAGGGATTACAGTAGTCAAATCAGATTCAAATGAGTTGATCTCTACTAGGACAGTGACAGGGTGGAGAATGTGTATGGATTTCAGGAAATTGAGCAAGGCAACCAGGAAGGACCACTTCCCACTTCCTTTCATTGATCAAATGCTTGAGAGGCTGGCTAAGCACTCTCACTTTTGTTATTTGGATGGCAATTCATACTTCTTGCAGATTCCCATCCATCCACAAGATCAGCACAAGACTACCTTCACTTGTCCATATGGGACATTTGCATATAGGAGGATGCCATTTGGATTATGCAATGCCCTTGCCACATTTCAGAGGTGTATGATGTCCATCTTTTCAGATTTCATTGAGGACATTATGGAGGTGTTTATGGATGACTTTTCAGTTTATGGGAATTTCTTTGAGGCTTGTTTGGAAAATTTGACAAAGGTGCTACAAAGGTGCAGGGAATCTAATTTGATTCTGAATTGGGAAAAGTGCCATTTCATGGTTCAAGAAGCGGTTGTGTTGGGCCATATTGTATCCATTAGAGGGATTGAAATGGACAAAGCAAAGATTGAAGTCATTGAGAAGCTACCACCTCCAAAGAATGTGAAGGCTATAAGGAGTTTCTTGGGTCATGCTGAATTCTACAGGAGGTTCATTAAAAACTTTTCATTGATAACCAGGCCCCTCACAAGGTTGCTATCAAAGGATGTTGAGTTCAATTTTGATGAAGATTGCATGAAGGCCTTTAACCAATTGAAGGAAGCCCTCATTTCAGCTCCTATAGTGCAGCCACCAGATTGGTCCCTACCCTTTGAAATTATGTGTGATGCCTCTGATCAAGCAGTAGGGGTTGTGTTGGGGCAAACCAAGGATAAAAAACATTATGTCATTTACTATGCTAGCAAGACATTAGATGAGGCTCAAATCAACTATGCTACCACCGAAAAAGAATTGTTGGCAGTGGTGTTTGCATTTGACAAGTTCAGATCTTATCTAATTGGATCCAATGTGATTGTATTTACTGACCACCAATAAGTGAGGCACCTAATTAGCAAGAAGGAATCAAAGCCAAGGCTAATTAGATGGATATTATTGCTACAAGAATTTGATGTGGAAATCAGGGATAAAAGAGGGACAGAAAACTTGGTTGTTGACCACTTGTCAAGAATGGAAGGAATTCAGGATTCTCCATCAATCCCTATCAATGATTCCTTCCCTGATGACTTCCTAATGGCCATATCAGCTGCTCCAACTCCTTAGTATGCTGACATTGTCAATTATTTGGCATGTGGAGTCATTCCTTCTTATTACACCTACCAACAAAAGAAAACATTTTTCCATGACTTGAAGGACTTCTATTGGGATGACCCACTTCTATTCAAAAAGTCCCCTGATGGCATTTTTAGAAGATGTGTACTAGAAGATGAATTCCAATCAATTTTCATGAATGCCACTCATCTCCATATGGTGGACATGGAGCTACTCAAAAGACTGCTGCCAAGGTTCTACAATCTGGTTTTTATTGGCCTTCCTTGTTCAAAGATGCTTATTTGTATGTAAAGAGTTGTGATGAATGTCAAAGGGCGGTTCTATTTCAAGGAGGAATGAAATGCCTCAGAATGGGATTTTAGAGGCTGAAATCTTTGATGTGTGGGGCATTGATTACATGGGACCCTTCCCTAGCTCCTTTGGATATAAATTTATATTGCTTGTTGTTGACTATGTGTCTAAATGGATAGAAGCAATTCCAATTATAGCTGCTGATTCCAAGGCTGTCATTAAATTGTTCAAGGAGATTATCTTTCCAAGATTTGGAATCCCAAGGGTGGTCATAAGTGATGGTGGGAGCCATTTCATTGAAAAATGCTTTGAGAACCTTTTACATAAGTATGGAGTTAAGCATAAGGTCTCCACTGCCTACCACCCTCAAACCAATGGCCAGGCAGAGATCTCAAATAGGGAAATAAAAATCATTCTAGAGAAAATAGTTTCCTTGACTAGGAAAGATTGGAGTTTGAGGCTAAATGAGGCACTTTGGGCATACAGGACAGCATATAAAACTCCAATAGGTACTTCTCTCTACAAATTGGTTTATGGAAAGACATGTCATCTACCAATTGAGTTGAAACATAAAGCCTATTGGGCAGTCAAGGCATTGAATTTTGATATGCATGCATGTGGACAGAAGAAGCTTTTACAAATTGATGAATTAGATGAAATTAGGCTAAATGTCTACCATAATTCAGAATTCTATAAGGAGAGAACCAAGAGATGGCATGATAGCAGAATTCTGAAGAAAGAATTCAAAGTTGGAGACTTGTACTGTTATACAACTCAAGGTTGAAATTATTCTCTGGAAAATTGAAATCAAGGTGGAGTGGACCTTTCAAAGTCTACAAAGTTTATCCTTATGGAGCTGTGGAACTTCTGAATGATAAGGATGATATATTCAAGGTCAATGGACAAAGGTTGAAGCTATATAATCTCACAACTCTGAATTCAGCTAAGGAGGTGCTGAATTTGCAAGATTTGCCAAGTTTGCCTTGTTGAATTCAAGTGGAACAATGTCTAGCCTAAGACATTAAAGTAGGGCACTTCTTGTCATTTTACACTTAATCTTTTTGTTTTGCAGGAATAAAGAAGGGAGGAATCAGATCAATCCACAAATTGGCAATTAGGAAGTACCCCTACCCTTAATTTTAAATTTTCTTACTGAAATCCTATTGATAACTGATAGAATCTTTTCCCTCATGCTGAAATCATCATACCAACATCTGAATTATCATTCCTATCAGTTATCCCAATCCATCATAGCTGAATTTCAGTGAATTTCAATGCATTGTTGAATTGTGCACCCTAAAAATTTGATATTGAATATACCACTGATATCTCTTGTTTCCCTGCAGGATTAGTTACAATTCATGAAGAATGAACCACCCTAAGCCCCTGATTGAGATGCAAGAACCATTGGAAGGGATCAAATGCACAAATTCCATCAATTTCATACCCTCCCAACCCTCTCCCTTGCTTTAATTTTCATCACTGTGGACAGTGCTGAGAATAAGCTTGGGGGAGGAAACCTGGTACTTTTCTAACCTTTACACCATGTTTTCAATCTATTCTAATGTTTATATCATCATTTACCACCAGGTTATCATTGTTTGAACAAGTTATCACTCATATTCACTCGGTTATCACTGGTTATCATTTTTTGGGCTCAATTAAATTCCTGCATTCATTCTAACTCTGAAATGGATAAAATACTTCATTATGACAGTCAGTACACTCCAATACCAAGTGGCCAACTTGGCCATTAGTTTTCTTGCTTTAATTGACATTATCAATTCAGATACATTTGAATTAATTTTGAGCTGAAAATTTTTCTTTTTGTGGGTAACACTAGCTGACATTCATGGATTAAATGGATAGTATAAGATGTCTAGAAGGGAGTCAAGGTTCTTGTTGCCATGTTAAATAGGAAAACGTGACTTTTTGGACAAAGGGATCTAAACCTTACTTGAGTTTGAACCATTGCTCACTTCATGAATAGAATCGAAAAAGAAAAAAATGGAAAAAGGAAAAGTGAAAAGTTGCATTTCTGCATTGCATGCATGCATAAATAAAGAGAGTGAAATTCCAAAAAGAAACCTCTCCTGAATAAAGCCAGGATTTTTATCCTGTGACCAACATGAATAAAAATCAGGTCTTGACCTGTTTACTTGCATTTCATGAATAAAAATCAGGTGTTAAACCTGTTTAAGCAGTGGAAAATCTGTTCATGAAGAGATTTGTTGTTCAACCCCTTTGTAAAGTTAAAAATCCCTGAAATTCAAACTTATTATTGCTAGTACTTCTTTCATGGCTTAAATTTGCTTTAGCCTCTGTGATTCCCTAGCTAGAAATTGAGTTTTTGGAAAGAATGAAGTGTTGGCAAAGTGGAAAACTCATTGGACCTAATTCAGCTAATTTTCAATTCATTTGGAGACTGTTAATTCAAGTTTGTCCTTAATTTCTGAATGTTTTGCTTCAGGACAAGCAAAAGGCTAAGCTTGGGGGAGTTTGATCACTAGATGATCATAGTATGTTTTTATCCCATTTTCTATTCAGAACACCCATATCGAGCCTTAAAATTGCCTAACGTTTGGCCAATTATGCTTGGAATGCATGGATTGTGATAACTAGTTGATCTTTCTCATTTTATACTTAATTCCATGTGCATAGAGGTTCTGAATTGCTAAAATCCATAAAAATAACAATTCTATGCCAAGTTATCATTTTGTAGGATAAGTTATCACTCCAAGTTCATAAGTTATCATTATTTTAATTGAGCTGATTTCCAGTGATTATTTTGCTCTAAATCCCTTGCCATCATGAATTATTCATATTTGGATGACCATATTTCAATTTGTGCAAGGTTATCACTCCATTTCATAAGTTATCATTTTTTGCACCCAAGTTATCATTCCTATTAAATCTTATCCACATTTGATCTCTGACCTCATTCACTTGCCACCCTAATCCCTTTTGATGTCTTCAATTGTTTGAACCACTCAAATTTGGACAATTTTCATGAAATATGCAAAGTTATCATTCCGGGCCTCATAACTATTATTTTTTATTATGGATTTTAATTCTGCATAACACCAAACCCCATTTGACAATTAAGTTGACATTACTTGCTGTTTTAATCCTTATTTGTTTTAATCTTATTAGAAGACTTTGATTCTTGTTGTTTTAGCTCTTATTGCAGGTAAATGGAACTGAAAAAGGTTGGAAAAGCAAAGGGGGGACCACTTGCTTTTTGGCTATCCAAAAAGCTGTCATATGCAGATATTTTCAGGATCTGGATAGGTGGCTTACTTCAAAGGTTATGGGACATTTTGATGCTGATCTAAGGGTGATTAAAGGCCATATATAAACTAAAGAAACTCTGGAATGAGGGGGGCTGGCCATTGCAGCAAGAAGGAAGCAAGGGTTTGGAGTTGAAGGGCTGCAACATCCATCTTCCTGTCGACAAAGTTCATTCAGGATGCTTTGTATCTGTTATCCCTTCTATTTTGTATCAAACTTTGTAATTATGAGGAGCTAAACTCCATTTCTCCTAGGATAGGGTAGTAGTCTAATTAGTTATGGATGGGATATGGACAAATCTGATTTCCTGCACTGAAATCTGATTTCTGATTTTACAATTCTGATTTCTAAACTCATATGAATATGTTCTTGTCACTGCAAGATCCTACTTATATTTACAACTGAGAGGTTGTCCTTTGATCTACTCTTTGTTCAGAATTGAATAACCAAAGCCAAGTTTCTAGATTCAATTCCAATTAGAATATGATTTTCTTGAATTCTGAAATTTGTTTTTCCCCCAAATTTGATTTCTGATTTTTGAATTCTGTTAAACCTGTTTTTCATCATTGTTGAGCCCTGATTGAATTGATAACTAAGAGGTTACTTATGGTTCCATTCTTGTTCAGAAATGAATCAAGAGGCAATGGTATTTCCAAGGTTTAATTCCCTGATTTTTTGCAACTCTCCAATGCTGATTTCTGATTTTTAAAATCTGATTTCCTTAATCTTTGGATTCTGTTTTGCTGTTGTAAACCCTTGACCTCATTAAATCACTGAGAAGTGAATCCTAGGAATACTTTGTTGTTCAGAGATGAACCAAAGAGCAATGGCAAGCTGAATTCCAATGAGTGACATGTGCTGAATTCCAATGTTTTCTAGGTGCTGATTTCTGAATTTTCTGGTTGCTTGATTTCCTGAAATATGTGGAATCTGCCTTGTTATTGTTAAGTCCCTGATTTCATTTAATCACTGAGAGGTAAACTTAAGGTTTTCTTGCTGTTCAGAGATGGACTAAGAAGCAATTGCATGTGCTGAGTTCCCATATATAATTATGTGCTGATTTTATCAAACTCTTTAGTGAAAATGTGGATTTCATTTGAATTTGCAGCTGAGAGGCTGATTTAAAATCCTCTTATAGTTTAGAGATAAACCAAGGAGCATTTGCACTAATGTTGGATAGATTTCATCCCTGTTTAGTTGATTGAAGTATTCCCCTCATTTTCAAAGTGAAATTGAATGCTATCATTTTAGATTTCACTAAATTGTCAAAAATCAGCAAGGGACTTGATCTTGATCTTAATGTTAACTTGATTTCAATCAGGACCTCTTCTAATCCAACTAGCTAATCAATCATATGAAAATATGATAATTAGTCCTGGTTTATTATGCTGTGATAACAACCCATTTCTAAGTTGAATTAGAAGTGATACATATTGATAACTTGTTCCATTCCATCCATAATTAAATTAGATGAACCCCCGACTCCTAGGAGAACCTTCATCATTGATAGATAAACCCTTTTAGCTCTTAATTTAGTATTTACAATTTAGTTTTGATAACTTTTCAAAAATCCAAAAATAGTTATCATTTTAGCCATTTGTAGAAATCGGTTTTCACTTTCCTTCAATTTCTTGGAATTTTGACTTTAGTTAAGGCTAATCTAGATTGTTTAGGGAGTCTTAGAATTCAAATCACTGTGGATACGACATTTGGGTAGACTACAATTGACCTGTATACTTGCAGTAGAAAGTGAATTAGGGAGTTAAATCAAAAATTGAAAAAAATATGAAATTTGACCCCAAAATCAGCAAGTTATCACTACACCCCTCAATATCACTATCAGAAACCAAGAATAAATGATGGATGATAGCTCAAGCTCATGACGAAGTGTTGCACATGCTTAGGTCTAATAAATTCTAGTTGAACATTGATACTATGTACTGAAGTCTTTAAGCATTGAGGTCCTATGACTTATTAATTGAGAAGATGTTATATATTTAGTGCAAAGTTTTTTATTTATCATGAATTTTAGTAAAATGTTAAAGTTTTCCATCGTTAAATGGTGTATGGTAAACGAGCTAACGAAAATGACCAAAACTTTTAAGATGGATTTCGGGTCGTTACAGTCTATAAAAAAAAGACGTTTTCTTTAAAAATAAGTAAATTTAATTTAGAATAACTCATAACTCGTGACTTAATTTTTTTACCAACAACATTCGTTTCATTTTTTTTTGTAAACTAATTCTACTCAATAGTAACTCCTAACTTATAGCTAAAGAAGAAGTAGATTAAGAAGAAGAAAATATATATAAATCAGAAATAGTACACACGCATATATGTATGTATGTATGTATGTATGTATGTATGTATGTATGTATGTATGTGAAATAGTAGAACATTGAAAAGAGGGTGTTATTTGGCATCTCAATTATTGTTTTTAGAATAAGATTATCTCATTCCAAAGAATTGTTATTATTTTTAGAATAGAGATGGGAATAAAGCAATTCTTGCTTTTATTAAGAACTACTTATCTCTAATATTTCCCAGTTCACAAGGATAAATATTTTTTTAAAAAAACTTAATATTGCTCCTCATAATTATTTGAAGTTAATCCTATGTTTGGATTGAAGTAAAAGAAAGGTAAAAAGGGGGAGGGGAAGGGGAAAAATCCCATAGTTTGAATTAACTTTAAATGAGGAGAATGCAAGAAATGGATGGGAGATTCCCCTCAATTTGTGCTGATTTATTTCAACCCCAATTTGGGGTGTAGAGGAGGGAAACAAAAGTAAATTTTTCCCTTCCCCTCTCCCATATTTTTCTCCATTTCCGTTAATGAGTGATCATCCATACAAGGCCTAAGTCTACTGTCTGGCATAATATTAGAGAATAAAACCTTATTCTACGCTTTATTCTACTACAAAGAAGCACCTTACTAATTGTGATGAGGCAAAATCTATTTAAGAAAAAAATGTTTATTAAAAAATTATGATTGTAATATTTTTCAAAAAATAAAAATATATTAACTATTAAATTCAATAAATATTATTCTTTTGTAAATTTGGAATTTATTAGAAAAAATTTGTTGGTTTATAAAATTAACTATTAAGTTTTGCATATTTTACGTTTTATTAAAAAGTAGACGATCCCCTCCGCGTTTGTTTCTCTAGATCACGTTCGCTCCTCCGCACTTGTCTCTCCAGATCTCCTCCATTGTTCGCGTCTCTTGGTCATGGCGGTTCCTCCATCACCCGGGTTAGGTCGCCATTTCTCATCCATCAACAAAATCTGCTCTCATCTCCTCCGCTCAATCTTCCACTCTCTCACTCTAGGTTGCCGCTTGCTGAGATCCAATCGCTGAAAATCTGCTCTAGATCCGCTCGCCAAGATCCGATCATCGAAATTTTCTCAATCCTTTGATGAAATTTGCTCAGGATCTTCCACTCCTCCTCCCTTCATCGAGATTATAGAGGTGGTCTGCTCTTCCTCCCTTCGCCAAGAGCCGAGAACCAGTTTGAGCTAAGAGAACAAAACACGCCTCATCTCCTCTGTTGATATGTGTGAACACGTGGATCGGATGGTGCCTAGTGAACGATCGCACTATGCTACCGCTTTTTGTGTTAGCACACTGATATTACTCTCTCCCACACACACGCACACACGCACACACACACACACTCTCTCTCTCTATATATATATGGAATATTACGGTTTGTATATACCATGTGGAGGCGACAACCCTTGCACATGCCATGCCATAGCGCTACTTCATATTGTCGTCGTGTGCTCGGACATTGACTCCTTCCTCCGCTGCCATCCCTCGGACCATATCATTGTCTTGTGTGCTCTGCCATTGACTCCGTCCTCTAATGTCTCTTTAGATTTGATGATTCCTGCTCCGACCCCATCACTTCTTCTTCTCCTTCTCCTCCACCTAGCTTGATCGAATCGCTGACAACCTAGCACCGCCAATCAACTCTTACTACTGCTACTTCATCATCATCGTCTGCTTATTATCATTCTTCTTTCTCCCTAATACTTTGACCACGACGTCCATTTGCTGGTGTAATGCTTCCAAAATTCGCCCCATGATAGTGTCACGAGCGGGTCCCAAAGTGCAGACAGAATAAGTGGTGACATAATAATAATGGAATATAACTTTCTTGTGCAACAGAAATGGAGTCAATAATGACATATAACTCAAATGAAACATAGCGGAAGCGATGCATAATAAAGGATAACATGGCAATACGCCCAATGGCCTCATAAAATACTATGATAGATAGCCCAAATACATACTGACTCAAAGTCCATAATGATGACAACTCCATAAGGTTCCTCAAGGATGAAGACATATACATAAACCAACGACGATCCATAATGAAGACCATGGTCTATCAAGTACAAAACTAACAAGGACAATATTATAAAATTGTCCAACATGGGATTGACACCATAGCTATCCGTCGTCGAGTTCGCCATCGACTTCATCTCTCTCTTTTGTACCTGCATGAATCTAGATGTAGGGGAGGCCCACTTCTCATTAGTTGTTTTGTAAGAGCCATAAAAATAATGTTAACTTGCAATAAAGCTATTGGATAATCCATATAATGCGTCATTCAAGCATATCAGTAAAGACCATTTAACCAATTCTAGTTCCATTCAATGATCATAATCCAATTGCATTATGTTTCTTAATGCCCAATACGGTATCAATCAATGGCTAGCCAATAAATAATTTCATTAATCATTTTAATGTCCATAAACGACATAATCAATTCTAGCCATTTCATGATTCAATTGATCTTTTTACCAATTTTACGGTTAGCAAACATTAGGTAAACAAATTATTGAGCCATTAATATGTTGTGGTACTTGGAAATTCCCGATGTCCATAATAGTTGGCCAAATCAGGCCTCACTTGCACTCAATCCAATTACCCGCAAACAAGTTCCATAATAATAAACAATTCACCGGAGGCCAAGTTTAAACCAACAACATTCTAATTCGAAACAATAGTTCATTTTATTTCTACAACTTGGCATGTATGATCCAGAGACTATGTTTGTCAAGCAATTATGGCATAAGTCATCCACATCATAGGCATAGCATAGAATGACATAGTCAACACATAATAGCAATGTCACTAAGAGATGACATAGCAATTCATGTAATCAAAACCGAACATAGCATAATAACTTCAATTAACCATAACTATCTCTTTATAAAAATATTGTGAAAAATTTAATTTTCCACGCCACTATGGTCTATGGGGGCAGAAAATGGTTTACATAGCCAAAAATATTATTTAGATAGACAGAATACTATCTACCAATATTTTTTACTTTGAGCTCTATGGTTTAAATTGTTGTGCCACGATTTGAATGGAAAAAAAATACCTGTAGAAAATAGATAGAACACTTCATTCCTGACTCTAAGTGCTATGGTTTACAATGTCGAGATATGATTTAGTTTCCCCTGCTAGGACCTACCCATAAAAAAGTGGCAAAACAAGCAAAAATGCATGTTCTCCCCTGGTTTCTTTTCCACACATACATCATCTCATCTTCACCTCCTTTCTAGGGTTTACAAGACACATTGCTACCACATTATCCCCTAATTTGATGGAAAATAAGATCACTATATCTAGGGTTCATAACATAGAAAAGAATTAGGGAAAACTAGTCACATTTCATATGAACTAATACATTATCGTAGCATTCTCCACAAGAAACCATAACAATAAGCGTAGGAATGTCTTGTTAGATGAAAGAAAGCTCAAATCCAATCAATGAAAGAAAACAAGCTCAACCTCTCAATCCATTTGTTAGATGGATTATGAATGGATTCACCCTATTACATACCTCAATCCCTAAATGATTTTAGGGATATCTTGTTTTTCTCCTAGCTCCTCTCCTTCCCCAAATGAGCTCCTCTTTGATTGCTTGACCTCCTAACTCTTCCCCTTGATGATGAATGCCTAAAACATGATGGAAGAAGTTCTTTGAGATAAAATAAGGTTCTACCATTTTGAGGGAAGAGGGGAGGAGGACAATGGGGTTTTGGTGGGGTGGGGTGGGGGTGGGGGGAGTTAGGGCTATTTTTTGCAATTTTTTCTAGGAGACCAAATTACCCTTCAATTATCACAACTTTTAAGGGTATTTTTGTCTTATTTAAAACAAAGTTATTACATTCTATCCCCATTAAATAAAAATTCATCCTCAAATTTTCTTGAATGTAAATTTTGAAAAGTTGAGGAAACTTTCCCCGCATCTCGCTTCGAGCTCCTAAGCTGCTTTTCACACCTTGGTGATATCTTCGTGCCAGTTTGACCATAGATATTAGTTTGTTTCCGAGGCGATGTTTCTTGTACTCCAAAATTTTCACCGGTTGCTCCTCATATATCAAATCTTAATTGAGATTTGGTTCCTCAAACCTTATCACGTCGGAGTAATCATAATGATATCTTCTCCACATGGAACACATTGTGGATTCTTGCATAAGAAGGTGACAACATCAACCTACATGATCCATCGCCGACTAGTTCTAAAACTTCAAATGATCCAACATACTTTCAGTTCAATTTGCCTTTCTTGATAAAATGCATGACACCTTTTGTTGGTCACGCCTTATAAAGTACCAAATCCCCTTCACTAAAGGTAACACTCTCCTTCATTGGTCTCTTTTGCCTACTTCTTGCCTTGAGCATTCTTTCTTTATTATACCAACCCTTTAGGAGTCCTCCTTTACCGTCCTAAGGCCAAAAAGCCTCCTTTTACCAACTTCGGCCCAACACGTAGGCGATCTACATGGTCTTCCATACAAAACTCATAAGTTGCCATCTTTATAGTAGCATGATAGCTATTGTTTTAATCTCTATCAAGTGGAGGTGATCATCTCAACATGTCTTCTTGTGGTCGAAAGTCGTGCTATGCTTAAATCTTTACCACATGATTGTTGGAATCCTCCCAAAACCTTGAAGTGAAATAATTATTTGTTTCTTGGAATACTCTCATTATAATTTTTAAATAATTATGTGACAAATTGACATGGAAATAATTTTTTTGAAAAAGATGATGTAACGTCAATAAGAAACTTTTTTACAATAAATTTTCTGAAAATTGTATGACATGTGATTTTATGCATATTAGTGTTATTATGCATATTTATTAGTACATGAAAGTTTCATGTTATTTTGTCATACATTGTATATGATTATGAATTTAAAGTAAAATTCATGCACACATGTTATTACATGATATTTTAAGTGTAGTATGTCACACTTAAATTGAATTTCCATATGAATTAAATATTCATGCATATAATTATGTTACATTTACTTAAAGTGTATTTAAATATGACACATGTAAATTGACATGATAATTGAGACCGCACATTATTAGTGGATTATGGGAATTGGACTATATAATAAGAATTTATTTTCTTTATAAAAGAACAAGTGCATAAATGAAATTATGCTACATATTATGCATAATATGTGTTATGTGAATTTATAAGTAGTTAATTCATATATTATGTTAAATTATGCACATAATATTTTTGTCACATTTATTAAATCTTTCATGTCAAATATGCACACCATTTATGATAAATTAAATTTCTTTATGAAAATAAATATGTGCATATATGTTTTTGTTAAACATGAGATGTTTTGCATATTTTTACATGATAAAAATTGATGCAATAAATTTTAATTAACAATACATGCAAGATATTATGAATTATTTGTTGATGTACATAATTGAGAATTATCTAACATAGATTTAGATGTGATAATAATCATATGATTATTTGTACATTTATTATCATGCTTATGTTAATTATAAGAATGTGACAAATAATATTCATTTATATGTACATGAATTGTATGATTATTTGTGTACATATTATACATTCATATATGTAATTTATGATATTTTTTTTATCTTGGGTGCATAAATATTTGTGATTATGAATGTGGCATGTTTCATAAAACTTAGGATGAAAAAAATATGTATTTGTCTAAGTTTAGAAAAATTATGAGACATAGGTAGTCCAAATAAGGTTAAGGCATCTAAATTATACGATGGTCATGGTAGATTTTTTTTTTTGAGTAGTGTGTGACATGTGCATGTCTAGACAAGTGTTGTAAAGAGATTGTTAGTGAGAAAATTAATACCTTGTTTCTTTATGGACTTACCTGGTGAACTATTAGTGCGGTCTCCAAAAAATTATTATGTTCGCATGACACGTTGATATTTTTTTTAAAAAAATGGTGACGAGGCATAGAAGTGATGATTTTCTAATTGGCATCTTACATATGCAAGGAAGAGCTCCTATCACATAATTCTGATTGTCTTGACCAAATTTTTTTAAATGGTATGTTGATCACATCATATATATTTTTAGATGATTTTGGATATTCGTTTTCCAAAATGATTAGACTAGTACCTTGATGTAACATATTATTTTTAATAAATGGTAATTATTTTTTGGATAGTGGGAGCATAGCGATCATCTTGATGACACTACTTTAAAAATATTGTTATGTCATTATTGATGAATATATGTGACAAGAAGATATGTAGAAAACTAACTCATTTCCCTTATACAATTTGATCAAGATAATGACACAAATTAAGTGTCATTACAATATGACTAAGTAAAAAGGAACAATTCAAGAGTGAAACATGACAAAAGATGATCTTTATAAAGCATGACCACTATTATGATTATCACGATCTTGAGGTAACGAAGTGATAAAAAATAGCTCTAACATAAGTTGTATTCATACCAGATATGTTTTGGGAAAAATTTTGGTCATGCATTTTCTTAGATGATCACATAGTAATGATCTTACTCACTCCTAGTGAGCATGGTAAGCTTGAGCATATAGTTGATATTTAGTGAAAACATCAAAGTTTTTTTTTGACACCTTTATCTGAAGAATGATGTGTCATCTTCAATCGAGATATTTGTTGTCTACGTCAAAATTAAGATATTGTTGCAAGTCTTGAGAGGAGATCATGGTTCTAAAAAAATGAACAAATACTAAAAAGAGCTCATGCTACTTGTGTCGACGAGGGAAGCGTGGTGACAAAGTTAGTATAAGCAAAACAATGTGTTGCACGTGTGGAAAATACGATACTTTTTGCTCATAATTGCACCATCAATAAATATTTATATGATTGTATCAATAAATGTGTATATGATTGCATGTTAGTTTTCTTGGACAATAATGTTGTTGCATTGCTGAAACTCGTCCTTTGTTTACTATAGATTCTTGGAGCAACTTATCATGCAGTTAAAGAATGATGAATTCTTCATATGACTTAAAGAACATAATTGAAAACAACATAAAAGAGGGAGTTAAAAAGATTATGACTTGCAAAATTCAATTTTTCAATAGATGAATCTTTTTATCTGCATTGTCCTACTGCACCAAGCCGACTCCACCTAGTGGGATAAGGCTTTGTTGTTGTTGTTGTTGTCCTACTGCACCACTATTTTAAAGTGGATATGTGTAAAGTATCTACATTTTATTTTTGGACAAACGTAGCTATGTATTCACGTTTATCATTAAATTTCGTATTTAATGAAGTTCTTTTATAATAATTTTCTCTAAAATGATTCTATGTCTCGATTACTTTAATATTCAAGTTGAATGTTTATGTCATATGTGACATAAATAACTATGCCAAAAGTCTTAACTAGTCAATGTGTGACATTTTGATGAATAAATATAGACTAGCGTGCTAAAGTTATTTTGTCTATTTTTGTGACAATGTCTAATTGACAAGGAAATAATAAAATTGTTTACGAAAAAAAAATTCAATAATCCATTTGTGCTTTATTGAATGTCTAAGATTCTATATGGTTTTCTTTCATCACATTTTCACATTATAAAATCATACACATAATTTATCTAAGTTAGTAACATGAATTATTCATGAACTTATATGGAGACTCAATTATGATTGCAAGATTAATGTCTTGCTGACTAAATTGATATAGTGAAATGATCAAGACTTCTTGAAATAGTCTAGTGATGAAATAATATAGTCATGATATTAATTATATTTTGCAATTATAAGTGTTGCAGGAATAATGAATCCATAATCTACTTGAATGTATCTTTTAAGTAGAATGGTGCAAATAAATTTGCAATTTTGTATTTAAAATGTTGTTGTATTTAGTGATGCCTAGCACTTCTAAATAAGTAAGAGTTATTGAAATAACAAGTAGAGATATGACGTTCATGTATATATGTTCTTGGCTTATCGAGATTAAATAACATATTCCCTTTAGAAGTTGAAGATTTAGAGTTGACAATGTATGCGGATTGATTGTTGATTAGTACGCATTTTGTTCCCACACCTTAATCCGAGTGGGAGCAATTCGCTGCCAACTCACAATTAATGTTCATTTAGCAGATGGTGCCTCAAGCAAACATCCATTGCTTGTAGTGGCACTCCTTCATGACCATGAACACTTCGACAAAAGTTTCTAAAACTTCATTATCCGTGTGGACATAGTCCAATGATCCCTTGATGTTGTTGTTGCAACCTCATGCCTTCACAAATATCTTCTTCAAGGTCACGAGGATGAAGCTTTCTCCACCACTTGAACTAGATGTTGGATGTTGGTTGCTTCATTTGTAATATCCTAAAATATATGGCCAAATTGACCTCAAAAAGTGGATGCACCTCAAGAGGAGCCTTGTCTTTTGATGGAAGAGGTAAGAAAAGTCACAAATGGTCTTAAAAAAAGATGAATCTTATTGGAAGATTGGTCTTATCATACTGCATGAAACCCATAGGATGACACACATTCTACCATAATGACCGAATGTTATTTTGGTTCGGCATGGCGTGGCTACTAGGCTCCCGGCAGTGGTGTCATCGGTGGCCTAATCATGGCTTGGCGCTAGCAGAATGTGAAGACTTCGCATATTCTCATTAGTGCATCTTATATTCATGCTATAGTTATTGTGGAAACCTTGTTACCATTGTTTATGCAAGTACAAACCTTGTTTTACATAAAGGATTGTGGAAGGAATTAAAACGTATTAGGACTAAGGACATTCCCTAGGTATTACTTGGGCCCTTGGAGAAGCCAGGGGGCCCTTTAGGAGCGCCCCACATGCATAAGTCATGGGAGAGATGCTGGGTATATATGGGAACATGACCTTGACTTGGTAGGACGCGTTAGTAAACCGTGAGCCCAAGGAAGGGGGTAGAGCGGACAATATCCTGTCAAGTATAGAGGTGAGCCGCTGCGCTGCTCTGATACTAGAGGACGCGTTTTGGTAAAACCGTGTGGGCTTAGGCCCAAAGCGAACAATATCCTATGCAAGTGTAAGGGTGTTACATATGGTATCAGAGCCACTCCGCGTGAGCCTCTATGCATGGTGGGGTGCGATCACTCAACGAGGGCGTTGAGTCCCCTAAGGGGGGAAGGGTGCATGAGGCATGCCTTGGATTAGTCCCACATGCATAAGTCACTAGAGAGATGCTGGGTATATATGGGAACATGGCATTGACTTGGTAGGACACGTTAGAAAACCGTGAGCCCAGGGAAGGGGTAGAGCGGATAATATCCTGCCAAGTATTGAGGTGAGCCGTTGCGTTACTCTGATGCTTTGGTAAAATCGTGCAGGCTTAGGCCCAAAGCGGACAATATCCTACGCAAGTGCAAGGGTGTTACATAGATTGACCTTCCCTCATTTAGTTTAGGTCAAATTTGGTGTAATAATCGAATTGGAAATGCTAAAATCCTCTGCAAGCTAGATAGATTAATGATGAACTCACACTGGGTATTGCATTTTCCCTTTGCTGATACACTGGCACTCCCAAGACATGTGTATTTGATCGTTCATCCTTAGTTTTAAATACCATGCACACTCAAACCAAAAAACCATTTGTTCAGGTATGAACACTTCTTCTTTGAATATGAATAGGCCAAGACAATTGTGAAACAAGTATGGGACAGTAGAAGCTTTGATTCGCCCCTTCACTAACTCCTTCTAAGGATAAAAAAAATAGAATAATTCATTGGAATACCACAACCTAGGTAGACTTGAGGTTAGGGCCAAGCAAACTATGGTGGAAATTCAAACCCTTGAATCTAAGGACGAGCTTATTGGATTATCTAATATTGAGACCTTCCAATTAAGAGACCTATACCCTAAGCATGCTGTCCTTTTGAGACAAATAAGCATAAAACGGTGAGATAAATCTAGGATTAATTGGATCAACAATGGGGAAAAAACACTAAATTTTATCATCTTAGGAAAAGGCATAGGCAGAATAGAATCCATTTTATTATAGCCAGTAATGGCCGACTGAGGAGAGCACTCAGGGCATTCTAAACTATTTTACTTCCTACTACAAATCCCTTTGGGCTCCTCCTTCACCTACCTTAAATGAGATTCACCCCTAGCTTGATCTTCCAATTTTGAGCTCAGATTGGCATCAATCCCTCCTAGCCCAATCTCCCCCTCTGAAATCAAAAAGGATTTCTAGGCTATTCACTAACGTTCCTGGACCTGACAGCTTTACTTTGAAATTTTATAGATAGTACTGGGACATGTTAGGTTCTAAGGTCATCTCCATCATTTAAAACTTCTTTAATCATAAGATCTTACCTATGGAGTGGGGGCACACAACATTCATCTTCATCCTTAAGAAAACTAACCCTCAAACTGTGGTTGACTAAAGACCCATGTCAATTTGCTTTCATTGTAGGACGCTTAATACATACAATGTCAATTATACGGTTGTATCTAATATAATTGTCGATTGTCTTCGTCCTACCCTACCATTTATCATACACCCATGTCAATTTGCTTTCATTGTAGGACGCTCAATACATGACAATATCCCGATCGCTTAGGAAATTGCACATTCACTTTCTCAGGGCAGGAAAAAATTCTTTATGTTTACAGCTAACATAAGGCATTTGATAGGGGTTCCTAGTCTAGGTCAACCATGCATAGGATGAATTTTTTGGACAAATTGATCAATTGGATCATTACTTGTATCCTTACTTTCCACCCCATCTAGGCATTTGACATGGGGACCCCTCTCTCCTTATTTATTTACTATCATTTCTCAAATTCTCACCTTTATGCTTAATCATGTTGTTACTTTAACTCGTATTACTCCTTCCAGTATTTGTACCATCAATATGAGCCACTTGTTATTTGCCGACAATTTATAATCTCCTTAAGAACCACTACTAAAAATGCTAGTGATATGATGCTCAAGAACAATGCCTTGAGTGACCGGAACAATATATGATAATCAAAGAAATGAGATCAAACGAATTTTCAAGGCAGGAGAATATCAACCTCAAGATTACAATGAACCAAGCAATCGATATTATAAATAGATGGATTTAATAACAAGATAGCCAACCTTGTAATTAACGGCGAAAGTTCCCGAACAAGGGTTGTTGGAGTTCCCTCACAGCAAAAGCAATTAAGCCAAAATATTCATAGATTCAAAGATGTGTAAAATAACAATGAGTAGCAGTATTTATAAGCCCTAGAAACAGAATTTTGGGCTGAAAGAAAATAGCCTAACTTAGCCCACAAGTAACCTAACTAATTGAGTAAAGTAACAAACTCAATTTCCTCTTACAAATCTCAGCAGAATTTCTATGTATATTTTATTCTGAAAATTCCAAATAAATATGGTTAAACCATGATTTATTTGGCCCAAGTTATGTTGACTCTTCATGCGGCCCAATTCGTAACACTTTGAAAAGTTGGATCTTATCTAACTCGATCTTGTAATTGGATCAGTTGTAAATTGCAAACATTCTTGATTATCATCAATTTCCTTATGCATGAGATCCACACCATTATCTTGATCATCCAACTTTCCTAGAACATTATTCTATCACATTATAGACATTTCCCGATTCATATCATTCCCCTCCTCTTCAAAAGGATTCGTCCTCGAATTTGCATTTCATATAAGGAGAATATATCCAGATTCATATCATTTCCCCTCTCTTCAAAAGGATTCGTCCTTGAACCTACATTCACAATAAGGAGAATATAAACATGTCATATATCTTAATTTATTAAATAATTTAAGACGCGCATAATGAAGATATATACTTCCCTTTCATGTGTCTGATGACCAGCATGATGTGTCTCAATGATAACTATAAGTACAATTTCTCATCGATATCATCATGTTAAGATCCTGCAAGTGTAGATAAAGAAGAACATAAGTAATATAAAAAGTAATGTGACTCTCATACTCACCTGGATGAAATATCTTATGCCCATGAGACGATGGTATTTTAAAAAACAAATTGCAAAACTTTGGAGACCTTCCTTTGAGCATAAGGATCCTATCAAATAAAGTGTGCAATATATTCCAAAAAACTAGCAATTCTATATGGAGGTTGTCAAGTGGTTCCAAGATAAAAATGTCAGTTCCCATGAAATAAAATGAATCCTTAATATCTGATAGTGATATATTGTAAAAAAATTCATAACCAAGCAAATAACTCGGCTCATGAAAGGAATAATGCAAGTCCCTGCAACTAATCAAAGCATCACCAAAATGATCATGCAAAATCATTGTTATAAATCAAAATATCTCTAAAGAAATTAATCTCAAATCTTCGATGAGAAATGCACAGAAGTCTTTCTAATGCAAATGCAATGAATTTCCCAATCATGATGTGAAATTTATTTGAAAGTTTGCAACCACCATCCGCAGAAATGATCTTAGGAAAGCACAAAGGTGGATTTAAAGAAATAAATAAGCTTGTAGGATCATCATAAAATCTTGAAATCATAATCAACCAATCAAAAGTATTAGACTAGAAAATATTCATTCCAAAATTTCAACGTATAGCTCAAATAAACACTCAATGAAGAACAACTTGGAATAGAAAATTCAGATCTAATGTTTGTATGCCATTCAATTCTTCTCTCAATTAAAATCTCAAGCACATCTAGCAAATATAAACTTTGAAAAGTAAGAACTGGTCTTTTCAAACTAGTTGTCAGAAACTCAATACCTCTCTCAAATCCTTGAAAGAGAGAATTTATAACTTCATGTACTCCACTCAAATGATCATGTAAATGATTAATATAAATCAAAATACCTCTTAAGAAAATAATCACAAATCTTTGGTGGAAAACATACAAAAGTCCAATTGATGTAAATTTCTCATTTGTGATGTAAAAATCATATGACAAGCTGCAATAATTATCTGAAGAAATGCTCTTAGTAAGACATATGGGTTGGTTCAAGGAAATGAATAAGATTATACCCTTCTTAGAAAATCTAAAAATCAAAATAAGCCAATCAAAGATGATCAATATTAGAAAATATTCATTCCAAAAATTCAATGTAAAGCATAAATAAAATGAACCAGCACTCAACAAATATGAAAATGAAAAGGACAGATGGCATTGAACACCTCTCTCAACTAAACCTTGAAAACTAGTCACATCAAACAAATATAAAGTTTTAAAGCAAGGAGATGGACCTTTCAAACATCATGTCATACACTCACTATAGCCTCTTTTAGATCCTTGAATGATAGGAATTATAACTTCAAGTATTCCACTCCTACATATCTGCAAGGAAAAATCAGAATCAAAAGACAAGAGATGGTTAGTGTTAGGAGAAAAATTAATTAATTCTCTTTCTTTTACCTCAACACTCAAGTCTTTTTGCTCATATCTCTCTGGAGGTGGCCTTTCTAAACACTCAAGATCTAATCTTCTCTCATTCTCACAACTCTCATAATACTCTACATCTAAATGTTGCATCTCAATGCATTCAGAAGGTGGCCTTTCTAAACACTCAAAAGTTGTGTGGCTATCACTTTCATCACTCAAGTTGTAACACTCATATTTTTCATCTTTGTCTTTCTCACAACTCTCAAAAATGTTTTGAGTTGTTGTACAATCAGCTTCATCTTTCTTCAAATGATGTTCTGCTACTAAACTTTTCCCAAATTCTTAAATTTCTTTCCCACTTTCTTCTCCCGAGGAAGCTGCACTCTCTTGTGACAACTCTTCTTTAGATGCAATATCATCATTGTCCATCATGTCTATATGACCCTTATCCCTTGAGTTGAAAATTCTAGCTTTGTTTTTCTCCTCCAATTTTTTAGTTGGCTTAACAACTAACTTGGAATTTGCACTCCATTTTGATTTCCAAATAGAAGTTGAACTGTCAAATTTGCTTTGTGGACGGATATCTTTCTTTAATTGCTTCTCAACTTTCATAGCCTTATGCAGAACTTCATCCAACTCCAAATACTCTTGCAATTCCACAACTCTGGAAATCTCTCGGTTCAGCCCACATATGAATCTTGCAATTGTGTCTTCAGGATCCTCCTTTATGTTAGCGTGGATGAGTGTCATTTTCATCTCTTTATAGTACTCATCAATAGTCTTTGATCCCTGCCTCATAGACTGCAATTTCATACGTAAGTCATGACAATATGATGGAGGAACAAATCTTCTCCTCAATATGGTTTTCATCTCATCCCAATTTTCAATTTGAGGTTCTCGATTTCTGCGCCTATTAATGGTTAATTGATTCCACCAAGTAATAGCATAATCAACAAAAGATGTAATAACAAGTTTAACCTTTTTCTCAGTGGAATAATTATGATGATGAAATATACTTTCTACCCTTTGCTCCCATTCAATATAGGCATCAAGATCACTTTTACCTTAAAAGGTAGGGAGAGATAATTTCAGTTATCCTGTGTTTGGACCAGTAGCATCTCTATCCCTTTCTCGTTCATGTCTTCTTCCTCCAATCTGAACACATCTATGACTTCTCTAATTTATAACAGAGGCTTCATCATCTTCCTCTTCCATATCTCCATCAACAAGAGCACGGTGTCTTTGGCGATCTCTTTTGTGTTTTGATTGTATAACTTTTTGTAGTTGTCCAATTTGTTCCTTCTGCACAACCATCTCATCATGAAGCTCAGTGATCATATTTTCAAGATGTTGAAAATGTTGTATCATGACCTCCATCATTCTTTTTTTTATCAACTTTTCCTTTTTGAGGATTAAACACTTTGTCCTTTCCTATTGACATCGTAGAAAATTTCTGCAACAAAAGTTAGTAAAATAATCTCTTTACCTCACGTGGTGGCACTCAGTGGTGACACTCGTATTTTATCTCAACTCTATTTGGCTTTTTCCCTCAATTGTACTTACCACTCAGTCTTTTTCCTCTCTTGAACCCTCCAACAAGTTCTAGGAGAACTAATGCAAGTCAACACAAAGGCAATGTGTGATTGAATCAATCTGATTTATCAATATGATTGCAAGATCAAAATAATACTTGAAATTGATTTTAGAATAGAGATCAGAAAAAAAAAGGTTGCCAAATAAGGACAGATATGTAATAAAATCAAAGATCACTGATTCATTGGATTAAATCATTCAAAATCCCAAATATTTCTTGTGCACCTTTCTCTTCAGAAATAAGCTTTCATTTTCTTTCCTTCCTATTCCTTTTGAATCTTTCCTTTCAGTTTTTTTCTCCTTTCTCTCAAAAATAAGCTTTCCTTTTATTTTCTTTCCTTCCTCTTCCTTTTGAATCTTTCCTTTCAGTTTTTTTTTCTCAGATTTTTTTTTCGAATTTTTTTCAGATGCTTTCTTTCCTGTTCTTTCCTTCTCCTTTCTAACACTTTCCTTTTTTTTGTTTTCAGATTTCTTTTCAGTTTTTTTTGCAGCAGACTTTGAAGAATAGAGAGGGTCAGGCTAGGGTTTCAAGATCAAATGAGCAGAATTTTTTTTTGTAGTTTTTTTTAAACTGTAGTAGAATTTGAAGAATGCAAGGATGATGGCTAGGGCTTGAAGAACAAATGAAACAAATAAGGAAGACGACGAGAATCTGAAGAACTAATAAAATAGATTTTTTTGTGGTGTTATTTTTTTTTCATAAACTGAAATAGGGGAGCAACAAAATAATGGAAGATAACTAGAAAACCGAATCAAAAATGTGACTCTGATACTAACTGATACGATGCTCAAGAATAATGCCTTGAGTGATCGGAACAATATATGATAATCAAAGAAACGATGTCAAATGAATTTTCAAGGTAGCGGAATATCAACCTCAAGATTACAATGAACCAAGCAATCGATATTATAAATAGATGGATTTAATAACAAGATAGCCAACCTTATAATTAACGGCGAAAATTCTCGAAGAACGGGTTGCAGGAGTTCCCTCACAACAAAAGCAATTAAGCCAAAATATTCATAGATTCAAAGATGTGTAAAATAACAATGAGTAGCAGTATTTATAGGCCCTAGAAACAGAATTTTGGGCTGAAAGAAAATAGCCTAACTTAGCCCACAAGTAACCTAACTAATTGAGTAAAGTAACAAACTCAATTTCCTCTTACAAATCTCAGTAGAATTTCTATGTATAATTGATTTCGAAAATTCTAAATAAATATGGTTAAACCATGATTTATTTGGCCAAAGTTATGTTGACTCTTCATGCGGCCCAATTCATAACACTTTGAAAAGTTGGATCTTATCTAACTTGATCTTGTAATATGATCAGTTGTAAATTGCAAACATTCTTGACTATCTTCAATTTCCTTATGCATGAGATCCACACCATTATCTTGATCATCCAACTTTCCTAGAACATTATTCTATCACAGTATAGACATTTCTCAGTTCATATCATTCCCCTCCTCTTCAAAAGGATTCGTCCTCGAATCTGCATTTCATATAAGGAGAATATATCTAGATTCATATTAGCTAGGAATGTTCATGATATTCTGAATGCTTATGGGAGTCTTAATGATTAATGTAATTGCATTACAAATATAAATTAAATAATAATAATGTCACACTCAACTCTGTGACTAAGTTTTAAACCATATCCTGTTCTTAGTCTTATTAAACTATCTTAAAATAAATTTGGCAAAATCTCCTCCCTTGTTTATCTTGGTATTACTCATTGATACATATAACAAATATAAATAGATTTATCAATGTTTAATAAGAAGAACATAAGACATATCATTCACATTGTCACCAATTTTTTCATAACTACTCAACCAATGACAAAATATTATGATTCTGGATAAATTAGAAACTAAACTTATTAAGGTTTCCAACCTCCAAATATTATTAACTAACTCCATGTGGGTAATTATAAAATCCAAGGCAAACTAACCTAGGATTTGTGTTCTGGTGTGTTCTGGTTGACTATGTGTCACTAAAAGATTAATTTATATGTTTCTTCATAATTGCCTATTTAACATGATCATAATTTTTTTGAAAACTATATTTTCTTAGTATTTAGTCATAAAAATTAGATAATTTAATTCCTTGTATAATCTTATAACAAAAATAGTCAATTTGAATTGTGATCTGTCAATGTCCTAGAACCTGGCAAAAGAAAACAATTCATTTCTCCACATCTACACATCCAAATTGGATAATTCTGCTACTCACAAAACCCTCGTAAACTATAATTAATCATATCCAAATTTCAAACTCTAATTCATTCTATTCCAACTGTGACCTAATTTACACATTGAAACTCTATCTGACTCGGGATAGGACGAGGGACCAACGAAGCTAAGTTCATAACTTTCACTATAAAACTCTCTTTTAAGTGATTCTTGAGACCATGGAAATCTAACTTCTAAAGGATAAACCATGCAAAATTTATGACTTTATGGACAACGAACCATGAAGATATGAGTATATGAATTTGAGGGTTAGTTTTGGATCCACAGATTCACCTTAAACCAACAACCTTGCCGAATTTCTTGCGGCCATTCCTCTGAGTATTTCGTTTTGGTAATTTTTCAGATACCTTAGAACAGCTCCATTATATATTATTTTCATGTTTTTAAAACGTCATATGATAGTTTGGAAAAAAATAGATTTCTAAGTGAGCTGTCTGCTTCAGTTGCTTGAAACCCTATTGGCTGAAGTGAAGATCCAATCATATTATTTTGTTAAAAATTAATGTTCAACCTCTAATCATGATTAACTTTAGTTAATCATAGTTAAACATGTGTATTATTATATTTACAAATATTAAAACTTATTCCTGATAATCTTATATAGTTTATTTATAATGCTCATCGATAATGTAATTATCATTATGTTTTAATCCAAATGTTAATTACTACACACAAACTTGACTATATAAGCATCAAGACTAACTTAATATGCTAATTAGATGCATGATTACATAGAAATAATGTTTATGGAGCATGTCCATGACAAATAAATATATCACCTCGCGCAATATGTCGATCGTCATCGCGTGGTCATGTGGAGTAGACGTTGGAATGTGGAGAAGCGTCCATCAGTCTCGATGGTGGCGTAGCAACTATCATCATAAAAAAAATAGTATAAACAATTTCATGTATTTAAATTTATTGAATACACTTAAAATAATTTGGGATGATACATCGATCGTCGTCGTGCAATCGAGACAATCCACCCATGGACTACCCACTATGTGACGATTTGGCTATGTGTCCCATCGACGGTGGAGCAACTGTCACCATAAAAAATAGCTAAAATAGTGACACGAAGAAGATATATTAAATACATAAGACCTAGAGTGATACGTCGAGCATCGTCGATGGGCTATGTGCCGCCAATAGATAGCTTACTATGTGACGATCCGGCTATGTGCACCGTCGATGATGGAGCAATTGTCACCACTAAAAAATTTTAACTAATTGTTACATGTCAAATATAAATAATTTACACAATACATATATCACTTGGCGGTCGAGGTGGCTCACTCATAGGGAGTGAGCGTATGGAAGAGCGGGACGATCCAAAAGTTGGACCTCTATTAACCATACCTGAAAAAAATTATCAACCTCGTGTTATTATTATATTCAATTTATAAAGTTAGAAACACATAATTTTATAATTTGTTAAAATAATTATGTGACCCAAATCGCTTCTCTCATATTTTGATTCATTTTTACCATCTCCATCGTCGTCATTATAATCTTGGTTCGATTCATCATCAATGGAATTTGTACTCTTCGAGGCAATGTGTACCCAGTTGCATTTTTTAAATGAGTTTTGATAGCGATGCATCGAATTCTCCATTGGCAAAAACATAACCAACATAACTTCTTACTATTTCTCAAATAAAATGATTTTGTATCCTTTTCGCATATGGGACAAGAAAGTTTACCTTTTGTGCTCCAACCACTCAACATTCCATATGCTGAAAAATCGCTATGATCCACAATAATGTGGGTCTCATAATGAAATTTTGCTTCTTAGATTTGTCATAAGTAAGTACGCCATCCTCCTACACATGTTGAGTTCATCAATAAAAGATCTTTAGTAAACATCTAATTTTTTGCTTGGCGATCGAGGACCTGGGATCATACAGGTAAGCATTATTTTCTCTTGTCTGATACACATATTTAGAGGCAAATTATAAAGTGTGACAAAAACTAGCCAACATGAATAAGCAGTGCCTGATGAGCCAAATGAGTTGAACCTGTCGGTGCAAAGTCCCAATCTAACATTACATGATTCTGCTGTAAAAATCGAATGGAGTGCATCAAATAGTTTCCATGTCTCAGCATCTGACCGATGTGTAATAGAACTCAGATCATCATGTGCCCCTTTTTTCTGCCACCTCATAAATGTGCAGTTTTCTCATGAATGCAATCTTGGAACTATGGGAAAGTATTTGAACACCACATTTGCCACATTATTTTTCAAAATTTGGTAATTCTTTCACAGTTTGTAATCTGGGCTCACCACAAATAGAACACTAATAAGTGAGTTGTTTTCCTTGTAATACAACATAAATGGTTGTGACTCCAAGCCTAAATTTATCTTCAATCTTTTGCCCTTGTAAAAATTTCCTGACAACATCTGATGCCAGAAGCATACTCTTGATAATGGCAACCATCCGATCAAAATAACTTTCGCTCATATTAAATTCTGATTTCAAGTTCATCAGTTGTGCCACTTCAAAAAGTGTACTTTACTTCACCCATCCATCTAATAAAATGTTCTTCGGCTTCATTGAGAAGGTTATAAAACTTATAAACCAAAGGATTCGTGTCTTCTTCAATAAATGTTTCACCAACATTTTCTGCTAGAATTGCATCTCGTATCATGTCCATGTACGGATTGCTCGACTCTCCCACATTGATATCTATCTTAGCATCAACTGTTATCTCTTTATTCCATATTTTTTCCCTATAAAAGAATCAATTTGTGTATTTTAGTAAGAAACCAATGTAATATAAATCCTTCTCTACATCATATCTTACTTTCCACAGATAACATTTCAATTTCTAGCATGGGTATAAGAAGCAACACCTTCATTTCCATATGCCACCTTAATAAATTTATCAACACCATTCTTATAGTCTTATATTATAACGCAATGTTTATCCTTCCAACAACAAATTCAACTACGATATGTCTTTGTCATTTCTATAATGGGCAGCTAGTTAATCCTCTTGCATATGGATAGCATTAAGGTGCATATCATATGGATCGTATTATTTAGCATAAGGATTAATTTCCACCTTTTTTCTAATAAATTTTGAGCCAGGCTCAACTTGAGCCAATTACTGGCCAATAAATTATCATATTTTGGTGTCTCTTTTTTCAATATTCTCATTTTATTTACCAAGAATGTTGATCCACATTCTTAATAACTAAAATGAGAACATGACCAAAAGAGACACCAGAATTTGATAAAAAGATTGATAAGTATTTGGTTTCAAGTTGAGTCAGACTTAGAATTTACTAGAATAAGTGAAGTATTTTGAGTGATGAGAGGATACAACAACAACAATTCCGTATTGGATCAAGATAATTGAGATACTTTAAATAATTGGTTTGTCGGCTTCATTGCCTTAAGATATTTATCATCCAAATGGAGTGACACTAATTCAATACATTTTAAAACAACTTCCATGTTAAAAAATTATAGATTATAAATAATGCTCCTAAGGTGGAGAGGCGAGACTGTCGAAGTTGCAGGGAGAGGTCAGAGGAGGGCGATGGCAGCGTCGAGGTCCGATGCTTGGGCTAAGAGAGCGGCAACGATGACATTGGTGGATGCCAGGGTTAGGATGCCGGAGAGCTGTATGGAGAGGTCGGAGGAAGGCGGCGACGGCGTCAAGGTCCGATGCTTGGGCCGAGAGAGTGGCAATGACAGCGATGGCGGATGCTGGCACGGTGAGGACGTTGGAGAGCTACGGGAGAGGTCGCAGGAGGGCAGCAGCAATGTCAAGGTCCGATGCTTGGGCCGGAAGAGCATGGGAGCTGCAGTGGTGGCGGCGTCCAAGGATGAAGTGTCAAGAGAGACAACAAGGAGAGAGAGTGTGTGATATGAACCAGAAAATACTTACAATTGCAAACGACAATAGAAGAATCTTCTAGCAAAGTTGGATGATCAAGATAATGTTGTGGATCTTAGACATAAGGAAATTGAAGATATCAAGAATATCTGCGATTTACAATTGATCAAATTACAAGATCAAGTTGCAACAAATTCAAATTCCCAACGAGTTACAAATTGGAGTTGCATGAAGATACAACAAAATTCGGGCCAAATAAATAATGGTTTAACCTTATTTATTTGAAATCTTCAGAATTAATTATACATGAAAATTCTGCTGAGATTTGCAAAAGGAAATTGATTTGCTTATTTCAAGAAACTAGTTACCTTTCTTGTAGGCTAAGTTAGTGTCTTTTCTTTCAGCCCAAATTCTATTTGTAGGGCTATAAATACTAGTGTTTATTGTTATTTCAAACATCTTTGAATCTATGAATATTTTGGCTTAATTACTTTTGTTGTGAGGGAACTCCTGCAACTCGTTCTTCGAGAACCTCTGCTGTTAATTACAAGGTTGGCTATCTTGTTATTAAATTCATCTATTTATAATATCAATTGCTTGGTTCATTGTAATCTTGAGGTTGATATTTCGCTGCTTTGAAAATTCGTTTGATCTCGTTTCTCTTGACTATCATATATTATTCTGGTCACTCAAGGCATTGTTCTTGAGCATCATATCAGTTGGTATCAGAGTCGCGTTTTTTATTCGGTTTTCTAATTATCTTCCTTTATTCTAGTTCTCCCCTATTTTAGTTTTTGAAAAAAAACACAAAAAAATATGGTTTGTTTGTTCTTCAAATCCTAGCCATTTCTTTTTTTGTTTTCATTTGTTCTTCAAACCCTAGATGTCATCTATTCTTCAAAAATTGTTGCAGTTTTGAAAAAAAAAGAAAATCAGAAAAAAAAATCTGCTTATTTGTTGTTGAAAACCTAGTCGTCATACTTATTTGTTCTCAAATTTGTTGTAGTTTAAAAAAAGCTAAAAAAATTCCAAAAATAGAAAAAAAGATTGAAAAGGAAAGTGCAAAAAAGGAGGAAAGAGAAGAAAAGGGGAAAAAATCTGGAAAAAAATCCGAAAAAAACTAAAAAAAAGGATTCAAAAGAAAGAGGAGAGAAGAAAACAAGGAATGATTATTTCTGGAGAAAAGTGCAAAGAAAATTTTAAGAATAGAGTAATTTGACTCAAGGAAGGGTGAAAATTGATTTCATTCCAATTCTGAATTTTTTGATATCTATCCTTATTTGACCACCTTTTCCTGATTTCTATTCCAAATCAGCTTCAAGATTTATTTTGATCTTGCAATCATATTGATAAATTAGATTGATTTAATTACTCGTTTCTTTGTGTTGACTTGCATTAGTTCTCTTAGAACTTGTTGGAGGGTTCAAGAGAAAAAAAGGCTGAGTGGTGAGTATAATTCAGGAAAAAGCCAAATAGAATTGAGGTAAAATATGAGGGTCACCACGTGAGGTATTGAGATTGCTTTTATCATTAACATTTGCTACAGAAATTTTTCACAATGTCGACAGGAAAGGACAAGGAACATAATCCTAGAAAAGAAGTAATTGATCAGAGAAGAATGATGGAGGTCATGACACAACATTTTCAACATCTTGTCAATATGATTACTGAACTTCATGATGAGGTAGATGTGCAGAACAATAAAATTGTACAACTACAACAAGTTATACAACCAAATTAAAGAAGAGATCACCAAAATACCATGTTGTTAATGATGAAGAGATGGAAGAGGAAGTTGATAAAGCCTCTGCTATGAATTGGAGAAAGCAGAGACGTGTTCAGATTGGAGGTAGAAGAAATGGACGAGAAAGGGAACAAGATAGAGATGTCACTGATCGAAGCACATGTTCAATTAAACACAAAAGAGATCGCCAAAGACACTGTGCTCTTGTTGATGGAGAGATGGAAGAAGAAGATGATGAAGTCTATATTATAAATTGGAGAAGTCATATATGTGTTCAGATTGGAGGAAGAAGACATGAACGAGAAAGGGATAGAGATGCTACTGGTCCAAACACAGGATCACTGAAATTATCTCTCACTACCTTTCAAGGTAAAAGTGATCCTGATGCCTATATTGAATGGGAGCAAAGGGTAGAAAGTATATTTCATCGTCATAATTATTCTGCTGAGAAAAATGTTAAACTTGCTATTATATCTTTTGCTGATTATGCTATTACTTGGTGGAATCAATTAACCATTAATAGGCGCAAAAATCGAGAACCTCAAATTGAAATTGGGATGAGATGAAAACCATATTGAGGAGAAGATTTGTTCATCCATCATATTGTCGTGACTTATGTATGAAATTACAGACTATGAGACAGGGATCAAAGACTGTTGAGGAGTACTATAAAGAGATGAAAATGACCCTCATCCGCGCCAACATAAATGAAGATCCTGAAGACATAATTGCAAGATTCATATGTGGGCTGAATTGAGAGATTTCCAGACCTGTGGAATTGCAAGAGTATTTGGAGTTAGATGAAATTCTGCATAAGACTATAAAGGTTGAGAAGCAATTGAAGAAAGATATTCGTCCACATAGAAAATTTGAAAGTTCAACTTCTGCTTGGAAATCAAAATGGATTGCAAATTCCAAATCAGTTTATAAGCCAACTCAAAAATTAGAGGACAAAACAAAGCTAAAAATTTTAACTCAAAGGATAAAGATATTGCCTCTAACAACCCACAAAGAACTCAAGATATTAAATGTGTTCATTGTCTTGGTTTAGGTCATATTAGTTCACAATGTCCAAATAAATGTGCTATGATCATGATGGACAATGATGATATTGCATTTGAAGAGAGTTGTCACAATAGAGTGCAACATCCTCAAGAGATGAAAGTGGGGAAGAAAGTGAAGAAGTTGGGAAAAGTTTGGTTGCACAACATCATTTGAAGGAAGATGAAGCTGATTGTACAACTCAAAATAATTATGAGAGTTGTGAGAAAGACAAAGATGAAAAATATGAGTATCACAACTTGAGTAATGAAAATGATAGCTATATAACTTTTGAGTGCTTAGAAAGGCGACCTTCTATACAACATTTAGATGCTGAGTATTATGAGAGTTGTGAGAATGAGAGAAGATTAGATCTTGAATGTTTAGAAAGGCCACCTCCAGAGAGATATGAGAAAAAAGACTTAAGTGTTGAGGCAAAAGAAAGAGAATTCAGTAATTTTTCTGCTAACACTAACCATCTTTTGCCTTTTGATTTTGATTTGTCCATGCAGATATGTAGGAGTAGAGTATATGAAGATACAAATTTTATCATGCAAGGAATTGAAAGAGACTGTATTGGACTTATGATGACTGGTGTGAAAAGTCAATCTCTTATCTTTGAAACTTTATATTTGTTTGATGTGACTAACTTGCAGGTTTTAATTGGAAGAATATTGAATGGCATGCAAACATTAGATCTCAATTTTGTATTCCACTTTCTTGTTCATTGGGTGCTGGAAAACTTTATTTCAGCCATATGTTGGAATTTTGAAATGAATATTTTCTAGTCCTGAGTACTTTTAATTGGTTGATTATGATTTCAAGATTTTCTGATGAGCCTAGAATCTTATTCATTTCTTTAAATTCATCTTTGTGATTTCCTAAGATCATTTTTTGCTGATGATGGTTGCAATATTGCATATAATTTTCACATCATGATTGGGAATTTCATTGCATCTGCATTAGTAAGACTTCTATGCATTTTTCAACAAAGATTTGGGATTAATCTCTTTGGAGATATCTTGATTAATAATAGTCATTTGCAAGGTAATTTTGATGATGTTTTGGTTTGTTGCAAGGACTTGCATGATTCCCTTTATAAGTTAAGTTATTTATTGCGTTACAGATCCTATGATATTTTACTTCCATATTTTAAAGATGTTCTTATTTTGGAACTACTTGACAATCTCCATGTTAGATCTCTAGTTCCATAGAATACATTGCACATTTTATTTGACCAGATCCTTATGCACAAAGGAAGGTCCCCAAAGTTTCGCAATTTGTTTTCTAAAATACCATTGTCACATGGGCATAAAATATTTCTTCCAGGTGAGTATAATAGTTACATTACTTTTTATATTACTTATACTGTTTTTTTCTCAAAACTTGCAGGATCTTAACAGGATGATAAAATTGAGAAATTATTGCCATTTTGATAGAGATACATCGTCCCATCCGACACATCAAAGGAAAGTATCAATATCTTCATTATGTGTGTCCTATATTATTTAATAAATTCATATATGTGATAGGTTATATTCTTCTTATTGTGAATATAGATTCGATGACGAATCTTTTTAAAGAGGAGTGAAATGATATGAACCTAGATATACTGTTTTTATTGTGAATGCAAATTCGAGGACGAATCCTTTTGAAGAGGAGGGGAACGATATGAACCAGGAAATATTTAAAATTGCAGCCGACAATAGAATAATCTTCTAGCAAAGTTGGATGATCAATATAACGTTGTGGATCTCAGATATAAGGCAACTGAAGATATCAAGAATATCTGCGATTTACAATTGATCAAATTACAAGATCAAGTTGCAACAAATTTAAATTCCTAACGAGTTACAAATTGGAGCTGCATGAAGATTCAACAAAATTCGGGCCAAATAAATAATGGTTTAACCTTATTTATTTGGAATTTTCAGAATTAATTATACATGGAAATTCTGCTGAGATTTGCAAGAGGAAATTGATTTCTTATTTCAAGAAACTAGTTACCTTTCTTGTAGGCTAAGTTAGGGTCTTTTCTTCTAGCCCAAATTCTATTTGTAGGGCTATAAATACTAGTGCTTATTGTTACTTCAGACATCTTTGAATCTATGAATATTTTGGCTTAATTACTTTTGTTGTGAGGGAACTCTTGTAACCCGTTCTTCGGAAACTTCCATCGTTAATTACAAGGTTGGCTATCTTGTTATTAAATCTATCTATTTATAATATCGATTGCTTGGTTCTTTGTAATCTTGAGGTTGATATTTCGTTGCCTTGAAAATTCATTTGATCTCGTTTCTCTTGATTATCATATATTATTCCGGTCACTCAAGGCATTGTTCTTGAACATCGTATCAGTGTGTGCTAACCAGGACGACGGAGAGTGGCGGTGAAGCGGCAACGACATTGATGCGGTGAGGACATTGGAGTGGCAACGACAAAGAGTCGGAGCGACCACATCAACG
Source organism: Pontederia crassipes (assembly GCA_030549335.1). Classification (NCBI taxonomy): domain Eukaryota; kingdom Viridiplantae; phylum Streptophyta; class Magnoliopsida; order Commelinales; family Pontederiaceae; genus Pontederia; species Pontederia crassipes. The sequence goes on from CM060187.1 coordinate 12,614,844, forward strand.
AGGTGAGGACGTCGGAGTGGCAATGACGGAGAGGCGAGATGGGCGGAGAGGGAGAGATCAGAGGAGGGCGATGGTTGCATCAGGGTCTGATGCTTGGGCTGGGAGAGTGGCAGCGTCGGAGGACGCCGAAGTGGCTAGGGAGTTAGCAAGGAGAGAGAGAGAGAGAGAGAGCACTAACTAGGATGATGGTGGGGAGATGGAGCGGTAACGACGGCAATGGCACAGCGATGATATCAACGCGGTGAGGACGTCGGAGTGGCAACGACAGAGGACATCGAGTCGAAAGCGAGAGTGGCGTACAATAAAATAGTAAAGAGGGGAGAAGTTAAGTTAGGAATTTAAGGTAAGTTTTTTGTGCCGCGAACACATGCGACGCTACTTCATCGCTAAAGAGGCGCCAAAAAATAATTAAAAAGAAATCGGCTAGAGTTGCGACGCTAAGAAGGAACTATCGTGACTCTAAATTATTGTTGCATATATGCGACGCAAGTCAAGGAGCGGTGATGCCATAATGTTAATTTTTTTCTAATTAAAATATGAAGAAAATTATATCCTTTAATCAATTATCATAATTTTATAACTAAGGAGATAAAAATACAATTTATATATAATTAAAATTTAAAATATTTGAATTAATTTACAGATAATTAACATATATATGATATATGTTGTATATGCAAATTATATATTGAAATGTGTGTATATGTATATGTATGTGTAGGTATTCATATTAGAACTATTTTATACATATATATATTGTTTATATTAACGAATGTACATATAACTTTATATTGCCTAATTATATAAGCATATTGTTTATATTAACGAATGTACATATAACTTTATATTACCTAATTATATCAACATATGCATATATACACATGCATATATATATACACATAATTATATCAACAAAGGTTTATATCATAAGTTTTTATCAACAAAAGGTTATAAGTTTATATTACTTGATTATATCAACATGTGCATATATACACATATATGTATATATATAAACTATAGTGAAATATGGCTTTTTATTTCTATAATTATAAATAAATATATATATGGGTTTCTATTTACACACACACACACACACACACACATATATATATATATATATACGTATGTGATGTATGTATGTACGTATGTACGTACGTACGTATGTACGTATGTATGTATGTATGTATGTATGTATGTATGTATGTATGTACATATATATATATTTGTATCTAGGTATGTACATATATATATATATATATATATATTTGTATCTAGGTATGTACATATATATGTGTGTGTGTGTGTCTTTTTGTGTTTATATACATCAATACATTTATAATTACTATATATGTATATTTGTACCTATGTACATATATGTGTATTTGTATTTATGTATATTTAGGAATGCATATAGATTAATATTAAATCTATCTATTCATTAAACTATAGTATACATATAGGTAACTAGGACCGAGCATGGACCGGATCGGGGTCGACCCAGTCCGCACCGACCTGGTCAGTGGGGAAATAAACCCAACCAGGATTATATCCGGTCTAGGACTAGATCCATGGTTATGGAAACCCGATGGGTTTCAGGCCAGGACAGGATCCATAGACACGCACCGGCCCGGTCAGCCCAGAAATAAACTCGACCCGAATTATATCCGATACAGGACCAAATCCATTGTTATGGAAACTCGATGGGTTTCGAGTCAGGACCGGATCCATAGTCTAAAAATTCGACCAATGATCCGGCCCTGGTTTGGTTATTTTATAATATGAATGGATCATCTTGCGTGCTATCCCTACTACTACTACCTGCTACCAAATAACCCGCAGACCATAGTAAATTCGAAATACCTAGCCCTAGCGTGCGGTGTGATGTTGCCCTCGACCGTGTGGTGTGGTGTGCCGCCGCCTGCCGCCTGTTTCCCTTGCTTCCGATCGAGGATAGGACAGAGAACTCACTCACCAGGGCTCGATCAGTCGATCTCACGAAAGATGTGCTTCATTACAAAGCTCTCCTCCATCCACTACACTTCCTTGTAGTTGCTTCCTAATCCGAACCTTCTTTGCTCTTGGTAGTCTTGAGATCCTACAAGCACCAAACTTAGATAGAGCTTCCCCTTCTACCCTAGCATCAGCTCGGCGAGGCGGTTATCCTGCTTGTTCAAGGGCCTCACCATGGAGCCCCTCCTCTCGACTAGCATCTCTGACAGGATCCAACGATCTTCTTTCCACGTGGTGTCCAATATGCCGCAAAACTCCTGCAATACCAAGTAGAGCTTGCCGAGCTTGTGCTGGAATATCTTGGGCTCCACCCACACCCTCTCGTACTTCTTGGAGAACAGGAGCCGCTTCTTGTAGATCTCCTCCTAGTCACAGTAGGCGATCTCCGCGACGTTCTCGATGAAACCCAGTTATAAACCCAATTTTATTCTTGGTTTTCGAGTCTAACCTGGTCCCAGAACTGGCTAGGACCAGTTCGGTATCGGGTCAGAAAATTTCTAACCCAATTAAACCCAAGTCGGGTCCGAGTCAAGATGAACCCAAACCTGAACCCAGGTTTGCCCTGGCCTATAGATAACATATATAGTTATACAAATTATCATTACCTACTTAAATACAAATCAATATAGGTATATATATGAATTTCTATTCATATATATATGTGTGTGTGTGTTTGTTCTTCGATTTAAATATATAGAAATCATGTTTATGTCACATTTGTGATGCAATGCAATAGCGTCTCTTGGACTTCACAATAGAGTCGCCAAAAGTCAACACCAATATCATGTTGCATTTTAGCGTCAATTTAGTGTCGCATCAACATGACGATAATTTAGCATCGCTCGTTGTCGATGCCAATTCAGCACTACAGTCTACCGCGCATTTCCAAGTTTTGGCGTGTGATATTAGTGGTGCCATAGACGGTGCCACTTTTAGCGCTAACAGCGTGTAACGCTAATGCGATGCTAAATAGAGGCTACTAAGAGGAAATTATAGAGTCTCTATTGGGACTATATTGGTGTTGAATTAGCGTCCCGTGAATGGAGTCGCTAATTCGCATCGCTATTTGACATATTTGTTGTCGTGATAAATCAGATTTGTATTTTCATGTTAAGCTAAACCATACATGTAAAAGTAAAATTATACAAATCCTAAACATTAAGCAAACCAAGTTTCCCTTTAATTTTCTGAGAGCTCCTATTTCTTTTAAATATAGTACTAGTCGGCAATAGCAAAGTCTGAGAGATAAGTTTGCTTATCGCCTTGCTGGATGGAAAAGTAAGATGTTTAATTTAGCAGGTAGGAGTGTACTTATTAAATATGCATTAAACTCTATCATAGTTCATACTCTTTCCTCAATTTACATTTCTAGAGGAGTGATCAACTCCTTGGAGAAGTGTTCTAGATCTTTCTTTTGGTCGAATGGTGGAACAAGAATAGGAATGCACTTGCTTGGATGGAGTCTGGTGAAATCTCATTAATCCTAGGGCAACTTGGGCATTTGGAATCTGCACTGGATTCACTCTTCTCTCCTTGATAAGTGGGTATTAGGGGCACTAAATAGTTCCCAAGACAATTGGTCGAGGATAATTAAAAGTAAGTATGGTGCTTTAAGGCCCTGATCTGATAAACATCACATGTATCCATCTTGGCCCTCGAAATTAATTAATATCGTGATGCTTAAAATTAGACTTTGGCATTTGTAAGTTTATTGCCAATGGTGCCTCCAAGTCTGTATTGTTTGATCTATAAATTTTCAACATCCTTTATCGCATATGCCCACATTTATTAATATACATGCCCTGCTTGATTTGCTAAATGTTTGTGACTTAATTGTGCATGGCTGCTGGAATTTAGTATTGCTTTGTGAGTTCTTTGGCTAGTCTCTTGTTAATGCTATTACTACAATTCCTTTAGTTCCTTCTTCTTTTGAGGCCGGTTATGATTGGTGGATCTAGTAAATTGATCCGCATGGTGATGCAAAGGCTAGTTCTGTTTATTTCTCGCTCAACCATTAGCCTACTTTGTAGTTGACTCCTGACCGGTTTGGAAGCACATTTGGTCCATTATAATCCCATCTTGTGGAAACTTGCCCATTCTCGTTTACCCACTCTCGATATGATTGCTACCTTTAATCCAAGCATAATCATTACTTGTAGTCTTTGTTGAAATGAATAGTCACATTTTCTTTGCGTGTTATATTACTTCCTCCCGGAATTGGATCCGGGAAGGAAACAATCTGGAACCCACCTCGGCAGCCAGAATATATTCCATCATTTTCTTCTATTTATGGGGTATTTGGTTAGCACACAATGATGTCCCTTTTGCTTCCAAAGAAGGTGTCGTTTCAGCTATATGGAGATGGGCTCTCACCAGCACAACAGAGTTCACCAGATCCAACTTTCCTGGGGCTATTCACCACCGAGGCCCTACCGCCTATGTGAAGGTTAATTTCCATGGATCCTTCACCAAACTCGGGTTAATTTCGATGGATCCTTCATCATTATTCGAAATCCTAATGAGTCTTTTCTTATGGCAAGGGTTCTTCTTTGTATGGTCAGCAGGGTTCTTTGGGCTGCAACATGGGGGGGCTTGCAGGAATTGGAAGATGCGATGAAGCTGGGCTCAAGTGGGTCTGCCTGGAAGTTGATTCTACCAACCTTCAATCATTAACAAAAAAAAATCAAGATGCCCATGGTGGATATGGACACTAATGCAAGAACTACGGCAGTATTTCAAATGCCCTCATTGTTATAGGGAAACCAACAATGTAGCCGACCACCTAGAAAATAGGGGCAGGTTGAATTTTTTGGACAGAGACTCCACCTTAGTATTATGTATTTATTTAGTCTCCTCTGGAACCTTTATTAGTAGATAAGCATTTAATTAAAAAAAATGACATTTTCAGAACATCGCTGCACTCTGACGATTCTTTCACCCAACCTGGAGCCTCGAGAGGGGCAGGGTTCATTATTCAAAATCCTAACTACTCATGTTTCAAGCGCGAGATTGGCGATTGATACTGTGTTGATTGCGGAGGCCTAGGGTGCTCTCGCGGGTGTCCAGCGATGTCCCAACCTTGGATTCTCTCGTGTCTGGCTGGAGGTCAACTCCTAGTGGACATTATCAATTGGCAATCTCAATGCCCCGAGAAGCTTTGGACTCGAATGAATGAACTATGGCAAATTATTTTTAATATTCAGCATTTCACATGTACGCATTGCTTTCGGCAAGCCAATCAGCCAAATATGAATCGACAAACATCTTTTGACTTCTTTTCATAGTTTTTAGACGGGACTCCTCTGAATTTTGTACCTGACTGAGCTTTTAGTCATAGATAATTATCTTTCATAAAATAAAAAAGAGAAGCAAAACACCAGAACAGGGGAAAAAAAAGAAACGTATTCAAATAACTTTTTTTTCGGTGAAGTTTAATTCCATTCATCAAGATATGACATAATGTTGTTACAAAGAATCTGCACTTGTTACTCTTTCTTTTTCTCCCTCAACAATGACACTGAATTGATACAGAACTTAAGAGGCAGAAACAGCAAATGACGTTGGACACATGAATGCAACGTTATCTATATAACCATAGCTCCCAAATATTCATCAAAATGATAAATAAAGGAATGTGAGTGCAATCAGATCGGTCATCTTGAGAATAGTTGAGCAGCACTGAGACTGCATGGAGAGGTTGAGTCCCGGAGACAGCCACAAAATTCATCTTCATCCATAGGAAATGGAGTTGGAAGAGCATGGTCTGGGATTATGCCAACCTAGTCGAATGTGGTCAAGGAGAAGATCAATAGGTAACAAACAAGAGGACAAGAATTTAGGAATTTTGTTTTAGGCACGCACTCGTCCAAGAAATTTTCTAACACACCTAATTAGAAAATTATCACTTAATAAGAGAATTATCAAAGTCAATTAAACATAAGTTTGAACCAAGTTAACCATATATTTAGAGTACTCCAACAGATGGGTGAAGTTGGATGCAGAGTTGACTCAAGTCTACAATTCCAAACTACAATGACTTTTGGTTAAATTAACACTTTAAGAGTATAATGAAACGACTTAAATCAGATAACGGTATGGAGTAGTATCAAAAGAATATGCTATCAGATGCCAACGAACATTTTGAGTATACAAACATTAGATATTCTGAGTATAAAGGGGACAAGTTTGCCCCCACCTTGTCAAGGTTGGATGAATCACCAACAATGTTAGATACACTGGGGTGCTCAACTGCTGTGGAGGTAGACTGTGTTGATAATATGGAGTCAAAACCCAGGTACTATACGTCAAATATTGAATAATAGGTCACTTTGCATGAGGTTTCATACATGAATATGCAATAACCATGTGCATTTTTCAGATACAGAATTCAAATGCCAATGGAACCACAGCAAAGAGCAAATCAAGAATGGATAGACAATTTTCCTATACTGAAGAACACAACCTGCAATATTCTTAACCTAATAGTTCTGAATCTTTTGATGAATCGTGCTAGAACAGGGAAAGCCAATTTCTTTCATCGACTGCAACCAGTAAAAGTGAGTTGAAAACTTCTTGGGTTCATTGTATAACTATGTAATGCCATTGTATATGAAACGAAACAATGGGGAGGCAAATTTCAGACTTCATCTTTCCGAGCAATTAGAGGAGAGGAAACCATGATCCAGATAGGTTGGAATGTAAAGGATTCAAGTACTGTTCACAAGCTTTCTGTGGTTTTATTTGTTATAGTTCTACGTAAAAAGTTGTTCTTCAACTCAATGATTTAGTTTGCAACTTCTCACTGAAGAACAATAAGGTGAAATACTCAAAAGATTATGCATAAATACACACCTTGTTGATATCAGTATGAGCAGGAGTCTCATATCGAGCTACAGTGACAGCTAATCCAGAACCATCAGAAAGTTCAAAAACTGATTGTATTTTCCTGTATAGATCAATGAAAATATAGTTAAAAGAAAGGTATAGTTTTGCGTCCAGTTCAAAGTTGTAGTACCCACCCTTTCCCATAAGTGGGCTCTCCAAACAAAACAGCTCTTTTATTATCCTTGAGAGCTCCAGCTAATATTTCACTTGCACTTGCAGTTCCTTTATTGACCTATTAAATTGAAGAGAGCATGAAAAAAGATTACAAACAAAAGCATATTAATGCATCCAATTTCCTCAAGACATCAAAGCCCTATGAAGTTTCAGAATTGGAATGCCAAACCTATACCAGCACAGCTAATGGTTCTGATGCTGCTATAGTGTTGCTTCCATCTGCCTCATAAATATCTCGAACCCCACGATTGTCACATATATACACAATAACACCTTTGTCCAACCTTAGCACGAAGAAAACAAAGTGAGTTGAGAAGTTGCAGGCATATGCAATAGCTATTATCCAGAATAACAATATGCATCACTCTGAAAACAAACAAAAACACTAGAATGATATGAGGTAAATGTTAAAGAATCAAATAAGTCGTCCACACAGACCCACGCATCCGCCGTTGCGCTTCAGTAAGCGCTCTGTTTTCATCTGGGGAAGAGAGAAATGAAGCCTCCGGACCCTGCACTTTCCTTCCTCCCCTCTTCCTCTGGTCTGAGGTGGTGCGGAGTCAGGGGTCAGGTACATCCCACCCTCTCCAAATGTCTAAGCAGCGTCTCCAAGTTATTCAAGAAGCCTCAAAAGATGAAATCAGTATCAGCGCTGAAGAGACGCATCAACGCTTTCAGGATTTGCAAATGGGTCTTATGGCTAGGTTTGTGAGAAATGACATCTCTCTGGATAAAACTCAAACAGGACCTTTCTACCTTGTGGGCGATAACATCGTTAACCCATATCATTGATCTTGGTAATTTTTACTACTTTTTTTCTCTTTGATAATGAACCTGATCGACTAAAGGTGATTACTAGTAGTCCATGGACTTATGAAGGTAGTATTTTATCATTATCTCAACCAAAATCATTTTTTCGGCCTTATGATGAACATATCTCCTCATTGCCGGTCTGGATCCAGCTTCCAGGCGTATGAGCTGTGTAAAAAGGAACTCTTTTTCGTATTGCCTCCGGTTTTGGTACCCTCCTGAAGATTGACGATCACACACTAAGAGGAGAAAAGATGTGGTATGCCCACATTTGCATAGAGCTCAAACTCTATAGAATGGGCACTTGCATAGAGCTCGATCTCTCGGCACCGGTGAAGATGGGCACTTGGATATCTCTGTAGAATGGATCTCGCTACTTTTAGAGAGTTTCTTATGAAAACATTCCTCTATTTTGTTTTAATTGTGGTATCTTAGGTCATAGGCTGGATCAATGCCCGGGGTGTGGCCCGGACGGTAGCTTCTGTATGGTACTTGGTTACGCTCATTCCCACCCCGACGTCGGCCTTCTACTTAGTAGCTGGGAGGCCACTGGCAGGGAACGTTGCTGCGTGGGGCCGATCGCGGCCACCCCTGAGGCTGAACTGGAGTCGATCATGGCAACCACTGAACCAGAGCGCCGCATGGATCCAAAAACTGGGTTCAGGTAACTGTTTTGATGCCCTGGCGATGGTTGATTCTGAGCCTTCCGATGCTGATGCAGGTCGTCAGGAGCCGTTGGATGCAAGATGTTCTTCCATCATTCAGCCAACGGTTACAGCTTTTATCGAGGCGCCGCATGTGACCGATGCTGGCAGGATCAAGCGGATCTTGCCACGTCCCCCTGTGTCAGATCAGGACATGAATCGGACGGACGCCACTATAGCACATTTCTCTCCAGAAACCCTTTCTCGCTCACCCTCCTCTAAGCGTCCTAATCTGTATCAGGGAGGCCTCCCTTCTCCTGATCATCACCCTCTTGACATGGAACACCCTTTTCCTTCTCTTTCGTGCAGGGAAATGGTTACCCATGTTCAGCGGTCTCTCCACTCCAGCATATTCAGAGACTCTACTCTCATCCGATGGGGAGATTGAGGAGCAGGATGTGGACATGATCCCTGACATCCACATCGTGCCAACGAGAACCCACAAAGCAGCACGCGGTTCTCACCGACTGGGTCAAATCTTGGCTCCAAAATCAATCAAGGAAAGAAGAAGTCAGGTAAATAAAGTGATTATGGATCTTCTCTCAAACAGTAATACTTCACTATCCTGTATGCAGATCCAGGGAGCTGCGGCAGCTTCTGGACTAGGAATACCTCCCGTCATATAATGCAGATTATCACACGGAATTGTAGAGGCGCTCTTCGGAGTAAGGTGCGCGATAACATTTACAATATAGTTCAAACACATCACCCGGATATCATAATTCTATTAGAAACACATACTACTGATATCAACTCCGACAAAGTCATTAGAAGATTAGGTAGACAATGGACTGGGATTTCACATGCAGGAAATGGTGCCTCTGGTGGCATTATTATAACCTGGAAAATAGGCGCTGCCAAGGTTAATAAGATAGATACAAATGCTCAATACATTCATGTAATATTTACTATTAAAGATTTTTCTTTCTTATTAGCAGCTATTTATGCTAGTACATTACCTGCTATTAGAAATGATCTCTAGAAAATGCTTTCAGCTTTTCATTTTAATGGCATTCCTTGGCTATTAACTTGGGATCTAAATTGTTTACTCACATCAAATGACAAAGAAAAAGGGGGAGAGGGAGGTGGTGGGTGGGTGGGGGGGGTGGGGGGGGGGGGGGGGGGGGGCGCTCCTTTTAAACTTACAAAATCAATTAGACTTTTCAGAGAGCTCATCCACAAACAAGGCCTGATGGACATTCCTCTCTTAGGTAATCGATACACTTGGTGCAACAATAGAGCAAACTTAACTAGGGTTTTATGCAGGTTGGACAGAACCTTTGTTAACCACCATTGGTTAATAAGATACCCAAATATCAATTAAACACCCTGATTAGGGGACCTTCGGATCATGCCCCAATTCTTTTGAACACTAACAAGAAGAACAATCACCCCAGAACTTTTAAATATGAATATTTTTGTTTGAATATCAGAAACCAAAGAGTATTGTCTCAAAGGTATAGCAAAACACAAATCAAAGCTGTTCCATACACCAAGCATTGATCAAGGTTAGAAATCAGACCTGTAGATGGAACAAAATTGGCCGTTTTCTTTCTTTGCATTAAGATGCGTCTTGACCGTTTTCTCTGCTCCACGGATTTAGCTTCAAGTTTCCAATTGGCCAATGCCTCTCCTCTCAATTGTCCTTTCTCTGATCACACGCCAATCCTTTGGAGCTTAAACTCAGAGGAACATAACCGCTCATATTTCAAGTTTGAAAGGGCCTGGTTGTTACATCCTGGTTTCAGGGATGTGGTCGCCACTTGCTGGTTGGGCATCCCTCCATCTACTTCGGCAACGCGAACGCTCTTCCTTCGTCTTGAGGCTCTAAGGAATCGTCTCAGATCCTATAATCATTCCTTTCGGGAGGAGATCCTTAGGTCCAGATTTGAGGCTCTCTCGGCAATCAGTGCTCTTGATCGGACTGAAGACAATAGAGCTCTTAACGAACTTGAGCTTGGGGAACATTCTAGGCTCCACCGGATTGTTCAGGCTGAGGATCTCAAACTTCAAACTCAATGGAGACAGCGTTCCAGGCAGCATTGGCTCAAGGAGGGTGATGCAAATACGCGGTTCTTTCATCTTTGTGCTAGCAGTCGCAGAAGAACTAATCACATCGATCGGCTGAGGGTAAACGATGAAGAAATTCGTGGTCGTGATCGGATCGGAAGGGCTGCTGCTGACTATTTTCACGCGGCCACGAGAGGTACACCATCCAGCCAATGGCTTTGGACTGGGCAGGGAGTTCGCTCCCTCACTAACGAGCAGGCCAATCTCTTGTCGGCCATGTTCACTGAGACGGAAATTTTCTCTGCACTAGGAGAGCTCAAGGGTGACAGTTCGCCGGGGCCAGACGGCTTTCCTATCTTCTTTTATAAAGAATTTTGGTCTTTGCTCAAGGAAGATATCATCGGTGTCTTCAATGAATTCTATGAAGGGAATTTTGGCTTCAACAGGATAAATCGCTTCTTTCTCTTCCTTATTCCAAAGAATTCTGCTCTTGAGGAGCTCTCTGATTTTCGACCTATTGCGTTATCTAATGCAATTTATCTGCTAATATCTAAGGTGCTTGCGAACAGGTTGCGACTTGTCATTTCAAACCTCATTTCACCTGTCCAATCTGCTTTTATTCGGGGCAGATCAATCTTAGACAGTTACGTGATGGCCTCGGAGTTCATATCCTGCTGGAATCGCAACAACAAAAAGGGTTTCCTCTGGAAAGTGGATTTCTTCAAGGCTTTTGATTCTATTAGCTGGAAATTCTTGTGGCAATCTCTTAGTCGGCGTGGTTTTTCCAATCTCTGGATCTCTTGGATGAAGAGAGGCATCACGACCTCTTCTTTCTCTGTCCTTATCAACGGGCAGCCACACGGAGGATGGATCCAGCCACAGCGCGGTGTGCGTCAGGGCTGTCCTTTGGCTCCGCTTCTCTTTGATCTTGCTGTTGATTCACTTGCCGTAGCAGCCTTTGATCTTGCTGAATCTGGCCTGATCTCCGGTTTCTCTGCTCCAAACAGTGGTGCTCTGTTAACACCTCTTCTCCAATACACGGATGATACCATCTTCTTCATTGAGGGCTCCCATGTGGAGGCTCAAAGGACTGCAATAATGGTTGAGTCATTTGGCGAGATTTCGGGTCTCAAAATCAATTATTCTAAATCCACTTTCATACCTTTTGCTATGGAGACTGACGAGATCAATATGTGTGCTGCTGAATTGAGAACGGAAGCAAGCAAACTACCTATTACTTACTTGGGACTGCCATTGTCTGCTAAGAAGATTCGCCCACGTGATTGGTCTCCAGTGATTTGCAGATTTCAACGGCGTCTCCATGGTTGGAAGGCCAGAATGCTCTCTCGTGGTGGCAGGCTTATTCTTCTTAATTCGGTCCTCACAACACTTCCAGTATACTACATGTCTGTTCTGCGTCTCCCTAAACAAACCGAATTGTGCATGGATAAGATCCGTCGCTCTTTCTTCTGGAACGGCTCTAAACCAAGATGCAGGGGCTTCCATTTGGTTGATTGGTCACGCATCTGCAAGCCAAAGACTGATGGAGGCTTGGAGTTCTGATCCTTCGCACTTTCAATGATGCCTTGTTATCTAAATGGTGTCTTCGCGTTTTTGGCTCTGATGGCGACCTCTTCAACCGTACTATTTCTGCCTGCTATGGCAACACATTATCCTGGGCTTCCAGAAGTATTCAACAACAAGGAGCTTCGTCCTTTTGGATTAGTATCTCTCAGCTGTTTCCTCGCCTGAGATCTCTTTTTTGTCCTGTTCTTGGTCGAGGCGATCGCTTCACTTTTTGGCATGACGACTGGCTTGCAACTGGACCGTTAGCTGCCAGGTTTCCATGACTTTTTGATCTTGCTCATAATAAAAATGCCACTCTTGTTGAGATATGGCTGGATGCTTCGGGATCTGGGAATGGTTGCTGGTTCCCTACCTTCAGAAGCACACTTTCGGAGCAGCATTTTTCTGAATTTATGGATTTACTGAACCTTATCCTCCCTTACAAACTTGATATCCATGCAAATGATGGCTGGTGCTGGTCTAGAGGTGATTTCAGCGTCAAGCAGGCCTACGGCATCCTACGTCCTCCTACTTCTCCCAAGGACAATGACATGTTAACTGATTGCCGACTAATCTGGAGAACTAAGGCCCCACTGAAAGTTAAAATCTTTGTTTGGCTTTTGCGCAGAAGACGTCTTCCCACGGCTTCTTATTGTTCTCGCTGGCTGATTGGGATGGCATCTAGTTGTAGGATGTGCAACAGCAACTCCCCGGAGGACACGGATCATCTATTCTTCAAATGTGACATCTCAAGAGAAGTATGGACCAAGGCCAGACTCGATTGGATTGCCAACAGATCTGAGCTTGATTTCTGGACTGCTTTCCGACGTGGCAGCAATTCTGGCTCAACTATTACCTATCGTTCACGAAGAAGCAGGGCTTTTCTCTTCGCACTACTCTGGGCTCTATGGCTACAGCGGAATAAACTAATCTTTCAAAATGAAAGATGTTATGTTGAGAATATTCTTAGCCATGCTTTTTTTATGCACAACGAGTGGTGTTCTCTCTGAAGTACTATTGTAATCTTTGAACCGATACCTGTTATCCAATAAAGGTTTTGGATGATTAACATTCTGGTTAATCATCCTTTTTCCCCTCAAAAAAAAAACCCGATATGGATAAAGCTTTTGATAGAGTGTCTTGGGATGTCATAACTCAAATATTAACTATCATGAATTTCACTGATCAATTCATTTTCTGGATCAAATCCTGTATTCAATATCCTCAATTTACATGTGTTATTAATGGATCATCATCACCTTATTTTAAGAGTCATAAGGGCATTAGGTAGGGAGACCCTCTCTCTCCTTATTTATATTAATATCTCAGGTGTTCTCCTCACTTCTTTCCGAATGGTTACATTAAACCCTTTAGATCAGGAAGTTTTTCTCTATCATTTGGCCTATGCAAATGATCTTTTAATCTGTATTGAAGCAACTGCCTCAATTGTAAAAGATTAAAAGATATTGTGGAACGATACAAAGCTCTCACAAACCAAAAGATAAACTTAGACAAGTCTGCTTTCTACCTTCCCCCAAAGTTTAATTCTAGAAGAAGGGAAAATCTAAAATGTATCCTGGAACTCAATAATGGGTCTTTCCCTTTTCTATATGTTGGGGTGCCCATTTCTTATAAATCTCTAAACAAATCGCAGGTACCTCATATTTCCGATAAGGTATCTGGGAGGCTAGCAGGGTGGAAGATGAAAACCTTATCTCAAGCAGGAAGAACAACACAAATCAACTCAACTCTAAGCACGATTCCTAATTGTTCCCTCAATTCAGTTTATCTATCCTCTGACTTATTCAGTCATTAGAAAAGCTCTCATGTAGCTTTCTATGGGCATCAAATGGGGAGAGGAAATGTTTACACTTAATTAACTGGCAAACGTTCAATTGCATAAGCATGTGGGCGGTCTTGGGGTAAAGAATTTACAGTATTTAAGAGATGCTTTGTTAGCAAAAAGACATCTAGCTATTTTGAACCATAAACCTCAATCTTCTGTGGAAATAGTAATTAGCAAATATGGCTCCCCACATCCCTGGTATACTTCCACAACCCAGCCAAATAATTTGGCCTGGAGTTGGAGATTAATGTTGCAATCCTTAAACAATATTAAACTAGGACTTCGAAAAACTCATTCGTGATGGGAAAAATACTGATGTCTTTGTTGATCCTTGGATTTCTAATATACGTCTTTGTTACAAGCCTACTTTTGTGAACATGGATAACAATTTAATATCACTCAAAGTTGCTGACTTTATAACAAATGCTACCTGAAATGTCTCTCTTTTGTCTCTATTTTTTCCCTTGCATTATTTCTCGGATTTTAGCAATTAATTTGCTTGCTTCCCCCTATGAAAATTCGTGGATTTGGGCTCCTGAGCCTTCAGGCATGCCCCCAGCAAAATACAACAACAACAACAACAAAGCCTTATCCCACTAGGTGGGGTCGGCTACGACGCCATCGTTGATCCATGTTCATGAGATTCGACAGGGTTTTACGCTGGCTGTCGGGGCCTAACACAACCCTCCTCCTTTATCCGGGCTTGGGACCGGCTATAAAACATAGACGGTGTCTATAAATTAGCAGGACCCCTTGCTCTTGGCAGTCAACTGGATGGCCGGGACGGAAACCTATCTGGTGCATTAAGGTTCCCCCAAAGATGCACAATCTTTCTGTGGAAGCTTGCCCACTATCGCCTGCCCACATGAGATATGCTGCCAAAGTTTAATTTCCTCTCTTAATGCTGGTTGTACATTCTGCAACACCGCAACTGAAACCAATCAACGCCTTTTCTTTGCCTGCCCTTTCTTTGCCCAGGTGTGGAACATCTTTTGGGCGAAATCAAGTTTTACTTTATCTTACTTGCATTCTTAGTCAAATGGTGATTGGATACTTGAGGGGGACTCTCTTGATTCTCTCACACGCCCTAAGATGTTAACACTCTTTGCCTTGTGGCTTTGGGTAATTTGGCACGCTAGGAATGATGCTCATTTTAATCCTCCTTGGCAACCTCGACTGATATAGGAAAGAGCTTTGGCTAGCTATCATGAATATCACTCTCTCCATTATTGTGAGGGGATTCCCCATTCGAATCATCCTTTGGTTCTATCAGAGCCTCCGCCTTGCCACTAGTTCAAGATGAACTCGGACGGCTCCTTTGTGAAGCAATGGCAATGTGGGTGCAGGCTATGTGGTCAGGTCTACTAATGCAAGCTTTGTTTTTGCAAGTGCCCAATTCTTTCAGGGTTCTTCGGTGCTGGAGGTAGAGGCTAATGAGTCTGCGCGATGGATTGCGTAGATGTATGGCTAAGGGATTGCAGAAAGTTCAAGCTGAATCAGATTAGGCTATTTTGTTCTCTTTAGTTAATCGGCAGCAACAAGCACATTGGAGAATCAGAGCTATCATTGAGGACATCTGAAGAATCATTCCTTTTTTGAAGAATTTAATTGTAACCATATAAACAGATTGGCAAATACTACTGCTCATTTTTTGACCTCTTATACGAGGTAATCGCCTTGCGATATATTTTGCGAAGATGGGCCCCCTGATGGCCTTCTTCATTTTTTGCATGCGGATTCTCAAGTAAAAGTTATTAACATCTAAGCATATTTCTCTTTTTCAAAAAAAAAAATCGCCCAATAAAGCTCATGCTCTTCAGTTTTCTAGTTGCTGTCTTTGGAAATTTCTCCAATGTCCACAGCCAACCTATAGTTATTCAAATTGATTATGCAGGAGCAAAATAACATATTTGAAAATGAAGGGACATGGATAACTATGCAGGAGCAACCATAATGTTTTCTCATGAAAAGTATTTGTCAGAGAAAAGCTGAAATAACATGAGTGGCTTGATGAAACACTTTGTAGCAAGACGGTATTGAGGATGAGAGCCCCGTATGGACTTTTTTTTAGGGGAGCCCCATATGGACTTGTAGAGCCCCATATGTGTTTCCATTTTTTTTTCTCTCTTTTCAACTTCGAGGTTGGGTCATGGCGTAGCGACAAGTAGCAAGGAACAAAAGCCTCGATGATAGCAGCAATGCAAAATTGGAACAAACTACAGCAAGTTGCTGAAAATTACCAGATTTTTGCAATCTCGATGCCTTCTGGAAAAAGACCACCACTACACAAAAAAATAATTGTATCAGAATTTAAGAAATGAGTAATATAAAGATAGGATGTTATTCAGCAAAACAACGACTTATTGTTCTTTCTTCCAAAAAGGGAAAAAGATAGTGACCTATTGTTACGGAGATCTAGTACGAAGGATTTGACACCATTGCTTCTCATTTTCTCAATGGCATCCTTAACTGCTCCTGAAAGAAAATTGGAGAAGTCAAATGCAACACTTACTTTTCCTCATGGAAAAAGCCCCCATATCAATTACCAGCACACATTTTTTAAAGAGAGAAAAAAAACAACAATAGCGAGAAGACCCTTTCAGGTTCACAAATCATCTTCACAAATTTAATCCTTTTATTTAGGAGAAAAAGGATGACCACCAGGATTGTGGTTGTCATCCATATATATTACACATATCTAATCTTAAAAATCTTTTTTTTTTTAGAGGAAAAAGGATGAGCACCAAGTTAGGGTGTCATCCATAGATATATATTATTATGATAAGAAAAATGTACAAGTGTAAGCTCTCAAAGCGAGAGCGGCAAAAATCAGGAAGTGTACCGCCACTACACAAAACCACACTCCCGAATAAGAAAAGAGCTATGGCATACAATAGTTGTTACGAGTTTTCAGTCATTAATTAATTTAGCAATATTGCAGATTTTTAGAACATTATACATATCCCATGGATATTTGATGTCATGCCAAATCATGAAAATAACAAAGTAGTCTTGAACTCTCCTTTAAAAAAAAGAAAAAGAAACATATTGAACTAAAAAAATCAAGCAGAAAACTAACCTGAAGCATTCTGATTAAAAGATGTCAGCTTTATATACCCAATCTTGGAATTATCAATTCCTGATCTTGTAATCTCGCAAACCCTAGACTTGACTGGATTTAAGGTGACCTTTTCTCGCCTAATCACAAGCTTAAAATATCAGCAATGTGGAGACTAGTGTACTTGTTGAAAGCAAAACTTGATAATAGTCAAACAGAAAAGTCAGGACATGCAAATGATTAGATATGTAATCAAACAATTACCCCAGGACCATATCTTTGATCTGAGTTCCCTTGCGAATGGATAATTTCACAGAGCTCCCTTCAGTTCCTCTGCAAAGAAGACATTCATGAGCAAATACAACAGACAGAAAAATGAATAGGCAGAAATAATTGATTGGACAGAAATTCACGATTGAGCACAGATCAGAACAAATTAACTTACCAATGGTAAAGTTAAATATACAAGAAATATTAAGTCTCTAGTGCAACAGTGTTATGAATATGAACAATATTATGAAATGCATTGCACTTAGAAATCTAATAATATCCAGCATATTTCAAATTTCCATATAAAATTCCAGATATGGAAAATACAATTTTTTTTTACAATTTCTCATATGCATAGTTCTGAAGATGGGTTTAAAATTTGAATTCGCAGATTTAAAATTTGAATTCGCAGATAGGATTAGTCTTTCACACAATATTTTTTGAGGAGATCTTTCACACAATATTAATAAAATAGTTTATTTGAATTCATATACGTATATTACTCTATGGAAACATATCAATCATGCACATACAGGACCATTGAGAAGCATGTGTCATATTATGTGCCCTCAAAACAACATCATATTTATGTATGCAATTCATATTGTAAGCATCAGTTTCTGGAATAAATACTACACATTTTGGAAATGGACTCAATGGAAATGCAAAAGGTTTGACACGCATGGTAGTTATCAGTGAAAGAAAGAAAATAATAATGTGTATAGCTCTCCCCTGCACACCAAACAATCAAAATGGAGAACCAAAAAGAAAAAAACAAGAACACAAACAAAACAAACAGACAAAAAAGAAATAAGAAGACAAACACATAAAACAGCAAGAAGAAAAATGTAAACAACAACAAACTAAAAAGTTATTCTCACTTCTGGTAGTGTATTAAAAGGCAATAACAATTTCTGTGAGATAACTTGAACTATTAAAGAATTTGCATGGTTAGAAGGTATAAGAGGACGCAATAGGGGGACATTGCCAAATTGACAATTTCATCCATAAAAGAATTTGAACTTAGTGTTTTCTCAAAAGAAAAAAATAGTGTGTAAAGAGAAATTAGCAAATACACCTTTTTCAGAACTGAAGTCTAGTGACAAGCAACTCAAATCGAGGCAAAAGGTAGATTCTCACTGTAGCCTTGTTGCAGCATCATATATGTCCATGGCTTCTGTACTTGCATCATCAATTGCCAAGATGACATCTCCAGGTAGAATTCCAGCTCTGTCAGCAGGTCCTCCTGGAGATGCCGAAACCACAACAAGCCCTGTGACTGAGTCGTTAAGTGCTAACGGATAGCCAATTGACAAGCCTACACCTGTAAGGGCACCTTGCGTGCCAGACTGCCTTCAAAGAAGATTGTCACCAGTTTCAAAATAAAGCTCATACCTAATGTCGTAAATTGAAACATCATGAAATGAAGAGAGAATAAATTTGGTTCACATAAGGAACTAATAGTCAGTGAGTGGATTTGTGAGAAACATGAACTAAATAAGAGTCATACACGCAAACTCTTGAACTTTTCAGGCTCTAAAAACCTAGTGAAAGGGTCATCCAAAGTAGAGAGCATTTTCTTTATAGCCTCATCTGAAAAATAAAAACAAAAAGATAGTACCAAACTGTACAAATAGCTCTCCATTTATTCAGGAGCACAAAATTAGTCTAACATATTAATAATCTTAAGTTGATTTAGTAAGCAAAATAATGAGAAAAATACATGTCTCCTCTCGTGTATTCATAGGCTCGTTCCTAAGAGCATTCTCCCTGTAACGGAACCAACTTTGCCCATTGAATGTTTTGTCAACGTAAGCACGGTCCACAGTCCTCCATGCTTCAAGAAAAAGCAGATTTTCCTCTGTAAGTGCCCCTAAAATTAAGCCATGAACAAGGGAGTTAGAATTTGAAAGGTATATTGTTTCAGCAATAGCATTTCGGAATAAAGTACTTACATGACCTTGTCTTGTCAATACTCACAGACACTGTCGTGAGAAGCATCATTCCGACAACTAGCCGAATGATAATGTTAAAGACATTGAGCTTGAACATTCCTTGCCAACTACATCGCACAACATTGCCAAAGCCAACTAACATTGATAAACCACGAGAAGATAGAAGCCCAGATGCCCATGACATTGAAGAAAGTAACTTCCATTGTAAACACTCGAACTCTTCAACATCCTCAACTTGCTTATAACACTTTGCCTTTCCCATGGACCTCTGTGATAAACAATGAAAAGAGCTAGAAAAGTAGCCTATAGAATTGTAGCGCAAATCATAGACCAACCAAACCTGATATAAGAAGAATTCAAGATAAGTAGATACAAAGATTCATGTTAAGAAAAAGCAAAGCATAGAATAAAAACAGCAAAGATACATCATGACGACAATAACAGCAACAAAAAACATTCAACTTTTAGCAATTAATTCTTCAATGAAGCAGAACACCACATGAGGCAATCACAAATTTGATGCAATATGCAACATGAGGCAACGGAGTAGAAAAATGCAGACAAGAGTGTAGACTAATATGTAGCAAGGTCGTAGAATAAAAATGTTATCACGAGCTATGTATTCCAAGAAGCTACACATTGTAGATTCACAGACAACAAAGATTACAACACCATGTACATAGCTGCAAACAATGTAATGACACCCAATAACTCAAACAGTTCACAACAACAACAACAACAAAGCCTTATCCCACTAGGTGGGGTCGGCTACATGGATCTTACGACGTCATTCCGCTCTATTAGTAACCAAACCTTTCGGTATGTTATTCACCAATAGATCTTGCTCTATTAGTTCGCCAAGTGTCCGCCTTGGCCTCCCTCTCCCTCTTTTAATCGGACTCCAGATTATTTGATCTACTCTTCTTACTGGCGCATCTAATGGAGACCAAACCATCTCAAACGATTCTCTACCATTTTCTAACTAATAGGAGCCACTCCGACTCGTTCACGTATATGGTCATTCCTAATCTTATCTAATCTTGTATGACCACACATCCATCTCAACATCCTCATTTCGGCTACCCCCACTTTACGTTCATGTTGTCCCTTCATAGCCCAACATTCACTACCATATAACACTGTTGGCCTTATAGCAGTACGATAGAATTTTCCTTTAACTTTATTGGGTACTTTTCTATCACAAAGAACTCCAGTGGCTTTCCTCCACTTACACCAACCAGCTTGAATTCTAAAGTTTAGAACCATTTAACCTAATCTCTTTACTTCCCTCTCCTACCCATCTAGTTTCTTGCAAGCATAAGATACTAATCTTACGCTGGTCCATTACTTGTGTCACATCGAGGCGCTTCCCATTCAATGTCCCAATGTTCCAAGAACCTAATCTGACCTTAGTCTCATGAACTAGCTTCTTTAACCGCCTCCGTCCATTAGAGTGCGGTAGCCCTTGCTCATTTAACACTGCATTCAGGCGAGGATGCAGCGGCTCTTGCTCTCTTATCGCTGTACCCGAGCTGTACAGCGCGTTACTTACGGGTAACGACCTAGCATTAACACAATATATTCGTTGATCCATGTTCATAAGATTCGACAGGATTTTATGCTGGCTGTCAGGGCCTAACACAACCCTCCTCCTTTATCCGGGCTTGGGACCGGCTATAAAATATAGGCGGAGTTAACTCAAACAGTTCACAATTAAATCAAAATATTGCAACAGTGAAACCAAGAAAAGATACAGCAGATAAAAGACACAACAGAGAGTGGGGAAAAAGGGGGTGGAGACAGAGGTACGAATTTTTCTGTGGGATTCTTGATAAGGCTTGGTCTAGAACAAGGGCGATGGGAGCGGCAGCCATGTTTTTTTTCGAGCCGACCAGAGGAGACGATGAGGGGAAGAGGCGTCGGAGATGCAGCAGTAAAGCAGCCAATACCAGCATCATCTGCTGAGGCCCTCAATCAAATGGATGGAGAGAGAGAGAGATGGTGTGAAGAAACCGATAGTGGAAATTGTGAAGATTGATTGAAGACCAAGACATGTGTTGTGTTTGCGGACAATAATATGCTATTCCTGAAAACCTTTTCCTCAGTAAAAATTATAAAAGTTATATATATAGTGTGTGTGTGTGTATATATATACTATATATATATATATATATATATATATATATGTTGAGAAACATGTTTTCTATTATTATTCACCAAACACTAGTGCCTCCTTATTTATAATAAAAGTAGGCAATACAAGAAAGGAGAATATGTTTAAATATTACTCCAAAATATCAGGGATATTATTTTAGAAAATCTGGGATACTAATCCTGAATAATATTACAAAGAGATGCAAAGATATGGAAAAATATGCAAATCATATCTCAACAATATATATATGTTTATATACAAAGAAGTACAATTATGGACATTATATTACTCATATTTTTCTTTGTTTTTTTCTTGCCACTATTTTATTTTCGATAACATCTTTGTATATTTCAAGAAAATGGTAATCGACTGAAAAATGTAAAGGGATGTCCAGATGTTATAATTGTCCAAGCATATTTTGAAACTTTTTTTCTTCTGAAATACTATAGAAAATTTTGTGTGCATAAGATTAATAATAAATTGTATATAATTGGAAAACTATTTTCAGACTTTATATGTTTGTTTTAAAGTTAAAGGACCTCTCATGTGATTTATTAAACATAATAAAGAGTGCCCAATTGGAGTTTATCTCATGTGATTCTCTCCAGAGTTTATAGGGCGCGGTGGGCTCCGCACGCTGACACCTCCTGTGTTCTATGTGGGGAGGCAAAGGAGGACGTTACACATCTTTTCTTCGGCTGTCGGGTGTCCCGGGAGGTGTGGTCCCGGACGACCATTTGTGGCGATGCTCCCCTGACGGCGGCAGATTTCTGGCAGGACGCGAGGAGGATTGGCAGACAGAGTTTGGATTGGAGACGTCCTGTGGCGACTTTTCTTGCCGGTGCCTGGGCCATCTGGCTCCGGCGCAACCGTGTCATTTTTTGTGGGGAGAGTGTTCAGGTGGATAGTATTGTACATCATATATCTTACCTTCTTTGGGAGTGGGGTTTTGGCTAACACCTTTTGTCTTCTTTTCTTGCTCTCCACTGGAGAGTGCTCTTGTGTATATGATGATCTCTTTTGAGGATATATATATACCTGGATGACAACATAAGTGGTGGTCATCATTTCCCTTCTCAAAAAAAAATAAAGAGTGCCCAATTAGCAGAGAAAGGTGAAGTCGCAAAAGGGACAACACAAAAATGCAGCCCGCTAATATTACAACCTTTTTTTTAGAGGGTAATATTACAACTTTAGAAGATAACTAATTCTATAATTACTCGGTGCTTAATTAAAGGTTTCTTACTATCCTTGTTCTAAACATTTTTATTTTTAGTTTTTTTAGATTGAATATTAACGTTTACTTTTCAGTTCATGGGAATTATGAAGCAAAGTGGAAAGGTATTCTTCCGACATAATTCCAAACATCAAATTCTTTTGTTTTAATAATTTTTTCAACTATATACGTACAAGAACCAGGTTTATAAATGAACTTTGATTCAAGTAAAAGGCAAATGACCTCTATGTGCACGTATTATGCATATAGACACCATCAGCACCTGGCATGTATTTTCAGAGAATCAATAACTTAATGGATATCGTTGAGCCAACCACAGTAAATAGTAAACTGTGTAATGTCTTGAATGACACAAAGCAAACTTAGAATGAAAAGCATATAAGGTCATATACTTCTATCAACCTCCCACTTGACCTATAAAAACATAATATTAAAGGAAACAATCTGCATTCATGATATTGAATTGGCCCTCAAATATTACTAAAATCATGGATCCTACTAAACAGAATAGAAAAGAAAATTCTCCAAAAGCACCCTATACAAGCGCAAACATGCCAACAATTTCTGTAGCATTCCCTCACATCATATTAACAATGTCAAAAGAGGTACTCTGACCATTGAAGTTGAACATGAGCATGTTTCCAACTACTGAAATACGGTATTATCAGTCCGATAGATGCTGGAAATTTTATTTGAAAGATTATATGCTGGAAACTGTTACAGAAGTAATGTCTAGTCCATTGATAGACTAACTGCTTCATGCTTATGCATGCCAACAGTCAAAATATACCATAAAATCAAACAACGCAACCCAAGCTAAATCTTTAGTTAAGCATTAACACTGACAACCTACAAGTTCTAGAAAGAATGGGTCTAGGGTGGACTCAACATATCTGCTCCTATTCCAAAAGCACCAGATGGAAAAAAAATCGAGACAAAGAAATGCACGGAGGGAGGAAGCTTGATGTTCTTGGGTTAGTAGATTAAGCTGACAAGAAAATAGATTAAGCTGAGAAGAGATTTGTCAAAAGTAAGTCCAAGCTAATGCATTATATAATACCCCTAATGTAAAAAAGAAAGAAGGGGTATTGACCCATGACTCTTTAACCCAAGAAGCCCACTTAACTCAATGGCTTAAACCCACTTATTAATACCTAAATATAAAAGGAATAGATGATGCCTTAAAACCCATTCTTCTAACCCTCCCCATTAACCACCAGAACTCCCAATACCCTAAGGAACTTCCCGTTGCTGCAGCTTCAGAGCAAGAAGGAATAGAAGAGGAAAGGGAGCTACTGAGGCAAGAGAAGAGAAGAAGAAGATAGGAAATAGGGTTTGGATGTAAACCCTAGAAGGTATGTTCAAGGGAATCCACAACCCCATTTCTCCCTCAATGATAATTTTGTGAATGGTTTGAGGTGTTCAGAACAGCCGCGAATGCAGCGCGGCCTGTTTGTCACTTATAATTGGGACTAACTTTAGGGGGGATATTATAATAAAATTAGGTCGTCCCCAGTTCTAATTGCGATGCTTGGAAGTTACATCAACCGCAATATCAAATGAAATAAAATTCCACGCAATCCAACCCGCCCCATAGTTAAATAAAAAAGCCTCACACACTGAAAAAATACGACAACATCCGAGTTCGCCAACATTAGCTACCACTCCCGGGCCTTACCGAATTCACGTAACAAAAAGGAAGATCTTACGGAGCGGAAGCGAGAGGATCGATACATCAACCTTTCTCCTCCCAAAAGAGAGAAGAGATACAGCAGACAAAAAGAGACGACAGAAATTGGGCAAACAAATATAAAGAGAGAGAGAGAGAGAGACGAGGTGCGAATTTTAACTGTGGAATTCCTCGGCCTAGAACAAGAGCGGTGAAAGCAGCAGCCATGTTCGAGCCGACCGGAGGAGACGATGAGGGGAAGCAGCGTCGGAGATGCAGCAGCAACAACCAGCATCGTCGGCTGAGACCCTCAATCAAATGGCGGGGGAAGAGAGAGAGAGAGAGAGAGAGAGAGAGGGGAGAGGGCGAGGAAACGGAGGGTGGAAATTGTAGTGAACTGAAGATTGATCCAAGACCAAGAGGTCGTGTCTTGTGTTTGGGGACAATAAATAAAAGGGTAAAGTTCGGGTGACATGGAGCTGATGTGGAAGCCAGGTATCCAGTTTCCTTTTGGCTTTGGATTCTAAATATTATTATGAAAACAGTTATATCGGAAGAACAATTCTGAAAAAGACCAAATAAATTAGGCTAAAATAAGATCAACAAATGATATAATGATAAATTCTAAATTTTAACATTTAATTTAAACATGTCTATTTGTATTACGAAAAATAATACACCCAAAATTAAATCTGCTTTTGATGTTTAACTTCATTTCATTCTCAGTTGTTTGTTAAGGTTTCTTTTTTCAATTTAATCCTACTAAAATCGGGGCGTTTAATGTATTGCTATTAGCAATGAGCGTTACATTATTTATTAATTTTTTTAACGATTTAAATGATAAAAAATTATTAAGTAATTGTAGGTGTGAAGTTATTAAAAGGGTTTAATGTAGGTGTGAAGTTATTTTTGTGTAAAGCCACTTTACGGTTGTATTTGGCAGCAGAACAAAGGGTACCGAAGTTCACGTGATCAATGGTCGGAACATTTGTGTTCCGACTAAAAGTTCTTATTGAAGGCAAGAATGTTTCTCTTTTTTTCTGTTTCACGTCTTGTCAGCTGCAACACTTGACCCATTTTTTTTCTTTCATCTATTTTTAATTATTTTATAATATATGTATATATAATTTAGTATATATTAATACATTATTAATCATCTTATAAAATAAATTATTAAATGTTATTAATTAAAAATTATGAAATAATTAGTTCTTATAATTAATAAAAACTTTACTAATTAAACTATTCAATTATTTTTTAAAAAATTACAATATATTTGGATATACGTAAATTATAATATTATTAATATTTATAATATTTAATCAATATAAATATAAATAATATTAATAATATAATGATTTATGTAAATTACAATATTTATAACATATTCTTATTTATTATAATTTTATACCTCATAAATTAATAAAATATATTCTTAGTTCTTACTTTTTAACCAAACACCTACTAAAATTTATCTATCAAATTAACTATTTAAATCTCATCATTACACTTTTTTATCCAAACACCAACTCAAACTTTTCAATCAAATCAATTAGTTCTCGAACACTTACGGGAACTTGAAATCCCCAATTCAAACACAGCCTACATGTATTTTTTCTATTTTTTTATATCTTTCTTCATTAGATGATAATTGATAATAACAAAAATATGATTCAAATCATCAACAAAAATTATATTCATTTTTTTAAAATTTTATGACTTATGTACATTATTATCTTACAAACATTTCTTTTAACCTTTGGCGTTATAAAACTAATTTTGTTATTATCAATGAATCTTTAAACTATTGATGAAGAAATATATCGAAAAAATAAAAAAAAATGTGTAAAACCGCTTGACACGCACTTCACATGGAAAGCGTTTTACCCCTACATTAAATCCTTAATAAAAAAAAGTAATGCATATAAAAATTAGTTTCTTATAAATTATTTTTTCTACTTTTAGTTATTCTTATAAAAGTTTGATCTTAAATTAACTTTATTTTTTATATTTAATCTTCCAATTGCACATATATTTAAAAAATTATAAATCATTCAAATATGTGCATGATTTCAAAATTTGGCAAATGAAAATATAAATATGATAATGTAAAGTGGTATGCATAATTCATTGTCTACCTCTTGCGATAATGAATATTTTTTTCTCTAAAATCACCTTCAAGAATCATCATTTTTCCTTTAAATAGTTGGTTCAAATGAACCCCAAACCATCCGTGTAACGCTGGGTAAATAATCATTTAAAATTTAAAATGGATACTATAAGCAACAATCATTTGCTCAATGAGTGGAATAAAAGTAATAACATAGAGGAACAATACGAATGCATATAACATTAAATAATCACATTTTCCATATGATAAAATATTTAAAGCATCATATATTAACATAAATTATCAAATCATATGAATTTTCACATAAGTAAAAGTAACTCAAGATATCATCATTTTCATAATTAAACTCCACACATGTGTCATCGCACATACTCATTATGGGTCAATACGTATCCCTTATCATGTGTCATAGAGTTAAGCAGAACATCATAACTAGGAGTCTCGAATATGTAGAGTAAATCATGGGTCAATACCTATTCCTTCATGATTGTGTGTCAAACAGTTAAGTAGAGCTTCACAATCAAATGTCTCGGATACGCAGAGCAATCATGGGTCAATACATATCATTCATTATTGTGTGTCACACAATCATGATTATCAGATATGTTGAGCATATCATGGGTCAATACGTGCACGCAGAGCAGTCCCTAAAGAGTAAAGACATCCGATATACGCCCTAAAGGCTTTATGTATATTTGAATGCGGCCCCAAAGGCCTTTTTCATTCAGCATGATCAATATACACATGGAGTTTTATAATAGCAAAATGACATATCACCATCATATATTAATATCAAGTAAACTTATTTTAAATTTTTAAGCATTGTTCCCTGAAAATATTTTGATATAAGAAATACTCTATCTCATATGAAATCTTTAAAACATATCATAAATATCTTTCTTAACTCAAAGTATGTTTCAATAATAATACTAATAATAATCTTTGCTTGAATTAATATCATAAATAAAGGAAGTAATATATATATTTTTTTATGTTGTAAATTTACTCACTCACATTGTACTTTATCAGTTCAAGAAGGTTTATTAGATTTCCTCTTTTTTACTTGTACTTGATGTTTTCCTACAAGTAATAATGTCTTTTTACTTTCCAATTACAACAAAATAATATGTAATGCATGCTCATGATACATGAATACTTATGCATCCTAAAATGCATATAATCTTCTTTAATATCAATTTCTAACTTCAGGTATTTTTGTTCATAGGCTATTTCACAATTGAAATGTCTCAATCTTCCATAGCTTAAGTAGATATTATCTCAAGATTTCAAATTGAGTACTTGTCAATAAATAATTCATATCTTCTTAACCACATGGAAAAATCTTATGATTCCTGATTAATTAGGAACAAGACATAATAAGGTTTCAACCTCCAAATATCATTAACTAAGTCCAAGTGAGTAAGTCATAACATCCAAGACGATCTGACTTAGGGTTTGTGTCCTAGCAGACTGTATGTCACTGTCCACTTAATGAGATCATAATTTTCTTGAAAACTATACTTCCTTATTATTTTGTCATAAAAATTATATAATTTAACTCCTTGTACAACCTTATAACAAAAATAGTAATTCGGGTCATGATCTGTCCATGTCCTAGAATCTGATAGAAGAATCATCATGAAATAAAAAATTCATTTCTCCCAAAATACAAGTCCAAATAGGATAATTCCACCTTTCACCGAAACCCCTAGAATGTCTAATTAATCGTATCTAAGTTTCAAACCTTATATTCTAACATTGCCCTAATTTACAAATTAAACATGTATCAGACTCAAGATAGGATGAGTGACCAGAGAATTTAAGTGCATAACTTCCTCTATAAAACTTATTTTTAGATGATTCTATAGGCCATGGAAATCTAACTTCGAATAGATTAACCATATAAAATTTCATAATTTATGTTTCAGTAATCACGAAAGAAAGATCTTCTCAATAAGAAGGACAATTTTTGGATTAAGAACTTACCTTGAACAGCCTATGTTCCCAAATTTCTCTAGTCCAATTCGCTCGAGTTCTGCCTCTGACAATTTTTCCATGGTGAAAGGATAATATTAAGTGGCTTATGTCTCAGAATTTTTTGACATCATAAGGCAATTTGGAAAAATATGCCTTTAAGTATTTGTTCACGTCTGTTTCAGCTGCTTAGAACTTAAGTGATGACCAATCACAATTTTTTATTATAACTAAATATTTTAACCCTAATTAAGCTAACTTAATCATATTTAAATATATATATTATAGTATTTAGAAAATTTATAATTTATTCCTAATAACCTTATGTAATTACTTTATAAAGTTTATCGATACTTAAGTAATCATTATGCTCTAATCGAAATATTAATTACTAAATACAAATATCACTAAATGAACATCCAAAGTAATTTAATATGTTAATTAAATGCATGATTATGCAGAAATGATATTTGTAGAGCACGTTTCTAACAATTTCATTGTATAAAAGAGTCATTTCATATCCTGTGAACATGTTGTCGATTTTATCGATCATGATATGAGATCTATTGCTATATCCTTCATTGTCATTAGATCCAAAACTCTATAGATCGGATCTCATTGTCTCATTGCATAGATTAAATTCGAGGTTTAACCCTCTTTGATTTCGTTGATCACTTGATCTTTTGGCATTGATTATCTTCATTGTATACTTATTAATCAAGTCTCAATTTGAACGAAGATGAGAACCTAAGTAAAGATAAAAGCTTGAGTGCATAGGAGTTCAAGGCATATCATAGTATAATAGTGTTGGGACATAATTTCTCCCTATTGCACAATTCCTCCTCATTGTGTAACGAAAGAGGATATTCTCCCTTTTAGAGAGGATTATCATCGTGATGTGCAGAATCAATCACTAGTTGTTCATGAAGTACATGGCACCTTATTTTAACGAACACGCTAACTAGTGACATCGCATAGAAATATTAGAGATAGAGAAGTTGAACACAATAGTATTAAAATCTACCCAATGATTCAAAGCATAGTACAAAGCATACAAAGCATGACATATGACATTGAATTACAAAGTAATCCAGAGCATTAAATTGATTTATTCCAATGACCATAATCTTCATCTTGTATTATTATTGTTCTTCCACAATGATTTATTGCACTATCCCTACTCAATTTGATTTTACCTATAAACATCGCATTGATCTTTATCCATTGACAATCAGAATATTGATTCCTTCCATTGGACCTCAATAGTGTTTATCAGGAATTATTATCTTACTCATTGACATTGTATGATGAATCATTTGGAGCATTGTATTATATCTTGATTCACTCATAGCTTAGCCTTGATTCTTTTATTGATTTATTCCATTGATCTTATTTAGTGCATGGTGTTAATTCAGTCCACTAATGTTAATTGATTCTTATTTAAGCATGGTCTTGATTCATCTCTATAGATTATTGCATTCATGATTATACTAACCTCATGCTTCTTTATTGTTACTATTTATCCATATATTATGCCGCAAAATTCATAGGTTATTATTTATCATGTATTGATCTTGTAAGCAATCAGATTAATGAAGGATGAGCCCAAACGACTGACGCCGTTCGTGATGTTGATGTTCACATGGAGAGGTCTTAGGATACTGTATCGTTTCACTTTAACTATCATGCCGTAGATATTTCCTTAGACTACTGACTTAGCATATGATGATTTTGACATTATGATTCATATTAAATATTCTATTAGACTTCCACATTTATTTATGAAAAAAGTGATAGTTCTTTTAAGTCTTCGGCTTAATTAATGTTTTAGTCAAAGTTAATATTTTAATCAGAGCATTGCATAGTTTGCAAAGGCGATTTGGAAGCGTTACAGTTCGTATAAAAAGTTTTAAGAAAATATTTATGCACAATTTATGTGACTTTTCAAATGATTACTTTTGTCTTACCGGCCAATTGGATTAAATCTGAAGCACATACCTATTAGTAAAAAAGATAGCAATTTTATTTTATTTCTTAAAGAGACGGATTAGTCTCTACACACAAACACATGGATGAACTCTTATATATTTACCTCTCAATTATTTCTTATAAGCATCTTTAACTTTTAAACTTGTAAATTCAATCATTCTTATGCATCAACCAAAAATTGCTAAAATTATTTCATATATAATAAGGTTTCAGAATCATAGTTCTTCTTGATTTTCTTAAAAATTCTCTCTTGGTAGTATAATGTCTTCCTCCAATTGATTCAATATTTTGTCTAAAGAAATATCCTTGTTGATCTTCGGCATTTGGACAATGGAAAAAAAT
Organism: Pontederia crassipes; assembly: GCA_030549335.1. Classification (NCBI taxonomy): domain Eukaryota; kingdom Viridiplantae; phylum Streptophyta; class Magnoliopsida; order Commelinales; family Pontederiaceae; genus Pontederia; species Pontederia crassipes. The sequence continues at coordinate 12,645,628 of CM060187.1, forward strand.
ATTGTAAGCTTGAATAAGAAACATGAAAAATGTATTATTTATCCAAAAAGAAGAATATTTATATACTCAAATTGAAATTAATTTTACTAAAATAAGAATCCTATTCTATCTTTATTTATATATAGGTGTAGTACTCTCACTTTTACTTAAACTTAATATTTGAACTTAATTCTTAGAAATATTGAAATTAAAAATAATATTTCATTACTACTACTAGTTAAATTATATTTGAAAATGATAATATAGAAATTCACTCGTCATCTTATTCAAGATATTTTCGAAGAAATTTCACATGCACAAAGATTCATACTCATATTATATGATCCTAGGAAGATTTGAAAACATATTATGACTCAAAATTCGTGTTTGACAAGGTCAAAATTTCATATTTATTTCAAATCCGAATTTACTTATTTTACGTAGAAAAGCTTTTTGTTTCATGTCAACATGAACCCCTATAAATAAAGCCTTTCTACATCCAGAGGAAAGAATGCTAGGGCTTGCAACCTATTTTATGAAGTCAAGATCGCGGGACGGCTCAAAAGGCACTACAAGAAAGTCAAAGAATAGTGACCCAATGAACTTGTCGTTAATGTGGCGCTATTGGGTCTCTGGACGTTATAGCATCACCTTAGTGTCCAAATAGCGCCGACAATCGGTGGCTATTGGCGTCGCAATAGAGCCAACAATGGTGGAGACGCTAATAGCGCCAACAGTAGATGCTATCGCAACGTTACAAAAATGCGTGGTGTCCGACTAGGAGTAGTAGACAGACATCGCTAAGGCAACGCTAAAGTAGCGCTACAGAGGAGTCGCTACACCGGCGCTCAAGAGACGCTAATGTTATGCATTAGTTGACGCTATTTCGGCACTTATGTGAAGCCAACATCACGTTTGTTGCGTCTCCAATAAGACTCTAACGTGACGTTAAAGACGATATATTTAATATAGAGTCGACTATGTGGGCAACGCTAATGTGACGCTATGGAGGTACTAATTGCAGATTTTTTTGACCCATTATAGCCATATTTATTTCCCTTCCCACAGCATACAATTATATAATGCATATAAATGTATTAATGCATTGATATTCATCACAGGCATAATATGAAAGCATCATAGACACAGTATTTAAGATAAAAATATGAAAAGTAATAAACTGAACTAACAAACTATACGTATATCTAATAATAAGTCTATAAGTAACAAAAGTATAGTTTCTATCCATGGTTTGTTTCTATCTTAAGTTTGAGAGTTATTGTTATCGTTTCGGGCATTTGATCCCGACATGGTCGGTCCATTCCCTCACGGGGATTGATTTTGCGTTGGGATCAATCCCTGAATCGTCTGCAATAGCGGAGCCAACTATTGCGACAGCTGTTGCGACAACTGCTGCAATATCTGATCCGATAGTTGCTGTGATAGTTGTGTCATATCAGGTGCAGCGGATGAGCTCAGAGCATATGGGTCGCTTGCATATCCTTCGCTCCTCCTAGGTACCTGAGCGGCTGTGCCGAGGCCACGCAAGTATCCTCCTCGTGTCGTGTCGGTCACCTCCTCCCAAATAGCAGGGTCCTCTACGAAATAAAAAAATATACAATAATATAATATATAAGTTATATATAAAAAACACATAAATTAAAAACATGACATCCCTTTCAAGAAATATTACATGGTGGTTGAGTACTCTGATCATCTCCGTACTTTTAGCCATTTTCGCATTATACTTATCCTAAAAAATTTAAACATTGTGCATTTAAAAAATAGTGCACTAACGTCAAAAATCGAATGAATATGTGATGAGACTTACTAGAAGCCTACGAGCAGTGGACGTGACCAAGTCGTTGGTCTTTCGACTCTTATGCATGGCCTCGTAGACCACGTGAAAGTCCAAGGGACCGCCTTCTTTCTCCTCCTACAATAAAGTTTAAAATTTTATAAAATAAGTATAAGTAAAAAGTTTAATACATTGAAATTGTATATAAATTATCATGTGTCGTCGATGCTTGTCAAATCGCATCGACCCCCATATGTGGACGTGGACCTCGGGCTTCGAAAGTCAGTTAACTCTTGCCTTTTCCGACCTTCCTTTGGCATCGTTCATCCGTCTTTTATGAACATCAAATACTTAGACTTTCAAAAACTATAAATCTAATAAAAATAATTTAAAAGTAAACATACTTACCACTTCCTACCTAAGGACTCCCAAACCGAGCGTCTAATATGCCTTGGGCATCTTTGTATGCCCTGCTCCAAAGTGAGGTCGACGGACGTGACGACCTTGTGAAACTTGTATAATCGATTTCGGAGGTGTTTCGCAGCGACTTCCTCAAAAGCTCTCCGGATCGTCCCTAAACTAAGATCCGGATGAAACTAATTTGCCTCCTACACAATACGTTAAAACTTAGTAATTTTAAAATAATATAAAAAATTTATGTAACCTAAATAGAAGATCGTACCGTAAAGACTCGAAAGATGTCATCCCACACTTGAATTGTGACATCTTTACATGATCCTGCCCCTTCCGCCAAGTGGGAAAGAACGAGAGTGCTGACATCCCGCACTATACTAGTGGGTATGAAAATGGTCCTGCCAATTACAAAGAAAAATTAATTTTCATTGATAACCAAAACTATAACAAAATTTCTATAACTTATTTAACTTACGATCGAGCATTATTATTCACGGTGATCACCTCATTATCGTGTAATCCCTCTTCATCCGTCGAAGAGGAATCATCATCCGGTACAGCTGGGGTAAGCTAAGAAGATCTGACATCATCTACGTGCTCTAATAAAAAATAAATCATTAGTGTCATACCAAATTAAAGTAGTGATAATTGATATATGTACAATAATGTTCTCACCTTGAGTGATGTGTACCGCTGCATGATCCGCGGTAGTCCGCTCATCAGAATGTGACGAGCCAAGTACTTGTGCTATCGGTAGCGTAGCAATTGACATTATTAAAAAATGATTAATGTAATTAATTGAGAAATATAATGTCAATAATAATAAATATATCATCTGGGGTAAGATGTCGCTCGCCAACGTTAGAATGTGGTGAAGCGTCCGGTAATCTCAACGGTGAAGGTGGCATAATATCATCATAAGAAAATACATAAAATTTGTCTCCTATTTAAAATTATGGAATATATAGAAAATTACAAGAAAAATAACTAAAACTTTATTAAAAGTTACAAACTTAATAATTCTCAACAACGGCAAAATATTTGTCTCGTAGTTTCAATAACTCATCATTTGAAACTAACGAATTAATTTCTCGCTATAATTCTTTGAATTTCCTAAATTCATAGTTGTCAATTAATGAAATTATATAGCAACAATTAACTTTAAATTATATAACATATTAAAACAAATTGTCTTACTCAAGATATGATGTCACTTCACTACAATTTGCAAGGACATAATTCTCAACAACGGTGAGATCTCTGTCATTCAAGACAACTTTGTGTCCCGCACCAAGAAGCCGACATAGGTACTTGAAGATGGATAGAATATTCATGTTAATTTTTCTTTCACCACCATCATCGTTTCTTGGAACTTGGTATGTCATGATTGTTTATGTGGTTCAAAGTACTTTGAAGTGAAGTTTGACACCTTGATGTGAATTGTGTGGAGTATGATTTAGTTGACTGAATTATTGGTCTAAGAATAAAATGCAAAAGACTAAGTTTTAGACGTAGACTATGTAGAAGTGAAAACTGAAAAAGGTCTAGGCGTGGACTATGTAGGAATGAAAACTGAATAGGCATAGACTATGCACAACTAGAAAGTGAATAGAATTGAAAATGCAACAGAATGATGTATGGCCTAAACTCCTCACTTCACTAATATGCAAGTGCACAGATCAGAGTAGTAGATCCGAATGTCGTATTCACAGTAATTTGAAACTTAAAATTCACTAACTAATCTAGATTAATCCTAAATTCAGTTAACTCTTTTTTGTGTTTTTAAATGACTGATATAAGATGATACTAACAGATGTGAAATGTTCTCTTAGGAAACTGGTTCATCTAATATTCTGCTATGGATGGATTAGAACAACACAACAGTAATGATCATATGATTCAACCTATAAAAATTGCTTTCACAGTACACTAAAATATGAACTAATTATCATACTTTCATATGAATGATAGTTAAGTTGATTTAGAAAAGGGTTCAACTGATATTAGATTATCATGGATATGAAAATTCTCTTTCAAGCAGGCAAGTAGTCCACAAGTAACAACAATTACAAGATAAGATAACAATTCAGCTCACAACCAACACAGAACATAATCAGGTCCAAAACTAATGCTAACACTTTTGGTTTATCTCTAAACATCAAGGGAATCTATAATCAACTTCTCGATTGTCATTTAAATATGAGATTCACATTAACAAAAGCTAAATAGATGCATAAAAACTCACAACAATAGATAGAAATCAGGAAACAATATCAATGTTCTTAACTCATTTCTGAGTAAGAAAGAATCTGAAATCAACTTTTCAGTTGTCATTACAAAATAGGATTCACATTCATAAGACCAGATTCAAAACATTCGGAACTACACTAACATCAGTGATAAAATAAATATTGTTCCATCATCCATCCATAACAAAAATTAGACTACTACCCTATCCTAAGAGAGCTAAGATTTAGCTCCTCACTAGATGGTGAAATGAATACAAAATAAATGAGGAACAAAATAAAAAACATTCTAAAATATAGAAATAACATATTCAGCTTGAAATCTCTTCTTGGCTCCTTCTCCTTCCTTCAGCTCCAAGGTGCAGAATGTGGAGAATGGTGGAAGACCCATTTCTTCTCTTATAATCCCCTTTTATATGGCATTTCATCATCCTTTGATCCCAATCAGAAGCTTCTATTCCTTCTGATTTATGCCATCTGTCCTGATCCCCACTTCTTTTCAAAAAGATTCCTTTCTTGCTTTCGACAGCCTGCATTGTGGTCCCCCCTTCTTTTTCGACAAAGATGTGTGTCTTTTGTACTTGATTTAGTTGTTGAATTAGTAAGAACAGCAAGCATCAATTCTTTAAGTGAAAATTAAACAAATAAGGACTAAAACAACACATCAAAGAACACACGTGCAAATGTAACATAATATTATGTTGGAAAGATAAATGTAGGTATATTAATCATAATCATCAGCATATGAAAATTTTAGGGCTTATATGCACATGAATTAGAGTGAAAAGGAGCAGAATTATAGTATGATCAACTAGTGATCACATCTCCTCGATGAAATACGCTTCACATATGGAGCCTTCAATTTTCACCTTATTCTTCGCCTTCTTTTTTAAATATAACATGCACCTTTCAAAAGGATACATATATCAATACTGAATCAGACCTGCAACTTTTATTTCATATGAAAGATGTGCAATCAAGTGCTCCATCACATCAAACAAATAAGGTGAAAATATCTTCTCAGCCTTGCACACGGTAATCACAATAGAAGCCTCCAACCGAGAGGTCTTTTTGATGCACAAAGCTATTTAAAGAAAATAAATAACTTTATTAAAACTTTTTAGATGGCCTTTAGCAAAAGTTCTTTAAAGGCAATTGGAAGCAGCTTTTGTATAAAAATATGACAATCATGACTCTTCATCCCTGTATCCTCCCATTGTCCAGGTTATAAGAACGAGATATGTTTGATACATATCCGTCGGGAAATTTCAATTGCTTGATCCATTCGAAAACCACTTTTTTTATCATTGCTCAAGACATAAGTAGCTTTTGACTTTTTGCATTTACCATTTTGAAGATGAATGATATCTAGTTCTGGTATTTTGCATATTAATTTCATGTTTTCGCGCGCCTATATGCTATCTTTTGTTCTTCCTTTAACATCCATAATAGTGTTGAAGATGTTGTCAAATATGTTCTTCTCCACATGCATGACGTCCAAGTTATGACTGATCACTAGTTGATCATATTAGGTTTTTATCCCATTTTCCATTCATTTCACCCATATAGAGCCCTTATTTTGCCTAACTTTTGGCCAATTATGCTTGGAATGAAATGGATTGTGATAACCAGCTGATCGTTCTCATTTTACACTTAATTCCATGTGCATTGAGCTTCTGAATTGCTAAAATCCATAAATATATCAATTCTATAACAAGTTATCATTTTTTGGACAAGTTATCATTCCAATGTGCAAAGTTATCATTATTTTAATTGAGCTAATTTTTAGTGATTATCTTACCCTAAATCCCTTGCCATTATGAATTAATCATATTTGGGTAATCATATTTCAACTTGTGCAAAGTTATCATTCAATTTCACAAATTATCATTTTTGGTGTCAAGTTATCATTTTTAGGGCAAAATTGTCATTTCGATGTGCATGGTTATCATTTATGCATAAAAGCATTAGGCAATCATTAAATTACTGTCCTAACTCCTTGCTGCTCTGATTTGATCACATTTGGATAACCACAATTAATTTTACAATAAGTTATCACTTTATGACAACAAGTTATCATTCCGGGTCACCCAAGTTATCATTACTATGAAATCTTATCCACATTTGATAATTGACCTCATTTACTTGCCACCCTAATTCCTTTGATGCCTTCAATGCTCTGAACTACTCATACTTGGACAATTTTCATGATATATGCAAAGTTACCATTCCGAGCTTTAAAGTTATCATTTTTTAATTATGGATTCCATTCCTGCACAACATCAAATCCCATTTGATAATAGAGCTGATAATTGTTATTGTCCTAATCCTTATTTGTTAAAATCTCATTCAAGGACTTTGATGCTTGTTATTTTGGCCTTTCTAGCAGAGAAAAGAAGGCTGCATAAGATGAAAAAGGAGGGGGGGGGGCCACTTGCTTTTTTGCTGTCAAAAAAGCTGGCACCTGTTGATATTTTCTGGATATGACACATGGCACAATCAGGGAGTGATGGAAGCTTCTTATCTACATTCAAGGGTGATGAAAGGACATATATAAGTTGAGAAACCAGAAGGAAGAAGGGGGGTTGGACATTGCAAGGGTTTCTGCAGGAAGGAGCTAGAGGAAAGGAGCTGAAGTGCTACAACATCCAGATTCTTGTCGACAGCCTATCCATTGATTTCAGGATGCTTTGTATCAGCATTATTATTTGTCTTGCATCAATGTTTGTAACTATAATGAGCAAAATCCTAATTCTTCTAGGATAGGGTAGTAATCTGGTTTAATTGTGGATGGATTATGAACATTTCTGATTTCCCAATGCCAAGTTTCTAGGTCCAATCATAATTAGAAATCTGATTCATATTTTCTGAAATCTATTTTTCCTAAATCTCCACTGATATCTAATTGTCTGATTTCTGATTCATGAAATCTGCTATCATTGTAAAACCCCTCATTCCATTAGCTGCTGAGAGGTAGATTATGTGGGTTTTTCTTATTCAGAAATGTATTAAGAGGCAATGATAGCACCCTTGAGTTAAATATGTGGAAACATGCTGTTAAGTGAAATCTGTTTTGAATTTGGGTTCTGATTTTTATGGAATCTGCTCTATCATTGTGGAATCCCAATCTTATAGACAACTGAGAGGTTGATTTCTGATTTCCTTCTTGTTCAGAGATGAATTAAGATGCAATGATAATTCTTAGACTCTAATAAGTGATTATGTGTTCAAAGTATCCAAGTTAACTAATGATAATGTGGATTTTACTTTATTTGCAGTTGAGAGGCTGATTAAAAATCCACTTGTTATTTAGAGATAAACCAAGAAGTATTAGAATTAGGATTGGATTTATTATATTTCTGATTGGTTGATGTATGAATGTGGGTTTGATTGTGGTACCAAACTGATATTGCTAAAGTCTGAAAGGAAATGGCAAAATCAATAAGATTCTAAACTTGTGCCTAATGACAACTCGATAACAGTGAGGATCCTTATCCAATTCAACCTGGCTAACATTAATATGATAATATAATGATTATTTCTGGATTAAATGAGCTGTGAGAGCAGCCAATTTTCAGGTTGAATCAGATTTGAATTTTAAATTTGATAACTTGTTCCATTCCATCCATAATTGAACTAGATGAACCCCAATTCTTAGGAGAACATTCCTCATTTATAGATAATCTCTTTTAGCCCTTAGTCTAGCATTTATAATTCAGTTCAGATAAATTTTTAAAAGTCCAAAAATAGTTATCCTTTTTGCCATAATTAAAAATATGTTTTTACTTTCCTTCAATTTTCTAAATTTGTAACTTTAGTTATGGCTAGTCTAGATTATTTTAGGGAGTCTTTGGCTTCAAATCACTGTGGATACGACATTTGGGTCCATTACAATTGACCTGTACACTTGCAGTAGAGAGTGAGTTAGGGAGTTAAATCAAAAATTGAAAAATCCCAAATTTAACCACAAAATCAGCAAGTTATCACTACACTCTTAAAAATTACTATCAAGTTTTTGGTGTCGTTGCCGGGGATTTGAGGCCAATTAGATTAACTTATATAGTTTAGATTAGTTTTAAACTAGTTATCAGTTCATTTATTAGCTCAATTTTCAGTTTTTACAAGTTATCATTCTAAATTTTTCATTTTTGTCCAGTTTTGTTTCTTTTCTGAGTTTGATACTTCTGAATTCATTTATGCAGGATTTGGATTATCAAGAGGACCATTATCAATCAGATCCTGAACCTGAAAGGAGATTCTTGAGGAGGAGATTGCAAAGGCTAGAGGTAAGAAGAAGAATTTTTGAAGAGGAAGAAGAAGAAGAGGCTAACATGGCTGCACCAAGGACACTCAAGTATTGCTATTCACCTAACAATGTCAGAAATCAACAAGGGGATGGAGTCCTAGCACCTACTGTCAATTTTGAAGTGAATCCAGCAATGGTCACAATGATAAGGCAATACCAATTTGCAAGATTAGGGAATGAGGATCCAGCTTCACACCTTGACAATTTCAAAGAAATCTACAGCACTGTCCACTTCAATAATACCCCTATGGATGCTGTCTACATGAGGCTATTTTTTTTCTCACTCAAGGACAAGGCCAAGACTTGGTACAAGACCCTCAAACCTGAAGAGATTGCCACTTGGGAGTCTATAATTCAATTGTTTCTAACTGAATTCTTTCCACCTAGCAAAACTGACAACTATAGGGATCAAATTGTTAGATTTTATCAATTGGATCAAGAGAACATATGTGATGCATGGCAAAGACTCCAGAGCTTGCTGAGGGCATGTCCACACCATGGGTTTGAAAAATGGCAATTGGTTAACTGCTTCCACAAGGGATTGAACTATCCATCCAAAGTGGCATTGTACACTGCTGTAGGAGGAATTTTTGCATCCAAAAATATTGATTAGGCTTACCAGTTAATTGAGAACATTGCCAAGAACCACCATTTCGTCACTCATGATAGGACAAGGAGGCCATCAAATGATAATCAAGTCAATAACATTGCTGTCCAGATTGAAGAAGGATTACAAAAGGCCTTGGAGAAGCAGAATTTGTCAACTAAAGTGGGAAAGGCTTCCAATTCTAAATCTAGGTGTGATGTATGTGGAAACCAATGCCATGTCATTGAGAGTTGCAATCTGATAATGCATCAATATGAACAATATGTAGATCAAGTGAATGCTATAGGGAATTATGGAGTGAAGCCCCCTGCTGAGTTCTATACTCCAGAAAATAAGAACCATCCATACTTCTCCTACAAGGCAAATCACTACCAAGGGCCACCCATACAGAATTCTAATTGGCAACCCAAGATTTTGTCAAGGAACCAACCACCTCCATATCAAAATCAACCCTCAACTACCCCAATGCAAAGATCTCCATATGAGCAGCCACCACAAGCTCAAACCACTCAATTCTCAAAAATGAAGGAGTTGCGACAATAAATTCTGAAGAAACAAGAGAACCAAGAGGAGGCAATGCAAAAAGTAACTTCTGGATATGAATCCTTAAGTGCCAACCAGAAGTTGCTTGAGAGCCAAATTACCCAACAAGCTAGCACTTCAACCAGACCACCTATGTTTCTCCCTGGACAATCAGAAATGAATTATAAGGAGCAAGTTCAGACTGTCCAACTCAGAAGTGGAAGGATTGTTGAAGAACCAATGAAGAAAGTTGAGGACAATTCAACCAAGACAGATTCAAAACCTGTTGAAGAGCCATCTGAAGAGGTTGTGGTGGAAAATCAGAACAAGCACCCTCAAAATGAAGTCAAGACCAGAATTTTTGATAAAGTGCATTTCCCTCAAAGATTAGTCAAGGCAAGGCATGACCAACAATATGGAAGATTCTTGGAAATTTTGAAGAAATTGTATATCAATGTGCCATTTGTGGAGGCAATTCAGGAGATGCCCTCATATGCCAAGTTTCTAAAAGAGATCCTGACCAAGAAAAGGAGAATCATGGAGCATGAGACCATAGCTTTGACTGAGGAGACTTCTGCAATTATCCAAAATAAGTTGCCTTCCAAGCTAAAGGATCCAGGAAGCTTCTCCATTCCTTGTGAGATTGAGAATAGAAAAATTCAGAAGGCAATGTGTGATTTGGGTGCAATAGTGAGTGTAAGCCCTTTATCACTTTGTAGAAAGCTAGAAGTTGGAGATATGAAGCCTACCAACATGTCCTTGTAGCTAGCTGACAGATCCATCAAGTATCCACATGGAATTATTGAAGACATACCGCTCAAAGTTGGAAAATTCTATATTCCTGTGGACTTTGTGGTGCTTGACATGGATGAGGACCTGAACACCCCAATTCTTCTAGGCAGACTCTTCCTAGCCACTGCAGGAGCTATCATAGATGTTAAGGAGGGTAGATTGACATTCCAAATTGGAGAGGATAAGATAAAATTCAATTTAGCACAAGTTATCAGTAGGCCAAATTTTCAGGAAAGTGATTTTGAAGATGGGCAACTAGATCAGATTGTACAACAAGTTTCTGCAATAATTCCCATTGAAGGCCCCTTGCAAAAGTGCCTAATGTTTGATCACTTGAATGAACTAGAAGATCCAGAGGCTAAGGCATGCCAATCTAAGCTGAATTCATTCAAATCAGTGAGAAAATCTGAAATTTAGAATGAGGTGCAGGAGGTTATCACTACTGAACTCCAACCCAATCCAACTCAAGACAATCCTTCTAAATTGGAGCTCAAGCCTCTCTCTAGCAACCTAAAATATGAATTCTTGGGAGAGAATTCCACATTTCCAGTAATTATCAATGCCAATTTGCCTAAAGAACAAGTTCAGGAGTCGCTGAAGAGATTGAAGCTGTACAGGGAGGTAATAGGCTATTCAATTGAAGACATTAAGGGTATTAATCCCTCAATTTGCATGCACATGATTCATATGGAGGACAACTACAAGCCTTCAATTGAATGCCAAAGAAAACTTAATCCAATGATGAAGGAGGTTGTCAAAAAGGAAGTTCTGAAATTGTTGAATGCTGGAATTATCTATTCTATTTCAGATAGTGAATGGGTCAGCCCTGTCCAAGTTGTGCCAAAGAAAGGAGGGATTACAATAGTCAAATCAGATTCAAATGAGTTGATCTCTACTAGGATAGTGACATGGTGGAGAATGTGTATTGATTTCAGGAAATTGAACAAGGCAACCAGAAAGGACCACTTCCCACTTCCTTTCATTGATCAAATGCTTGAGAGGTTGGCTAAGCACTCTCACTTTTGTTATTTGGATGGCTATTCAGGCTTCTTGCAGATTCCCATCCATCCACAAGACCAGCACAAGACTACCTTCACTTGTCCATATGGGACATTTGCATATAGGAGGATGCCATTTGGATTATGCAATGCCCCTGCCACATTTCAGAAGTGTATGATGTCCATCTTTTCAGATTTCATTGAGGACATTATGGAGGTGTTTATGGATGACTTTTTAGTTTATGAGAATTTCTTTGAGGCTTGTTTGGAAAATTTGACAAAGGTGCTACAAAGGTACAGGGAATCTAATTTGATTCTGAATTGAGAAAAGTGCCATTTCATGTTTCAAGAAGGGATTGTGTTGGACCATATTGTATCCAGTAGAGGGATTGAAATGGACAAAGCAAAGATTGAAGTCACTGAGAAGCTACTACCTCCAAAGAATGTGAAGGCTATAAGGAGTTTCTTGGGTCATCCTGGATTCTACAGGAGGTTCATTAAAAACTTTTCTTTGATAACTAGGCCCCTCACAAGGTTGCTATCAAAGGATGTTGAGTTCAATTTTGATGAAGATTGCATGAAGACCTTTAATCAGTTGAAAGAAGCCCTCATATCAGCTCCCATAGTGCAGCCACCAGATTGGACATTACCCTTTGAAGTTATGTGTGATGCCTCTAACCAAGCAGTAGGGGCAGTCTTGGGACAAACCAAAGACAAGAAGCATTATGTCATTTGCTATGCTAGCAAGACATTAGATGAGGCTCAAGTCAACTATTCCACTACTGAGAAGGAGTTACTACTTGTGGTATTTGCATTTGACAATTTCAGATCTTATTTAATTGGGGCCAAGGTAATTATGTACACTGACCAGCAAGAAAGAATCCAAACCAAGGCTTATCAGATGGATCCTATTGCTGCAAAAAGTTGATGTGGAAATCATGGACAAAAGAGGGACAAAGAACTTAGTTGCTGACCATTTGTCAAGGATGGAAGGAATTTAGGATTCTCCATCAATCCCTATTAAGGATTCATTCCCTGATGACTTCCTAATGGCCATATCAGCTGCTCCAACTCCTTGATATGCTGACATTGTCAATTATTTGGCTCGTGGAATCATTCCACCTGAGTACTCCTACCAGCAGAAGAAGAAGTTCTTCCATGACATAAAGGACTTCTATTGGGATGATCCGTTCCTGTTTAGGAAGTCTCCTGATGGCATGTTCAGAAAGTGTGTGCCAGAAGCTGAATTTCAAGCCATTCTGCATGAATGCCACTCATCTTCATATGGTGGACATGATACTACTAAAAAAACAACATCCAAGGTTCTCCAATCTGACTTCTATTGGCCTTCCTTATTCAAGGATGCCCATTTATATGTCAAAGGCTGTGATGTGTGCCAAAGAGCAGGTTCAATCTTCAAGAGGAATGAAATGCCACAGAATGAGATCCTAGAAGTTGAAATTTTTGATGTTTGGGGCATTGATTACATGGGACCCTTCCCTAGCTCTTTTGGATACAAATTGATATTGTTGGCTGTTGATTATGTGTCCAAGTGGATAGAAGCCATCCCCACAACAGTTGCCGACTCTAAGGCAGTAATTAAAATGTTTAAGGACATTATCTTTCTAAGATTTGGAGTGCAGTTATCAGTGATGGAGGCAGCCACTTCATTGAAAAATATTTTGAGAACCTCCTAAGCAAGTATGGAGTTAAGTACAATGTCTCAACAGCTTGCCACCCCCAAACAAATGGCCAAGCTGAAATTTCAAATAGGGAGATTAAGGTCATTTTGGAAAAAATAGTTTAATTAACTAGAAAAGATTGGAGTTCCAAGTTGAATGATGCACTTTGGGTCTATAGGACTATAAATCTCCAATTGGTGTCTCCCCATACAAGTTGGTTTATGGAAAAACATGCCACTTGCCTATTGAACTCAAACACAAGGCATATTGGACTGTCAAAGCACTAAAGTTTGATATGAACTCTTGTGGACAGAAAAGACTCTTGCAACTTGATGAATTAGATGTGATTAGGCTCAATGCCTACCATAATTCTGAATTCTACAAGGAAAGGACAAAGAGGTGGTATGACAGTAGGATTTTGAAGAAAGATTTAAATCAGCTAGTTTTTAATTCATTTGTGAGCTGTTCTATTCAAGTTGTTCTTAATTTTTGAATGTTTTGCTTGTGGACAAGCAAAAGGCTAAGCTTGGAGGAGTTTGATCACTAGCTGATCATATTAGGTTTTTATCTCATTTTTCATTCATTTCACCCATATTGAGCCCTTATTTTGCCTAACTTTTGGCCAATTATGCTTGGAATGCAATGGATTGTGATAACCAGCTGATCATTTTCATTTTACACTTAATTCCATGTGCATAGAAGTTCTGAATTGCTAAAATCCATAAATATATCAATTCTATGTCAAGTTATCATTTTTTGGGTAAGTTATCATTCCAATGTGCAAAGTTATCATTATTTTAATTGAGCTGATTTTTAGTGATTATCTTGCCCTAAATCTCTTGCCATTATGAATTAATCATATTTAGGTAATCATATTTTAACTTGTGCAAAGTTATCATTCCATTTCACAAGTTATCGTTTTTTGTGTCAAGTTATCATTTTTAGGGCAAAATTGTCATTTCAATGTGCATGGTTATCATTTCTACATAAAAGCATTAGGCAATCATTAAATTACTGTCCTAACTCCTTGCTGCTCTGATTTGATCACATTTGGATAACCACAATTAAGTTTACAACAAGTTATCACTTTATAGCAACAAGTTATCATTCCGGGTCACCCAAGTTATCACCCTAAGACATGATAGATCTTTAGAACTTTAACATTATTTCAAACCGAATTTGAACCGTTACAATCAAAGATAACGCTCTTGGGGATTAGAGTCTTAGAGTTAGGTTCAAAGCTATAAGTTATAGATACTTATTACAACCTTTGGGTGTCCTAAGAGGTGATAGATCTTTAGAACTTTAACTCTATTTCAAACCGAAGTTGAACCGTTACAAAAAAAAGATAAAGCTCTTGGGGATTAGAGTCTTAGAGTAAGGTTCAAAGTTATAAGTTATAGATACTTATTACAACCTTTGGGTGTCCTAAGAGGTGATAGATCTTTAGAAATTTAACTCTATTTCAAACCGAAGTTGAACCGTTACAATCAAAGATAAAGCTCTTGGGGATTAGAGTCTTAGAGTAAGGTTCAAAGCTATAAGTTATAGATACTTATTACAACCTTTGGGTGTCCTAAGTGGTGATTGATCTTTAGAACTTTAACTCTATTTCAAACCGAAGTTGAACCGTTACAATCAAAGATAACGCTCTTGGGGATTAGAGTCTTAGCGTAAGGTTCAAAGCTATAAGTTATAGATACTTATTACAACCTTTGGGTGTCCTAACAGGTGATTGATCTTTAGAACTCTAACTCTATTGCAATCCGAAGTTGAACCGTTCCAATCAATGATAAAGCTCTTGGGGATTTGAGTCTTAGAGTTAGGTTCAAAGCTACAAGTTATAGATACTTATTACAACCTTTGGGTGTCCTAAGAGGTGATAGATCTTTAGAACTTTAACTCTATTTCAAACCGAAGTTGAACCGTTACAATCAAAGATAACGCTCTTGGGGATTAGAGTCTTGGAGTAAGGTTCAAAGCTATAAGTTATAGATACTTATTACAACATTTGGATGCCCTAAGAGGTGATAGATCTTTAGAACTTTAACTCTATTTCAAATAGAAATTGAACCGTTACAATAAAAGATAATGCTCTTGGTGATTAGAGTCTTAGAGTAAGGTTCAAAACTATAAGTTATAGATACTTATTACAACCTTTGGGTGTCCTAAGAGGTGATTGATCTTTAGAACTTTAACTCTATTTCAAACCGAATTTGAACCGTTACAATCAAAGATAACGCTCCTGGGGATTAGAGTCTTGGAGTAAGGTTCAAAGCTATAAGTTATAGATACTTATTACAACCTTTGGGTGTCCTAAGAGGTGATAAATCTTTAGAACTTTAACTCTATTTCAAACCGAAGTTGAACCGTTACAATCAAAGATAAAGCTCTTGGGGATTAGAGTCTTAGATTAAGGTTCAAAGCTATAAGTTATAGGTACTTATTACAACCTTTGGGTGCCCTAAGAGGTGATAGATCTTTAGAACTTTAACTCTATTTCAAATCGAAGTTGAACCGTTACAATCAAAGATAAAGCTCTTGGGGATTAGAGTCTTAGAGTAAGGTTCAAAGTTATAAGTTATTGATACTTATTACATCCTTTGGGTGTCCTAAGAGGTGATAGATCTTTAGAACGTTAACTCTATTTCAAACCGAAGTTGAACCGTTACAATCAAAGATAAAGCTCTTGGGGATTAGAGTCTTAGAGTAAGGTTCAAAGCTATAAGTTATAGATACTTATTACAACCTTTGGGTGCCCTAAGAGGTGATAGATCTTTAGAACTTTAACTCTATTTCAAACCGAAGTTGAACCGTTACAATCAAAGATAAAGCTCTTGGGGATTCGAAGTTGAACCGTTATAATCAATGATAAAGCTCTTGGGGATTTGAGTCTCAGAGTTAGGTTCAAAGCTATAAGTTATAGATACTTATTACAACCTTTGGGTGCCCAAAGAGGTGATAGATCTTTAGAACTTTAACTCTATTACAAACCGAAGTTGAACCGTTACAATCAAAGATAACGCTCTTGGGGATTGAGTCTTAGAGTTAGGTTCAAAGCTATAAGTTATAGATACTTATTACAACCTTTGGGTGCCCTAAGAGGTGATAGATCTTTAGAACTTTAACTCTATTTCAAATCGAAGTTGAACGGTTACAATTAATGATAAAGCTCTTGGGGATTAGAGTCTTAGATTTAGGTTCAAAGCTATAAGTTATAAATACTTATTACAACCTTTGGGTTCCCTAAGAGGTGATAGATCTTTAGAACTTTAACTCTATTTCAAACCGAAGTTGAACCGTTACAATCAAAGATCAAGCTCTTGGGGATTAGAGTCTTAGAGTAAGGTTCAAAGTTATAAGTTATAGATACTTATTACAACCTTTGGTTGTCCTAAGAGGTGATAGATCTTCAGAACTTTAACTCTATTTCAAACCGAAGTTGAACAGTTACAATCAAAGATAACGCTCTTGGGGATTGGAGTCTTAGAGTTAGGTTCAAAGCTATAAGTTATAGATACTTATTACAACCTTTGGGTGTCCTAAGAGGTGATAGATCTTTAGAACTCTAACTCTATTGCAATCCGAAGTTGAACCGTTACAATCAATGATAAAGCTCTTGGGCATTAGAGTCTTAGAGTTAGGTTCAAAGCTATAAGTTATAAATAGTTATTACAACCTTTGAGTGTCCTAAGAAGTGATAGATGTTTAGAACTTTAACTCTATTTCAAACCGAAGTTGAACCGTTACAATCAAAGATAAAGCTCTTGGGGATTAGAGTTTTAGAGTTAGGTTCAAAGCTATAAGTTATAGATACTTATTACAACCTTTGGGTGTCCTAAGAGGTGATAGATGTTTAGAACTTTAACTCTATTTCAAACCGAAGTTGAACCGTTACAATCAAAGATAAAGCTCTTGGGGATTAGGGTCTTAGAGTAAGGTTCAAAGCTATAAGTTATAGATACTTATTACAACCTTTGGGTTCCCTAAGAGGTGATAGATCTTTAGAACTTTAACTCTGTTTCAAATCGAAGTTGAACCATTACAATCAAAGATAACGGTCTTGGGGATTAGAGTCTTATAGTTAGGTTCAAAGCTATAAATTATAGATACTTATTACAACGTTGGGTGTCCTAAGAGGTGATAGATCTTTAGAACTCTAACTCTATTGCAATCCGAAGTTGAACCATTACAATCAAAGATAACTCTCTTGGGGATTAGAGTCTTAGAGTTAGGTTCAAAGCTATAAGTTATAGATACTTATTACAACCATTGGGTGTCCTAAGAGGTGATAGATCTTAAGAACTCTAACTCTATTGCAATTCGAAGTTGAACCGTTACAATCAATGATAAAGCTCTTGGGGATTAGAGTCTTAGAGTAAGGTTCAAAGTTATAAGTTATAGATACTTATTCCAACCTTTGGGTGTCCTAAGAGGTGATAGATCTTTAGAACTTTAACTCTATTTCAAACCGAAGTTGAACTGTTACAATCAAAGATAACGATCTTGGGGATTAGAGTCTTAGAGTTAGGTTCAAAGCTATAAGTTATAGATACTTATTACAACCTTTGGGTGTCCTAAGAGGTGACAGATGTTTAGAACTTTAACTCTATTACAAACCGAAGTTGAACCGTTACAATAAAAGGTAAAGCTCTTGGGGATTAGAGTCTTAGAGTAAGGTTCAAAGCTATAAGTTATAGATACTTATTACAACCTTTGGGTGTCCTAAGAGGTGATTGATCTTTAGAACTTTAACTCTATTTCAAACCGAAGTTGAACCGTTACAATCAAAGATAAAGCTCTAGGGGATTAGAGTCTTGGAGTAAGGTTCAAAGCTGTAAGTTATAGATACTTATTACAACCTTTGGGTGCCCTAAGAGGTGATAGATGTTTAGAACTTTAACTCTATTTCAAACCGAAGTTGAACCGTTACAATCAAAGATAACGCTCTTGGGGATTAGAGTCTTAGAGTTAGGTTCAAAGCTATAAGTTATAGATACTTATTACAACCTTTGGGTGTCCTAAGAGGTGATAGATGTTTAGAACTTTAACTCTATTTCAAACCGAAGTTGAACCGTTACAATCAAAGGTAAAGCTCTTGGGGATTAGAGTCTTAGAGTAAGGTTCAAAGCTATAAGTTATATATACTTATTACAACCTTTGGGTGTCCTAAGAGGTGGTTGATCTTTAGAACTTTAACTCTATTTCAAACAGAAGTTGAACCGTTACATTCAAAGATAACGCTCTTGGGGATTAGAGTCTTAGAGTAAGGTTCAAAGCTATAAGTTATAGATACTTATTACAACCTTTGGGTGCCCTAAGAGGTGATAGATCTTTAGAACTTTAACTCTATTTCAAACCGAAGTTGAACCGTTACAATCAAAGATAACGCTCTTGGGGATTAGAGTCTTAGAGTAAGGTTCAAAGCTATAAGTTATAGATACTTATTACAACCTTTGGGTGCCCTAAGAGGTGATAGATTTTTAGAACTTTAACTCTATTTCAAACCGAAGTTGAACCGTTACAATCAAATATAACGCTCTTGGGGATTAGAGTCTTAGAGTTAGGTTCAAAGCTATATGTTATAGATACTTATTACAACCTTTGGGTGTCCTAAGAGGTGATAGATGTTTAGAACTTTAACTCTATTTCAAACCGAAGTTGAACCGTTACAATCAAAGATAAAGCTCTTGGGGATTAGAGTCTTAGAGTTAGGTTCAAAGCTATAAGTTATAGATACTTATTACAACCTTTGAGTTTCCTATGAAGTGATAGATGTTTAGAACTTTAACTCTATTTCAAACCGAAGTTGAACCGTTACAGTCAAAGATAAAGCTCTTGGGGATTAGAGTCTTAGAGTAAGGTTCAAAGCTATAAGTTATAGATACTTATTACAATCTTTGGGTGTCCTAAGAGGTGATTGATCTTTAGAACTTTAACTCTATTTCAAACCGAAGTTGAACCGTTACAATCAAAGATAACGCTCTTGGGGATTAGAGTCTTAGAGTAAGGTTCAAAGCTATAAGTTATAGATACTTATTACAACCTTTGGGTGCCCTAAGAGGTGATAGATCTTTAGAACTTTAACTCTATTTCAAACCGAAGTTGAACCGTTACAATCAAAGATAAGTCTCTTGGAGATTAGAGTCTTAGAGTCAGGCTCAAAGCTGTAAATTATAGATATTTATTACAACCTTTGGGTGTCCTAAGAGGTTATAGATCTTTAGAACTTTAACTCTTTTTCAAACCGAAGTTGAACCGTTACAATCAAAGATCACGCTCTTGGGGATTAGTGTCTTAGAGTTAGGTTCAAAGCTATAAGTTATAGTTACTTATTACAACCTTTGGGTGTCCTAAGAGGTGATAGATCTTAAGAACTTTAACTCTATTGCAATTCGAAGTTGAACCGTTTCAATCAATGATAAAGCTCTTGGGGATTAGAGTCTTAGAGTAAGGTTCAAAGTTATAAGTTATAGATACTTATTCCAACCTTTGGGTGTCCTAAGAGGTGATAGATCTTTAGAACTTTAACTCTATTTCAAACAGAAGTTGAACTGTTACAATCAAAGATAACGATCTTGGGGATTAGAGTCTTAGAGTTAGGTTCAAAGCTATAAGTTATAGATACTTATTACAACCTTTGGGTGTCCTAAGAGGTGATAGATGTTTAGAACTTTAACTCTATTACAAACCGAAGTTGAACCGTTACAATCAAAGGTAAAGCTCTTGGGGATTAGAGTCTTAGAGTAAGGTTCAAAGCTATAAGTTATAGATACTTATTACAACCTTTGGGTGTCCTAAGAGGTGATTGATCTTTAGAACTTTAACTCTATTTCAAATCGAAGTTGAACCGTTACAATCAAAGATAAAGCTCTTGGGGATTAGAGTCTTGGAGTAAGGTTCAAAGCTGTAAGTTATAGATACTTATTACAACCTTTGGGTGCCCTAAGAGGTGATAGATGTTTAGAACTTTAACTCTATTTCAAACCGAAGTTGAACCGTTACAATCAAAGATAACGCTCTTGGGGATTAGAGTCTTAGAGTTAGGTTCAAAGCTATAAGTTATAGATACTTATTACAACCTTTGGGTGTCCTAAGAGGTGATAGATGTTTAGAACTTTAACTCTATTTCAAACCGAAGTTGAACCGTTACAATCAAAGGTAAAGCTCTTGGGGATTAGAGTCTTAGAGTAAGGTTCAAAGCTATAAGTTATATATACTTATTACAACCTTTGGGTGTCCTAAGAGGTGGTTGATCTTTAGAACTTTAACTCTATTTCAAACAGAAGTTGAACCGTTACATTCAAAGATAACGCTCTTGGGGATTAGAGTCTTAGAGTAAGGTTCAAAGCTATAAGTTATAGATACTTATTACAACCTTTGGGTGCCCTAAGAGGTGATAGATCTTTAGAACTTTAACTCTATTTCAAACCGAAGTTGAACCGTTACAATCAAAGATAACGCTCTTGGGGATTAGAGTCTTAGAGTAAGGTTCAAAGCTATAAGTTATAGATACTTATTACAACCTTTGGGTGCCCTAAGAGGTGATAGATCTTTAGAACTTTAACTCTATTTCAAACCGAAGTTGAACCGTTACAATCAAATATAACGCTCTTGGGGATTAGAGTCTTAGAGTTAGGTTCAAAGCTATATGTTATAGATACTTATTACAACCTTTGGGTGTCCTAAGAGGTGATAGATGTTTAGAACTTTAACTCTATTTCAAACCGAAGTTGAACCGTTACAATCAAAGATAAAGCTCTTGGGGATTAGAGTCTTAGAGTTAGGTTCAAAGCTATAAGTTATAGATACTTATTACAACCTTTGAGTTTCCTATGAAGTGATAGATGTTTAGAACTTTAACTCTATTTCAAACCGAAGTTGAACCGTTACAGTCAAAGATAAAGCTCTTGGGATTAGAGTCTTAGAGTAAGGTTCAAAGCTATAAGTTATAGATACTGATTAGAATCTTTGGGTGTCCTAAGAGGTGATTGATCTTTAGAACTTTAACTCTATTTCAAACCGAAGTTGAACCGTTACAATCAAAGATAACGCTCTTGGGGATTAGAGTCTTAGAGTAAGGTTCAAAGCTATAAGTTATAGATACTTATTACAACCTTTGGGTGCCCTAAGAGGTGATAGATCTTTAGAACTTTAACTCTATTTCAAACCGAAGTTGAACCGTTACAATCAAAGATAAGTCTCTTGGAGATTAGAGTCTTAGAGTCAGGCTCAAAGCTGTAAATTATAGATATTTATTACAACCTTTGGGTGTCCTAAGAGGTTATAGATCTTTAGAACTTTAACTCTTTTTCAAACCGAAGTTGAACCGTTACAATCAAAGATCACGCTCTTGGGGATTAGTGTCTTAGAGTTAGGTTCAAAGCTATAAGTTATAGTTACTTATTACAACCTTTGGGTGTCCTAAGTGGTGATAGATCTTTAGAACTTTAACTCTATTTCAAACCGAAGTTGAACTGT
Organism: Pontederia crassipes; assembly: GCA_030549335.1. Lineage (NCBI taxonomy): Eukaryota > Viridiplantae > Streptophyta > Magnoliopsida > Commelinales > Pontederiaceae > Pontederia > Pontederia crassipes. The sequence goes on from CM060187.1 coordinate 12,667,453, forward strand.
TACAATCAAATATAAGTCTCTTGGGGATTAGAGTCTTAGAGTAAGGTTCAAAGCTATAAGTTATAGATACTTATTACAACCTTTGGGTGTCCTAAGAGGTGATAGATCTTTAGAACTCTAACTCTATTGCAATCCGAAGTTGAACCGTTACAATCAATGATAAAGCTCTTGGGGATTAGAGTCTTAGAGTTAGGTTCAAAGCTATAAGTTATAAATAGTTATTACAACCTTTGAGTGTCCTAAGAAGTGATAGATGTTTAGAACTTTAACTCTATTTCAAACCGAAGTTGAACCGTTACAATCAAAGATAAAGCTCTTGGGGATTAGAGTTTTAGAGTTAGGTTCAAAGCTATAAGTTATAGATACTTATTACAACCTTTGGGTGTCCTAAGAGGTGATAGATGTTTAGAACTTTAACTCTATTTCAAACCGAAGTTGAACCGTTACAATCAAAGATAAAGCTCTTGGGGATTAGGGTCTTAGAGTAAGGTTCAAAGCTATAAGTTATAGATACTTATTACAACCTTTGGGTTCCCTAAGAGGTGATAGATCTTTAGAACTTTAACTCTGTTTCAAATCGAAGTTGAACCATTACAATCAAAGATAACGGTCTTGGGGATTAGAGTCTTATAGTTAGGTTCAAAGCTATAAATTATAGATACTTATTACAACGTTGGGTGTCCTAAGAGGTGATAGATCTTTAGAACTCTAACTCTATTGCAATCCGAAGTTGAACCATTACAATCAAAGATAACTCTCTTGGGGATTAGAGTCTTAGAGTTAGGTTCAAAGCTATAAGTTATAGATACTTATTACAACCATTGGGTGTCCTAAGAGGTGATAGATCTTAAGAACTCTAACTCTATTGCAATTCGAAGTTGAACCGTTACAATCAATGATAAAGCTCTTGGGGATTAGAGTCTTAGAGTAAGGTTCAAAGTTATAAGTTATAGATACTTATTCCAACCTTTGGGTGTCCTAAGAGGTGATAGATCTTTAGAACTTTAACTCTATTTCAAACCGAAGTTGAACTGTTACAATCAAAGATAACGATCTTGGGGATTAGAGTCTTAGAGTTAGGTTCAAAGCTATAAGTTATAGATACTTATTACAACCTTTGGGTGTCCTAAGAGGTGACAGATGTTTAGAACTTTAACTCTATTACAAACCGAAGTTGAACCGTTACAATCAAAGGTAAAGCTCTTGGGGATTAGAGTCTTAGAGTAAGGTTCAAAGCTATAAGTTATAGATACTTATTACAACCTTTGGGTGTCCTAAGAGGTGATTGATCTTTAGAACTTTAACTCTATTTCAAACCGAAGTTGAACCGTTACAATCAAAGATAAAGCTCTTGGGATTAGAGTCTTGGAGTAAGGTTCAAAGCTGTAAGTTATAGATACTTATTACAACCTTTGGGTGCCCTAAGAGGTGATAGATGTTTAGAACTTTAACTCTATTTCAAACCGAAGTTGAACCGTTACAATCAAAGATAACGCTCTTGGGGATTAGAGTCTTAGAGTTAGGTTCAAAGCTATAAGTTATAGATACTTATTACAACCTTTGGGTGTCCTAAGAGGTGATAGATGTTTAGAACTTTAACTCTATTTCAAACCGAAGTTGAACCGTTACAATCAAAGGTAAAGCTCTTGGGGATTAGAGTCTTAGAGTAAGGTTCAAAGCTATAAGTTATATATACTTATTACAACCTTTGGGTGTCCTAAGAGGTGGTTGATCTTTAGAACTTTAACTCTATTTCAAACAGAAGTTGAACCGTTACATTCAAAGATAACGCTCTTGGGGATTAGAGTCTTAGAGTAAGGTTCAAAGCTATAAGTTATAGATACTTATTACAACCTTTGGGTGCCCTAAGAGGTGATAGATCTTTAGAACTTTAACTCTATTTCAAACCGAAGTTGAACCGTTACAATCAAAGATAACGCTCTTGGGGATTAGAGTCTTAGAGTAAGGTTCAAAGCTATAAGTTATAGATACTTATTACAACCTTTGGGTGCCCTAAGAGGTGATAGATCTTTAGAACTTTAACTCTATTTCAAACCGAAGTTGAACCGTTACAATCAAATATAACGCTCTTGGGGATTAGAGTCTTAGAGTTAGGTTCAAAGCTATATGTTATAGATACTTATTACAACCTTTGGGTGTCCTAAGAGGTGATAGATGTTTAGAACTTTAACTCTATTTCAAACCGAAGTTGAACCGTTACAATCAAAGATAAAGCTCTTGGGGATTAGAGTCTTAGAGTTAGGTTCAAAGCTATAAGTTATAGATACTTATTACAACCTTTGAGTTTCCTATGAAGTGATAGATGTTTAGAACTTTAACTCTATTTCAAACCGAAGTTGAACCGTTACAGTCAAAGATAAAGCTCTTGGGGATTAGAGTCTTAGAGTAAGGTTCAAAGCTATAAGTTATAGATACTTATTACAATCTTTGGGTGTCCTAAGAGGTGATTGATCTTTAGAACTTTAACTCTATTTCAAACCGAAGTTGAACCGTTACAATCAAAGATAACGCTCTTGGGGATTAGAGTCTTAGAGTAAGGTTCAAAGCTATAAGTTATAGATACTTATTACAACCTTTGGGTGCCCTAAGAGGTGATAGATCTTTAGAACTTTAACTCTATTTCAAACCGAAGTTGAACCGTTACAATCAAAGATAAGTCTCTTGGAGATTAGAGTCTTAGAGTCAGGCTCAAAGCTGTAAATTATAGATATTTATTACAACCTTTGGGTGTCCTAAGAGGTTATAGATCTTTAGAACTTTAACTCTTTTTCAAACCGAAGTTGAACCGTTACAATCAAAGATCACGCTCTTGGGGATTAGTGTCTTAGAGTTAGGTTCAAAGCTATAAGTTATAGTTACTTATTACAACCTTTGGGTGTCCTAAGAGGTGATAGATCTTAAGAACTTTAACTCTATTGCAATTCGAAGTTGAACCGTTACAATCAATGATAAAGCTCTTGGGGATTAGAGTCTTAGAGTAAGGTTCAAAGTTATAAGTTATAGATACTTATTCCAACCTTTGGGTGTCCTAAGAGGTGATAGATCTTTAGAACTTTAACTCTATTTCAAACAGAAGTTGAACTGTTACAATCAAAGATAACGATCTTGGGGATTAGAGTCTTAGAGTTAGGTTCAAAGCTATAAGTTATAGATACTTATTACAACCTTTGGGTGTCCTAAGAGGTGATAGATGTTTAGAACTTTAACTCTATTACAAACCGAAGTTGAACCGTTACAATCAAAGGTAAAGCTCTTGGGGATTAGAGTCTTAGAGTAAGGTTCAAAGCTATAAGTTATAGATACTTATTACAACCTTTGGGTGTCCTAAGAGGTGATTGATCTTTAGAACTTTAACTCTATTTCAAATCGAAGTTGAACCGTTACAATCAAAGATAAAGCTCTTGGGGATTAGAGTCTTGGAGTAAGGTTCAAAGCTGTAAGTTATAGATACTTATTACAACCTTTGGGTGCCCTAAGAGGTGATAGATGTTTAGAACTTTAACTCTATTTCAAACCGAAGTTGAACCGTTACAATCAAAGATAACGCTCTTGGGGATTAGAGTCTTAGAGTTAGGTTCAAAGCTATAAGTTATAGATACTTATTACAACCTTTGGGTGTCCTAAGAGGTGATAGATGTTTAGAACTTTAACTCTATTTCAAACCGAAGTTGAACCGTTACAATCAAAGGTAAAGCTCTTGGGGATTAGAGTCTTAGAGTAAGGTTCAAAGCTATAAGTTATAGATACTTATTACAACCTTTGGGTGTCCTAAGAGGTGGTTGATCTTTAGAACTTTAACTCTATTTCAAACAGAAGTTGAACCGTTACATTCAAAGATAACGCTCTTGGGGATTAGAGTCTTAGAGTAAGGTTCAAAGCTATAAGTTATAGATACTTATTACAACCTTTGGGTGCCCTAAGAGGTGATAGATCTTTAGAACTTTAACTCTATTTCAAACCGAAGTTGAACCGTTACAATCAAAGATAACGCTCTTGGGGATTAGAGTCTTAGAGTAAGGTTCAAAGCTATAAGTTATAGATACGTATTACAACCTTTGGGTGCCCTAAGAGGTGATAGATCTTTAGAACTTTAACTCTATTTCAAACCGAAATTGAACCGTTACAATCAAATATAACGCTCTTGGGGATTAGAGTCTTAGTGTTAGGTTCAAAGCTATATGTTATAGATACTTATTACAACCTTTGGGTGTCCTAAGAGGTGATAGATGTTTAGAACTTTAACTCTATTTCAAACCGAAGTTGAACCGTTACAATCAAAGATAAAGCTCTTGGGGATTAGAGTCTTAGAGTTAGGTTCAAAGCTATAAGTTATAGATACTTATTACAACCTTTGAGTTTCCTATGAAGTGATAGATGTTTAGAACTTTAACTCTATTTCAAACCGAAGTTGAACCGTTACAGTCAAAGATAAAGCTCTTGGGATTAGAGTCTTAGAGTAAGGTTCAAAGCTATAAGTTATAGATACTGATTACAATCTTTGGGTGTCCTAAGAGGTGATTGATCTTTAGAACTTTAACTCTATTTCAAACCGAAGTTGAACCGTTACAATCAAAGATAACGCTCTTGGGGATTAGAGTCTTAGAGTAAGGTTCAAAGCTATAAGTTATAGATACTTATTACAACCTTTGGGTGCCCTAAGAGGTGATAGATCTTTAGAACATTAACTCTATTTCAAACCGAAGTTGAACCGTTACAATCAAAGATAAGTCTCTTGGAGATTAGAGTCTTAGAGTCAGGCTCAAAGCTGTAAATTATAGATATTTATTACAACCTTTGGGTGTCCTAAGAGGTTATAGATCTTTAGAACTTTAACTCTTTTTCAAACCGAAGTTGAACCGTTACAATCAAAGATCACGCTCTTGGGGATTAGTGTCTTAGAGTTAGGTTCAAAGCTATAAGTTATAGTTACTTATTACAACCTTTGGGTGTCCTAAGTGGTGATAGATCTTTAGAACTTTAACTCTATTTCAAACCGAAGTTGAACTGTTACAATCAAATATAAGTCTCTTGGGGATTAGAGTCTTAGAGTAAGGTTCAAAGCTATAAGTTATAGATACTTATTACAACCATTGGGTGTCCTAAGAGGTGATAGATCTTTAGAACTTTAACTCTATTTCAAACCAAAGTTGAACCGTTACAATCAAAGATAACGCTCTTGGGGATCAGTGTCTTCGAGCAAGGTTCAAAGTTATAAGTTATAGATACTTATTACAACCTTTGAGTGTCCTAAGTGGTGATAGATCTTTAGAACTTTAACTCTATTTCAAACCGAAGTTGAACCGTTACAATCAAAGATAAGTCTCTTGGGGATTAGAGTCTTAGAGTAAGGTTCAAAGCTATAAGTTATAGATACTTATTACAACCATTGGGTGTCCTAAGAGGTGATAGATCTTTAGAACTTTAACTCTATTTCAAACCGAAGTTGAACGATTACAATCAAAGATAATGCTCTTGGGGATTAGAGTCTTAGAGTTAGGTTCAAAGATATAAGTTTAGATACTTATTACAACCTTTGGGTGTCCTAGGTGGTGATAGATCTTTAACTCTATTTCAAACCGAAGTTGAACCGTTACAATCAAAGATAAAGCTCTTGGGATTAGAGTCTTAGAGTAAGGTTCAAAGCTATAAGTTATAGATACTTATTACAACCTTTGGGTTCCCTAAGAGGTGATAGATCTTTAGAACTTTAACTCTGTTTCAAATCGAAGTTGAACCATTACAATCAAAGATAACGGTCTTGGGGATTAGAGTCTTATAGTTAGGTTCAAAGTTAAAAGTTATAGATACTTATTACAACCTTTGGGTGTACTAAGAAGTGATAGATCTTTAGAACTTTAACTCTATTTCAAACCGAAGTTGAACCGTTACAATCAAAGATAAAGCTCTTGGGGATTAGGGCCTTAGAGTAAGGTTCAAAGCTATAAGTTATAGATACTTGTTACAACCTTTGGGTGTCCTAAGAGGTGATAGATCTTTAGAACTCTAACTCTATTGCAATCCGAAGTTGAACCGTTACAATCAATGATAAAGCTCTTGGGGATTAGAGTCTTAGAGTTAGGTTCAAAGCTATAAGTTATAGATACTTATTACAACCTTTGAGTTTCCTGTGAAGTGATAGATGTTTAGAACTTTAACTCTATTTCAAACCGAAGTTGAACCGTTACAATCAAAGATAAAGCTCTTGAGGATTAGAGTCTTAGAGTAAGGTTCAAAGCTATAAGTTATAGATACTTATTACAATCTTTGGGTGTCCTAAGATGTGATTGATCTTTAGAACTTTAACTCTATTTCAAACCGAAGTTGAACCGTTACAATCAAAGATAACGCTCTTTGGGATTAGAGTCTTGGAGTAAGGTTCAAAGCTATAAGTTATAGATACTTATTACAACCTTTGGGTGCCCTAAGAGGTGATAGATCATTAGACCTTTAACTCTATTTCAAACCGAAATTGAACCGATACAATCAAAGACTTGGGGATTATAGCCTTAGAGTAAGGTTCAAAGCTATAAGTTATATATACTTATTACAACCTTTGGATGTCCTAAGAGGTGATTGATCTTTAGAACTTTAACTCTATTTCAAACCCAAGTTGAACCGTTACATTCAAAGATAACGCTCTTGGGGATTAGAGTCTTAGAGTAAGGTTTAAAGCTATAAGTTATAGATACTTATTACAACCTTTGGGTGCCCTAAGAGGTGATTGATCTTTAGAACTTTAACTCTATTTCAAACCGAAGTTGAACCGTTACAATCAAAGATAACGCCCTTGGGGATTAGAGTCTTGGAGTAAGGTTCAAAGCTATAAGTTATAGATACTTATTACAACCTTTGCGTGCCCTAAGAGGTGATGGATCTTTAGAACTTTAACTCTATTTCAAACCGAAGTTGAACCGTTACAATCAAAGATAAAGCTCTTGGGGATTAGAGTCTTCGAGCAAGGTTCAAAGTTATAAGTTATAGATACTTATTACAACCTTTGGGTGTCCTAAGAGGTGACAGATCTTTAGAACTTTTACTCTATTTCAAACCAAAGTTGAACCGTTACAATCAAAGATAAAGCTCTTGGGGATTAGAGTCTTAGAGTAAGGTTCAAAGCTACAAGTTATAGATACTTATTACAACCTTTGGGTGTCCTAAGAGGTTATAAATCTTTAGAACTTTAACTCTTTTTCAAACCGAAGTTGAACCGTTGCAATCAAAGATAAGTCTCTTGGGGATTAGAGTCTTAGAGTAAGGTTCAAAGCTATAAGTTATAGATACTTATTACAACCTTTGGGTGTCCTAAGAGGTGATTGAGCTTTAGAACTTTAACTCTATTTCAAAACGAAGTTGAACCGTTATAATCAAAGATAACGCTCTTGGGGATTAGAAACTTAGACTTAGGTTCAAAGCTGTAAGTTATAGATACTTATTACAACCTTTGGGTGTCCTAAGTGGTGATAGATCTTTAAAACTTTAACTCTATTTCTAACCGAAGTTGAACCGTTACAATCAAAGATAAGTCTCTTGGGGATTAGAGTCTTAGAGTAAGGTTCAAAGCTATAAGTTATAGATACTTATAACAACCTTTGGGTGCCCTAAGAGGTGATAGATCTTTAGAACTTTAACTCTAATTCAAACCGAAGTTGAACCGTTACAATCAAAGATAACGCTCTTGGGGATTAGAGTCTTAGAGTTAGGTTCAAAGCTATAAGTTATAGATACTTATTACAACCTTTGGGTGTCCTAAGAGGTGATAGATGTTTAGAACTTTAACTCTATTTCAAACCGAAGTTGAACCGTTACAATCAAAGATAAAGCTCTTGGGGATTAGAGTCTTAGAGTAAGGTTCAAAGTTATAAGTTATTGATACTTATTACAACCTTTGGGTGTCCTAAGAGGTGATTGATCTTTAGAACTTTAACTCTATTTCAAAACGAAGTTGAACCGTTATAATCAAAGATAACGCTCTTGGGGATTAGAAACTTAGACTTAGGTTCAAAGCTGTAAGTTATAGATACTTATTACAACCTTTGGGTGTCCTAAGTGGTGATAGATCTTTAGAACTTTAACTCTATTTCTAACCGAAGTTGAACCGTTACAATCAAAGATAAGTCTCTTGGGGATTAGAGTCTTAGAGTAAGGTTCAAAGCTATAAGTTATAGATACTTATAACAACCTTTGGGTGCCCTAAGAGGTGATAGATCTTTAGAACTTTAACTCTAATTCAAACCGAAGTTGAACCGTTACAATCAAAGATAACGCTCTTGGGGATTAGAGTCTTAGAGTTAGGTTCAAAGCTATAAGTTATAGATACTTATTACAACCTTTGGGTGTCCTAAGTGGTGATAGATCTTTAGAACTTTAACTCTATTTCAAACCGAAGTTGAACCGTTACAATCAAAGATAAAGCTCTTGGGGATTAGAGTCTTAGAGTAAGGTTCAAAGCTATAAGTTATAGATACTTATTACAATCTTTGGGTGTCCTAAGATGTGATTGATCTTTAGAACTTTAACTCTATTTCAAACCGAAGTTGAACCGTTACATTCAAAGATAACGCTCTTGGGGATTAGAGTCTTAGAGTAAGGTTTAAAGCTATAAGTTATAGATACTTATTACAACCTTTGGGTGCCCTAAGAGGTGATTGATCTTTAGAACTTTAACTCTATTTCAAACCGAAGTTGAACCGTTACAATCAAAGATAACGCCCTTGGGGATTAGAGTCTTGGAGTAAGGTTCAAAGCTATAAGTTATAGATACTTATTACAACCTTTGGGTGCCTTAAGAGGTGATAGATCTTTAGAACTTTAACTCAATTTCAAACCGAAGTTGAACCGTTACAATTAATGATAAAGCTCTTGGGGATTAGAGTCTTCGAGCAAGGTTCAAAGTTATAAGTTATAGATACATATTACAACCTTTGGGTGTCCTAAGATGTGACAGATCTTTAGAACTTTTACTCTATTTCAAACCGAAGTTGAACCGTTACAATCAAAGATAAAGCTCTTGGGGATTAGAGTCTTAGAGTAAGGTTCAAAGCTACAAGTTATAGATACTTATTACAACCTTTGGGTGTCCTAAGAGGTTATAAATCTTTAGAACTTTAACTCTTTTTCAAACCGAAGTTGAACCGTTACAATCAAAGATAAGTCTCTTGGGGATTAGAGTCTTAGAGTAAGGTTCAAAGCTATAAGTTATAGATACTTATTACAACCTTTGGGTGTCCTAAGAGGTGATAGATCTTTAGAACTTTAACTCTATTTCGAAACGAAGTTGAACCGTTATAATCAAAGATAACGCTCTTGGGGATTTGAAACTTAGACTTAGGTTCAAAGCTGTAAGTTATAGATACTTATTACAACCTTTGGGTGTCCTAAGTGGTGATAGATCTTTAGAACTTTAACTCTATTTCTAACCGAAGTTGAACCGTTACAATCAAAGATAAGTCTCTTGGGGATTAGAGTCTTAGAGTAAGGTTCAAAGCTATAAGTTATAGATACTTATAACAACCTTTGGGTGCCCTAAGAGGTGATAGATCTTTAGAACTTTAACTCTAATTCAAACCGAAGTTGAACCGTTACAATCAAAGATAAAGCTCTTGGGGATTAGAGTCTTAGAGTAAGGTTCAAAGCTATAAGTTATAGATACTTATTACAATCTTTGGGTGTCCTAAGAGGTGATTGATCTTTAGAACTTTAACTCTATTTTCAAACGAAGTTGAACCGTTACAATCAAAGATAACGCTCTTGGGGATTAGAGTCTTGGAGTAAGGTTCAAAGCTATAAGTTATAGATACTTATTACAACCTTTGGGTGCCCTAAGAGGTGATAGATCATTAGAACTTTAACTCTATTTCAAACCGAAGTTGAACCGTTACAATCAAAGACTTGGGGATTATAGTCTTAGAGTAAGGTTCAAAGCTATAAGTTATAGATACTTATTACAACCTTTGGGTGTCCTAAGAGGTGATAGATCTTTAGAACTTTAACTCTATTTCAAACCGAAGTTGAACCGTTACATTCAAAGATAACGCTCTTGGGGATTAGAGTCTTAGAGTAAGGTTTAAAGCTATAAGTTATAGATACTTATTACAACCTTTGGGTGCCCTAAGAGGTGATTGATCTTTAGAACTTTAACTCTATTTCAAACCGAAGTTGAACCGTTACAATCAAAGATAACGCCCTTGGGGATTAGAGTCTTGGAGTAAGGTTCAAAGCTATAAGTTATAGATACTTATTACAACCTTTGGGTGCCCTAGGAGGTGATAGATCTTTAGAACTTTAATTGTATTTCAAACCGAAGTTGAACCATTACAATCAAAGATAAAGCTCTTGGGGATTAGAGTCTTCGAGCAAGGTTCAAAGTTATAAGTTATAGATACTTATTACAACCTTTGGGTGTCCTAAGAGGTGATAGATCTTTAGAACTCTAACTCTATTGCAATCCGAGGTTGAACCGTTACAATCAATGATAACGCTCTTGGGGATTACAGTCTTAGAATTCGGTTCAAAGCTACAAGTTATAGACACTTATTACAACCTTTGAGTTTCCTATGAAGTGATAGCTGTTTAGAATTTTAACCCTATTTCAAACCAAAGTTGAACCGTTACAATCAAAGATAAAGCTCTTGGGGATTAGAGTCTTAGAGTAAGGTTCAAAGCTATAAGTTATAGATAGTTATTACAACCTTTGGGTGTCCTAAGAGGTGATTGATCTTTAGAACTTTAACTCTATTTCAAACCGAAGTTGAACCGTTACAATCAAAGATAACGCTCTTGGGGATTAGAGTACTGGAGTAAGGTTCAAAGCTATAAGTTATAGATACTTATTACAACCTTTGGGTGCCCTAAGAGGTGATAGATCTTTAGAACTTTAACTCTATTTCAAACCGAAGTTGAACCGTTACAATCAAAGATAACGCCCTTGGGGATTAGAGTCTTGGAGTAAGGTTCAAAGCTATAAGTTATAGATACTTATTACAACCTTTGGGTGCCCTAAGAGGTGATTGATCTTTAGAACTTTAACTCTATTTCAAACCGAAGTTGAACCGTTACAATCAAAGATAACGCCCTTGGGGATTAGAGTCTTGGAGTAAGGTTCAAAGCTATAAGTTATAGATACTTATTACAACCTTTGGGTGCCCTAAGAGGTGATAGATCTTTAGAACTTTAACTCTATTTCAAACCGAAGTTGAACCGTTACAATCAAAGATAAAGCTCTTGGGGATTAGAGTCTTAGAGTAAGGTTCAAAGCTATAAGTTATAGATACTTATTACGATCTTTGGGTGTCCTAAGATGTGATTGATCTTTAGAACTTTAACTCTATTTCAAACCGAAGTTGAACCGTTACAATCAAAGATAACGCTCTTTGGGATTAGAGTCTTGGAGTAAGGTTCAAAGCTATAAGTTATAGATACTTATTACAACCTTTGGGTGCCCTAAGAGGTGATAGATCATTAGAACTTTAACTCTATTTCAAACCGAAATTGAACCGATACAATCAAAGACTTGGGGATTATAGTCTTAGAGTAAGGTTCAAAGCTATAAGTTATAGATACTTATTACAACCTTTGGGTGTCCTAAGAGGTGATAGATCTTTAGAACTTTAACTCTATTTCAAACCGAAGTTGAACCGTTACATTCAAAGATAACGCTCTTGGGGATTAGAGTCTTAGAGTAAGGTTTAAACCTATAAGTTATAGATACTTATTACAACCTTTGGGTGCCCTAAGAGGTGATTGATCTTTAAAACTTTAACTCTATTTCAAACCGAAGTTGAACCGTTACAATCAAAGATAACGCCCTTGGGGATTAGAGTCTTGGAGTAAGGTTCAAAGCTATAAGTTATAGATACTTATTACAACCTTTGGGTGCCCTAAGAGGTGATAGATCTTTAGAACTTTAACTCTATTTCAAACCGAAGTTGAACCGTTACAATCAAAGATAAAGCTCTTGGGGATTAGAGTCTTCGAGCAAGGTTCAAAGTTATAAGTTATAGATACTTATTACAACCTTTGGGTGTCCTAAGAGGTGACAGATCTTTAGAACTTTTACTCTATTTCAAACCGAAGTTGAACCGTTACAATCAAAGATAAAGCTCTTGGGGATTAGAGTCTTAGAGTAAGGTTCAAAGCTACAAGTTATAGATACTTATTACAACCTTTGGGTGTCCTAAGAGGTTATAAATCTTTAGAACTTTAACTCTTTTTCAAACCGAAGTTGAACCGTTACAATCAAAGATAAGTCTCTTGGGGATTAGAGTCTTAGAGTAAGGTTCAAAGCTATAAGTTATAGATACTTATTACAACCTTTGGGTGTCCTAAGAGGTGATAGATCTTTAGAACTTTAACTCTATTTCAAAATGAAGTTGAACCGTTATAATCAAAGATAACGCTCTTGGGGATTAGAAACTTAGACTTAGGTTCAAAGCTGTAAGTTATAGATACTTATTACAACCTTTGGGTGTCCTAAGTGGTGATAGATCTTTAGAACTTTAACTCTATTTCTAACCGAAGTAGAACCGTTACAATCAAAGATAAGTCTCTTGGGGATTAGAGTCTTAGAGTAAGGTTCAAAGCTATAAGTTATAGATACTTATAACAACCTTTGGGTGCCCTAAGAGGTGATAGATCTTTAGAACTTTAACTCTAATTCAAACCGAAGTTGAACCGTTACAATCAAAGATAACGCTCTTGGGGATTAGAGTCTTAGAGTTAGGTTCAAAGCTATAAGTTATAGATACTTATTACAACCTTTGGGTGTCCTAAGAGGTGATAGATGATTAGAACTTTAACTCTATTTCAAACCGAAGTTGAACCGTTACAATCAAAGATAAAGCTCTTGGGGATTAGAGTCTTAGAGTAAGGTTCAAAGTTATAAGTTATTGATACTTATTACAACCTTTGGGTGTCCTAAGAGGTGATTGATCTTTAGAACTTTAACTCTATTTCAAAACGAAGTTGAACCGTTATAATCAAAGATAACGCTCTTGGGGATTAGAAACTTAGACTTAGGTTCAAAGCTGTAAGTTATAGATACTTATTACAACCTTTGGGTGTCCTAAGTGGTGATAGATCTTTAGAACTTTAACTCTATTTCTAACCGAAGTTGAACCGTTACAATCAAAGATAAGTCTCTTGGGGATTAGAGTCTTAGAGTAAGGTTCAAAGCTATAAGTTATAGATACTTATAACAACCTTTGGGTGCCCTAAGAGGTGATAGATCTTTAGAACTTTAACTATAATTCAAACCGAAGTTGAACCGTTACAATCAAAGATCACGCTCTTGGGGATTAGTGTCTTAGAGTTAGGTTCAAAGCTATAAGTTATAGATACTTATTACAACCTTTGGGTGTCCTAAGTGGTGATAGATCTTTAGAACTTTAACTCTATTTCAAACCGAAGTTGAACCGTTACAATCAAAGATAAAACTCTTGGGGATTAGAGTCTTTGAGTAAGGTTTAAAGTTATAAGTTATAGATACTTATTACAACCTTTGGGTGTCCTAAGAGGTTATAGATCTTTAGAACTTTAACTCTTTTTCAAACCGAAATTGAACCATTACAATCAAAGATCACGCTCTTGGGGATTAGTGTCCTAGAGTTAGGTTCAAAGCTATAAGTTATAGATACTTATTACAACCTTTGGGTGTCCTAAGTGGTGATAGATCTTTAGAACTTTGACTCTATTTCAAACCGAAGTTGAACCGTTACAATCAAAGATAAGTCTATTGGGGATTAGAGTCTTAGAGTAAGGTACAAAGCTATAAGTTATAGATACTTATTACAACCTTTGGGTGTCCTAAGTGGTGATAGATCTTTAGAACTTTAATTCTATTTCAAACCAAAGTTGAACCGTTACAATCAAAGATAACGCTCTTGGGGATTAGAGTCTTAGAGTTAGGTTCAAGGCTATAAGTTATAGATATTTATTACAACTTTTGGGTGTCCTAAGTGGTGATAGATCTTTAGAAATTTAACTCTATTTCAAACCGAAGTTGAACCGTTACAATCAAAGATAAAGCTCTTGGGGATTAGAGTCTTAGAGTAAGGTTCAAAGTTATAAGTTATAGATACTTATTACAACCTTTGGGTGTCCTAAGAGGTGATAGATCTTTAGAAATTTAACTCTATTTCAAACCGAAGTTGAACCGTTACAATCAAAGATAAAGCTCTTGGGGAATAGAGTCTTAGAGTAAGGTTCAAAGTTATAAGTTATAGATACTTATTACAACCTTTGGGTGTCCTAAGAGGTGATAGATCTTTAGAAATTTAACTCTATTTCAAACCGAGGTTGAACCGTTAGAATCAAAGATAAAGCTCTTGGGGATTAGAGTCTTAGAGTAAGGTTCAAAGCTATAAGTTATAGATACTTATTACAACCTTTGGGTGTCCTAAGAGGTTATAGATCTTTAGAACTCTAACTCTATTGCAATCCGAAGTTGAACCGTTACAATCAATGATAAAGCTCTTGGGGATTAGAGTCTTAGAGTTAGGTTCAAAGCTATAAGTTATAGATACTTATTACAACCTTTGGGTGTCCTAAGAGGTGATTGATCTTTAGAACTTTAACTCTATTTCAAACCGAAGTTGAACCGTTACAATCAAAGATAACACTCTTGGGGATTAGAGTCTTGGAGTAAGGTTCAAAGCTATAAGTTATAGATACTTATTAAAACCTTTGGGTGCCCTAAGAGGTGATAGATCATTAGAACTTTAACTCTATTTCATACCGAAGTTGAACCGTTACAATCAAAGACTTGGGGATTGAGTCTTAGAGTAAGGTTCAAAGCTATAAGTTATAGATACTTATTACAACCTTTGGGTGTCCTAAGAGGTGATAGATCTTTAGAACTTTAACTCTATTTCAAACCGAAGTTGAACCGTTACATTCAAAGATAATGCTCTTGGGGATTAGAGTCTTAGAGTAAGGTTCAAAGCTATAAGTTATAGATACTTATTACAACCTTTGGGTGCCCTAAGAGGTGCTTGATCTTTAGAACTTTAACTTTATTTCAAACCGAAGTTGAACCGTTACAATCAAAGATAAAGCTCTTGGGATTAGAGTCTTAGAGTAAGGTTCAAAGTTATAAGTTATAGATACTTATTACAACCTTTGGGTGTCCTAAGAGGTGATAGATCTTTAGAACTTTAACTCTATTTCAAACCGAAGTTGAACCGTTACAATCAAAGATAAAGCTCTTGGGGATTAGGGTCTTAGAGTAAGGTTCAAAACTATAAGTTATAGATACTTATTACAACCTTTGGGTGTCCTAAGAGGTGATAGATCTTTAGAACTATAACTCTATTGCAATCCGAGGTTGAACCGTTACAATCAATGATAATGCTCTTGGGGATTACAGTCTTAGAATTCGGTTCAAAGCTATAAGTTATAGACACTTATTACAACCTTTGAGTTTCCTATGAAGTGATAGATGTTTAGAACTTTAACCCTATTTCAAACCAAAGTTGAACCGTTACAATCAAAGATAAAGCTCTTGGGGATTAGAGTCTTAGAGTAAGGTTCAAAGCTATAAGTTATAGATAGTTATTACAACCTTTGGGTGTCCTAAGAGGTGATTGATCTTTAGAACTTTAACTCTATTTCAAACCGAAGTTGAACCGTTACAATCAAAGATAACGCTCTTGGGGATTAGAGTCTTGGAGTAAGGTTCAAAGCTATAAGTTATAGATACTTATTACAACCTTTGGGTGCCCTAAGAGGTGATAGATCTTTAGAACTTTAACTCTATTTCAAACCGAAGTTGAACCATTACAATCAAAGACTTGGGGATTAGAGTCTTAGAGTAAGGTTCAAAGCTATAAGTTATAGATACTTATTACAACCTTTGGGTGTCCTAAGTGGTGATAGATCTTTAGAACTTTAACTCTATTTCAAACCAAAGTTGAACCGTTACAATCAAAGATAACGCTCTTGGGGATTAGAGTCTTGGAGTAAGGTTCAAAGCTATAAGTTATAGATACTTATTACAACCTTTGGGTCTCCTAAGAGGTTATAGATCTTTAGAACTCTAAGTTTATTGCAATCCGAAGTTGAACCGTTACAATCAATGATAAAGCTCTTGGGGATTAGAGTCTTAGAGTTAGGTTCAAAGCTATAAGTTATAGATACTTATTACAACCTTTGGGTGTCCTAAGAGGTGATTGATCTTTAGAACTTTAACTCTATTTCAAACCGAAGTTGAACCGTTACAATCAAAGATAACGCTCTTGGGGATTAGAATCTTGGAGTAAGGTTCAAAGCTTTAAGTTATAGATACTTATTAAAACCTTTGGGTGCCCTAAGAGGTGATAGATCTTTAGAACTTTAACTCTATTTCAAACCGAAGTTGAACCGTTACAATCAAAGACTTGGGGATTGAGTCTTAGAGTAAGGTTCAAAGCTATAAGTTATAGATACTTATTACAACCTTTGGGTGTCCTAAGAGGTGATAGATCTTTAGAACTTTAACTCTATTTCAAACCGAAGTTGAACCGTTACATTCAAAGATAACGCTCTTGGGGATTAGAGTCTTTGAGTAAGGTTTAAAGTTATAAGTTTTAGATACTTATTACAACCTTTGGGTGTCCTAAGAGGTTACAGATCTTTAGAACTTTAACTCTAATTCAAACCGAAGTTGAACTGTTACAATCAAAGATAACGCTCTTGGGGATTAGAGTCTTAGAGTTAGGTTCAAAGCTATAAGTTATAGATACTTATTACAACCTTTGGGTGTCCTAAGTGGTGATAAATCTTTAGAACATTAACTTTATTTCAAACCGAAGTCGAACCGTTACAATCAAAGATAAAACTCTTGGGGATTAGAGTCCTTCAGTAAGGTTTAAAGTTATAAGTTATAGATACTTATTACAACCTTTGGGTGTCCTAAGAGGTTATAGATCTTTAGAACTTTAACTCTTTTTCAAACCGAAGTTGCACCGTTACAATCAAAGATCACGCTCTTGGGGATTAGTGTCTTAGAGTTAGGTTCAAAGCTATAAGTTATAGATACTTATTACAACCTTTGGGTGTCCTAAGTGGTGATAGATCTTTAGAACTTTAACTGTATTTCAAACCGAAGTTGAACCGTTACAATCAAATATAAGTCTCTTGGGGATTAGAGTCTTAGAGTAAGGTTCAAAGCTATAAGTTATAGATACTTATTACAACCTTTGGGTGTCCTAAGTGGTGAAAGATCTTTAGAACTTTAACTCTATTTCAAACCAAAGTTGAATCGTTACAATTAAAGATAACGCTCTTGGGGATTAGAGTCTTAGAGTTAGGTTCAAAGATATAAGTTTTAGATACTTATTACAACCTTTGGGTGTCCTAGGTGGTGATAGATCTTTAACTCTATTTCAAACCGAAGTTGAACCGTTACAATCAAAGATAAAGCTCTTGGGATTAGAGTCTTAGAGTAAGGTTCAAAGCTATAAGTTATAGATACTTATTACAACCTTTGGGTGTCCTAAGTGGTGATAGATCTTTAGAACTTTAACTCTATTTCAAACCGAAGTTGAACCGTTACAATCAAAGATAACGCTCTTGGGGATTAGAGTCTTGGAGTAAGGTTCAAAGCTATAAGTTATAGATACTTGTTACAACCTTTGGGTGTCCTAAGAGGTTATAGATCTTTAGAACTCTAACTCTATTGCAATCCGAAGTTGAACCGTTACAATCAATGATAAAGCTCTTGGGGATTAGAGTCTTAGAGTTAGGTTCAAAGCTATAAGTTATAGATACTTATTACAACCTTTGGGTGTCCTAAGAGGTGATTGATCTTTAGAACTTTAACTCTATTTCAAACCGAAGTTGAACCGTTACAATTAAAGATAACGCTCTTGGGGATTAGAATCTTGGAGGAAGGTTCAAAGCTTTAAGTTATAGATACTTATTAAAACCTTTGGGTGCCCTAAGAGGTGATAGATCTTTAGAACTTTAACTCTATTTCAAACCGAACTTGAACCATTACAATCAAAGACTTGGGGATTGAGTCTTAGAGTAAGGTTCAAAGCTATAAGTTATAGATACTTATTACAACCTTTGGGTGTCCTAAGAGGTGATAGATCTTTAGAACTTTAACTCTATTTCAAACCGAAGTTGAACCGTTACATTCAAAGATAACCCTCTTGGGGATTAGAGTCTTGGAGTAAGGTTCAAAGCTATAAGTTATAGATACTTATTACAACCTTTGGGTACCCTAAGAGGTGATAGATCTTTAGAACATTAACTCTATTTCAAACCGAAGTTGAACCGTTACAATCAAAGACTTGGGGATTAGAGTCTTAGAGTAAGGTTCAAAGCTATAAGTTATAGATACTTATTACAACCTTTGGGTGTCCTTAGAGGTGATTGATCTTTAGAACTTTAACTCTATTTCAAACTGAAGTTGAACCGTTACAATCAAAGATAACGCTCTTGGGATAGAGTTAGGTTCAAAGATATAAGTTATAGATACTTATTACAACCTTTGGGTGTCCTAAGTGGTGATAGATCTTTAAAACTTTTAGGTTCAAAGCTATAAGTTATAGATACTTATTACAACCTTTGGGTGTCCTAAGAGGTGATTGATCTATAGAACTTTAACTCTATTTCAAACCGAAGTTGAACCGTTAGAATCAAAGATAACGCTCTTGGGGATTAGGGTCTTAGAGTTTGGTTCAAAGCTATAAGTTATAGATACTTATTACAACCTTTGGGTGCCCTAAGAGGTGATAGATCATTAGAACTTTAACTCTATTTGAAACCGAAGTTGAACCGTTACAATCAAAGACTTGGGGATTAGAGTCTTAGAGTAAGGTTCAAAGCTATAAGTTATAGATACTTATTACAACCTTTGAGTTTCCTATGAAGTGATACATGTTTAGAACTTTAACTCCATTTCAAACTGAAGTTGAACCGTTACAATCAAAGATAACGCTCTTGGGGATTACAGTCATGGAGTAAGGTTCAAAGCTATAAGTTATAGATACTTATTACAACCTTTTGGTGCCCTAAGAGGTGATAGATCATTAGAACTTTAACTCTATTTCAAACCGAAGTTGAACCGTTACAATCAAAGACTTGGGGATTAGAGTCTTAGAGTAAGGTTCAAAGCTATAAGTTATAGATACTTATTACAACCTTTGGGTGTCCTAAGAGGTGATAGATCTTTAGAACTTTAACTCTATTTCAAACTGAAGTTGAACCGTTACATTCAAAGATAACGCTCTTGGGGATTAGAGTCTTAGAGTAATGTTCAAAGCTATAAGTTATAGATACTTATTACAACCTTTGGGTGCCCTAAGAGGTGATTGATCTTTAGAACTTTAACTCTATTTCAAACCGAAGTTGAAGCGTTACAATCAAAGATAAAGCTCTTGGGGATTAGAGTCTTCGAGCAAGGTTCAAAGTTATAAGTTATAGATACTTATTACAACCTTTGGGTGTCCTAAGAGGTGATAGATCTTTAGAACTTTTACTCTATTTCAAACCGAAGTTGAACCGTTACAATCAAAGATAAAGCTCTTGGGGATTAGAGTCTTAGAGTAAGGTTCAAAGCTACAAGTTATAGATACTTATTACAACCTTTGGGTGTCCTAAGAGGTTATAAATCTTTAGAACTTTAACTCTTTTTCAAACCGAAGTTGAACCGTTACAATCAAAGATAAGTCTCTTGGGGATTAGAGTCTTAGAGTAAGGTTCAAAGCTATAAGTTATAGATACTTATTACAACCTTTGGGTGTCCTAAGAGGTGATAGATCTTTAGAACTTTAACTCTATTTCAAACCGAAGTTGAACCGTTATAATCAAAGATAACGCTCTTGGGGATTAGAAACTTAGACTTAGGTTCAAAGCTGTAAGTTATAGATACTTATTACAACCTTTGGGTGTCCTAAGTGGTGATAGATCTTTAGAACTTTAACTCTATTTCTAACCGAAGTTGAACCGTTACAATCAAAGATAAGTCTCTTGGGGATTAGAGTCATATAGTAAGGTTCAAAGCTATAAGTTATAGATACTTATAACAACCTTTGGGTGCCCTAAGAGGTGATAGATCTTTAGAACTTTAACTCTAATTCAAACCGAAGTTGAACCGTTACTATCAAAGATAACGCTCTTGGGGATTAGAGTCTTAAAGTTAGGTTCAAAGCTATAAGTTATAGATACTTATTACAACCTTTGGGTGTCCTAAGTGGTGATAGATCTTTAGAACTTTAACTCTATTTCAAACCGAAGTTGAACCGTTACAATCAAAGATAAAACTCTTGCGGATTAGAGTCTTTGAGTAAGGTTTAAAGTTATAAGTTATAGATACTTATTACAACCTTTGGGTGTCCTAAGAGGTTATAGATCTTTAGAACTTTAACTCTTTTTCAAACCGAAATTGAACCGTTACAATCAAAGATCACGCTCTTGGGGATTAGTGTCTTAGAGTTAGGTTCAAAGCTATAAGTTATAGATACTTATTACAACCTTTGGGTGTCCTAAGTGGTGATAGATCTTTAGAACTTTGACTCTATTTCAAACCGAAGTTGAACCGTTACAATCAAAGATAAATCTATTGGGGATTAGAGTCTTAGAGTAAGGTACAAAGCTATAGGTTATAGATACTTATTACAACTTTTGGGTGTCCTAAGTGGTGATAGATCTTTAGAAATTTAACTCTATTTCAAACCGAAGTTGAACCGTTACAATCAAAGATAAAGCTCTTGGGGATTAGAGTCTTAGAGTAAGGTTCAAAGTTATAAGTTATAGATACTTATTACAACCTTTGGGTGTCCTAAGAGGTGATAGATCTTTAGAAATTTAACTCTATTTCAAACCGAAGTTGAACCATTACAATCAAAGATAAAGCTCTTGGGGATTAGAGTCTTAGAGTAAGGTTCAAAGTTATAAGTTATAGATACTTATAACAACCTTTGGGTGTCCTAAGAGGTGATAGATCTTTAGAAATTTAACTCTATTTCAAACCGAAGTTGAACCGTTACAATCAAAGATAAAGCTCTTGGGGATTAGAGTCTTAGAGTAAGGTTCAAAGATATAAGTTATAGATACTTATTACAACTTTGGGTGTCCTAAGAACTTATAGATCTTTAGAACTCTAACTCTATTGCAATCCGAAGTTGAACCGTTACAATCAATGATAAAGCTCTTGGGGATTAGAGTCTTAGAGTTAGGTTCAAAGCTATAAGTTATAGATACTTATTACAACCTTTGGGTGTCCTAAGAGGTGATTGATCTTTAGAACTTTAACTCTATTTCAAACCGAAGTTGAACCGTTACAATCAAAGATAACACTCTTGGGGATTAGAGTTTGGAGTAAGGTTCAAAGCTATAAGTTATAGATACTTATTAAAACCTTTGGGTGCCCTAAGAGGTGATAGATCATTAGAACTTTAACTCTATTTCAAACCGAAGTTGAACCGTTACAATCAAAGACTTGGGGATTGAGTCTTAGAGTAAGGTTCAAAGCTATAAGTTATAGATACTTATTACAACCTTTGGGTGTCCTAAGAGGTGATAGATCTTTAGAACTTTAACTCTATTTCAAACCGAAGTTGAACCGTTACATTCAAAGATAACGCTCTTGGGGATTAGAGTCTTAGAGTAAGGTTCAAAGCTATAAGTTATACATACTTATTACAACCTTTGGGTGCCCTAAGAGGTGCTTGATCTTTAGAACTTTAACTCTATTTCAAACCGAAGTTGAACCGTTACAATCAAAGAGAACGCCCTTGGGGATTAGAGTCTTGGAGTAAGGTTCAAAGCTATAAGTTATAGATACTTATTACAACCTTTGGGTGCCCTAAGAGGTGATAGATCTTTAGAACTTTAACTCTATTTCAAACCGAAGTTGAACCGTTACAATCAAAGACTTGGGGATTAGAGTCTTAGAGTAAGGTTCAAAGCTATAAGTTATAGATACTTATTACAACCTTTGGGTGTCCTAAGAGGTGATAGATCTTTAGAACTTTAACTCTATTTCAAACCGAAGTTGAACCGTTACAATCAAAGATAACGCTCTTGGGGATTAGAGTCTTAGAGTTAGGTTCAAAGATATAAGTTATAGATACTTATTACAACCTTTGGGTGTCCTAGGTGGTGATAGATCTTTAGAACTTTAACTCTATTTCAAACCGAAGTTGAACCGTTACAATCAAAGATAAAGCTCTTGGGGATTAGGGTCTTAGAGTAAGGTTCAAAGCTATAAGTTATAGATACTTATTACAACCTTTGGGTGTCCTAAGAGGTGATAGATCTTTAGAACTCTAACTCTATTGCAATCCGAGGTTGAACCGTTACAATCAATGATAAAGCTCTTGGGGATTAGAGTCTTAGAATTCGGTTCAAAGCTATAAGTTATAGACACTTATTACAACCTTTGAGTTTGCTATGAAGTGATAGATGTTTAGAACTTTAACTCTATTTCAAACCGAAGTTGAACCGTTACAATCAAAGTTAAAGCTCTTGGGGATTAGAGTCTTAGAGTAAGGTTCAAAGCTATAAGTTATAGATACTTATTACAACCTTTGGGTGTCCTAAGAGGTGATTGATCTTCAGAACTTTAACTCTATTTCAAACCGAAGTTGAACCGTTACAATCAAAGATAACGCTCTTGGGGATTAGAGTCTTGGAGTAAGGTTCAAAGCTATAAGTTATAGATACTTATTACAACCTTTGGGTGCCCTAATAGGTGATAGATCTTTAGAACTTTAACTCTATTTCAAACCGAAGTTGAACCGTTACAATCAAAGACTTGGGGATTAGAGTCTTAGAGTAAGGTTCAAAGCTATAAGTTATAGATACTTATTACAACCTTTGGGTGTCCTAAGTGGTGATAGATCATTAGAACTTTAACTCTATTTCAAACCGAAGTTGAACCGTTACAATCAAAGATAACGCTCTTGGGATTAGAGTCTTAGAGTAAGGTTCAAAGTTATAAGTTATAGATACTTATTACAACCTTTGGGTGTCCTAAGAGGTGATAGATCTTTAGAACTTTAACTCTATTTCAAACCGAAGTTGAACCGTTACAATCAAAGACTTGGGGATTAGAGTCTTAGAGTAAGGTTCAAAGCTATAAGTTATAGATACTTATTACAACCTTTGGGTGTCCTAAGTGGTGATAGATCTTTAGAACTTTAACTCTATTTCAAACCGAAGTTGAACCGTTACAATCAAAGATAACGCTCTTGGGGATTAGAGTCTTGGAGTAAGGTTCAAAGCTATAAGTTATAGACTTATTACAACCTTTGGGTGTCCTAAGAGGTGATAGATCTTTAGAACTCTAACTCTATTGCAATCCGAAGTTGAACCGTTACAATCAATGATAAAGCTCTTGGGGATTAGAGTCTTAGAGTTAGGTTCAAAGCTATAAGTTATAGATACTTATTACAAACTTTGAGTTTCCTATGAAGTGATAGATGTTTAGAACTTTAACTCTATTTCAAACCGAAGTTGAACCGTTACAATCAAAGATAAAGCTCTTGGGGATTAGAGTCTTGGAGTAAGGTTCAAAGCTATAAGTTATAGATACTTATTACAACCTTTGGGTGCCCTAAGAGGTGATAGATCTTTAGAACTTTAACTCTATTTCAAACCGAAGTTGAACCGTTACAATCAAAGATAACGCTCTTGGGGATTAGAGTCTTAGAGTAAGGTTCAAAGCTATAAGTTATAGATACTTATTACAACCTTTGGGTGTCCTAAGAGGTGATAGATCTTTAGAACTTTAACTCTATTTGAAATCGAAGTTGAACCGTTACATTCAAAGATAACGCTCTTGGGGATTAGAGTCTTAGAGTAAGGTTCAAAGCTATAAGTTATAGATACATATTACAACCTTTGGGTGTCCTAAGAGGTGATAGATATTTAGAACTTTAACTCTATTTCAAATCGAAGTTGAACCGTTACATTCAAATATAACGCTCTTGGGGATTAGAGTCTTAGAGTAAGGTTCAAAGCTATAAGTTATAGATACTTATTACAACCTTTGGGTGCCCTAAGAGGTGATAGATCTTTAGAACTTTAACTCTATTTCAAACCGAAGTTGAACCGTTACAATCAAAGATAACGCTCTTGGGGATTAGAGTCTTAGAGTTAGGTTCAAAGCTATAAGTTATAGATACTTATTAAAACCTTTGGGTGTCCTAAGAGGTGATAGATCTTTAGAACTTTAACTCTATTTCAAACCGAAGTTGAACCGTTACAAACAAAGATAACGCTCTTGGGGATTAGTGTCTTAGAGTAAGGTTCAAATTTATAAGTTATAGATACTTATTACAACTTTTGGGTGCCCTAAGAGGTGATAGATCTTTAGAACTTTAACTCTATTTCAAACCGAAGTTGAACTGTTACAATCAAAGACTTGGGGATTAGAGTCTTAGAGTAAGGTTCAAAGCTATAAGTTATAGATACTTATTACAACCTTTGGGTGTCCTAAGAGGTGATAGATCTTTAGAACTTTAACTCTATTTCAAACGAAGTTGAACCGTTACATTCAAAGATAACGCTCTTGGGGATTATAGTCTTAGAGTAAGGTTCAAAGCTATAAGTTATAGATACTTATTACAACCTTCGGGTGCCCTAAGAGGTGATAGATCTTTAGAACTTTAACTCTATTTCAAACCAAAGTTGAACCGTTACAATCAAAGACTTGGGGATTAGAGTCTTAGAGTAAGGTTCAAAGCTATAAGTTATAGATACTTATTACAACCTTTGGGTGTCCTAAGTGGTGATAGATCTTTAGAACTTTAACTCTATTTCAAGCCGAAGTTGAACCGTTACAATTAAAGATAAAACTCTTGGTGATTAGAGTCTTTGAGTAAGGTTTAAAGTTATAAGTTATAGATACTTATTATAACCTTTGGGTGTCCTAAGAGGTTATAGATCTTTAGAACTTTAACTCTTTTTCAAACCGAAGTTGAACCGTTACAATCAAAGATAACGCTCTTGGGGATTAGAGTCTTGGAGTAAGGTTCAAAGCTATAAGTTATAGATACTTATTACAACCTTTGGGTGTCCTAAGAGGTTATAGATCTTTAGAACTCTAACTCTATTGCAATTCGAAGTTGAACCGTTACAATCAATGTTAAAGCTCTTGGGGATTAGAGTCTTAGAGTTAGGTTCAAAGCTATAAGTTATAGATACTTATTACAACCTTTGGGTGTCCTAAGAGGTGATTGATCTTTAGAACTTTAACTCTATTTCAAACCGAAGTTGAACCGTTACAATCAAAGATAACGCTCTTGGGGATTAGAGTCTTGGAGTAAGGTTCAAAGCTTTAAGTTATAGATACTTATTAAAACCTTTGGGTGCCCTAAGAGGTGATAGATCTTTAGAACTTTAACTCTATTTCAAACCGAAGTTGAACCGTTACAATCAAAGATAAAGCTCTTGGGCATTAGAGTCTTAGAGTAAGGTTCAAAGCTATAAGTTATAGATACTTATTACAACCTTTGGGTGTCCTAACAGGTGATTGATCTTTAGAACTTTGACTCTATTTCAAACCGAAGTTGAACCGTTACAATCAAAGATAAAACTCTTGGGGATTAGAGTCTTTGAGTAAGGTTTAAAGTTATAAGTTATAGATACTTATTACAACCTTTGGGTGTCCTAAGAGGTTATAGATCTTTAGAACTTTAACTCTTTTTCAAACCGAAGTTGAACCGTTACAATAAAAGATAACGCTCTTGGGGATTAGAGTCTTGGAGTAAGGTTCAAAGCTATAAGTTATAGATACTTATTACAACCTTTGGGTGTGCTAAGAGGTTATAGATCTTTAGAACTCTAACTCTATTGCAATCCGAAGTTGAACCGTTACAATCAAAGATAACGCTCTTGGGGATTAGAGTCTTGGAGTAAGGTTCAAAGCTTTAAGTTATAGATACTTATTAAAACCTTTGGGTGCCCTAAGAGGTGATAGATCTTTAGAACATTAACTCTATTTCAAACCGAAGTTGAACCGTTACAATCAAAGACTTGGGGATTGAGTCTTAGAGTAAGGTTCAAAGCTATAAGTTATAGATACTTATTACAACCTTTGGGTGTCCTAAGAGGTGATAGATCTTTAGAACTTTAACTCTATTTCAAACCGAAGTTGAACCGTTACATTCAAAGATAACGTTCTTGGGGATTAGAGTCTTAGAGTAAGGTTCAAAGCTATAAGTTATAGATACTTATTACAACCTTTGGGTGCCCTAAGAGGTGCTTGATCTTTAGAACTTTAACTCTATTTCAAACCGAAGTTGAACCGTTACAATCAAAGATAACGCCCTTGGGGATTAGAGTCTTGGATTAAGGTTCAAAGCTATAAGTTATAGATACTTATTACAACCATTGGGTGCCCTAAGAGGTGATAGATCTTTAGAACTTTAACTCTATTTCAAACCGAAGTTGAACCGTTACAATCAAAGACTTGGGGATTAGAGTCTTAGAGTAAGGTTCAAAGCTATAAGTTATAGATACTTATTACAACCTTTGGGTGTCCTAAGAGGTGATTGATCTTTAGAACTTTCACTCTATTTCAAACCGAAGTTGAACCGTTAGAATCAAAGATAAAGCTCTTGGTGATAGAGTTAGGTTCAAAGCTATAAGTTATAGATACTTATTACAACCTTTGGGTGTCCTAAGTGGTGATAGATCTTTAGAACTTTAAGGTTCAAAGCTATAAGTTATAGATACTTATTACAACCTTTGGGTGTCCTAAGAGGTGATAGATCTATAGAACTTTAACTCTATTTCAAACCGAAGTTGAACCGTTAGAATCAAAGATAACGCTCTTGGGGATTAGGGTCTTAGAGTTTGGTTCAAAGCTATAAGTTATAGATACTTATTACACCCTTTGGGTGTCCTAAGTGGTGATAGATCTTTAGAACTTTAACTCTATTTTAAATCGAAGTTGAACCGTTACTATCAAAGTTAAGTCTCTTGGGGATTAGAGTCTTAGATTAAGGTTCAAAGATATAAGTTATAGATACTTATTACAACCTTTGGGTGTCCTAAGTGGTGATAGATCTTCAGAACTTTAACTCTATTTCAAACCGAGGTTGAACCGTTACAATCAAAGATAAAGCTCTTGGGGATTAGAGTCTTAGAGTAAGGTTCAAAGTTATAAGTTATAGATACTTATTACAACCTTTGGGTATCCTAAGAGGTGATAGATCTTTAGAACTTTAACTCTGTTTCAAACCGAAGTTGAACCGTTACAATCAAAGATAAAGCTCTTGAGGATTAGGGTCTTAGAGTATGGTTCAAAGCTATAAGTTATAGATACTTATTACAACCTTTGGGTGTCCTAAGAGGTGATAGACTTTAGAACTCTAACTCTATTGCAATCCGAAGTTGAACCGTTACAATCAATGATAAAGCTCTTGGGGATTAGAGTCTTAGAGTTAGGTTCAAAGCTATAAGTTATAGATACTTATTACAAACTTTGAGTTTCCTATGAAGTGATAGATGTTTAGAACTTTAACTCTATTTCAAACCGAAGTTGAACCGTTACAATCAAAGATAAAGCTCTTGGGGATTAGAGTCTTAGAGTAAGGTTCAAAGCTATAAGTTATAGATACTTATTACAACCTTTGGGTGTCCTAAGAGGTGATTGATCTTTAGAACTTTAACTCTATTTCAAACCGAAGTTGAACCGTTACAATCAAAGATAACGCTCTTGGGGATTAGAGACTTGGAGTAAGGTTCAAAGCTATAAGTTATAGATACTTATTACAACCTTTGGGTGCCCGAAGAGGTGATAGAGCTTTAGAACTTTAACTCTATTTCAAACCGAAGTTGAACCGTTACAATCAAAGACTTGGGGATTAGAGTCTTAGAGTAAGGTTCAAAGCTATAAGTTATAGATAGTTATTACAACTTTTGGGTGTCCTAAGAGGTGATAGATCTTAAGAACTTTAACTCTATTTCAAATCGAAGTTGAACCGTTACATTCAAAGATAACGCTCTTGGGGATTAGAGTCTTAGAGTAAGGTTCAAAGCTATAAGTTATAGATACTTATTACAACCTTTGGGTGTCCTAAGAGGTGATAGATCTTTAGAACTTTAACTCTATTTCAAACCGAAGTTGAACTGTTACAATCAAAGATAAAGCTCTTGAGGATTAGGGTCTTAGAGTAAGGTTCAAAGCTATAAGTTATAGATACTAATTACAACCTTTGGGTGTCCTAAGAGGTGATTGATCTTTAGAACTCTTACTCTATTGCAATTCGAAGTTGAACCGTTACAATCAATGATAAAGCTCTTGGAGATTAGAGTCTTAGAATTAGGTTCAAAGCTATAAGTTATAGACACTTATTACAACCTTTGAGTTTCCTATGAAGTGATAGATGTTTAGAACTTTAACTCTATTTCAAACCGAAGTTGAACCGTTACAATCAAAGATAAAGCTCTTGGGGATTAGAGTCTTAGAGTAAGGTTCAAAGCTATAAGTTATAGATACCTATTACAACCTTTGGGTTTCCGAAGAGGTGATTGATCGTTAGAACTTTAACTCTATTTCAAACCGAAGTTGAACCGTTACAATCAAAGTTAACGCTCTTGGGGATTAGAGTCTTGGAGTAAGGTTCAAAGCTATAAGTTATAAATACTTATTACAACCTTTGGGTGCCCTAAGAGGTGATAGATCTTTAGAACTTTAACTCTATTTCAAACAGAAGTTGAACCGTTACAATCAAAGACTTGGGGATTAGAGTCTTAGAGTAAGGTTCAAAGCTATAAGTTATAGATACTTATTACAACCTTTGGGTGTCCTAAGAGGTGATAGATCTTTAGAACTTTAACTCTTTTAAATCGAAGTTGAACCGTTACAATCAAAGATAACGCTCTTGGGGATTAGAGTCTTAGAGTAAGGTTCAAAGCTATAAGTTATAGATACTTATTACAACCTTTGGGTGTCCTAAGAGGTGATAGACTTTAGAACTCTAACTCTATTGCAATCCGAAGTTGAACCGTTACAATCAATGATAAAGCTCTTGGGGATTAGAGTCTTAGAGTTAGGTTCAAAGCTATAAGTTATAGATACTTATTACAAACTTTGAGTTTCCTATGAAGTGATAGATGTTTAGAACTTTAACTCTATTTCAAACCGAAGTTGAATCGTTACAATCAAAGATAAAGCTCTTGGGGATTAGAGTCTTAGAGTAAGGTTCAAAGCTATAAGTTATAGATACTTATTACAACCTTTGGGTGTCCTAAGAGGTGATTGATCTTTAGAACTTTAACTCTATTTCAAACCGAAGTTGAACCGTTACAATCAAAGATAACGCTCTTGGGGATTAGAGTCTTGGAGTAAGGTTCAAAGCTATAAGTTATAGATACTTATTACAACCTTTGGGTGCCCGAAGAGGTGATAGAGCTTTAGAACTTTAACTCTATTTCAAACCGAAGTTGAACCGTTACAATCAAAGACTTGGGGATTAGAGTCTTAGAGTAAGGTTCAAAGCTATAAGTTATAGATACTTATTACAACTTTTGGGTGTCCTAAGAGGTGATAGATCTTTAGAACTTTAACTCTATTTCAAATCGAAGTTGAACCGTTACATTCAAAGATAACGCTCTTGGGGATTAGAGTCTTAGAGTAAGGTTCAAAGCTATAAGTTATAGATACTTATTACAACCTTTGGGTGTCCTAAGAGGTGATAGATCTTTAGAACTTTAACTCTATTTCAAACCGAAGTTGAACCGTTACAATCAAAGATAAAGCTCTTGAGGATTAGGGTCTTAGAGTAAGGTTCAAAGCTATAAGTTATAGATACTTATTACAACCTTTGGGTGTCCTAAGAGGTGATTGATCTTTAGAACTCTTACTCTATTGCAATCCGAAGTTGAACCGTTACAATCAATGATAAAGCTCTTGGGGATTAGAGTCTTAGAATTAGGTTCAAAGCTATAAGTTATAGACACTTATTACAACCTTTGAGTTTCCTATGAAGTGATAGATGTTTAGAACTTTAACTCTATTTCAAACCGAAGTTGAACCGTTACAATCAAAGATAAAGCTCTTGGGGATTAGAGTCTTAGAGTAAGGTTCAAAGCTATAAGTTATAGATACCTATTACAACCTTTGGGTTTCCGAAGAGGTGATTGATCGTTAGAACTTTAAATCTATTTCAAACCGAAGTTGAACCGTTACAATCAAAGATAACGCTCTTGGGGATTAGAGTCTTGGAGTAAGGTTCAAAGCTATAAGTTATAAATACTTATTACAACCTTTGGGTGCCCTAAGAGGTGATAGATCTTTAGAACTTTAACTCTATTTCAAACCGAAGTTGAACCGTTACAATCAAATACTTGGGGATTAGAGTCTTAGAGTAAGGTTCAAAGCTATAAGTTATAGATACTTATTACAACCTTTGGGTGTTCTAAGAGGTGATAGATCTTTAGAACTTTAACTCTATTTTAAATCGAAGTTGAACCGTTACAATCAAAGATAACGCTCTTGGGGATTAGAGTCTTAGAGTAAGGTTCAAAGTTATAAGTTATAGATACTTATTACAACCTTTGGGTGTCCTAAGAGGTGATAGATCTTTAGAACTTTAACTCTATTTCAAACCGAAGTTGAAACGTTACAATCAATGATAAAGCTCTTGAGGATTAGGGTCTTAGAATAAGGTTCAAAGCTATAAGTTATAGATACTTATTACAACCTTTGGGTGTCCTAAGAGGTGATAGATCTTTAGAACTCTAACTCTATTGCAATCCGAAGTTGAACCGTTACAATCAATGATAAAGCTCTTGGGGATTAGAGTCTTAGAATTAGGTTCAAAGCTATAAGTTATAGACACTTATTACAACCTTTGAGTTTCCTATGAAGTGATAGATGTTTAGAACTTTAACTCTATTTCAAACAGAAGTTGAACCGTTACAATCAAAGATATAGCTCTTGGGGATTAGAGTCTTAGAGTAAGTTTCAAAGCTATAAGTTATAGATACTTATTACAACTTTTGGGTGTCCGAAGAGGTGATTGATCTTTAGAACTTTAACTCTATTTCAAACCGAAGTTGAACCGTTACAATCAAAGATAACGCTCTTGGGGATTAGAGTCTTGGAGTAAGGTTCAAAGCTATAAGTTGTAGATACTTATTACAACCTTTGGGTGCCCAAAGAGGTGATAGATCTTTAGAACTTTAACTCTATTTCAAACCGAAGTTGAACCGTTACAATCAAAGACTTGGGGATTAGAGTCTTAGAGTAAGGTTCAAAGCTATAAGTTATAGATACTTATTACAACCTTTGGGTGTCCTAAGAGGTGATAGATCTTTAGAACTTTAACTCTATTTCAAACGAAGTTGAACCGTTACATTCAAAGATAATGCTCTTGGGGATTAGAGTCTTAGAGTAAGGTTCAAAGCTATAAGTTATAGATACCTATTACAACCTTTGGGTGCCCAAAGAGGTGATAGATCTTTAGAACTTTAACTCTATTTCAAACCGAAGTTGAACCGTTACAATCAAAGACTTGGGGATTAGAGTCTTAGAGTAAGGTTCAAAGCTATAAGTTATGGATACTTATTACAACCTTTGGATGTCCTAAGTGGTGATAGATCTTTAGAACTTTAACTCTATTTCAAACCGAAGTTGAACCGTTATAATCAAAGATAAAACTCTTGGGGATTAGAGTCTTAGAGTAAGGTTCAAAGCTATAAGTTATAGATACTTATTACAACTTTTGGGTGTCCTAAGAGGTGATAGATCTTTAGAACTTTAACTCTATTTCAAATCGAAGTTGAACCGTTACATTCAAAGATAACGCTCTTGGGGATTAGAGTCTTAGAGTAAGGTTCAAAGCTATAAGTTATAGATACTTATTACAACCTTTGGGTGTCCTAAGAGGTGATAGATCTTTAGAACTTTAACTCTATTTCAAACCGAAGTTGAACCGTTACAATCAAAGATAAAGCTCTTGAGGATTAGGGTCTTAGAGTAAGGTTCAAAGCTATAAGTTATAGATACTTATTACAACCTTTGGGTGTCCTAAGAGGTGATTGATCTTTAGAACTCTTACTCTATTGCAATCCGAAGTTGAACCGTTACAATCAATGATAAAGCTCTTGGGGATTAGAGTCTTAGAATTAGGTTCAAAGCTATAAGTTATAGACACTTATTACAACCTTTGAGTTTCCTATGAAGTGATAGATGTTTAGAACTTTAACTCTATTTCAAACCGAAGTTGAACCGTTACAATCAAAGATAAAGCTCTTGGGGATTAGAGTCTTAGAGTAAGGTTCAAAGCTATAAGTTATAGATAACTATTACAACCTTTGGGTTTCCGAAGAGGTGATTGATCGTTAGAACTTTAAATCTATTTCAAACCGAAGTTGAACCGTTACAATCAAAGATAACGCTCTTGGGGATTAGAGTCTTGGAGTAAGGTTCAAAGCTATAAGTTATAAATACTTATTACAACCTTTGGGTGCCCTAAGAGGTGATAGATCTTTAGAACTTTAACTCTATTTCAAACCGAAGTTGAACCGTTACAATCAAATACTTGGGGATTAGAGTCTTAGAGTAAGGTTCAAAGCTATAAGTTATAGATACTTATTACAACCTTTGGGTGTTCTAAGAGGTGATAGATCTTTAGAACTTTAACTCTATTTTAAATCGAAGTTGAACCGTTACAATCAAAGATAACGCTCTTGGGGATTAGAGTCTTAGAGTAAGGTTCAAAGTTATAAGTTATAGATACTTATTACAACCTTTGGGTGTCCTAAGAGGTGATAGATCTTTAGAACTTTAACTCTATTTCAAACCGAAGTTGAACCGTTACAATCAATGATAAAGCTCTTGAGGATTAGGGTCTTAGAATAAGGTTCAAAGCTATAAGTTATAGATACTTATTACAACCTTTGGGTGTCCTAAGAGGTGATAGATCTTTAGAACTCTAACTCTATTGCAATCCGAAGTTGAACCGTTACAATCAATGATAAAGCTCTTGGGGATTAGAGTCTTAGAATTAGGTTCAAAGCTATAAGTTATAGACACTTATTACAACCTTTGAGTTTCCTATGAAGTGATAGATGTTTAGAACTTTAACTCTATTTCAAACAGAAGTTGAACCGTTACAATCAAAGATATAGCTCTCTTGGGGATTAGAGTCTTAGAGTAAGTTTCAAAGCTATAAGTTATAGATACTTATTACAACTTTTGGGTATCCGAAGAGGTGATTGATCTTTAGAACTTTAACTCTATTTCAAACCGAAGTTGAACCGTTACAATCAAAGATAACGCTCTTGGGGATTAGAGTCTTGGAGTAAGGTTCAAAGCTATAAGTTGTAGATACTTATTACAACCTTTGGGTGCCCAAAGAGGTGATAGATCTTTAGAACTTTAACTCTATTTCAAACCGAAGTTGAACCGTTACAATCAAAGACTTGGGGATTAGAGTCTTAGAGTAAGGTTCAAAGCTATAAGTTATAGATACTTATTACAACCTTTGGGTGTCCTAAGAGGTGATAGATCTTTAGAACTTTAACTCTATTTCAAATCGAAGTTGAACCGTTACAATCAAAGATAAGTCTCTTGGGGATTAGAGTCTTAGATTAAGGTTCAAAGATATAAGTTATAGATACTTATTACAACCTTTGGGTGTCCTAAGTGGTGATAGATCTTCAGAACTTTAACTCTATTTCAAACCGAGGTTGAACCGTTATAATCAAAGATAAAGCTCTTGGGGATTAGAGTCTTAGAGTAAGGTTCAAAGTTATAAGTTATAGATACTTATTACAACCTTTGGGTATCCTAAGAGGTGATAGATCTTTAGAACTTTAACTCTATTTCAAACCGAAGTTGACCCGTTACAATCAAAGATAACGCTCTTGGGGATTAGAGTCTTGGAGTAAGGTTCAAAGCTTTAAGTTATAGATACTTATTAAAACCTTTGGGTGCCCTAAGAGGTGATAGATCTTTAGAACTTTAACTCTATTTCAAACCGAAGTTGAACAGTTACAATCAAAGACTTGGGGATTGAGTCTTAGAGTAAGGTTCAAAGCTATAAGTTATAGATACTTATTACAACCTTTTGGTGTCCTAAGAGGTGATAGATCTTTAGAACTTTAACTCTATTTCAAACCGAAGTTGAACCGTTACATTCAAAGATAACGCTGTTGGGGATTAGAGTCTTAGAGTACGGTTCAAAGCTATAAGTTGTAGATACTTATTACAACCTTTGGGTGCCCTAAGAGGTGCTTGATCTTTAGAACTTTAACTCTATTTCAAACCGAAGTTGAACCGTTACAATCAAAGATAACACCCTTGGGGATTAGAGTCTTGGAGTAAGGTTCAAAGCTATAAGTTATAGATACTTATTACAACCTTTGGGTGCCCTAAGAGGTGATAGATCTTTAGAACTTTAACTCTATTTCAAACCGAAGTTGAACCGTTACAATCAAATACAAAGCTCTTGGGGATTAGAGTCTTAGAGTAAGGTTCAAAGCTATAAGTTATAGATACTTATTACAACCTTTGGGTGTCCTAAGAGGTGATTGATCTTTAGAACTTTAACTCTATTTCAAACCGAAGTTGAACCGTTACAATCAAAGATAACGCTCTTGGGGATAGAGTTAGGTTCAAAGCTATAAGTTATGGATACATATTACAACCTTTGGGTGTCCTAAGTGGTGATAGATCTTTAGAAATTTTAGGTTCAAAGCTATAAGTTATAGATACTTATTACAAACTTTGGGTGTCCTAAGAGGTGATAGATCTATAGAACTTTAACTCTATTTCAAACCGAAGTTGAACCGTTACAATCAAAGATAACGCTCTTGGGGATTAGGGTCTTGGAGTTTGGTTCAAAGCTATAAGTTATAGATACTTATTACAACCTTTGGGTGTCCTAAGTGGTGATAGATCTTTAGAACTTTAACTCTATTTCAAATCGAAGTTGAACCGTTACAATCAAAGATAAGTCTCTTGGGGATTAGAGTCTTAGATTAAGGTTCAAAGATATAAGTTATACATACTTATTACAACCTTTGGGTGTCCTAAGTGGTGATAGATCTTCAGAACTTTAACTCTATTTCAAACCGAGGTTGAACCGTTACAATCAAAGATAAAGCTCTTGGGGATTAGAGTCTTAGAGTAAGGTTCAATGTTATAAGTTATAGATACTTATTACAACCTTTGGGTGTCCTAAGAGGTGATAGATCTTTAGAACTTTAACTCTGTTTCAAACCGAAGTTGAACCGTTACAATCAAAGATAAAGCTCTTGGGGATTAGGGTCTTAGAGTAAGGTTCAAAGGTATAAGTTATAGATACTTATTACAACCTTTCAGTGTCCTAAGAGGTGATAGATCTTTAGAACTTTAACTCTATTGCAATCCGAAGTTGAACCGTTACAATCAATGATAAAGCTCTTGGGGATTAGAGTCTTAGAGTTAGGTTCAAAGCTATAAGTTATAGATACTTATTACAAACTTCGAGTTTCCTATGAAGTGATAGATGTTTAGAACTTTAACTCTATTTCAAACCAAAGTTGAACCGTTACAATCAAAGATAAAGCTCTTGGGGATTAGAGTCTTGGAGTAAGGTTCAAAGCTATAAGTTATAGGTACTTATTACAACCTTGGGTGTCCTAAGAGGTGATAGATCTTTAGAACTTTAACTATGTTTCAAACCGAAGTTGAACCATTACAATCAAAGATAAAGCTCTTGGGGATTAGGGTCTTAGAGTAAGGTTCAAAGCTATAAGTTATAGATACTTATTACAACCTTTGGGTGTCCTAAGAGGTGATAGATCTTTAGAACTCTAACTCTATTGCAATTCGAAGTTGAACCGTCACAATCAATGATAAAGCTCTTGGGGATTAGAGTCTTAGAGTTAGGTTCAAAGCTGTAAGTTATAGATATTTATTACAACCTTTGGGTGTCCTAAGTGGTGATATATCTTTAGAAATTTAACTCTATTTCAAACCGAAGTTGAACCGTTACAATAAAAGATAAAGCTCTTGGGGATTAGAGTCTTAGAGTAAGGTTCAAAGTTATAAGTTATAGATACTTATTACAACCTTTGGGTGTCCTAAAAGGTGATAGATCTTTAGAAATTTAACTCTATTTCAAACCGAAGTTGAACCGTTACAATCAAAGTTAAAGCTCTTGGGGATTAGAGTCTTAGAGTAAGGTTCAAAGCTATAAGTTATAGATACTTATTACAACCTTTGGGTATCCTAAGAGGTTATAGATCTTTAGAATTCTAATTCTATTGCAATCCGAAGTTGAACCGTTACAATCAATGATAAAGCTCTTGGGGATTAGAGTCTTAGAATTATGTTCAAAGCTATAAGTTATAGATACTTATTACAACCTTTGGGTGTCCTAAGTGGTGATAGATCTTTAGAACTTTAACTCTATTCCAAACCGAAGTTGAACCGTTACAATCAAAGATAACGCTCTTGGGGATTAGAGTCTTGGAGTAAGGTTCAAAGCTTTAAGTTATAGATACTTATTAAAACCTTTGGGTGCCCTTAGAGGTGATAGATCTTTAGAACTTTAACTCTATTTCATACCGAAGTTGAACCGTTACAATCAAAGTCTTGGGTATTGAGTCTTAGAGTAAGGTTCAAAGCTATAAGTTATAGATACTTATTACAACCTTTTGGTGTCCTAAGAGGTGATAGATCTTTAGAACTTTAACTCTATTTCAAACCGAAGTTGAACCGTTACATTCAAAGATAACGCTCTTGGGGATTAGAGTCTTAGAGTACGGTTCAAAGCTATAAGTTGTAGATACTTATTACAACCTTTGGGTGCCCTAAGAGGTGCTTGATCTTTAGAACTTTAACTCTATTTCAAACCGAAGTTGAACCGTTACAATCAAAGATAACGCCCTTGGGGATTAGAGTCTTGGAGTAAGGTTCAAAGCTATAAGTTATAGATACTTATTACAACCTTTTGGTGCCCAAAGAGGTGATAGATCTTTAGAACTTTAACTCTATTTCAAACCGAAGTTGAACCGTTACAATCAAAGACTTGGGGATTAGAGTCTTAGAGTAAGGTTCAAAGCTATAAGTTATAGATACTTATTACAACCTTTGGGTGTCCTAAGAGGTGATAGATCTTTAGAAATTTTAGGTTCAAAGCTATAAGTTATAGATACTTATTTCAACATTTGGATGTCCTAAGAGGTGATAGATCTATAGAACTTTAACCGAAGTTGAACCGTTACAATCAAAGATAACGCTCTTGGGGATTAGGGTCTTGGAGTTTGGTTCAAAGCTATAAGTTATAGATACTTATTACAATCTTTGGGTGTCCTAAGTGGTGATAGATCTTTAGAACTTTAACTCTATTTCAAATCGAAGTGGAACCGTTACAATCAAAGATAAGTCTCTTGGGGATTAGAGTCTTAGATTAAGGTTCAAAGATATAAGTTATACATACTTATTACAACCTTTGGGTGTCCTAAGTGGTGATAGATCTTCAGAACTTTAACTCTATTTCAAACCGAGGTTGAACCGTTACAATCAAAGATAAAGCTCTTGGGGATTAGAGTCTTAGAGTAAGGTCAAAGTTATAAGTTATAGATACTTATTACAACCTTTGGGTATCCTAAGAGGTGATAGATCTTTAGAACTTTAACTCTATTTCAAACCGAAGTTGACCCGTTACAATCAAAGATAACGCTCTTGGGGATTAGAGTCTTGGAGTAAGGTTCAAAGCTTTAAGTTATAGATACTTGTTAAAACCTTTGGGTGCCCTAAGAGGTGATAGATCTTTAGAACTTTAACTCTATTTCAAACCGAAGTTGAACAGTTACAATCAAAGACTTGGGGATTGAGTCTTAGAGTAAGGTTCAAAGCTATAAGTTATAGATACTTATTACAACCTTTTGGTGTCCTAAGAGGTGATAGATCTTTAGAACTTTAACTCTATTTCAAACCGAAGTTGAACCGTTACATTCAAAGATAACGCTCTTGGGGATTAGAGTCTTAGAGTACGGTTCAAAGCTATAAGTTGTAGATACTTATTACAACCTTTGGGTGCCCTAAGAGGTGCTTGATCTTTAGAACTTTAACTCTATTTCAAACCGAAGTTGAACCGTTACAATCAAAGATAACGCCCTTGGGGATTAGAGTCTTGGAGTAAGGTTCAAAGCTATAAGTTATAGATACTTATTACAACCTTTTGGTGCCCTAAGAGGTGATAGATCTTTAGAACTTTAACTCTATTTCAAACCGAAGTTGAACCGTTACAATCAAAGACTTGGGGATTAGAGTCTTAGAGTAAGGTTCAAAGCTATAAGTTATAGATACTTATTGCAACCTTTGGGTGTCCTAAGAGGTGATAGATCTTTAGAAATTTTAGGTTCAAAGCTATAAGTTATAGATACTTATTACAACATTTGGATGTCCTAAGAGGTGATAGATCTATAGAACTTTAACCGAAGTTGAACCGTTACAATCAAAGATAACGCTCTTGGGGATTAGGGTCTTGGAGTTTGGTTCAAAGCTATAAGTTATAGATACTTATTACAACCTTTGGGTGTCCTAAGTGGTGATAGATCTTTAGAACTTTAACTCTATTTCAAATCGAAGTTGAACCGTTACAATCAAAGATAAGTCTCTTGGGGATTAGAGTCTTAGATTAAGGTTCAAAGATATAAGTTATAGATACTTATTACAACCTTTGGGTGTCCTAAGTGGTGATAGATCTTCAGAACTTTAACTCTATTTCAAACCGAGGTTGAACCGTTATAATCAAAGATAAAGCTCTTGGGGATTAGAGTCTTAGAGTAAGGTTCAAAGTTATAAGTTATAGATACTTATTACAACCTTTGGGTATCCTAAGAGGTGAT
Source organism: Pontederia crassipes (assembly GCA_030549335.1). Lineage (NCBI taxonomy): Eukaryota > Viridiplantae > Streptophyta > Magnoliopsida > Commelinales > Pontederiaceae > Pontederia > Pontederia crassipes. The sequence goes on from CM060187.1 coordinate 12,706,258, forward strand.
AGATCTTTAGAACTTTAACTCTATTTCAAACCGAAGTTGACCCGTTACAATCAAAGATAACGCTCTAGGGGATTAGAGTCTTGGAGTAAGGTTCAAAGCTTTAAGTTATAGATACTTATTAAAACCTTTGGGTGCCCTAAGAGGTGATAGATCTTTAGAACTTTAACTCTATTTCAAACCGAAGTTGAACAGTTACAATCAAAGACTTGGGGATTGAGTCTTAGAGTAAGGTTCAAAGCTATAAGTTATAGATACTTATTACAACCTTTTGGTGTCCTAAGAGGTGATAGATCTTTAGAACTTTAACTCTATTTCAAACCGAAGTTGAACCGTTACATTCAAAGATAACGCTCTTGGGGATTAGAGTCTTAGAGTACGGTTCAAAGCTATAAGTTGTAGATACTTATTACAACCTTTGGGTGCCCTAAGAGGTGCTTGATCTTTAGAACTTTAACTCTATTTCAAACCGAAGTTGAACCGTTACAATCAAAGATAACACCCTTGGGGATTAGAGTCTTGGAGTAAGGTTCAAAGCTATAAGTTATAGATACTTATTACAACCTTTGGGTGCCCTAAGAGGTGATAGATCTTTAGAACTTTAACTCTATTTCAAACCGAAGTTGAACCGTTACAATCAAATACAAAGCTCTTGGGGATTAGAGTCTTAGAGTAAGGTTCAAAGCTATAAGTTATAGATACTTATTACAACCTTTGGGTGCCCTAAGAGGTGATAGATCTTTAGAACTTTAACTCTATTTCAAACCGAAGTTGAACCGTTACAATCAAAGATAACGCTCTTGGGGATAGAGTTAGGTTCAAAGCTATAAGTTATGGATACATATTACAACCTTTGGGTGTCCTAAGTGGTGATAGATCTTTAGAAATTTTAGGTTCAAAGCTATAAGTTATAGATACTTATTACAAACTTTGGGTGTCCTAAGAGGTGATAGATCTATAGAACTTTAACTCTATTTCAAACCGAAGTTGAACCGTTACAATCAAAGATAACGCTCTTCGGGATTAGGGTCTTGGAGTTTGGTTCAAAGCTATAAGTTATAGATACTTATTACAACCTTTGGGTGTCCTAAGTGGTGATAGATCTTTAGAACTTTAACTCTATTTCAAATCGAAGTTGAACCGTTACAATCAAAGATAAGTCTCTTGGGGATTAGAGTCTTAGATTAAGGTTCAAAGATATAAGTTATACATACTTATTACAACCTTTGGGTGTCCTAAGTGGTGATAGATCTTCAGAACTTTAACTCTATTTCAAACCGAGGTTGAACCGTTACAATCAAAGATAAAGCTCTTGGGGATTAGAGTCTTAGAGTAAGGTTCAAAGTTATAAGTTATAGATACGTATTACAACCTTTGGGTGTCCTAAGAGGTGATAGATCTTTAGAACTTTAACTCTGTTTCAAACCGAAGTTGAACCGTTACAATCAAAGATAAAGCTCTTGGGGATTAGGGTCTTAGAGTAAGGTTCAAAGCTATAAGTTATAGATACTTATTACAACCTTTCAGTGTCCTAAGAGGTGATAGATCTTTAGAACTTTAACTCTATTGCAATCCGAAGTTGAACCGTTACAATCAATGATAAAGCTCTTGGGGATTAGAGTCTTAGAGTTAGGTTCAAAGCTATAAGTTATAGATACTTATTACAAACTTCGAGTTTCCTATGAAGTGATAGATGTTTAGAACTTTAACTCTATTTCAAACCAAAGTTGAACCGTTACAATCAAAGATAAAGCTCTTGGGGATTAGAGTCTTGGAGTAAGGTTCAAAGCTATAAGTTATAGGTACTTATTACAACCTTGGGTGTCCTAAGAGGTGATAGATCTTTAGAACTTTAACTCTGTTTCAAACCGAAGTTGAACCGTTACAATCAAAGATAAAGCTCTTGGGGATTAGGGTCTTAGAGTAAGGTTCAAAGCTATAAGTTATAGATACTTATTACAACCTTTGGGTGTCCTAAGAGGTGATAGATCTTTAGAACTCTAACTCTATTGCAATTCGAAGTTGAACCGTCACAATCAATGATAAAGCTCTTGGGGATTAGAGTCTTAGAGTTAGGTTCAAAGCTGTAAGTTATAGATATTTATTACAACCTTTGGGTGTCCTAAGTGGTGATATATCTTTAGAAATTTAACTCTATTTCAAACCGAAGTTGAACCGTTACAATAAAAGATAAAGCTCTTGGGGATTAGAGTCTTAGAGTAAGGTTCAAAGTTATAAGTTATAGATACTTATTACAACCTTTGGGTGTCCTAAAAGGTGATAGATCTTTAGAAATTTAACTCTATTTCAAACCGAAGTTGAACCGTTACAATCAAAGATAAAGCTCTTGGGGATTAGAGTCTTAGAGTAAGGTTCAAAGCTATAAGTTATAGATACTTATTACAACCTTTGGGTATCCTAAGAGGTTATAGATCTTTAGAACTCTAACTCTATTGCAATCCGAAGTTGAACCGTTACAATCAATGATAAAGCTCTTGGGGATTAGAGTCTTAGAATTATGTTCAAAGCTATAAGTTATAGATACTTATTACAACCTTTGGGTGTCCTAAGTGGTGATAGATCTTTAGAACTTTAACTCTATTCCAAACCGAAGTTGAACCGTTACAATCAAAGATAACGCTCTTGGGGATTAGAGTCTTGGAGTAAGGTTCAAAGCTTTAAGTTATAGATACTTATTAAAACCTTTGGGTGCCCTTAGAGGTGATAGATCTTTAGAACTTTAACTCTATTTCATACCGAAGTTGAACCGTTACAATCAAAGACTTGGGGATTGAGTCTTAGAGTAAGGTTCAATGCTTTAAGTTATAGATACTTATTACAACCTTTTGGTGTCCTAAGAGGTGATAGATCTTTAGAACTTTAACTCTATTTCAAACCGAAGTTGAACCGTTACATTCAAAGATAACGCTCTTGGGGATTAGAGTCTTAGAGTACGGTTCAAAGCTATAAGTTGTAGATACTTATTACAACCTTTGGGTGCCCTAAGAGGTGCTTGATCTTTAGAACTTTAACTCTATTTCAAACCGAAGTTGAACCGTTACAATCAAAGATAACGCCCTTGGGGATTAGAGTCTTGGAGTAAGGTTCAAAGCTATAAGTTATAGATACTTATTACAACCTTTTGGTGCCCTAAGAGGTGATGGATCTTTAGAACTTTAACTCTATTTCAAACCGAAGTTGAACCGTTACAATCAAAGACTTGGGGATTAGAGTCTTAGAGTAAGGTTCAAAGCTATAAGTTATAGATACTTATTACAACCTTTGGGTGTCCTAAGAGGTGATAGATCTTTAGAAATTTTAGGTTCAAAGCTATAAGTTATAGATACTTATTACAACATTTGGATGTCCTAAGTGGTGATAGATCTATAGAACTTTAACCGAAGTTGAACCGAAGTTGAACCGTTACAATCAAAGATAACGCTCTTGGGGATTAGGGTCTTGGAGGTTGGTTCAAAGCTATAAGTTATAGATACTTATTACAACCTTTGGGTGTCCTAAGTGGTGATAGATCTTTAGAACTTTAACTCTATTTCAAATCGAAGTGGAACCGTTACAATCAAAGATAAGTCTCTTGGGGATTAGAGTCTTAGATTAAGGTTCAAAGATATAAGTTATAGATACTTATTACAACCTTTGGGTGTCCTAAGTGGTGATAGATCTTCAGAACTTTAACTCTATTTCAAACCGAGGTTGAACCGTTATAATCAAACATAAAGCTCTTGGGGATTAGAGTCTTAGAGTAAGGTTCAAAGTTATAAGTTATAGATACTTATTACAACCTTTGGGTATCCTAAGAGGTGATAGATCTTTAGAACTTTAACTCTGTTTCAAACCGAAGTTGAACCGTTACAATCAAAGATAAAGCTCTTGGGGATTAGGATCTTAGAGTATGGTTCAAAGCTATAAGTTATAGATACTTATTACAACCTTTGGGTGTCCTAAGAGGTGATAGATCTTTAGAACTCTAACTCTATTGTAATTCGAAGTTGAACCGTCACAATCAATGATAAAGCTTTTGGGGATTAGAGTCTTAGAGTTAGGTTCAAAGCTATAAGTTATAGATACTTATTACAAACTTTGAGTTTCCTATGAAGTGATAGATGTTTAGAACTTTAACTCTATTTCAAACCGAAGTTGAACCGTTACAATCAAAGATAACGCTCTTGACGATTAGAGTCTTTGAGTAAGGTTCAAAGCTATATGTTATAGATACTTATTACAACCTTTGGGTGTCCTATGAGGTGAAAGATCTTTAGAACTTTAACTTTATTTCAAACCGAAGTTGAACCGTTACAATTAAAGATAACGCTCTTGGGGATTAGAGTCTTAGAGTTAGGGGCAAAGCTATAAGTTATAGATACTTATTACAACCTTTGGGGGTCCTAAGAGGTGATAGATGTTTAGAACTTTAACTCTATTTTAAACCGAAGTTGAACCGTTACAATCAAAGATAAAGCTCTTGGGGATTAGAGTCTTAGAGTAAGGTTCAAAGCTATAAGTTATAGATATTATTACAACCTTTGGGTGCCCTAAGTGGTGATATATCTTTAGAACTTTAACTCTATTTCAAACCGAAGTTGAACCGTTACAATCAAAGATAAAGCTCTTGGGGATTAGAGTCTTAGAGTAAGGTTCAAAGTTATTAGTTATAGATACTTATTACAACCTTTGGGTGTCCTAAGAGGTGATAGATCTTTAGAACTTTAACTCTATTTCAAACCGAATTTGAACTGTTACAATCAAATACAAAGCTCTTGGGGATTAGAGTCTTAGAGTAAGGTTCAAAGCTATAAGTTATAGATACTTATTACAACCTTTGGGTGTCCTAAGAGGTGATAGATCTTTAGAACTCTAACTCTATTGCAATCCGAAGTTGAACCGTTACAATCAAGGATAAAGCTCTTGGGGATTAGAGTCTTAGAGTTAGGTTCAAAGCTATAAGTTATAGATACTTATTACAAACTTTGAGCTTCCTATGAAGTGATAGATGTTTAGAACTTTAACTCTATTTCAAACCAAAGTTGAACCGTTACAATCAAAGATAAAGCTCTTGGGAATTAGAGTCTTAGAGTAAGGTTCAAAGCTATAAGTTATAGATACTTATTACAACCTTTGGGTGTCCTAAGAGGTGATTGATCTTTAGAACTTTAACTGTATTTCAAACCGAAGTTGAAGGATTAGAGTCTTAGAGTAAGGTTCAAAGCTATAAGTTATAGATACTTACTACAACCTTTGGGTGTCCTAAGAGGTGATAGATCTTTAGAACTTTAACTGTATTTCAAACCGAAGTTGAACCGTTACAATCAAAGATAACGCTCTTGGGGATTAGAGTCTTAGAGTTAGGTTCAAAGATATAAGTTATAGATACTTATTACAACCTATGGGTGTCCTAAGTGGTGATAGATCTTGAGAACTTTAACTCTATTTCAAACCGAAGTTGAACCGTTACAATAAAAGATAAAGCTCTTGGGATTAGAGTCTTAGAGTAAGGTTCAAAGTTATAAGTTATAGATACTTATTACAACCTTTGGGTGTCCTAAGAGGTGATAGATCTTTAGAACTTTAACTCTATTTCAAACCGAAGTTGAACCGTTACAATCAAAGATAAAGGTCTTGAGGATTAGGGTCTTAGAGTAAGGTTCAAAGCTATAAGTTATAGATACTTATTACAACCTTTGGGTGTCCTTAGAGGTGATAGATCTTTAGAACTCTTACTCTATTGCAATCCGAAGTTCAAACCGTTACAATCAATGATAAAGCTCTTGGGGATTAGAGTCTTAGAATTAGGTTCAAAGCTATAAGTTATAGACACTTATTACAACCTTTGAGTTTCCTATGAAGTGATAGATGTTTAGAACTTTAACTCTATTTCAAACAGAAGTTGAACCGTTACAATCAAAGATAAAGCTCATGGGGATTAGAGTCTTAGAGTAAGGTTCAAAGCTATAAGTTACAGATACTTATTACAACCTTTGGGTGTCCGAAGAGGTGATTGATCTTTAGAACTTTAACTCCATATCAAACCAAAGTTGAACCGTTACAATCAAAGATAACGCTCTGGGGGATTAGAGTCTTGGAGTAAGGTTCAAAGCTATAAGTTATAGATACTTATTACAACCTTTGGGTGTCCTAAGAGGTGATTGATCTTTAGAACTTTAACTCTATTTCAAACCGAAGTTGAACCGTTACAATCAAAGATAAAGCTCTTGGGGATTAGAGTCTTAGAGTAAGGTTCACAGCTATATGTTATAGATACTTATTACAACCTTTAGGTGCCCTAAGAGGTGATAGATCTTTAGAACTTTAACTCTATTTCAAACCGAAGTTGAACCGTTACAATCAAAGATAAAGCTCTTGGGGATTAGAGTCTTAGAGTTAGGTTCAAAGCTATAAGTTATAGATACTTATTACAAACTTTGAGTTTCCTATGAAGTGATAGATGTTTAGAACTTTAACTCTATTTCAAACCAAAGTTGAACCGTTACAATCAAAGATAAAGCTCTTGGGGATTAGAGTCTTAGAGTAAGTTTCAAAGCTATAAGTTATAGATACTTATTACAACCTTTGGGTGTCCTAAGAGGTGATTGATCTTTAGAACTTTAACTGTATTTCAAACCGAAGTTGAAGGATTAGAGTCTTAGAGTAAGGTTCTAAGCTATAAGTTATAGATACTTACTACAACCTTTGGGTGTCCTAAGAGGTGATAGATCTTTAGAACTTTAACTCTATTTCAAACCGAAGTTGAACCGTTACATTCAAAGATAACGCTCTTGGGGATTAGAGTCTTAGAGTTAGGTTCAAAGATATAAGTTATAGATACTTATTACAACCTATGGGTGTCCTAAGTGGTGATAGATCTTGAGAACTTTAACTCTATTTCAAACCGAAGTTGAACAGTTACAATCAATGATAAAGCTCTTGGGGATTATAGGCTTAGAGTAAGGTTCAGAGCTATAAGTTATAGATACTTATTACAACCTTTGGGTGTCCTAAGAGGTGATAGATCTTTAGAACTTTAACTCTATTTTAAACCGAAGTTGAACCGTTACAATCAAAGATAAAGCTCTTGAGGATTAGGGTCTTAGAGTAAGGTTCAAAGCTATAAGTTATAGATACTTATTACAACCTTTGGGTGTCCTTAGAGGTGATAGATCTTTAGAACTCTTACTCTATTGCAATCCGAAGTTCAAACCGTTACAATCAATGATAAAGCTCTTGGGGATTAGAGTCTTAGAATTAGGTTCAAAGCTATAAGTTATAGACACTTATTACAACCTTTGAGTTTCCTATGAAGTGATAGATGTTTAGAACTTTAACTCTATTTCAAATAGAAGTTGAACCGTTACAATCAAAGATAAAGCTCTTGGGGATTAGAGTCTTAGAGTAAGGTTCAAAGCTATAAGTTACAGATACTTATTACAACCTTTGGGTGTCCGAAGAGGTGATTGATCTTTAGAACTTTAACTCCATATCAAACCGAAGTTGAACCGTTACAATCAAAGATAACGCTCTTGGGGATTAGAGTCTTGGAGTAAGGTTCAAAGCTATAAGTTATAGATACTTATTACAACCTTTGGGTGTCCTAAGAGGTGATTGATCTTTAGAACTTTAACTCTATTTCAAACCGAAGTTGAACCGTTACAATCAAAGCTAAAGCTCTTGGGGATTAGAGTCTTAGAGTAAGGTTCACAGCTATATGTTATAGATACTTATTACAACCTTTAGGTGCCCTAAGAGGTGATAGATCTTTAGAACTTTAACTCTATTTCAAACCGAAGTTGAACCGTTACAATCAAAGATAAAGCTCTTGGGGATTAGAGTCTTAGAGTTAGGTTCAAAGCTATAAGTTATAGATACTTATAACAAACTTTGAGTTTCCTATGAAGTGATAGATGTTTAGAACTTTAACTCTATTTCAAACCAAAGTTGAACCGTTACAATCAAAGATAAAGCTCTTGGGGATTAGAGTCTTAGAGTAAGGTTCAAAGCTATAAGTTATAGATACTTATTACAACCTTTGGGTGTCCTAAGAGGTGATTGATCTTTAGAACTTTAACTGTATTTCAAACCGAAGTTGAAGGATTAGAGTCTTAGAGTAAGGTTCTAAGCTATAAGTTATAGATACTTACTACAACCTTTGGGTGTCCTAAGAGGTGATAGATCTTTAGAACTTTAACTCTATTTCAAACCGAAGTTGAACCGTTACATTCAAAGATAACACTCTTGGGGATTAGAGTCTTAGAGTTAGGTTCAAAGATATAAGTTATAGATACTTATTACAACCTATGGGTGTCCTAAGTGGTGATAGATCTTGAGAACTTTAACTCTATTTCAAACCGAAGTTGAACAGTTACAATCAAAGATAAAGCTCTTGGGGATTATAGGCTTAGAGTAAGGTTCAGAGCTATAAGTTATAGATACTTATTACAACCTTTGGGTGTCCTAAGAGGTGATAGATCTTTAGAACTTTAACTCTATTTTAAACCGAAGTTGAACCGTTACAATCAAAGATAAAGCTCTTGAGGATTAGGGTCTTAGAGTAAGGTTCAAAGCTATAAGTTATAGATACTTATTACAACCTTTGGGTGTCCTTAGAGGTGATAGATCTTTAGAACTCTTACTCTATTGCAATCCGAAGTTCAAACCGTTACAATCAATGATAAAGCTCTTGGGGATTAGAGTCTTAGAATTAGGTTCAAAGCTATAAGTTATAGACACTTATTACAACCTTTGAGTTTCCTATGAAGTGATAGATGTTTAGAACTTTAACTCTATTTCAAATAGAAGTTGAACCGTTACAATCAAAGATAAAGCTCTTGGGGATTAGAGTCTTAGAGTAAGGTTCAAAGCTATAAGTTACAGATACTTATTACAACCTTTGGGTGTCCGAAGAGGTGATTGATCTTTAGAACTTTAACTCCATATCAAACCGAAGTTGAACCGTTACAATCAAAGATAACGCTCTTGGGGATTAGAGTCTTGGAGTAAGGTTCAAAGCTATAAGTTATAGATACTTATTACAACCTTTGGGTGTCCTAAGAGGTGATTGATCTTTAGAACTTTAACTCTATTTCAAACCGAAGTTGAACCGTTACAATCAAAGATAAAGCTCTTGGGGATTAGAGTCTTAGAGTAAGGTTCACAGCTATAAGTTATAGATACTTATTACAACCTTTGGGTGCCCTAAGAGGTGATAGATCTTTAGAACTTTAACTCTATTTCAAACCGAAGTTGAACCGTTACAATCAAAGATAACGCTCTTGGGGATTAGATTCTTGGAGTAAGGTTCAAACCTATAAGTTATAGATACTTATTACAACCTTTGGGTGTCCTAAGTGGTGATAGATCTTCAGAACTTTAACTCTATTTCAAACCGAGGTTGAACCGTTACAATCAAAGATAAAGCTCTTGGGGATTAGAGTCTTAGAGTAAGGTTCAAAGTTATAAGTTATAGGTACTTATTACAACCTTGGGTGTCCTAAGAGGTGATAGATCTTTAGAACTTTAACTCTGTTTCAAACCGAAGATGAACCGTTACAATCAAAGATAAAGCTCTTGGGGATTAGGGTCTTAGAGTAAGGTTCAAAGCTATAAGTTATAGATACTTATTACAACCTTTCAGTGTCCTAAGAGGTGATAGATCTTTAGAACTCTAACTCTATTGCAATCCGAAGTTGAACCGTTACAATCAATGATAAAGCTCTTGGGGATTAGAGTCTTAGAGTTAGGTTCAAAGCTATAAGTTATAGATACTTATTACAAACTTCGAGTTTCCTATGAAGTGATAGATGTTTAGAACTTTAACTCTATTTCAAACCGAAGTTGAACCGTTACAATCAAAGATAAAGCTGTTGGGGATTAGAGTCTTAGAGTAAGGTTCAAAGCTATAAGTTATAGATACTTATTGCAACCTTTGGGTGTCCTAAGAGGTGATTGATCTTTAGAACTTTAACTCTATTTCAAACCGAAGTTGAACCGTTACAATCAAAGATAACGCTCTTGGGGATTAGATTCTTGGAGTAAGGTTCAAACCTATAAGTTATTGATACTTATTACAACCTTTGGGTGCCCTAAGAGGTGATAGATCTTTAGAACTTTAACTCTATTTCAAACCGAAGTTGAACTGTTACAATCAAAGACTTGGGGATTAGAGTCTTAGAGTTAGGTTCAAAGCTATAAGTTATAGATACTTATTACAACCTTTGGGTGTCCTAGGTGGTGATAGATCTTTAGAACTTTAACTCTATTTCAAACCGAAGTTGAACCGTTACAATCAAAGATAAAGCTCTTGGGGATTAGAGTCTTGGAGTAAGGTTCAAAGCTATAAGTTATAGATATTTATTACAACCTTTGGGTGCCCTAAGAGGTGATAGATCTTTAGAACTTTAACTCTATTTCAAACCGAAGCTGAACCGTTACAATCAAAGATAACGCTCTTGACGATTAGAGTCTGAGAGTAAGGTTAAAAGCTATATGTTATAGATACTTATTACAACCTTTGGGTGTCCTATGACGTGATAGATCTTTAGAACTTTAACTCTATTTCAAACCGAAGTTGAACCGTTACAATTAAAGATAATGCTCTTGGGGAGTAGAGTCTTAGAGTTAGGTTCAAAGCTATAAGTTATAGATACTTATTACAACCTTTGGGTGTCCTAAGAGGTGATAGATGTTTAGAACTTTAACTCTATTTCAAACCGAAGTTGAACCGTTACAATCAAAGATAAAGCTCTTGGGGATTAGAGTCTTAGAGTAAGGTTCACAGCTATAAGTTATAGATACTTATTACAACCTTTGGGTGCCCTAAGAGGTGATAGATCTTTAGAACTTTAACTCTATTTCAAACCGAAGTTGAACCGTTACAATTAAAGATAATGCTCTTGGGGAGTAGAGTCTTAGAGTTAGGTTCAAAGCTATAAGTTATAGATACTTATTACAACCTTTGGGTGTCCTAAGAGGTGATTGATCTTTAGAACTTTAACTCTATTTCAAACCGAAGTTGAACCGTTACAATCAAAGATAAAGCTCTTGGGGATTAGAGTCTTAGAGTAAGGTTCACAGCTATAAGTTATAGATACTTATTACAACCTTTGGGTGCCCTAAGAGGTGATAGATCTTTAGAACTTTAACTCTATTTCAAACCGAAGTTGAACCGTTACAATCAAAGATAACGCTCTTGGGGATTAGATTCTTGGAGTAAGGTTCAAACCTATAAGTTATAGATACTTATTACAACCTTTGGGTGTCCTAAGTGGTGATAGATCTTCAGAACTTTAACTCTATTTCAAACCGAGGTTGAACCGTTACAATCAAAGATAAAGCTCTTGGGGATTAGAGTCTTAGAGTAAGGTTCAAAGTTATAAGTTATAGGTACTTATTACAACCTTGGGTGTCCTAAGAGGTGATCGATCTTTAGAACTTTAACTCTGTTTCAAACCGAAGTTGAACCGTTACAATCAAAGATAAAGCTCTTGGGGATTAGGGTCTTAGAGTAAGGTTCAAAGCTATAAGTTATAGATACTTATTACAACCTTTCAGTGTCCTAAGAGGTGATAGATCTTTAGAACTCTAACTCTATTGCAATCCGAAGTTGAACCGTTACAATCAATGATAAAGCTCTTGGGGATTAGAGTCTTAGAGTTAGGTTCAAAGCTATAAGTTATAGATACTTATTACAAACTTCGAGTTTCCTATGAAGTGATAGATGTTTAGAACTTTAACTCTATTTCAAACCGAAGTTGAACCGTTACAATCAAAGATAAAGCTGTTGGGGATTAGAGTCTTAGAGTAAGGTTCAAAGCTATAAGTTATAGATACTTATTGCAACCTTTGGGTGTCCTAAGAGGTGATTGATCTTTAGAACTTTAACTCTATTTCAAACCGAAGTTGAACCGTTACAATCAAAGATAACGCTCTTGGGGATTAGATTCTTGGAGTAAGGTTCAAACCTATAAGTTATTGATACTTATTACAACCTTTGGGTGCCCTAAGAGGTGATAGATCTTTAGAACTTTAACTCTATTTCAAACCGAAGTTGAACTGTTACCATCAAAGACTTGGGGATTAGAGTCTTAGAGTTAGGTTCAAAGCTATAAGTTATAGATACTTATTACAACCTTTGGGTGTCCTAGGTGGTGACAGATCTTTAGAACTTTAACTCTATTTCAAACCGAAGTTGAACCGTTACAATCAAAGATAAAGCTCTTGGGGATTAGAGTCTTGGAGTAAGGTTCAAAGCTATAAGTTATAGATATTTATTACAACCTTTGGGTGCCCTAAGAGGTGATAGATCTTTAGAACTTTAACTCTATTTCAAACCGAAGTTGAACCGTTACAATCAAAGATAACGTTCTTGACGATTAGAGTTTGAGAGTAAGGTTAAAAGCTATATGTTATAGATACTTATTACAACCTTTGGGTGTCCTATGACGTGATAGATCTTTAGAACTTTAACTCTATTTCAAACCGAAGTTGAACCGTTACAATTAAAGATAATGCTCTTGGGGAGTAGAGTCTTAGAGTTACGTTCAAAGCTATAAGTTATAGATACTTATTACAACCTTTGGGTGTTCTAAGAGGTGATAGATGTTTAGAACTTTAACTCTATTTCAAACCGAAGTTGAACCGTTACAATCAAAGATAAAGCTCTTGGGGATTAGAGTCTTAGAGTAAGGTTCAAAGCTATAAGTTATATAAATTATTACAACCTTTGGGTGTCCTAAGAGGTGATTGATCTTTAGAACTTTAACTCTATTTCAAACCGAAGTTGAACCGTTACAATCAAAGATAACGCTTTTGGGGATTAGAGTCTTGGAGTAAGGTTCAAAGCTATAAGTTATGGATACTTATTATAACCTTTGGGTGCCCTAAGAGGTGATAGATCTTTAGAATTTAACTCTATTTCAAACCGAAGTTGAACCGTTACAATCAAAGATAACGCTCTTGGCAATTAGAGTCTTAGAGTAAGGTTCAAAGCTATATGTTATAGATACTTATTACAACCTTTGGGTGTCCTATGAGGTGATAGATCTTTAGAACTTTAACTCTATTTCAAACAAAAGTTGAACCGTTACAATCGAAGATAACGCTCTTGGGGATTAGAGTCTTAGAGTTAGGTTCAAAGCTATAAGTTATAGATACTTATTACAACCTTTGGGTGTCCTAAGAGGTGATAGATGTTTAGAACTTTAACTCTATTTCAAACCGAAGTTGAACCGTTACAATCAAAGATAACGCTTTTGGGGATTAGAGTCTTCGAGTAAGGTTCAAAGCTATAAGTTATGGATACTTATTATAACCTTTGGATGCCCTAAGAGGTGATAGATCTTTAGAATTTAACTCTATTTCAAACCGAAGTTGAACCGTTACAATCAAAGATAACGCTCTTGGCGATTAGAGTCTTAGAGTAAGGTTCAAAGCTATATGTTATAGATACTTATTACAACCTTTGGGTGTCCTATGAGGTGATAAATCTTTAGAACTTTAACTCTATTTCAAACCGAAGTTGAACCGTTACAATCGAAGATAACGCTCTTGGGGATTAGAGTCTTAGAGTTAGGTTCAAAGCTATAAGTTATAGATACTTATTACAACCTTTGAGTGTCCTAAGAGGTGATTGATCTTTAGAACTTTAACTCTATTTCAAACTGAAGTTCAACCATTACAATCAAAGATAACACTCTTGGGGATTAGAGTCTTAGAGTTAGGTTCAAAGCTATAAGTTATAGATACTTATTACAACCTTTGGGTGCCCTAAGAGGTGATAGATCTTTAGAACTTTAACTCTATTACAAACCGAAGTTGAACCGTTACAATCAAAGATAACGCTCATGGTGATTAGAGTCTTAGAGTAAGGTTCAAAGCTATATGTTATAGATACTTATTACAACCTTTGGGTGTCCTATTAGGTGATAGATCTTTAGAACTTTAACTCTATTTCAAACCGAAGTTGAACCGTTACAATCAAAGATAACGCTCTTGGCGATTAGAGTCTTAGAGTAAGGTTCAAAGCTATATGTCATAGATACTTATTACAACCTTTGGGTGTCCTATGAGGTGATAGATCTTTAGAACTTTAACTCTATTTCAAACCGAAGTTGAACCGTTACAATCAAAGATAACGCTCTTGGGGATTAGAGTCTTGGAGTTAGGTTCAAAGCTATAAGTTATAGATACTTATTACAACCTTTGGGTGTCCTAAGAGGTGATAGATGTTTAGAATTTTAACTCTATTTCAAATCGAAGTTGAACCGTTACAATCAAAGATAACGCTCTTGGGGATTAGAGTCTTAGACTAAGGTTCAAAGCTATAAGTTAGAGATACTTATTACAACCTTTGGGTGCCCTAAGAGGTGATAGATCTTTAGAACTTTAACTCTATTTCAAACCGAAGTTGAACCGTTACAATCAAAGATAACGCTCTTGGGGATTAGAGTCTTAGAGTAAGGTTCAAAGTTATAAGTTATAGATACTTATTACAACCTTTGGGTGTCCTAAGAGGTGATACTACTTTAGAACTTTAACTCTATTTCAAACCGAAGTTGAACCGTTACAATCAAAGATAACGCTCTTGGGGATTACAGTCTTAGAGTTAGGTTCAAAGCTATAAGTTATAGATACTTTTTACAACCTTTGTGTGTCCTAAGAGGTGATAGATGTTTAGAACTTTAACTCTATTTCAAACCGAAGTTGAACCGTTACAATCAAAGATAAAGCTCTTGGGGATTAGAGTCTTAGAGTAAGGTTCGAAGCTATAAGTTATAGATACTTATTACAACCTTTGGGTGTCCTAAGAGGTGAGCGATCTTTAGAACTTTAACTCTATTTCAAACCGAAGTTGAACCGTTACAATCAAATATAACGCTCTTGGGGATTAGAGTCTTGGAGTAAGGTTCAAAGCTATAAGTTATAGATACTTATTACAACCTTTGGGTGTCCTAAGAGGTGATAGATCTTTAGAACTTTAACTCTATTTCAAACCGAAGTAGAACCGTTACAATCAAAGACTTGGGGATTAGAGTCTTAGAGTAAGGTTCAAAGCTATAAGTTATAGATACTTATTACAACCTTTGGGTGTCCTAAGAGGTGATAGATCTTTAGAACTTTAACTCTATTTCAAACCGAAGTTGAACCGTTACATTCAAAGATAACGCTCTTGGGGATTAGAGTCTTAGAGTAAGGTTCAAAGCTATAAGTTATAGATACTTATTACAACCTTTGGGTGCCCTAAGAGGTGATAGATCTTTAGAACTTTAACTCTATTTCAAACCGAAGTTGAACCATTACAATCAAAGATAAAGCTCTTGGGGATAAGAGTCTTGGAGTGAGGTTCAAAGCTATAAGTTATAGATACTTATTACAACCTTTGGGTGCCCCAAGTGGTGATAGAACTTTAGAACTTTAACTCTATTTCAAACCGAAGTTGAACCGTTACAATCAAAGATAAAGCTCTTGGGGATTAGAGTCTTAGAGTAAGTTTCAAAGCTATAAGTTATAGATACATATTACAACCTTTGGGTGTCCTAAGAGGTGATAGATGTTTAGATCTTTAACTCTTTCAAACCGAAGTTGAACCGTTACAATCAAAGATAAAGCTCTTGGGGATTAGAGTCTTAGAGTAAGGTTCAAAGCTATAAGTTATAGATACTTATTACAACCTTTGGGTGTCCTAAGAGGTGATTGATTTTTAGAACTTTAACTCTATTTCAAACCGAAGTTGAACCGTTACAATCAAAGATAAAGCTCTTGGGGATTAGAGTCTTTGAGTAAAGTTCAAAGCTATAAGTTATAGATACTTATTACAACCTTTGGGTGCTCTAAGAGGTGATAGATCTTTAGAACTTTAACTCTATTTCAAACCGAAGTTGAACCGTTACAATCAAAGATAACGCTCTTGGGGATTAGAGTCTTAGAGTTAGATTCAAAGCTATAAGTTATAGATACTTATTTCAACCTTTGGGTGTCCTAAGAGGTGATAGATCTTTAGAACTTTAACTCTATTTCAAACCGAAGTTGAACCGTTACAATCAAAGATAACGCTCTTGGGGATTAGAGTCTTAGAGTAAGGTTCACAACTATAAGTTATAGATACTTATTACAACCTTTGGGTGCCCTAAGAGGTGATAGATCTTTAGAACTTTAACTCTATTTCAAACCGAAGTTGAACCGTTACAATCAAAGATAACGCTCTTGGGGATTAGATTCTTGGAGTAAGGTTCAAAGCTATAAGTTATAGATACTTATTACAACCTTTGGGTGTCCTAAGTGGTGATAGATCTTCAGAACTTTAACTCTATTTCAAACCGAGGTTGAACCGTTACAATCAAAGATAAAGCTCTTGGGGATTAGAGTCTTAGAGTAAGGTTCAAAGTTATAAGTTATAGGTACTTATTACAACCTTGGGTGTCCTAAGAGGTGATAGATCTTTAGAACTTTAACTCTGTTTCAAACCGAAGTTGAACTGTTACAATCAAAGATAATGCTCTTGGGGATTAGAGTCTTAGAGTAAGGTTCAAAGTTATAAGTTATAGGTACTTATTACAACCTTGGGTGTCCTAAGAGGTGATAGATCTTTAGAACTTTAACTCTGTTTCAAACCGAAGTTGAACTGTTACAATCAAAGATAATGCTCTTGGGGATTAGAGTCTTAGAGTAAGGTTCAAAACTATAAGTTATAGATACTTATTACAACCTTTGGGTGTCCTAAGAGGTGATAGATGTTTAGAATTTTAACTCTATTTCAAACCGAAGTTGAACCGTTACAATCAAAGATAATGCTCTTGGGGATTAGAGTCTTAGAGTAAGGTTCAAAGCTATAAGTTATAGATACTTATTACAACCTTTGGGTGCCCTAAGAGGTGATAGATCTTTAGAATTTTAACTCTATTTCAAACCGAAGTTGAACCGTTACAATCAAAGATAACGCTCTTGGTGATTAGAGTCTTAGAGTAAGGTTCAAAGCTATATGTTATAGATACTTATTACAACCTTTGGGTGTCCTATGAGGTGATAGATCTTTAGAACTTTAACTCTATTTCAAACCGAAGTTGAACCGTTACAATCAAAGATAAAGCTCTTGGGGATTATAGTCTTAGAGTAAGGTTCAGAGCTATAAGTTATAGATACTTATTACAACCTTTGTGTGTCCTAAGAGGTGATAGATGTTTAGAACTTTAACTCTATTTCAAACCGAAGTTGAACCGTTACAATCAAAGATAAAGCTCTTGGGGATTAGAGTCTTAGAGTTAGATTCAAAGCTATAAGTTATAGATACTTATTACAACCTTTGGGTGTCCTAAGTGGTGATAGATCTTTAGAACTTTAACTCTATTTCAAACCGAAGTTGAACCGTTACAATCAAAGATAAAGCTCTTGGGGATTAGAGTCTTAGAGTAAGGTTCAACGCTATAAGTTATAGATACTTATTACAACCTTTGGGTGCGCTAAGAGGTGATAGATCTTTAGAACTTTAACTCTATTTCAAACCGAAGTTGAACCGTTACAATCAAAGATAACGCTCTTGGGGATTAGAGTCTTAGAGTTAGGTTCAAAGCTATAAGTTATAGATACTTATTACAACCTTTGGGTGTCCTAAGAGGTGATAGATGTTTAGAACTTTAACTCTTTCAAACCGAAGTTGAACCGTTACAATCAAAGATAAAGCTCTTGGGGATTAGAGTCTTAGAGTAAGGTTCAAAGCTATAAGTTATAGATACTTATTAGAACCTTTGGGTGTCCTAAGAGGTGATAGATCTTTAGAGCTTTAATTCTATTTCAAACCGAAGTTGAACCGTTACATTCAAAGATAATGCTCTTGGGGATTAGAGTCTTAGAGTAAGGTTCAAAGCTATAAGTTATAGATACTTATTACAACCTTTGGGTGCCCTAAGAGGTGATAGATCTTTAGAACTTTAACTCTATTTCAAACCGATGTTGAACCGTTACAATCAATGATAATGCTCTTGGGGATTACAGCCTTAGAGTTAGGTTCAAATCTATAAGTTATAGATACTTATTACAACCTTTGGGTGTCCTAAGAGGTGATAGATCTTTAGAACTTTAACTCTATTTCAAACCGAAGTTGAACCGTTACAATCAAAGATAAAGCTCTTGGGGATTAGAGTCTTAGAGTAAGGTTCAAAGCTATAAGTTATAGATACTTATTACAACCTTTGGGTGTCCTAAGAGGTGATTGATCTTTAGAACTTTAACTGTATTTCAAACCGAAGTTGAACCATTACAATCAAAGATAACGCTATTGGGGATTAGAGTCTTGGAGTAAAGTTCAAAGCTATAAGTTATAGATACTTATTACAACCTTTGGGTGTCCTAAGAGGGGATAGATCTTTAGAACTTTAACTCTATTTCAAACCGAAGTTGAACTGTTACAATCAAAGATAATGCTCTTGGGGATTAGAGTCTTAGAGTAAGGTTCAAAACTATAAGTTATAGATACTTATTACAACCTTTGGGTGTCCTAAGAGGTGATAGATGTTTAGAATTTTAACTCTATTTCAAACCGAAGTTGAACCGTTACAATCAAAGATAAAGCTCTTGGGGATTAGAGTCTTAGAGTAAGGTTCAAAGCTATAAGTTATAGATACTTATTACAACCTTTGGGTGCCCTAAGAGGTGATAGATCTTTAGAATTTTAACTCTATTTCAAACCGAAGTTGAACCGTTACAATCAAAGATAACGCTCTTGGTGATTAGAGTCTTAGAGTAAGGTTCAAAGCTATATGTTATAGATACTTATTACAACCTTTGGGTGTCCTATGAGGTGATAGATCTTTAGAACTTTAACTCTATTTCAAACCGAAGTTGAACCGTTACAATCAAAGATAAAGCTCTTGGGGATTATAGTCTTAGAGTAAGGTTCAGAGCTATAAGTTATAGATACTTATTACAACCTTTGTGTGTCCTAAGAGGTGATAGATCTTTAGAAGTTTAACTCTATTTCAAACCGAAGTTGAACCGTTACAATCAAAGATAAAGCTCTTGGGGATTAGAGTCTTAGAGTTAGATTCAAAGCTATAAGTTATAGATACTTATTACAACCTTTGGGTGTCCTAAGTGGTGATAGATCTTTAGAACTTTAACTCTATTTCAAACCGAAGTTGAACCGTTACAATCAAAGATAAAGCTCTTGGGGATTATAGTCTTAGAGTAAGGTTCAAAGCTATAAGTTATATATACTTATTACAACCTTTGGGAGTCCTAAGTGGTGATAGATCTTTAGAACTTTAACTCTATTTCAAACCGAAGTTGAACCGTTACAATCAAAGATAAAGCTCTTTGGGATTAGAGTCTTAGAGTAGGGTTCAAAGCTATAAGTTATAGATACTTATTACAACCTTTGGGTGTCCTAAGAGGTGATAGATATTTAGAACTTTAACTCTATTTCAAACCGAAGTTGAACCGTTACAATCAAAGATAACGCTCTTGGGGATTAGAGTCCTAGAGTTAGGTTCAAAGCTATAAGTTATAGATACTGATTACAACCTTTGGGTGTCCTAAGAGGTGATAGATCTTTAGAACTTTAACTCTATTTCAAACCGAAGTTGAACCGTTACATTCAAAGATAACCCTCTTGGGGATTAGAGTCTTAGAGTAAGGTTAAAAGCTATAAGTTATAGATATTTATTACAACCTTTGGGTGCCCTAAGAGGTGATAGATCTTTAGAACTTTAACTCTATTTCAAACCGAAGTTGAACCGTTACAATCAAAGATAACGCTCTTGGCGATTAAAGTCTTAGAGTAAGGTTCAAAGCTATATGTTATAGATACTTATTACAACCTTTGGGTGTCCTATGAGGTGATAGATCTTTAGAACTTTAACTCTATTTCAAACCGAAGTTGAACCGTTACAATCAAAGATAACGCTCTTGGGGATTAGAGTCTTAGAGTAAGGTTCAAAGCTATAAGTTATAGATACTTATTACAACCTTTGGGTGTCCTAAGAGGTGATTGATCTTTAGAACTTTCACTCTATTTCAAACCGAAGTTGAACCGTTACAATCAAAGATAACGCTCTTGGGGATTAGAGTCTTAGAGTTAGGTTCAAAGCTATAAGTTATAGATACTTATTACAACCTTTGGGTGTCCTAAGTGGTGATAGATCTTTAGAACTTTAACTCTATTTCAAACCGAAGTTGATCCGTTACAATCAAAGATAAAGCCCTTGGGGATTAGAGTCTTAGAGTAAGGTTCAAAGCTATAAGTTATAGATACTTATTACAACCTTTGGGTGTCCTAAGAGGTGATAGATGTTTAGAATTTTAACTCTATTTCAAACCGAAGTTGAACCGTTACAATCAAAGATAAAGCTCTTGGGGATTAGAGTCTTAGAGTAAGGTTCAAAGCTATAAGTTATAGATACTTATTACAACCTTTGGGTGCCCTAAGAGGTGATAGATCTTTAGAACTTTAACTCTATTTCAAACCGAAGTTGAACCGTTACAATCAAAGATAACGCTCTTGGTGATTAGAGTCTTAGAGTAAGGTTCAAAGCTATATGTTATAGATACTTATTACAACCTTTGGGTGTCCTATGAGGTGATAGATCTTTAGAACTTTAACTCTATTTCAAACCGAAGTTGAACCGTTACAATCAAAGATAAAGCTCTTGGGGATTATAGGCTTAGAGTAAGGTTCAGAGCTATAAGTTATAGATACTTATTACAACCTTTGCGTGTCCTAGGAGGTGATAGATCTTTAGAACTTTAACTCTATTTCAAACCGAAGTTGAACCGTTACAATCAAAGATAAAGCTCTTGGGGATTAGAGTCTTAGAGTTAGGTTCAAAGCTATAAGTTATAGATACTTATTACAACCTTTGGGTGTCCTAAGTGGTGATAGATCTTTAGAACTTTAACTCTATTTCAAACCGAAGTTGAACCGTTACAATCAAAGATAAAGCTCTTGGGGATTATAGTCTTAGAGTAAGGTTCAAAGCTATAAGTTATAGATACTTATTACAACCTTTGGGAGTCCTAAGTGGTGATAGATCTTTAGAACTTTAACTCTATTTCAAACCGAAGTTGAACCGTTATAATCAAAGATAAAGCTCTTGGGGATTAGAGTCTTAGAGTAGGGTTCAAAGCTATAAGTTATAGATACTTATTACAACCTTTGGGTGTCCTAAGAGGTGATAGATGTTTAGAACTTTAACTCTATTTCAAACCGAAGTTGAACCGTTACAATCAAAGATAACGCTATTGGGGATTAGAGTCCTAGAGTTAGGTTCAAAGCTATAAGTTATAGATACTGATTACAACCTTTGGGTGTCCAAAGAGGTGATAGATCTTTAGAACTTTAACTCTATTTCAAACCGAAGTTGAACCGTTACATTCAAAGATAACGCTCTTGGGGATTAGAGTCTTAGAGTAAGGTTAAAAGCCCAAAGAGGTGATAGATCTTTAGAACTTTTACTCTATTTCAAACCAAAGTTGAACCGTTACAATCAAAGATAACGCTCTTGGCGATTAAAGTCTTAGAGTAAGGTTCAAAGCTATATGTTATAGATACTTATTACAACCTTTGGGTGTCCTATGAGGTGATAGATCTTTAGAACTTTAACTCTATTTCAAACCGAAGTTGAACCGTTACAATCAAAGATAATGCTCTTGGGGATTAGAGTCTTAGAGTAAGGTTCAAAGCTATAAGTTATAGATACTTATTACAACCTTCGGGTGTCCTAAGAGGTGATAGATCTTTAGAACTTTAACTCTATTTCAAACCGAAGTTGAACCGTTACAATCAAAGATAAAACTCTTGGGGATTAGAGTGTTAGAGTAAGGTTCAAAGCTATAAGTTATAGATACTTATTACAACCTTTGGGTGTCCTAAGAGGTGATGGATGTTTAGAACTTTAACTCTATTTCAAACCGAAGTTGAACCGTTACAATCAAAGATAAAGCTCTTGGGGATTAGAGTGTTAGAGTAAGGTTCAAAGCTATAAGTTATAGATACTTATTACAACCTTTGGGTGTCCTAAGAGGTGATTGATCTTTAGAACTTTAACTCTATTGCAATCCGAAGTTAAACCGTTACAATCAATGATAAAGCTCTTGGGGATTAGATTCTTAGGGTTAGGTTCAAAGCTATAAGTTATAGATACTTATTACAACCTTTGGGTGTCCTAAGAGGTGATAGATCTTTATAACTTTAACTCTATTTCAAACGAAGTTGAACCGTTACAATCAAAGATAAAGCTCTTGGGGATTAGAGTCTTAGAGTTAGGTTCAAAGTTATAAGTTATAGATACTTATTACAACCTTTGGGTGTCCTAAGAGGTGATAGTTCTTTAGAACTTTAACTCTATTTCAAACCGAAGTTGAACCGTTACAATAAAAGATAACGCTCCTAGGGATTAGAGTCTTAAAGTTAGGTTCAAAGCTATAAGTTATAGATACTTATTACAACCTTTGGGTGTACTAAGTGGTGATAGATCTTTAGAACTTTAACTCTATTTCAAACCGAAGTTGATCCGTTACAATCAAAGATAAAGCTCTTAGGGATGATAGTCTTAGAGTAAGGTTCAAAGCTATAAGTTATAGATACTTATTACAACCTTTGGGAGTCCTAAGTGGTGATAGATCTTTAGAACTTTAACTCTATTTCAAATCGAAGTTGAACCGTTACAATCAAAGAAAATGCTCTTGGGGATTAGAGTCTTAGAGTAAGGTTCAAAGTTATAAGTTATAGATACTTATTACAACCTTTGGGTGTCCTAAGTGGTGATAGATCTTTAGAACTTTAACTCTATTTCAAACCGAACTTGAACAGTTACAATCAAAGATAAGTCTCTTGGAGATTCGAGTCTAAGAGTTAGGTTCAAAGCTATAAGTTATAGATACTGATTACAACCTTTGGGTGTCCTAAGAGGTTATAGATCATTAGAACTTTAACTCTATTTCAAACCGAAGTTGAACCGTTACAATCAAAGATAACGCTCTTGGGGTTTAGAGTCTTAGAGTTAGGTTCCAAGCTATAAGTTATAGATACTTATTACAACCTTTGGGTGCCCTAAGAGGTGATAGATCTTTAGAACTTTAACTCTATTTCAAACCGAAGTTGAACCGTTACAATCAAAGATAACGCTCTTGGGGATTAGAGTCTTAGAGTAAGGTTCAAAGCTATAGGTTATAGATACTTATTACAACCTTTGGGTGCCCAAAGAGGTGATAGATCTTTAGAACTTTAACTCTATTTCAAACCGAAGTTGAACCGTTACAATCAAAGATAAAGCTCTTGGGGATTATAGTCTTAGAGTAAGGTTCAAAGCTATAAGTTATAGATACTTATTACAATCTTTGGGTGTCCTAAGAGGTGATAGATCTTTAGAACTTTAACTCTATTTCAAACCGAAGTTGAACTGTTACAATCAAAGATAAAGCTCTTGGGGATTATAGTCTTGGAGTAAGGTTCAAAGCTATAAGTTATAGATACTTATTACAACCTTTGGGTGTCCTAAGAGGTGATTGATCTTTAGAACTTTAACTCTATTTCAAACCGAAGTTGAACCGTTACAATCAAAGATAAAGCTCTTGGGGATAAGAGTCTTGGAGTGAGGTTCAAAGCTATAAGTTATAGATACTTATTACAACCTTTGGGTGCCCCAAGTGGTGATAGATCTTTAGAACTTTAACTCTATTTCAAACCGAAGTTGAACCGTTACAATCAAAGATAAAGCTCTTGGGGATTAGAGTCTTAGAGTAAGTTTCAAAGCTATAAGTTATAGATACATATTACAACCTTTGGGTGTCCTAAGTGGTGATAGATCTTTAGAACTTTAACTCTATTTCAAACCGAAGTTGAACCTTTACAATCAAAGATAAAGCTGTTGGGGATTAGAGTCTTAGAGTAAGGTTCAGCTATAGGTTATAGATACTTATTACAACCTTTGGGTGACCTAAGAGGTGATTGATCTTTAGAACGTTAACTCTATTTCAAACCGAAGTTGAACCGTTACAATCAAAGATAACGTTCTTGGGGATTAGAGTCTTAGAGTAAGGTTAAAAGCTATAGGTTATAGATACTTATTACAACCTTTGGGAGTCCTAAGTGGTGATAGATCTTTAGAATTTTAACTCTATTTAAAACCGAAGTTGAACCGTTACAATCAAAGATAACGCTCTTGGGGATTACAGTCTTAGAGTAAGGTTCAAAATTATAAGTTATAGATACTTATTACAACCTTTGGGTGTCCTAAGAGGTGATAGATCTTTAGAACTTTAACTCTATTTCAAACCGAAGTTGAACCGTTACAATCAAAGATAAAGCTCTTGGGGATTATAGTCTTGGAGTAAGGTTCAAAGCTATAAGTTATAGATACTTATTACAACCTTTGGGTGTCCTAAGAGGTGATTGATCTTTAGAACTTTAACTCTATTTCAAACCGAAGTTGAACCGTTACAATCAAAGATAAAGTTCTTGGGAATTAGAGTCTTGGTGTAAGGTTCAAAGCAATAAGTTATAGATACTTATTACAACCTTTGGGTGTCCTAAGAGTTGATGGATGTTTAGATCTTTAACTCTATTTCAAACCGAAGTTGAACCGATACAATGAAAGATAAAGCTCTTGGGGTAGTCTTAGAGTAAGGTTCAAAGCTACAAGGTATAGATACTTATTACAACCTTTGGAGTCCTAAGTGGTGATAGATCTTTAGAACTTTAACTCTATTTCAAATTGAAGTTGAACCGTTACAATCAAAGATAACGCTCTTGGGGATTAGAGTCTTAGAGTAAGGTTCAAAGCTATAAGTTATAGATACTTATTACAACCTTTGGGTGTCCTAAGAGGTGATAGATCTTTAGAACTTTAACTCTATTTCAAACCGAAGTTGAACCGTTACAATCAAAGATAGAGCTCCTGGGGATTATAGTCTTGGAGTAAGGTTCAAAGCTATAAGTTATAGATACTTATTACAACCTTTGGGTGTCCTAAGAGGTGATTGCTCTTTAGAACTTTAACTCTATTTCAAACCGAAGTTGAACCGTTACAATCAAAGGTAAAGCTCTTGGGGATAAGAGTCTTGGAGTGAGGTTCAAAGCTATAAGTTATAGATACTTATTACCACCTTTGGGTGCCCCAAGTGGTGATAGATCTTTAGAACTTTAACTCTATTTCAAACCGAAGTTGAACCGTTACAATCAAAGATAAAGCTCTTGGGGATTAGAGTCTTAGAGTAAGTTTCAAAGCTATAAGTTATAGATACATATTACAACCTTTGGGTGTCCTAAGTGGTGAAAGATCTTTAGAACTTTAACTCTATTTCAAACTGAAGTTTAACCGTTACAATCAAAGATAAAGCTCTTGGGGATTAGAGTCTTAGAGTAAGGTTCAAAGCTATAGGTTATAGATACTTATTACAACCTTTGGGTGACCTAAGAGGTGATTGATCTTTAGAACTTTAACTCTATTGCAATCCGAAGTTAAACCGTTACAATCAATGATAAAGCTCTTGGGGATTAGATTCTTAGGGTTAGGTTCAAAGCTATAAGTTATAGATACTTATTACAACCTTTGGGTGTCCTAAGAGGTGATAGATCTTTATAACTTTAACTCTATTTCAAACCGAAGTTGAACCGTTACAATCAAAGATAAAGCTCTTGGGGATTAGAGTCTTAGAGTTAGGTTCAAAGTTATAAGTTATAGATACTTATTACAACCTTTGGGTGTCCTAAGAGGTGATAGTTCTTTAGAACTTTAACTCTATTTCAAACCGAAGTTGAACCGTTACAATAAAAGATAACGCTCCTGGGGATTAGAGTCTTAGAGTTAGGTTCAAAGCTATAAGTTATAGATACTTATTACAACCTTTGGGTGTACTAAGTGGTGATAGATCTTTAGAACTTTAACTCTATTTCAAACCGAAGTTGATCCGTTACAATCAAAGATAAAGCTCTTAGGGATGATAGTCTTAGAGTAAGGTTCAAAGCTATAAGTTATAGATACTTATTACAACCTTTGGGAGTCCTAAGTGGTGATAGATCTTTAGAACTTTAACTCTATTTCAAACCGAAGTTGAACCGTTACAATCAAAGAAAATGCTCTTGGGGATTAGAGTCTTAGAGTAAGGTTCAAAGTTATAAGTTATAGATACTTATTACAACCTTTGGGTGTCCTAAGTGGTGATAGATCTTTAGAACTTTAACTCTATTTCAAACCGAACTTGAACAGTTACAATCAAAGATAAGTCTCTTGGAGATTCGAGTCTAAGAGTTAGGTTCAAAGCTATAAGTTATAGATACTGATTACAACCTTTGGGTGTCCTAAGAGGTTATAGATCATTAGAACTTTAACTCTATTTCAAACCGAAGTTGAACCGTTACAATCAAAGATAACGCTCTTGGGGTTTAGAGTCTTAGAGTTAGGTTCCAAGCTATAAGTTATAGATACTTATTACAAACTTTGGGTGCCCTAAGAGGTGATAGATCTTTAGAACTTTAACTCTATTTCAAACCGAAGTTGAACCGTTACAATCAAAGATAACGCTCTTTGGGATTAGAGTCTTAGAGTAAGGTTCAAAGCTATAGGTTATAGATACTTATTACAACCTTTGGGTGCCCAAAGAGGTGATAGACCTTTAGAACTTTAACTCTATTTCAAACCGAAGTTGAACCGTTACAATGAAAGATAAAGCTCTTGGGGATTATAGTCTTAGAGTAAGGTTCAAAGCTATAAGTTATAGATACTTATTACAACCTTTGGGTGTCCTAAGAGGTGATAGATCTTTAGAACTTTAACTCTATTTCAAACCGAAGTAGAACCGTTACAATCAAAGATAAAGCTCTTGGGGATTATAGTCTTGGAG
The DNA here is from genome assembly GCA_030549335.1 of Pontederia crassipes. Taxonomy (NCBI): domain Eukaryota; kingdom Viridiplantae; phylum Streptophyta; class Magnoliopsida; order Commelinales; family Pontederiaceae; genus Pontederia; species Pontederia crassipes. Next base: position 12,733,093 of record CM060187.1, read on the forward strand.
TAAGGTTCAAAGCTATAAGTTATAGATACTTATTACAACCTTTGGGTGTCCTAAGAGGTGATTGATCTTTAGAACTTTAACTCTATTTCAAACCGAAGTTGAACCGTTACAATCAAAGATAAAGCTCTTGGGGATAAGAGTCTTGGAGTGAGGTTCAAAGCTATAAGTTATAGATACTTATTACAACCTTTGGGTGCCCCAAGTGGTGATAGATCTTTAGAACTTTAACTCTATTTCAAACCGAAGTTGAACCGTTACAATCAAAGATAAAGCTCTTGGGGATTAGAGTCTTAGAGTAAGTTTCAAAGCTATAAGTTATAGATACATATTACAACCTTTGGGTGTCCTAAGTGGTGATAGATCTTTAGAACTTTAACTCTATTTCAAACCGAAGTTGAACCGTTACAATCAAAGATAAAGCTCTTGGGGATTAGAGTCTTAGAGTAAGGTTCAAAGCTATAGGTTATAGATACTTATTACAACCTTTGGGTGACCTAAGAGGTGATTGATCTTTAGAACGTTAACTCTATTTCAAACCGAAGTTGAACCGTTACAATCAAAGATAACGTTCTTGGGGATTAGAGTCTTAGAGTAAGGTTCAAAGCTATAGGTTATAGATACTTATTACAACCTTTGGGAGTCCTAAGTGGTGATAGATCTTTAGAACTTTAACTCTATTTCAAACCGAAGTTGAACCGTTACAATCAAAGATAACGCTCTTGGGGATTACAGTCCTAGAGTAAGGTTCAAAGTTATAAGTTATAGATACTTATTACAACCTTTGGGTGTCCTAAGAGGTGATAGATCTTTAGAACTTTAACTCTATTTCAAACCGAAGTTGAACCGTTACAATCAAAGATAAAGCTCTTGGGGATTATAGTCTTGGAGTAAGGTTCAAAGCTATAAGTTATAGATACTTATTACAACCTTTGGGTGTCCTAAGAGGTGATTGATCTTTAGAACTTTAACTCTATTTCAAACCGAAGTTGAACCGTTACAATCAAAGATAAAGCTCTTGGGAATTAGAGTCTTGGTGTAAGGTTCAAAGCTATAAGTTATAGACACTTATTACAACCTTTGGGTGTCCTAAGAGGTGATGGATGTTTAGATCTTTAACTCTATTTCAAACCGAAGTTGAACCGATACAATGAAAGATAAAGCTCTTGGGGTAGTCTTAGAGTAAGGTTCAAAGCTACAAGTTATAGATACTTATTACAACCTTTGGATGTCCTAAGAGGTGATTGATCTTTAGAACTCTAACTCTATTTCAAACCGAAGTTGAACCGTTACAATCAAAGATAAAGCTCTTGGGGATTAGAGTCTTAGAGTTAGGTTCAAAGGTATAAATTATAGTTACTTATTACAACCTTTGGGTGTCCTAAGTGGTGATAGATCTTTAGAACTTTAACTCTATTTCAAACCGAAGTTGAACCGTTACAATCAAAGATAAGTCCCTTGGGGATTAGAGTCTTAGAGTTAGGTTCAAAGCTATAAGTTATAGATACTGATTACAACCTTTGGGTGTCCTAAGAGGTTATAGATTGTTAGAACTTTAACTCTATTTCAAACCGAAGTTGAACGGTTACAATCAAAGATAATGCACTTGGGGATTAGAGTCCTAGAGTTAGGTTCAAAGCTATAAGTTATAGATACTTATTACAACCTTTGGGTGCCCTAAGAGGTGATAGATCTTTAGAACTTTAACTTTATTTCAAACTGAAGTTGAACCGTTACAATCAAAGATAACGCTCTTGGGGATTAGAGTCTTAGAGTAAGGTTCAAAGCTATAGGTTATAGATACTTATTACAACCTTTGGATGACCTAAGAGGTGATAGATCTTTAGAACTTTAACTCTATTTCAAACCGAAGTTGAACCGTTACAATCAAAGATAACGCTCTTGGGGATTACAGCCTTAGAGTTAGGTTCAAATCTATAAGTTATAGATACTTATTACAACCTTTGGGTGTCCTAAGAGGTGATAGATGTTTAGAACTTTAACTCTATTTCAAACCGAAGTTGAACCGTTACAATCAAAGATAAAGCTCTTGGGGATTAGAGTCTTAGAGTAAGGTTCAAAGCTATAAGTTATAGATACTTATTACAACCTTTGGGTGTCATAAGAGGTGATAGATGTTTAGAACTTTAACTCTATTTCAAACCGAAGTTGAACCGTTACAATCAAAGATAACGCTCTTGGGGATTAGTGTCTTAGAGTTAGGTTCAAAGCTATAAGTTATCGATACTTATTACAACCTTTGGGTGTCCTAAGAGGCGATAGATCTTTAGAACTTTAACTCTATTTCAAACCGAAGTTGAACCGTTACAATCAAAGATAAAGCTCTTGGGGATTATAGTCTTAGAGCTAGGTTCAAAGCTATAAGTTATAGATACTTATTACAACCTTTGGGTGTCCTAAGAGGTGATAGATGTTTAGAACTTTAACTCTATTTCAAACCGAAGTTGAACCGTTACAATCAAAGATAAAGCTCTTGGGGATTATAGTCTTAGAGCTAGGTTCAAAGCTATAAGTTATAGATACTTATTACAACCTTTGGGTGTCTTAAGAGGTGATAGATGTTTAGAACTTTAACTCTATTTCATACCGAAGTTGAACCGTTACAATCAAAGATAAAGCTCTTGGGGATTAGAGTCTTAGAGTTAGGTTCAAAGCTATAAGTTATAGATACTTATTACAACCTTTGGGTGTCCTAATAGGTGATTGATCTTTAGAACTTTAACTCTATTTCAAACCGAAGTTGCACCGTTACAATCAAAGATAAAGCTCTTGGGGATTAGAGTCTTGGAGTAAGGTTCAAAGCTATAACTTATAGATACTTATTACAACCTTTGGATGTCCTAAGAGGTGATTGATCTTTAGAACTTTAACTCTATTTCAAACCGAAGTTGAACCGTTACAATCAAAGATAAAGCTCTTGGGAATTAGAGTCTTGGAGTAAGGTTCAAAGCTATAAGTTATAGATACTTATTACAACCTTTGGGTGTCCTAAGAGGTGATGGATGTTTAGAACCTTAACTCTATTTCAAACCGAAGTTGAACCGTTTCAATCAAAGATAACGCTCTTGGGGATTAGAGTATTAGAATAAGGTTCAAAGCTATAGGTTATAGATACTTATTACAACCTTTGGGTGCCGTAAGAGGTGATAGATCTTTAGAACATTAACTCTATTTCAAACCGAAGTTGAACCGTTACAATCAAAGATAAAGCTCTTGGGGATGAGAGTCCTAGAGTTAGCTTCAAAGCTATAAGTTATAGATACTTATTACAACCTTTGGGTGCCCTAAGAGGTGATAGATCTTTAGAACTTTAACTTTATTTCAAACCGAAGTTGAACCGTTACAATCAAAGATAACGCTCTTGGGGATTAGAGTCTTAGAGTAAGGTTCAAAGCTATAGGTTATAGATACTTATTACAACCTTTGGATGCCCTAAGAGGTGATAGATCTTTAGAACTTTAACTCTATTTCAAACCGAAGTTGAACCGTTACAACCAAAGATAACGCTCTTGGGGATTACAGCCTTAGAGTTAGGTTCAAATCTATAAGTTATAGATACTTATTACAACCTTTGGGTGTCCTAAGAGGTGATAGATGTTTAGAACTTTAACTCTATTTCAAACCGAAGTTGAACCGTTACAATCAAAGATAAAGCTCATGGGGATTAGAGTCTTAGAGTAAGGTTCAAAGCTATAAGTTATAGATACTTATTACAACCTTTGGGTGTCATAAGAGGTGATAGATGTTTAGAACTTTAACTCTATTTCTAACCGAGAACCGTTACAATCAAAGATAACGCTCTTGGGGATTAGAGTCTTAGAGTTAGGTTCAAAGCTATAAGTTATCGATACTTATTACAACCTTTGGGTGTCCTAAGAGGCGATAGATCTTTAGAACTTTAACTCTATTTCAAACCGAAGTTGAACCGTTACAATCAAAGATAAAGCTCTTGGGGATTATCGTCTTAGAGCTAGGTTCAAATCTATAAGTTATAGATACTTATTACAACCTTTGGGTGTCCTAAGAGGTGATAGATGTTTAGAACTTTAACTCTATTTCAAACCGAAGTTGAACCGTTACAATCAAAGATAAAGCTCTTGGGGATTAGAGTCTTAGAGTAAGGTTCAAAGCTATAAGTTATAGATACTTATTACAACCTTTGGGTGTCATAAGAGGTGATAGATGTTTAGAACTTTAACTCTATTTCAAACCGAAGTTGAACCGTTACAATCAAAGATAACGCTCTTGGGGATTAGAGTCTTAGAGTTAGGTTCAAAGCTATAAGTTATCGATACTTATTACAACCTTTGGGTGTCCTAAGAGGCGATAGATCTTTAGAACTTTAACTCTATTTCAAACCGAAGTTGAACCGTTACAATCAAAGATAAAGCTCTTGGGGATTATAGTCTTAGAGCTAGGTTCAAAGCTATAAGTTATAGATACTTATTACAACCTTTGGGTGTCTTAAGAGGTGATAGATGTTTAGAACTTTAACTCTATTTCAAACCGAAGTTGAACCGTTACAATCAAAGATAAAGCTCTTGGGGATTAGAGTCTTAGAGTTAGGTTCAAAGCTATAAGTTATAGATACTTATTACAACCTTTGGGTGTCGTAACAGGCGATTGATCTTTAGAACTTTAACTCTATTTCAAACCAAAGTTGAACCGTTACAATCAAAGATAAAGCTCTTGGGGATTAGAGTCTTAGAGTTAGGTTCAAAGCTATAAGTTATAGATACTTATTACAACCTTTGGGTGTCCTAATAGGTGATTGATCTTTAGAACTTTAACTCTATTTCAAACCGAAGTTGCACCGTTACAATCAAAGATAAAGCTCTTGGGGATTAGAGTCTTGGAGTAAGGTTCAAAGCTATAAGTTATAGATACTTATTACAACGTTTGGATGTCCTAAGAGGTGATTGATCTTTAGAACTTTAACTCTATTTCAAACCGAAGTTGAACCGTTACAATCAAAGATAAAGCTCTTGGGAATTAGAGTCTTGGAGTAAGGTTCAAAGCTATAAGTTATAGATACTTATTACAACCTTTGGGTGTCCTAAGAGGTGATGGATGTTTAGAACCTTAACTCTATTTCAAACCGAAGTTGAACCGTTTCAATCAAAGATAACGCTCTTGGGGATTAGAGTATTAGAATAAGGTTCAAAGCTATAGGTTATAGATACTTATTACAACCTTTGGGTGCCTTAAGAGGTGATAGATCTTTAGAACTTTAACTCTATTTCAAACCGAAGTTGAACCGTTACAATCAAAGATAAAGCTCTTGGGGATGATAGTCTTATAGTATGGTTCAAAGCTATAAGTTATAGATACTTATTACAACCTTTGGGAGTCCTAAGTGGTGATAGATCTTTAGAACTTTAACTCTATTTCAAACCGAAGTTGAACCGTTACAATCAAAGATAAGTCCCTTGGGGATTAGAGTCTTAGAGTTAGGTTCAAAGCTATAAGTTATAGATACTGATTACAAACTTTGGGTGTCCTAAGAGGTTATAGATTGTTAGAACTTTAACTCTATTTCAAACCGAAGTTGAACGGTTACAATCAAAGATAATGCACTTGGGGATTAGAGTCCTAGAGTTAGGTTCAAAGCTATAGGTTATAGATACTTATTACAACCTTTGGATGCCCTAAGAGGTGATAGATCTTTAGAACTTTAACTCTATTTCAAACTGAAGTTGAACCGTTACAATCAAAGATAACACTCTTGGGGATTACAGCCTTAGAGTTAGGTTCAAATCTATAAGTTATAGATACTTATTACAACCTTTGGGTGTCCTAAGAGGTGATAGATGTTTAGAACTTTATCTCTATTTCAAACCGAAGTTGAACCATTACAATCAAAGATAAAGCTCTTGGGGATTAGAGTCTTAGAGTAAGTTTCAAAGCTATAAGTTATAGATACATATTACAACCTTTGGGTGTCCTAAGTGATGATAGATCTTTAGAACTTTAACTCTATTTCAAACTGAAGTTTAACCGTTACAATCAAAGATAAAGCTCTTGGGGATTAGAGTCTTAGAGTAAGGTTCAAAGCTATAGGTTATAGATACTTATTACAACCTTTGGGTGACCTAAGAGGTGATTGATCTTTAGAACGTTAACTCTATTTCAAACCGAAGTTGAACCGTTACAATCAAAGATAACGTTCTTGGGGATTAGAGTCTTAGAGTAAGGTTCAAAGCTATAGGTTATAGATACTAATTACAACCTTTGGGAGTCCTAAGTGGTGATAGATCTTTAGAACTTTAACTCTATTTCAAACCGAAGTTGAACCGTTACAATCAAAGATAGCGCTCTTGGGGATTACAGTCTTAGAGTAAGGTTCAGAGTTATAAGTTATAGATACTTATTACAACCTTTGGGTGTCCTAAGAGGTGATAGATCTTTAGAACTTTAACTCTATTTCAAACCGAAGTTGAACCGTTACAATTAAAGATAAAGCTCTTGGGGATTATAGTCTTGGAGTAAGGTTCAAAGATATAAGTTATAGATACTTATTACAACCTTTGGGTGTCCTAAGAGGTGATTGATCTTTAGAACTTTAACTCTATTTCAAACCGAAGTTGAACCGTTACAATCAAAGATAAAGCTCTTGGGAATTAGAGTCTTGGTGTAAGGTTCAAAGCTATAACTTATAGATACTTATTACAACCTTTGGGTGTCCTAAGAGGTGATGGATGTTTAGATCTTTAACTCTATTTCAAACCGAAGTTGAACCGATACAATGAAAGATAAAGCTCTTGGGGTAGTCTTAGAGTAAGGTTCAAAGCTACAAGTTATAGATACTTATTACAACCTTTGGATGTCCTAAGAGGTGATTGATCTTTAGAACTCTAACTCTATTTCATACCGAAGTTGAACCGTTACAATCAAAGATAAAGCTCTTGGGGATTAGAGTGTTAGAGTTAGGTTCAAAGCTATAAGTTATAGATACTTATTACAACCTTTGGGTGTCCTAATAGGTGATTGATCTTTAGAACTTTAACTCTATTTCAAACCGAAGTTGCACCGTTACAATCAAAGATAAAGCTCTTGGGGATTAGAGTCTTGGAGTAAGGTTCAAAGCTATAACTTATAGATACTTATTACAACCTTTGGATGTCCTAAGAGGTGATTGATCTTTAGAACTTTAACTCTATTTCAAACCGAAGTTGAACCGTTACAATCAAAGATAACGCTCTTGGGGATTAGAGTCTTAGAGTTAGGTTCAAAGCTATAAGTTATCGATACTTATTACAACCTTTGGGTGTCCTAAGAGGCGATAGATCTTTAGAACTTTAACTCTATTTCAAACCGAAGTTGAACCGTTACAATCAAAGATAAAGCTCTTGGGGATTATAGTCTTAGAGCTAGGTTCAAAGCTATAAGTTATAGATACTTATTACAACCTTTGGGTGTCCTAAGAGGTGATAGATCTTTAGAACTTTAACTCTATTTCAAACCGAAGTAGAACCGTTACAATCAAAGATAAAGCTCTTGGGGATTATAGTCTTGGAGTAAGGTTCAAAGCTATAAGTTATAGATACTTATTACAACCTTTGGGTGTCCTAAGAGGTGATTGATCTTTAGAACTTTAACTCTATTTCAAACCGAAGTTGAACCGTTACAATCAAAGATAAAGCTCTTGGGGATAAGAGTCTTGGAGTGAGGTTCAAAGCTATAAGTTATAGATACTTATTACAACCTTTGGGTGCCCCAAGTGGTGATAGATCTTTAGAACTTTAACTCTATTTCAAACCGAAGTTGAACCGTTACAATCAAAGATAAAGCTCTTGGGGATTAGAGTCTTAGAGTAAGTTTCAAAGCTATAAGTTATAGATACATATTACAACCTTTGGGTGTCCTAAGTGGTGATAGATCTTTAGAACTTTAACTCTATTTCAAACCGAAGTTGAACCGTTACAATCAAAGATAAAGCTCTTGGGGATTAGAGTCTTAGAGTAAGGTTCAAAGCTATAGGTTATAGATACTTATTACAACCTTTGGGTGACCTAAGAGGTGATTGATCTTTAGAACGTTAACTCTATTTCAAACCGAAGTTGAACCGTTACAATCAAAGATAACGTTCTTGGGGATTAGAGTCTTAGAGTAAGGTTCAAAGCTATAGGTTATAGATACTTATTACAACCTTTGGGAGTCCTAAGTGGTGATAGATCTTTAGAACTTTAACTCTATTTCAAACCGAAGTTGAACCGTTACAATCAAAGATAACGCTCTTGGGGATTACAGTCCTAGAGTAAGGTTCAAAGTTATAAGTTATAGATACTTATTACAACCTTTGGGTGTCCTAAGAGGTGATAGATCTTTAGAACTTTAACTCTATTTCAAACCGAAGTTGAACCGTTACAATCAAAGATAAAGCTCTTGGGGATTATAGTCTTGGAGTAAGGTTCAAAGCTATAAGTTATAGATACTTATTACAACCTTTGGGTGTCCTAAGAGGTGATTGATCTTTAGAACTTTAACTCTATTTCAAACCGAAGTTGAACCGTTACAATCAAAGATAAAGCTCTTGGGAATTAGAGTCTTGGTGTAAGGTTCAAAGCTATAAGTTATAGACACTTATTACAACCTTTGGGTGTCCTAAGAGGTGATGGATGTTTAGATCTTTAACTCTATTTCAAACCGAAGTTGAACCGATACAATGAAAGATAAAGCTCTTGGGGTAGTCTTAGAGTAAGGTTCAAAGCTACAAGTTATAGATACTTATTACAACCTTTGGATGTCCTAAGAGGTGATTGATCTTTAGAACTCTAACTCTATTTCAAACCGAAGTTGAACCGTTACAATCAAAGATAAAGCTCTTGGGGATTAGAGTCTTAGAGTTAGGTTCAAAGGTATAAGTTATAGTTACTTATTACAACCTTTGGGTGTCCTAAGTGGTGATAGATCTTTAGAACTTTAACTCTATTTCAAACCGAAGTTGAACCGTTACAATCAAAGATAAGTCCCTTGGGGATTAGAGTCTTAGAGTTAGGTTCAAAGCTATAAGTTATAGATACTGATTACAACCTTTGGGTGTCCTAAGAGGTTATAGATTGTTAGAACTTTAACTCTATTTCAAACCGAAGTTGAACGGTTACAATCAAAGATAATGCACTTGGGGATTAGAGTCCTAGAGTTAGGTTCAAAGCTATAAGTTATAGATACTTATTACAACCTTTGGGTGCCCTAAGAGGTGATAGATCTTTAGAACTTTAACTTTATTTCAAACTGAAGTTGAACCGTTACAATCAAAGATAACGCTCTTGGGGATTAGAGTCTTAGAGTAAGGTTCAAAGCTATAGGTTATAGATACTTATTACAACCTTTGGATGACCTAAGAGGTGATAGATCTTTAGAACTTTAACTCTATTTCAAACCGAAGTTGAACCGTTACAATCAAAGATAACGCTCTTGGGGATTACAGCCTTAGAGTTAGGTTCAAATCTATAAGTTATAGATACTTATTACAACCTTTGGGTGTCCTAAGAGGTGATAGATGTTTAGAACTTTAACTCTATTTCAAACCGAAGTTGAACCGTTACAATCAAAGATAAAGCTCTTGGGGATTAGAGTCTTAGAGTAAGGTTCAAAGCTATAAGTTATAGATACTTATTACAACCTTTGGGTGTCATAAGAGGTGATAGATGTTTAGAACTTTAACTCTATTTCAAACCGAAGTTGAACCGTTACAATCAAAGATAACGCTCTTGGGGATTAGAGTCTTAGAGTTAGGTTCAAAGCTATAAGTTATCGATACTTATTACAACCTTTGGGTGTCCTAAGAGGCGATAGATCTTTAGAACTTTAACTCTATTTCAAACCGAAGTTGAACCGTTACAATCAAAGATAAAGCTCTTGGGGATTATAGTCTTAGAGCTAGGTTCAAAGCTATAAGTTATAGATACTTATTACAACCTTTGGGTGTCCTAAGAGGTGATAGATGTTTAGAACTTTAACTCTATTTCAAACCGAAGTTGAACCGTTACAATCAAAGATAAAGCTCTTGGGGATTATAGTCTTAGAGCTAGGTTCAAAGCTATAAGTTATAGATACTTATTACAACCTTTGGGTGTCTTAAGAGGTGATAGATGTTTAGAACTTTAACTCTATTTCATACCGAAGTTGAACCGTTACAATCAAAGATAAAGCTCTTGGGGATTAGAGTCTTAGAGTTAGGTTCAAAGCTATAAGTTATAGATACTTATTACAACCTTTGGGTGTCCTAATAGGTGATTGATCTTTAGAACTTTAACTCTATTTCAAACCGAAGTTGCACCGTTACAATCAAAGATAAAGCTCTTGGGGATTAGAGTCTTGGAGTAAGGTTCAAAGCTATAACTTATAGATACTTATTACAACCTTTGGATGTCCTAAGAGGTGATTGATCTTTAGAACTTTAACTCTATTTCAAACCGAAGTTGAACCGTTACAATCAAAGATAAAGCTCTTGGGAATTAGAGTCTTGGAGTAAGGTTCAAAGCTATAAGTTATAGATACTTATTACAACCTTTGGGTGTCCTAAGAGGTGATGGATGTTTAGAACCTTAACTCTATTTCAAACCGAAGTTGAACCGTTTCAATCAAAGATAACGCTCTTGGGGATTAGAGTATTAGAATAAGGTTCAAAGCTATAGGTTATAGATACTTATTACAACCTTTGGGTGCCGTAAGAGGTGATAGATCTTTAGAACATTAACTCTATTTCAAACCGAAGTTGAACCGTTACAATCAAAGATAAAGCTCTTGGGGATGAGAGTCCTAGAGTTAGCTTCAAAGCTATAAGTTATAGATACTTATTACAACCTTTGGGTGCCCTAAGAGGTGATAGATCTTTAGAACTTTAACTTTATTTCAAACCGAAGTTGAACCGTTACAATCAAAGATAACGCTCTTGGGGATTAGAGTCTTAGAGTAAGGTTCAAAGCTATAGGTTATAGATACTTATTACAACCTTTGGATGCCCTAAGAGGTGATAGATCTTTAGAACTTTAACTCTATTTCAAACCGAAGTTGAACCGTTACAACCAAAGATAACGCTCTTGGGGATTACAGCCTTAGAGTTAGGTTCAAATCTATAAGTTATAGATACTTATTACAACCTTTGGGTGTCCTAAGAGGTGATAGATGTTTAGAACTTTAACTCTATTTCAAACCGAAGTTGAACCGTTACAATCAAAGATAAAGCTCATGGGGATTAGAGTCTTAGAGTAAGGTTCAAAGCTATAAGTTATAGATACTTATTACAACCTTTGGGTGTCATAAGAGGTGATAGATGTTTAGAACTTTAACTCTATTTCTAACCGAGAACCGTTACAATCAAAGATAACGCTCTTGGGGATTAGAGTCTTAGAGTTAGGTTCAAAGCTATAAGTTATCGATACTTATTACAACCTTTGGGTGTCCTAAGAGGCGATAGATCTTTAGAACTTTAACTCTATTTCAAACCGAAGTTGAACCGTTACAATCAAAGATAAAGCTCTTGGGGATTATCGTCTTAGAGCTAGGTTCAAATCTATAAGTTATAGATACTTATTACAACCTTTGGGTGTCCTAAGAGGTGATAGATGTTTAGAACTTTAACTCTATTTCAAACCGAAGTTGAACCGTTACAATCAAAGATAAAGCTCTTGGGGATTAGAGTCTTAGAGTAAGGTTCAAAGCTATAAGTTATAGATACTTATTACAACCTTTGGGTGTCATAAGAGGTGATAGATGTTTAGAACTTTAACTCTATTTCAAACCGAAGTTGAACCGTTACAATCAAAGATAACGCTCTTGGGGATTAGAGTCTTAGAGTTAGGTTCAAAGCTATAAGTTATCGATACTTATTACAACCTTTGGGTGTCCTAAGAGGCGATAGATCTTTAGAACTTTAACTCTATTTCAAACCGAAGTTGAACCGTTACAATCAAAGATAAAGCTCTTGGGGATTATAGTCTTAGAGCTAGGTTCAAAGCTATAAGTTATAGATACTTATTACAACCTTTGGGTGTCTTAAGAGGTGATAGATGTTTAGAACTTTAACTCTATTTCAAACCGAAGTTGAACCGTTACAATCAAAGATAAAGCTCTTGGGGATTAGAGTCTTAGAGTTAGGTTCAAAGCTATAAGTTATAGATACTTATTACAACCTTTGGGTGTCGTAACAGGCGATTGATCTTTAGAACTTTAACTCTATTTCAAACCAAAGTTGAACCGTTACAATCAAAGATAAAGCTCTTGGGGATTAGAGTCTTAGAGTTAGGTTCAAAGCTATAAGTTATAGATACTTATTACAACCTTTGGGTGTCCTAATAGGTGATTGATCTTTAGAACTTTAACTCTATTTCAAACCGAAGTTGCACCGTTACAATCAAAGATAAAGCTCTTGGGGATTAGAGTCTTGGAGTAAGGTTCAAAGCTATAAGTTATAGATACTTATTACAACGTTTGGATGTCCTAAGAGGTGATTGATCTTTAGAACTTTAACTCTATTTCAAACCGAAGTTGAACCGTTACAATCAAAGATAAAGCTCTTGGGAATTAGAGTCTTGGAGTAAGGTTCAAAGCTATAAGTTATAGATACTTATTACAACCTTTGGGTGTCCTAAGAGGTGATGGATGTTTAGAACCTTAACTCTATTTCAAACCGAAGTTGAACCGTTTCAATCAAAGATAACGCTCTTGGGGATTAGAGTATTAGAATAAGGTTCAAAGCTATAGGTTATAGATACTTATTACAACCTTTGGGTGCCTTAAGAGGTGATAGATCTTTAGAACTTTAACTCTATTTCAAACCGAAGTTGAACCGTTACAATCAAAGATAAAGCTCTTGGGGATGATAGTCTTATAGTATGGTTCAAAGCTATAAGTTATAGATACTTATTACAACCTTTGGGAGTCCTAAGTGGTGATAGATCTTTAGAACTTTAACTCTATTTCAAACCGAAGTTGAACCGTTACAATCAAAGATAAGTCCCTTGGGGATTAGAGTCTTAGAGTTAGGTTCAAAGCTATAAGTTATAGATACTGATTACAAACTTTGGGTGTCCTAAGAGGTTATAGATTGTTAGAACTTTAACTCTATTTCAAACCGAAGTTGAACGGTTACAATCAAAGATAATGCACTTGGGGATTAGAGTCCTAGAGTTAGGTTCAAAGCTATAGGTTATAGATACTTATTACAACCTTTGGATGCCCTAAGAGGTGATAGATCTTTAGAACTTTAACTCTATTTCAAACTGAAGTTGAACCGTTACAATCAAAGATAACACTCTTGGGGATTACAGCCTTAGAGTTAGGTTCAAATCTATAAGTTATAGATACTTATTACAACCTTTGGGTGTCCTAAGAGGTGATAGATGTTTAGAACTTTATCTCTATTTCAAACCGAAGTTGAACCATTACAATCAAAGATAAAGCTCTTGGGGATTAGAGTCTTAGAGTAAGTTTCAAAGCTATAAGTTATAGATACATATTACAACCTTTGGGTGTCCTAAGTGGTGATAGATCTTTAGAACTTTAACTCTATTTCAAACTGAAGTTTAACCGTTACAATCAAAGATAAAGCTCTTGGGGATTAGAGTCTTAGAGTAAGGTTCAAAGCTATAGGTTATAGATACTTATTACAACCTTTGGGTGACCTAAGAGGTGATTGATCTTTAGAACGTTAACTCTATTTCAAACCGAAGTTGAACCGTTACAATCAAAGATAACGTTCTTGGGGATTAGAGTCTTAGAGTAAGGTTCAAAGCTATAGGTTATAGATACTAATTACAACCTTTGGGAGTCCTAAGTGGTGATAGATCTTTAGAACTTTAACTCTATTTCAAACCGAAGTTGAACCGTTACAATCAAAGATAGCGCTCTTGGGGATTACAGTCTTAGAGTAAGGTTCAGAGTTATAAGTTATAGATACTTATTACAACCTTTGGGTGTCCTAAGAGGTGATAGATCTTTAGAACTTTAACTCTATTTCAAACCGAAGTTGAACCGTTACAATTAAAGATAAAGCTCTTGGGGATTATAGTCTTGGAGTAAGGTTCAAAGATATAAGTTATAGATACTTATTACAACCTTTGGGTGTCCTAAGAGGTGATTGATCTTTAGAACTTTAACTCTATTTCAAACCGAAGTTGAACCGTTACAATCAAAGATAAAGCTCTTGGGAATTAGAGTCTTGGTGTAAGGTTCAAAGCTATAACTTATAGATACTTATTACAACCTTTGGGTGTCCTAAGAGGTGATGGATGTTTAGATCTTTAACTCTATTTCAAACCGAAGTTGAACCGATACAATGAAAGATAAAGCTCTTGGGGTAGTCTTAGAGTAAGGTTCAAAGCTACAAGTTATAGATACTTATTACAACCTTTGGATGTCCTAAGAGGTGATTGATCTTTAGAACTCTAACTCTATTTCAAACCGAAGTTGAACCGTTACAATCAAAGATAAAGCTCTTGGGGATTAGAGTGTTAGAGTTAGGTTCAAAGCTATAAGTTATAGATACTTATTACAACCTTTGGGTGTCCTAAGTGGTGATAGATCTTTAGAACTTTAACTCTATTTCAAATCGAAGTTCAACCGTTACAATCAAAGATAAGTCCCTTGGGGATTAGAGTCTTAGAGTTAGGTTCAAAGCTATAAGTTATAGATACTGATTACAACCTTTGGGTGTCCTAAGAGGTTATAGATTGTTAGAACTTTAACTCTATTTCAAACCGAAGTTGAACGGTTACAATCAAAGATAATGCACTTGGGGATTAGAGTCCTAGAGTTAGGTTCAAAGCTATAAGTTATAGATACTTATTACAATCTTTGGGTGCCCTAAGAGGTGATAGATCTTTAGAACTTTAACTTTATTTCAAACCGAAGTTGAACCGTTACAATCAAAGATAACGCTCTTGGGGATTAGAGTCTTAGAGTAAGGTTCAAAGCTATAGGTTATAGATACTTATTACAACCTTTGGATGCCCTAAGAGGTGATAGATCTTTAGAACTTTAACTCTATTTCAAACCGAAGTTGAACCGTTACAATCAAAGATAACGCTCTTGGGGATTACAGCCTTAGAGTTAGGTTCAAATCTATAAGTTATAGATACTTATTACAACCTTTGGGTGTCCTAAGAGGTGATAGATGTTTAGAACTTTAACTCTATTTCAAACCGAAGTTGAACCATTACAATCAAAGATAAAGCTCTTGGGGATTAGAGTCTTAGAGTAAGGTTCAAGCTATAAGTTATAGATACTTATTACAACCTTTGGGTGTCATAAGAGGTGATAGATGTTTAGAACTTTAACTCTATTTCAAACCGAAGTTGAACCGTTACAATCAAAGATAACGCTCTTGGGGATTAGAGTCTTAGAGTTAGGTTCAAAGCTATAAGTTATCGATACTTATTACAACCTTTGGGTGTCCTAAGAGGCGATAGATCTTTAAAACTTTAACTCTATTTCAAACCGAAGTTGAACCGTTACAATCAAAGATAAAGCTCTTGGGGATTATAGTCTTAGAGCTAGGTTCAAAGCTATAAGTTATAGATACTTATTACAACCTTTGGATGTCTTAAGAGGTGATAGATGTTTAGAACTTTAACTCTATTTCAAACCGAAGTTGAACCGTTACAATCAAAGATAAAGCTCTTGGGGATTAGAGTCTTAGAGTTAGGTTCAAAGCTATAAGTTATAGATACTTATTACAACCTTTGGGTGTCCTAATAGGTGATTGATCTTTAGAACTTTAACTCTATTTCAAACCGAAGTTGCACCGTTACAATCAAAGATAAAGCTCTTGGGGATTAGAGTCTTGGAGTAAGGTTCAAAGCTATAAGTTATAGATACTTATTACAACCTTTGGATGTCCTAAGAGGTGATAGATGTTTAGAACTTTAACTCTATTTCAAACCGAAGTTGAACCGTTACAATCAAAGATAAAGCTCTTGGGAATTAGAGTCTTGGAGTAAGGTTCAAAGCTATAAGTTATAGATACTTATTACAACCTTTGGGTGTCCTAAGAGGTGATGGATGTTTAGAACCTTAACTCTATTTCAAACCGAAGTTGAACCATTTCAATCAAAGATAACGCTCTTGGGGATTAGAGTATTAGAATAAGGTTCAAAGCTATAGGTTATAGATACTTATTACAACCTTTGGGTGCCCTAAGAGGTGATAGATCTTTAGAACTTTAACTCTATTTCAAACCGAAGTTGAACCGTTACAATCAAAGATAAAGCTCTTGGGGATGATAGTCTTATAGTATGGTTCAAAGCTATAAGTTATAGATACTTATTACAACCTTTGGGAGTCCTAAGTGGTGATAGATCTTTAGAACTTTAACTCTATTTCAAACCGAAGTTGAACCGTTACAATCAAGGATAAGTCCCTTGGGGATTAGAGTCTTAGAGTTAGGTTCAAAGCTATAAGTTATAGATACTGATTACAACCTTTGGGTGTCCTAAGAGGTTATAGATTGTTAGAACTTTAACTCTATTTCAAACCGAAGTTGAACGGTTACAATCAAAGATAATGCACTTGGGGATTAGAGTCCTAGAGTTAGGTTCAAAGCTATAAGTTATAGATACTTATTACAACCTTTGGGTGCCCTAAGAGGTGATAGATCTTTAGAACTTTAACTTTATTTCAAACCGAACCGTTACAATCAAAGATAACGCTCTTGGGGATTAGAGTCTTAGAGTAAGGTTCAAAGCTATAGGTTACAGATACTTATTACAACCTTTGGGTGACCTAAGAGGTGATAGATCTTTAGAACTTTAACTCTATTTCAAACCGAAGTTGAACCGTTACAATCAAAGATAACGCTCTTGGGGATTACAGCCTTAGAGTTAGGTTCAAATCTATAAGTTATAGATACTTATTACAACCTTTGGGTGTCCTAAGAGGTGATAGATGTTTAGAACTTTAATTCTATTTCAAACCGAAGTTGAACCGTTACAATCAAAGATAAAGCTCTTGGTGATTAGAGTCTTAGAGTAAGGTTCAAAGCTATAAGTTATAGATACTTATTACAACCTTTGGGTGTCATAAGAGGTGATAGATGTTTAGAACTTTAACTCTATTTCAAACCGAAGTTGAACCGTTACAATCAAAGATAACGCTCTTGGGGATTAGAGTCTTAGAGTTAGGTTCAAAGCTATAAGTTATCGATACTTATTACAACCTTTGGGTGTCCTAAGAGGCGATAGATCTTTAGAACTTTAACTCTATTTCAAACCGAAGTTGAACCGTTACAATCAAAGATAAAGCTCTTGGGGATTATAGTCTTAGAGCTAGGTTCAAAGCTATAAGTTATAGATACTTATTACAACCTTTGGGTGTCTTAAGAGGTGATAGATCTTTAGAACTTTAACTCTATTTCAAACCGAAGTTGAACCGTTACAATCAAAGATAAAGCTCTTGGGGATTAGAGTCTTAGAGTTAGGTTCAAAGCTATAAGTTATAGATACTTATTACAACCTTTGGGTGTCCTAATAGGTGATTGATCTTTAGAACTTTAACTCTATTTCAAACCGAAGTTGCACCGTTACAATCAAAGATAAAGCTCTTGGGGATTAGAGTCTTGGAGTAAGGTTCAAAGCTATAAGTTATAGATACTTATTACAACCTTTGGATGTCCTAAGAGGTGATAGATGTTTAGAACTTTAACTCTATTTCAAACCGAAGTTGAACCGTTACAATCAAAGATAAAGCTCTTGGGAATTAGAGTCTTGGAGTAAGGTTCAAAGCTATAAGTTATAGATACTTATTACAACCTTTGGGTGTCCTAAGAGGTGATGGATGTTTAGAACCTTAACTCTATTTCAAACCGAAGTTGAACCGTTTCAATCAAAGATAACGCTCTTGGGGATTAGAGTATTAGAATAAGGTTCAAAGCTATAGGTTATAGATACTTATTACAACCTTTGGGTGCCCTAAGAGGTGATAGATCTTTAGAACTTTAACTCTATTTCAAACCGAAGTTGAACCGTTACAATCAAAGATAAAGCTCTTGGGGATGATAGTCTTATAGTATGGTTCAAAGCTATAAGTTATAGATACTTATTACAACCTTTGGGAGTCCTAAGTGGTGATAGATCTTTAGAACTTTAACTCTATTTCAAACCGAAGTTGAACCGTTACAATCAAAGATAAGTCCCTTGGGGATTAGAGTCTTAGAGTTAGGTTCAAAGCTATAAGTTATAGATACTGATTACAACCTTTGGGTGTCCTAAGAGGTTATAGATTGTTAGAACTTTAACTCTATTTCAAACCGAAGTTGAACGGTTACAATCAAAGATAATGCACTTGGGGATTAGAGTCCTAGAGTTAGGTTCAAAGCTATAAGTTATAGATACTTATTACAACCTTTGGGTGCCCTAAGAGGTGATAGATCTTTAGAACTTTAACTTTATTTCAAACCGAACCGTTACAATCAAAGATAACGCTCTTGGGGATTAGAGTCTTAGAGTAAGGTTCAAAGCTATAGGTTACAGATACTTATTACAACCTTTGGGTGACCTAAGAGGTGATAGATCTTTAGAACTTTAACTCTATTTCAAACCGAAGTTGAACCGTTACAATCAAAGATAACGCTCTTGGGGATTACAGCCTTAGAGTTAGGTTCAAATCTATAAGTTATAGATACTTATTACAACCTTTGGGTGTCCTAAGAGGTGATAGATGTTTAGAACTTTAATTCTATTTCAAACCGAAGTTGAACCGTTACAATCAAAGATAAAGCTCTTGGTGATTAGAGTCTTAGAGTAAGGTTCAAAGCTATAAGTTATAGATACTTATTACAACCTTTGGGTGTCATAAGAGGTGATAGATGTTTAGAACTTTAACTCTATTTCAAACCGAAGTTGAACCGTTACAATCAAAGATAACGCTCTTGGGGATTAGAGTCTTAGAGTTAGGTTCAAAGCTATAAGTTATCGATACTTATTACAACCTTTGGGTGTCCTAAGAGGCGATAGATCTTTAGAACTTTAACTCTATTTCAAACCGAAGTTGAACCGTTACAATCAAAGATAAAGCTCTTGGGGATTATAGTCTTAGAGCTAGGTTCAAAGCTATAAGTTATAGATACTTATTACAACCTTTGGGTGTCTTAAGAGGTGATAGATCTTTAGAACTTTAACTCTATTTCAAACCGAAGTTGAACCATTACAATCAAAGATAAAGCTCTTGGGGATTACAGTCTTAGAGTTAGGTTCAAAGCTATAAGTTATAGATACTTATTACAACCTTTGGGTGTCGTAACAGGCGATTGATCTTTAGAACTTTAACTCTATTTCAAACCAAAGTTGAACCGTTACAATCAAAGATAAAGCTCTTGGGGATTAGAGTCTTAGAGTTAGGTTCAAAGCTATAAGTTATAGATACTTATTACAACCTTTGGGTGTCCTAATAGGTGATTGATCTTTAGAACTTTAACTCTATTTCAAACCGAAGTTGCACCGTTACAATCAAAGATAAAGCTCTTGGGGATTAGAGTCTTGGAGTAAGGTTCAAAGCTATAAGTTATAGATACTTATTACAACCTTTGGATGTTCTAAGAGGTGATGATCTTTGGAACTTTAACTCTATTTCAAACCGAAGTTGAACCGTTACAATCAAAGATAAAGCTCTTGGGAATTAGAGTCTTGGAGTAAGGTTCAAAGCTATAAGTTATAGATACTTATTACAACCTTTGGGTGTCCTAAGAGGTGATGGATGTTTAGAACCTTAACTCTATTTCAAACCGAAGTTGAACCGTTTCAATCAAAGATAACGCTCTTGGGGATTAGAGTATTAGAATAAGGTTCAAAGCTATAGGTTATAGATACTTATTACAACCTTTGGGTGCCCTAAGAGGTGATAGATCTTTAGAACTTTAACTCTATTTCAAACCGAAGTTGAACCGTTACAATCAAAGATAAAGCTCTTGGGGATGATAGTCTTATAGTATGGTTCAAAGCTATAAGTTATAGATACTTAGTACAACCTTTGGGAGTCCTAAGTGGTGATAGATCTTTAGAACTTTAACTCTATTTCAAACCGAAGTTGAACCATTACAATCAAAGATAAGTCCCTTGGGGATTAGAGTCTTAGAGTTAGGTTCGAAGCTATAAGTTATAGATACTGATTACAACCTTTGGGTGTCCTAAGAGGTTATAGATTGTTAGAACTTTAACTCTATTTCAAACCGAAGTTGAACGGTTACAATCAAAGATAATGCACTTGGGGATTAGAGTCCTAGAGTTAGGTTCAAAGCTATAAGTTATAGATACTAATTACAACCTTTGGGTGCCCTAAGAGGAGATAGATCTTTAGAACATTAACTTTATTTCAAATCGAAGTTGAACCGTTACAATCAAAGATAACGCTCTTGGGGATTAGAGTCTTAGAGTAAGGTTCAAAGCTATAGGTTATAGATACTTATTACAACCTTTGGATACCCTAAGAGGTGATAGATCTTTAGAACTTTAACTCTATTTTAAACCGAAGTTGAACCGTTATAATCAAAGATAACGCTCTTGGGGATTACAGCCTTAGAGTTAGGTTCAAATCTATAAGTTGTAGATACTTATTACAACCTTTGGGTGTCCTAAGAGGTGATAGATGTTTAGAACTTTAACTCTATTTCAAACCGAAGTTGAACCGTTACAATCAAAGATAAAGCTCTTGGGGATTAGAGTCTTAGAGTATGGTTCAAAGCTATAAGTTATAGATACTTATTACAACCTTTGGGTGTCATAAGAGGTGATAGATGTTTAGAACTTTAACTCTATTTCAAACCGAAGTTGAACCGTTACAATCAAAGATTACGCTCTTGGGGATTAGAGTCTTAGAGTTAGGTTCAAAGCTATAAGTTATCGATACTTATTACAACCTTTGGGTGTCCTAAGAGGCGATAGATCTTTAGAACTTTAACTCTATTTCAAACCGAAGTTGAACCGTTACAATCAAAGATAAAGCTCTTGGGGATTATAGTCTTAGAGCTAGGTTCAAAGCTATAAGTTATAGATACTTATTACAACCTTTGGGTGTCTTAAGAGGTGATAGATGTTTAGAACTTTAACTCTATTTCAAACCGAAGTTGAACCGTTACAATCAAAGATAAAGCTCTTGGGGATTAGAGTCTTAGAGTTAGGTTCAAAGCTATAAGTTATAGATACTTATTACAACCTTTGGGTGTCGTAACAGGCGATTGATCTTTAGAACTTTAACTCTATTTCAAACCAAAGTTGAACCGTTACAATCAAAGATAAAGCTCTTGGGGATTAGAGTCTTAGAGTTAGGTTCAAAGCTATAAGTTATATATACTTATTACAACCTTTGGGTGTCCTAATAGGTGATTGATCTTTAGAACTTTAACTCTATTTCAAACCGAAGTTGCACCGTTACAATCAAAGATAAAGCTCTTGGGGATTAGAGTCTTGGAGTAAGGTTCAAAGCTATAAGTTATAGATACTTATTACAACCTTTGGATGTCCTAAGAGGTGATTGATCTTTAGAACTTTAACTCTATTTCAAACCGAAGTTGAACCGTTACAATCAAAGATAAAGCTCTTGGGAATTAGAGTCTTGGAGTAAGGTTCAAAGCTATAAGTTATAGATACTTATTACAACCTTTGGGTGTCCTAAGAGGTGATGGATGTTTAGAACCTTAACTCTATTTCAAACCGAAGTTGAACCGTTACAATCAAAGATAACGCTCTTGGGGATTAGAGTATTAGAATAAGGTTCAAAGCTATAGGTTATAGATACTTATTACAACCTTTGGGTGCCCTAAGAGGTGATAGATCTTTAGAACTTTAACTCTATTTCAAACCGAAGTTGAACCGTTACAATCAAAGATAAAGCTCTTGGGGATGATAGTCTTAGAGTAAGGTTCAAAGCTATAAGTTATAGATACTTATTACAACCTTTGGGAGTCCTAAGTGGTGATAGATCTTTAGAACTTTAAGTCAATTTCAAACCGAAGTTGAACCGTTACAATCAAAGAAAACACTCTTGGGGATTAGAGTCTTAGAATAAGGTTCAAAGCTATAAGTTATAGAAACTTATTACAACCTTTGGGAATCCTAAGTGGTGATAGATCTTTAGAACTTTAACTCTATTTCAAACCGAACTTGAACCATTACAATCAAAGATAAGTCTCTTGGGGATTAGAGTCAAGAGTTAGGTTCAAAGCTATAAGTTATAGATACTTATTACAACCTTTGGGTGCCCTAAGAGGTGATAGATCTTTAGAACTTTAACTCTATTTCAAACCGAAGTTGAACCGTTACAATCAAAGATAACACTCTTGGGGATTAGAGTCTTAGAGTAAGGTTCAAAGCTATAGGTTATAGATACTTATTACAACCTTTGGGTGCCCTAAGAGGTGATAGATCTTTAGAACTTTAACTCTATTTCAAACCGAAGTTGAACCGTTACAATCAAAGATAAAGCTCTTGGGGATTATAGTCTTAGAGTAAGGTTCAAAGCTATAAGTTATAGATACTTATTACAACCTTTGGGAGTCCTAATTGGTGATAGATCTTTAGAACTTTAACTCTATTTCAAACTGAAGTTGAACCGTTACAATCAAAGATAACGCTCTTGGGGATTAGAGTCTTAGAGTAAGGTTCAAAACTATAAGTTATAGATACTTATTACAACCTTTGGGTGTCATAAGAGGTGATAGATGTTTAGAACTTTAACTCTATTTCAAACCAAAGTTGCACAGTTACAATCAAAGATAATGCTCTTGGGGATTAGAGTCTTAGAGTTAGGTTCAAAGCTATAAGTTATAGATATTTATTACAACCTTTGGATGTTCTAAGAGGTGATTGATCTTTAGAACTTGAACTCTATTTCAAACCGAAGTTGAACCGTTACAATTAAAGATAAAGCTCTTGGGGTTTAGAGTCTTGGAGTAAGGTTCAAAGCTATAAGTTATAGATACTTATTACAACCTTTGGGAGTCCTAAGAGGTGATGGGTGTTTAGAACTTTAACTCTATTTCAAACCGAAGTTGAACCGTTACAATCAAAGATAAAGCTCTTGGGGATTAGAGTCTTAGAGTAAGGTTCAAAGCTATAAGTTATAGATACTTATTACAACCTTTGAATGTCCTAAGAGGTGATTGAGCTTTAGAACTTTAACTCTATTTCAAACTGAAGTTGAACCGTTACAATCAAAGATAAAGCTCTTGGGGATTAGAGTCTTAGAGTAAGGTTCAAAGCTATAAGTTATAGATACTTATTACAACCTTTGGATGTCCTAAGAGGTGATTGATCTTTAGAACTTTAACTCTATTTCAAACCGAAGTTGAACCGTTACAATCAAAGATAAAGCTCTTAGGGATTAGAGTGTTAGAGTAAGGTTCAAAGTTATAAGTTATAGATACTTAAGTCAACCTTTGGGTGTCCTAAGAGATGATAGATCTTTAGAACTTTAACTCTATTTCAAACCGAAGTTGAACCGTTACAATCAAAGATAAAGCTCTTGGGGATTAGAGTCTTAGAGTAAGGTTCAAAGTTATAAGTTATAGATACTTATTACAACCTTTGGGTGTCCTAAGAGGTGATAGATCTTTAGACCTTTAACTCTATTTCAAACCAAAGTTGAACCGTTACAATCAAAGTTAACGCTCTTGGGGATTAGAGTCTTAGAATTAGGTTCAGAGCTATAAGTTATATATACTTATTACAACCTTTGGGAGTCCCAAGTGGTGATAGATCTTTAGAACTTTAACTCTATTTCAAACCGAAGTTGAACCGTTACAATCAAAGATAAAGCTCTTGGGGATTAGAGTCTTAGAGTAAGGTTCAAAGATATAAGTTATAGATACTTATTTCAACCTTTGGTGTCCTAAGAGGTGATAGATCTTTAGAACTTTAACTCTATTTCAAACCGAAGTTGAACCGTTACAATCAAAGATAAAGCTCTTGGGGATTAGTGTCTTAGAGTAAGGTTCAAAGTTATAAGTTATAGATACTTATTACAACCTTTGGGTGTCCTAAGAGGTGATAGATGTTTAGAACTTTAACTCTATTTCAAACCGAAGTTGAACCGTTAGAATCAAAGATAAAGCTCTTGGGCATTAGAGTCTTAGAGTAAGGTTCAAAGCTATAAGTTATAGATACTTATTACAACCTTTGGGTGTCCTAACAGGTGATTGATCTTTAGAACTTTAACTCTATTTCAAACCGAAGTTGAACCGTTACAATCAAAGATAACGCTCTTGGGGATTAGAGTCTTAGAGTTAGGTTCAAAGCTATAAGTTATAGATACTTATTACAACCTTTGGGTGTCCTAAGAGGTGATAGATGTTTAGAACTTTAACTCTATTTCAAACCGAAGTTGAACCGTTACAATCAAAGATAAAGCTCTTGGGCATTAGAGTCTTAGAGTAAGGTTCAAAGCTATAAGTTATAGATACTTATTACAACCTTTGGGTGTCCTAACAGGTGATTAATCTTTAGAACTTTAACTCTATTTCAAACCGAAGTTGAACCGTTACAATCAAAGATAAAGCTCTTGGGGATTAGAGTCTTAGAGGAAGGTTCAAAGCTATAAGTTATAGATACTTGTTACCTTTGGGTGTCCTAACAGGTGATTGATCTTTAGAACTTTAACTCTATTTCAAACCGAAGTTGAACCGTTACAATCAAAGATAAAGCTCTTGGTGATTAGAGTCTTAGAGTAAGGTTCAAAGCTATAAGTTATAGATACTTATTACAACCTTTGGGTGTCCTAAGAGGTGATGGATGTTTAGAACTTTAACTCTATTTCAAACCAAAGTTGAACCGTTACAATCAAAGATAACGCTCTTGGGGATTAGAGTCTTAGAGTTAGGTTCAAAGCTATAAGTTATAGATACTATTTACAACCTTTGGGAGTCCAAAGTGGTGATATATCTTTAGAACTTTAACTCTATTTCAAACCGAAGTTGAACCGTTACAATCAAAGATAAAGCTCTTAGGGATTAGAGTGTTAGAGTAAGGTTCAAAGTTATAAGCTATAGATACTTATTTCAACCTTTGGGTGTCCTAAGAGATGATAGATCTTTAGAACTTTAACTCTATTTCAAACCGAAGTTGAACCGTTACAATCAAAGATAAAGCTCTTGGGGATTAGAGTCTTAGAGTAAGGTTCAAAGTTATAAGTTATAGATACTTATTACAACCTTTGGGTGTCCTAAGAGGTGATAGATCTTTAGAACTTTAACTCTATTTCAAACCGAAGTTGAACCGTTACAATCAAAGATAACGCTCTTGGGGATTAGAGTCTTAGAGTTAGGTTCAAAGCGATAAGTTATAGATACTTATTACAACCTTTGGGAGTCCCAAGTGGTGATAGATCTTTAGAACTTTAACTCTATTTCAAATCGAAGTTGAACCGTTACAATCAAAGATAAAGCTCTTGGGGATTAGAGTCTTAGAGTAAGGTTCAAAGTTATAAGTTATAGATACTTATTACAACCTTTGGGTGTCCTAACAGGTGATTGATCTTTAGAACTTTAACTCTATTTCAAACCGAAGTTGAACCGTTACAATCAAAGATAACGCTCTTGGGGATTAGAGTCTTAGAGTTAGGTTTAAAGCTATAAGTTATAGATACTTATTACAACCTTTGGGTGTCCTAAGAGGTGATAGATGTTTAGAACTTTAACTCTATTTCAAATCGAAGTTGAACCGTTACAATCAAAGATAACGCTCTTGGGGATTAGGGTCTTAGAGTTAGGTTCAAAGCTATAAGTTATAGATACTTATTACAACCTTTGGGTGTCCTAAGAGGCGATAGATCTTTAGAACTTTAACTCTATTTCAAACCGAAGTTGAACCGTTACAATCAAAGATAAAGCTCTTGGGGATAAGAGTCTTGGAGTGAGGTTCAAAGCTATAAGTTATAGATACTTATTACAACCTTTGGGTGCCCCAAGTGGTGATAGATCTTTAGAACTTTAACTCTATTTCAAACCGAAGTTGAACCGTTACAATCAAAGTTAAAGCTCTTGGGGATTAGAGTCTTAGAGTAAGTTTCAACGCTATAGTTATAGATACATATTACAACCTTTGGGTGTCCTAAGTGGTGATAGATCTTTAGAACTTTAACTCTATTTCAAACCGAAGGTGAACCGTTACAATCAAAGATAAAGCTCTTGGGGATTAGAGTCTTAAAGTACGGTTCAAAGCTATAGGTTATAGATACTTATAACAACCTTTGAGAGTCCTAAGTGGTGATAGATCTTTAAACTTTAACTCTATTTCAAACCGAAGTTGAACCGTTACAATCAAAGATAAAGCTCTTGGGGATTATAGTCTTAGAGTAAGGTTCAAAGCTATAAGTTATAGATACTTATTACAACCTTTGGGTGCCCTAACAGGTATTGATCTTTAGAACTTTAACTCTATTTCAAACCGAAGTTGAACCGATACAATGAAAGATAAAGCTCTTGGGGTAGTCTTAGAGTAAGGTTCAAAGCTATAAGTTATAGATACTTATTACAACCTTTGGATGTCCTAAGAGGTGATTGATCTTTAGAACTTTAACTCTATTTCAAATCGAAGTTGAACCGTTACAATCAAAGATAAAGCTCTTGGGGATTAGAGTCTTAGAGTTAGGTTCAAAGCTATAAGTTATAGATACTTATTACAACCTTTGGGTGTCCTAAGTGGTGATAGATCTTTAGAACTTTAACTCTATTTCAAACTGAAGTTGAACCGTTACAATCAAAGATAAGTCTCTTGGGGATTAGAGTCTTAGAGTTAGGTTCAAAGCTATAAGTTATAGATACTGATTACAACCTTTGGGTGTCCTAAGAGGTTATAGATTGTTAGAACTTTAACTCTATTTCAAACCGAAGTTGAACCGTTACAATCAAAGATAACGCTCTTGGGGATTAGAGTCTTAGAGTTAGGTTCAAAGCTATAAGTTATAGATACTTATTACAACCTTTGGGAGTCCCAAGTGGTGATAGATCTTTAGAACTTTAACTCTATTTCAAACCGAAGTTGAACCGTTACAATCAAAGATAAAGCTCTTAGGGATTAGAGTCTTAGAGCAAGGTTCAAAGTTATAAGTTATAGATACTTATTTCAACCTTTGGGTGTCCTAAGAGGTGATAGATCTTTAGAACTTTAACTCTATTTCAAACCGAAGTTGAACCGTTACAATCAAAGATAAAGCTCTTGGGGATTAGAGTCTTAGAGTAAGGTTCAAAGTTATAAGTTGTAGATACTTATTACAACCTTTGGGTGTCCTAAGAGGTGATAGAGGTTTAGAACTTTAACTCTATTTCAAACCGAAGTTGAACCGTTACAATCAAAGATAAAGCTCTTGGGCATTAGAGTCTTAGAGTAAGGTTCAAAGCTATAAGTTATAGATACTTATTACAACCTTTGGGTGTCATAAGAGGTGATAGATGTTTAGAACTTTAACTCTATTTCAAACCGAAGTTGAACCGTTACAATCAAAGATAACGCTCTTGGGGATTAGAGTCTTAGAGTTAGGTTCAAAACTATAAGTTATAGATACTTATTACAACCTTTGGGTGTCCTAAGAGATGATTGATCTTTAGAACTTTAACTCTATTTCAAACCGAAGTTGAACCGTTACAATCAAAGATAAAGCTCTTAGATAAAGCTCTTGGGAATTAGAGTCTTGGAGTAAGGTTCAAAGCTATAAGTTATAGATACTTATTACAACCTTTGGGTGTCCTAAGAGGCGATAGATCTTTAGAACTTTAACTCTATTTCAAACCGAAGTTGAACCGTTACAATCAAAGATAAAGCTCTTGGGGAGAAGAGTCTTGGAGTGAGGTTCAAAGCTATAAGTTATAGATACTTATTACAACCTTTGGGTGCCCCAAGTGGTGATAGATCTTTAGAACTTTAATTCTATTTCAAACCGAAGTTGAACCGTTACAATCAAAGATAAAGCTTTTGGGGATTAGAGTCTTAGAGTAAGTTTCAAAGCTATAAGTTATAGATACATATTACAACCTTTGGGTGTCCTAAGTGGTGATAGATCTTTAGAACTTTAACTCTATTTCAAACCGAAGTTGAACCGTTACAATCAAAGATAAAGCTCTTGGGGATTAGAGTCTTAAAGTACGGTTCAAAGCTATAGGTTATAGATACTTATTACAACCTTTGGGTGACCTAAGAGGTGATTGATCTTTAGAACTTTAACTCTATTTCAAACCGAAGTTGAACCGTTACAATCAAAGATAACGCTCTTGGGGATTAGAGTCTTAGAGTTAGGTTCAAAGCTATAGGTTATAGATACTTATAACAACCTTTGGGAGTCCTAAGTGGTGATAGATCTTTAGAACTTTAACTCTATTTCAAACCGAAGTTGAACCGTTACAATCAAAGATAACGCTCTTGGGGATTACAGTCTTAGAGTAAGGTTCAAAGTTATAAGTTATAGATACTTATTACAACCTTTGGATGTCCTAAGAGGTGATAGATCTTTAGAACTTTAACTCTATTTCAAACCGAAGTTGAACCGTTACAATCAAAGATAAAGCTCTTGGGAATTAGAGTCTTGGAGTAAGGTTCAAAGCTATAAGTTATAGATACTTATTACAACCTTTGGGTGTCCTAACAGGTGATTGATCTTTAGAACTTTAACTCCATTTCAAACCAAAGTTGCACCGTTACAATCAAAGATAAAGCTCTTGGGGATTAGAGTCCTGGAGTAAGGTTCAAAGCTATAAGTTATAGATACTTATTACAACCTTTGGATGTCCTAAGAGGTGATTGATCTTTAGAACTTTAACTCTATTTCAAACCGAAGTTGAACCGTTACAATCAAAGATAAAGCTCTTGGGGATGATAGTCTCAGAGTAAGGTTCAAAGCTATAAGTTATAGATACTTATTACAACCTTTGGGAGTCCTAAGTGGTGATAGATCTTTAGAAATTTAACTCTATTTCAAACCGAAGTTGAACCGTTACAATCAAAGAAAACACACTTGGGGATTAGAGTCTTAGAGTAAGGTTCAAAGCTATAAGTTATAGATACTTATTACAACCTTTGGATGTCCTAAGTGGTGATAGATCTTTAGAACTTTAACTCTATTTCAAACCGAACTTGAACCATTACAATCACAGATAAGTCTCTTGGGGATTAGAGTCTTAGAGTTAGGTTCAAAGCTATAAGTTATAGATACTGATTACAACCTTTGGGTGTCCTAAGAGGTTATAGATCATTAGAACTTTAACTCTATTTCAAACCGAAGTTGAACCGTTACAATCAAAGATAAAGCTCTTGGGGATTAGAGTCTTAGAGTTAGGTTCAAAGCTATAAATAGATACTTATTACAACCTTTGGGTGTCCTAAGTGGTGATAGATCTTTAGAACTTTAACTCTATTTCAAACCGAAGTTGAACCGTTACAATCAAAGATAAAGCTATTGGGTATTAGAGTCTTAGAGTAAGTTTCAAAGCTATAAGTTATAGATACTTATTACAACCTTTGGGTGTCCTAAGAGGTGATTGTTCTTTAGAACTTTAACTCTATTTCAAACCGAAGTTGAACCGTTACAATCAAAGATAAAGCTCTTGGGGATTAGAGTCTTGGAGTAAGGTTCAAAGCTATAAGTTTTAGATACTTAATACAACCTTTGGGTGTCCTAAGAGGTGATTGATCTTTAGAACTTTAACTCTATTTCAAACCGAAGTTGAACCGTTACAATCAAAGATAACGCTCTTGGGGATTAGAGTCTTGGAGTAAGGTTCAAAGCTATAAGTTATAGATACTTATTACAACCTTTGGGAGTCCTAAGTGGTGATAGATCTTTAGAACTTTAACTCTATTTCAAACCGAAGTTGAACCGTTACAATCAAAGATAACGCTCTTGGGGATTAGAGTCTTAGAGTTAGGTTCAAAGCTATAAGTTATAGATACTTATTACAACCTTTGGGTGTCCTAAGAGGTGATTGATGTTTAGAACTTTAACTCTATTTCAAACCGAAGTTGAACCGTTACGATCAAAGATAACGATCTTGGGGATTGGAGTCTTAGAGTAGGGTTCAAAGCTATAAGTTATAGATATTTATTACAACCTTTGGGTGTCCTAAGTGGTGATAGATCTTTAGAACTTTAACTCTATTTCAAACCGAAGTTGAACCGTTACAATCAAAGATAAAGCTCGTGGGGATTATAGTCTTAGAGTAAGGTTCAAAGCTATAAGTTATAGATACTTATTACAACCTTTGGGAGTCCTAAGTGGTGATAGATCTTTAGAACTTTAACTCTATTTCAAACTGAAGTTGAACCGTTACAATAAAAGATAACGCTCTTGGGGATTAGAGTCTTTGAGTAAGGTTCAAAGCTATAAGTTATAGATACTTATTACAACCTTTGGGTGTCATAAGAGGTGATAGATGTTTAGAACTTTAACTCTATTTCAAACCGAAGTTCAACCGCTACAATCAAAGATAACGCTCTTGGGAATTAGAGTCTTAGAGTTAGGTTCAAAGCTATAAGTTATAGATACTTATTACAACCTTTGGGTGTCCTAAGAGGTGATAGATCTTTAGAACTTTAACTCTATTTCAAACCGAAGTTGAACCGTTACAATCAAAGATAACGCTCTTGGGGATTAGAGTCTTTGAGTTAGGTTCAAAGCAATAAATTATAGATACTTATTACAACCTTTGGGTGTCCTAAGAGGTGATAGATCTTTAGAACTTTAACTCTATTTCAAAACCAAGTTGAACCGTTACAATCAAAGATAAAGCTCTTGGGGATTAGAGTCTTGGAGTAAGGTTCAAAGCTATAAGTTATAGATACTTATTACAACCTTTGGATGTCCCAAGTGGTGATAGATCTTTAGAACTTTAACTCTATTTCAAACCGAAGTTGAACCGTTACAATCAAAGATAACGCTCTTGGGGATTAGAGTCTTAGAGTTAGGTTCAAAGCTATAAGTTATAGATACTTATTACAACCTTTGGGTGTCCTAAGAGGTGATTGATGTTTAGAACTTTAACTCTATTTCAAACCGAAGTTGAACCGTTACGATCAAAGATAAAGCTCTTGGGGATTAGAGTCTTAGAGTAAGGTTCAAAGCTATAGGTTATAGATACTTATTACAACCTTTGGGTGACCTAAGAGGTGATTGATCTTTAGAACTTTAACTCTATTTCAAATCGAAGTTGAACCGTTACAATCAAAGATAACGCTCTTGGGGATTAGAGTCTTAGAGTTAGCTTCAAAGCTATAGGTTATAGATACTTATTACAACCTTTGGGAGTCCTAAGTGGTGATAGATCTTTAGAACTTTAACTCTATTTCAAACCGAAGTTGAACCGTTACAATCAAAGATAACGCTCTTGGGGATTACAGTCTTAGAGTAAGGTTCAAAGCTATAAGTTATATATACTTATTACAACCTTTGGATGTCCTAAGGGGTGATTGATCTTTAGAACTTTAACTCTATTTCAAACCGAAGTTGAACCGTTACAATCAAAGATAAAGCTCTTGGGGATTAGAGTCTTAGAGTTAGGTTTAACGCTATAAGTTATAGATACTTATTACAACCTTTGGGTGTCCTAAGAGGTGATTGTTCTTTAGAACTTTAACTCTATTTCAAACCGAAGTTGAACCGTTACAATCAAAGATAAAGCTCTTGGGGATTAGAGTCTTGGAGTAAGGTTCAAAGCTATAAGTTTTAGATACTTAATACAACCTTTGGGTGTCCTAAGAGGTGATTGATCTTTAGAACTTTAACTCTATTTCAAACCGAAGTTGAACCGTTACAATCAAAGATAACGCTCTTGGGGATTAGAGTCTTGGAGTAAGGTTCAAAGCTATAAGTTATAGATACTTATTACAACCTTTGGGAGTCCTAAGTGGTGATAGATCTTTAGAACTTTAACTCTATTTCAAACCGAAGTTGAACCGTTACAATCAAAGATAACGCTCTTGGGGATTAGAGTCTTAGAGTTAGGTTCAAAGCTATAAGTTATAGATACTTATTACAACCTTTGGGTGTCCTAAGAGGTGATTGATGTTTAGAACTTTAACTCTATTTCAAACCGAAGTTGAACCGTTACGATCAAAGATAACGATCTTGGGGATTGGAGTCTTAGAGTAGGGTTCAAAGGTATAAGTTATAGATATTTATTACAACCTTTGGGTGTCCTAAGTGGTGATAGATCTTTAGAACTTTAACTCTATTTCAAACCGAAGTTGAACCGTTACAATCAAAGATAAAGCTCGTGGGGATTATAGTCTTAGAGTAAGGTTCAAAGCTATAAGTTATAGATACTTATTACAACCTTTGGGAGTCCCAAGTGGTGATAGATCTTTAGAACTTTAACTCTATTTCAAACTGAAGTTGAACCGTTACAATAAAAGATAACGCTCTTGGGGATTAGAGTCTTTGAGTAAGGTTCAAAGCTATAAGTTATAGATACTTATTACAACCTTTGGGTGTCATAAGAGGTGATAGATGTTTAGAACTTTAACTCTATTTCAAACCGAAGTTGAACCGCTACAATCAAAGATAACGCTCTTGGGAATTAGAGTCTTAGAGTTAGGTTCAAAGCTATAAGTTATAGATACTTATTACAACCTTTGGGTGTCCTAAGAGGTGATAGATCATTAGAACTTTAACTCTATTTCAAACCGAAGTTGAACCGTTACGATCAAAGATAACGCTCTTGGGGATTAGAGTCTTCGAGTTAGGTTCAAAGCAATAAATTATAGATACTTATTACAACCTTTGGGTGTCCTAAGAGGTGATAGATCTTTAGAACTTTAACTCTATTTCAAAACCAAGTTGAACCGTTACAATCAAAGATAAAGCTCTTGGGGATTAGAGTCTTGGAGTAAGGTTCAAAGCTATAAGTTATAGATACTTATTACAACCTTTGGGTGCCCCAAGTGGTGATAGATCTTTAGAACTTTAACTCTATTTCAAACCGAAGTTGAACCGTTACAATCAAAGATAAAGCTCTTGGGGATTAGAGTCTTAGAGTAAGTTTCAAAGCTATAAGTTATAGATACATATTACAACCTTTGGGTGTCCTAAGTGGTGATAGATCTTTAGAACTTTAACTCTATTTCAAACCGAAGTTGAACCGTTACAATAAAAGATAAAGCTCTTGGGGATTAGAGTCTTAGAGTAAGGTTCAAAGCTATAGGTTATAGATACTTATTACAACCTTTGGGTGACCTAAGAGGTGATTGATCTTTAGAACTTTAACTCTATTTCAAATCGAAGTTGAACCGTTACAATCAAAGATAACGCTCTTGGGGATTAGAGTCTTAGAGTTAGCTTCAAAGCTATAGGTTATAGATACTTATTACAACCTTTGGGAGTCCTAAGTGGTGATAGATCTTTAGAACTTTAACTCTATTTCAAACCGAAGTTGAACCGTTACAATCAAAGATAACGCTCTTGGGGATTACAGTCTTAGAGTAAGGTTCAAAGCTATAAGTTATATATACTTATTACAACCTTTGGATGTCCTAAGAGGTGATTGATCTTTAGAACTTTAACTCTATTTCAAACCGAAGTTGAACCGTTACAATCAAAGATAAAGCTCTTGGGGATTAGAGTCTTAGAGTTAGGTTTAACGCTATAAGTTATAGATACTTATTACAACCTTTGTGTGTCCTAAGAGGTGATTGTTCTTTAGAACTTTAAATCTATTTCAAACCGAAGTTGAACCGTTACAATCAAAGATAAAGCTCTTGGGGATTAGAGTCTTGGAGTAAGGTTCAAAGCTATAAGTTTTAGATACTTATTACAACCTTTGGGTGTCCTAAGAGGTGATTGATCTTTAGAACTTTAACTCTATTTCAAACCGAAGTTGAACCGTTACAATCAAAGATAACGCTCTTGGGGATTAGAGTCTTGGAGTAAGGTTCAAAGCTATAAGTTATAGATACTTATTACAACCTTTGGGAGTCCTAAGTGGTGATAGATCTTTAGAACTTTAACTCTATTTCAAACCGAAGTTGAACCGTTACAATCAAAGATAACGCTCTTGGGGATTAGAGTCTTAGAGTAAGGTTCAAAGCTATAAGTTTTAGATACTTATTACAACCTTTGGGTGTCCTAAGAGGTGATAGATCTTTAGAACTTTAACTATATTTCAAACCGGAGTTGAACCGTTACAATCAAAGATAAAGCTCTTGGGGATTAGAGTCTTAGAGTTAGGTTCAAATCTATAAGTTATAGATACTTATTACAACCTTTGGGTGTCCTAAGTGGTGATAGATCTTTAGAACTTTAACTCTATTTCAAACCGAAGTTGAACCGTTACAATCAAAGATAAAGCTCTTGGGTATTAGAGTCTTAGAGTAAGTTTCAAAGCTATAAGTTATAGATACTTATTACAACCTTTGGGTGTCCTAAGAGGTGATTGATCTTTAGAACTTTAACTCTATTTCAAACCGAAGTTGAACCGTTACAATCAAAGATAACGATCTTGGGGATTGGAGTCTTAGAGTAAGGTTCAAAGCTATAAGTTATAGATATTTATTACAACCTTTGGGTGTCCTAAGTGGTGATAGATCTTTAGAACTTTAACTCTATTTCAAACCGAAGTTGAACCGTTACAATCAAAGATAAAGCTCTTGGGGATTATAGTCTTAGAGTAAGGTTCAAAGCTATAAGTTATAGATACTTATTACAACCTTTGGGTGTCATAAGAGGTGATAGATGTTTAGAACTTTAACTCTATTTCAAACCGAAGTTGAACCGTTACAATCAAAGATAACGCTCTTGGGGATTAGAGTCTTAGAGTAAGGTTCAAAGCTATAAGTTATAGATACTTATTACAACCTTTGGGTGCCCTAAGAGGTGATAGATCTTTAGAAATTTAACACTATTTCAAACCGAAGTTGAATCGTTACAATCAAAGATAACGCTCTTGGGGATTAGAGTCTTAGAGTAATGTTCAAAGTTATAAGTTATAGATACTTATTACAACCGTTGTGTGCCCTAAGAGGTGATAGATCTTTAGAACTTTAACTCTATTTCAAACTGAAGTTGAACCATTACAATCAAAGATAACGCTCTTGGGGATTAGAGTCTTAGAGTAAGGTTCAAAGCTATAAGTTATAGATACTTATTGCAACCTTTAGGTGTCCTAAGAGGTGATTGATCTTTAGAACTTTAACTCTATTTCAAACCGAAGTTGAACTGTTACAATCAAAGATAACGCAATTGGGGATTAGAGTCTTGGAGTAAGGTTCAAAGCTATAAGTTTTAGATACTTATTACAACCTTTGGGTGCCCTAAGAGGTGATAGATCTTTAGAACTTTAACACTATTTCAAACCGAAGTTGAACCGTTACAATCAAAGATAACGCTCTTGGTGATTAGAGTCTTAGAGTAAGGTTCAAAGCTATATGTTATAGATACTTATTACAACCTTTAGGTGTCCTATGAGGTGATAGATCATTAGCACTTTAAATCTATTTCAAGCCGAAGTTGAACCGTTACAATCAAAGATAACGCTCTTGGGGATTAGAGTATTAGAGTTAGGTTCAAAGCTATCAGTTCTAGATACTTATTACAACCTTTGGGTGTCCTAAGAGGTGATAGATGTTTAGAACTTTAACTCTATTTCAAACCGAAGTTGAACCGTTACAATCAAAGATAAAGCTCTTCGGGACTAGAGTCTAAGAGTATGGTTCAAAGCTATAAGTTATAGATACTTATTACAACCTTTGGGTGTCCTAAGAGGTGATTGATCTTTAGAACTTTAACTCTAATTCAAACCGAAGTTGAATTGTTACAATCAAAGATAACGCTATTGGGGATTAGAGTCTTGGAGTAAGGTTCAAAGCTATAAGTTATAGATACTTATTACAACCTTTGGGTGCCCTAAGAGGTGATAGATCTTTAGAACTTTAACACTATTTCAAACCAAAGTTGAACCGTTACAATCAAAGATAAAGCTCATGGGGATTAGAGTCTTAGAGCAAGGTTCAAAGCTATAAGTTATAGATACTTATTACAACCTTTGGTGTCCCAAGAGGTGATTGATCTTTAGAACTTTAACTCTATTTCAAACCGAAGTTGAACCGTTACAATCAAAGATAAAGCTCTTGGGGATTAGAGCCTTGTAGTAAGGTTCAAAGCTATAAGTGATAGACACTTATTACAACCTTTGGGTGTCCCAAGAGGTGATGGGTGTTTAGAACTTTAACTCTATTTCAAACCGAAGTTGAACCGTTACAATCAAAGATAAAGCTCTTGGGGATTAGAGTCTTAGAGTAAGGTTCAAAGCTATAAGTTATAGATACTTCTTACAACCTTTGGGTGTCCTAAGAGGTGATTGATCTTTAGAACTTTAACTCTATTCAAACCGAAGTTGAACCGTTACAATCAAAGATAAAGTTCTTGGGGATTAGAGTCTTGGAGTAAGGTTCAAAGCTATAAGTTATAGAAACTTATTACAAACTTTGGGTGTCCTAAGAGGTGATGGGTGTTTAGAACTTTGACTCTATTTCAAACCGAAGTTGAACCGTTACATTCAAAGATAAATCTCTTGGGATTAGAGTCTTAGAGTAAGGTTCAAAGCTATAAGTTATAGATACCTATTACAACCTTTGGATGTTCTAAGAGGTGATTGATCTTTAGAACTTTAACTCTATCTCAAACCGAAGTTGAACCGTTACAATCAAAGATAAAGCTCTTGGGGATTAGAGTCTTTGAGTAAGGTTCAAAGCTATAAGTTATAGATACTAATTACAACCTTTGGATGTCCTAACAGGTGATTGATCTTTAGAACTTTAACTCTATTTCAAACCGAAGTTGAACCGTTACAATCAAAGATAAAGCTCTTGGGGATTAGTGTCTTAGAGTAAGGTTCAAAGCTATAAGTTATAGATACTTATTACAACCTTTGGGTGTCCTAAGAGGTGATGGATGTTTAGAACTTTAACTCTATTTCAAACCGAAGTTGAACCGTTACAATCAAAGATAAAGCTCTTGGGGATTAGAGTCTTAGAGTAAGGTTCAAAGCTATAAGTTATAGATACTTATTACAACCTTTGGATGTCCTAAGAGGTGATTGAGCGTTAGAACTTTAACTCTATTTCAAACTGAAGTTGAACCGTTACAATCTAAGATAAAGCTCTTGGGGATTAGAGTCTTAGAGTAAGGTTCAAAGCTATAAGTTATAGATACTTATTACAACCTTTGGATGTCCTAAGAGGTGATTGATCTTTAGAACTTTAACTCTATTTCAAACCGAAGTTGAACCGTTACAATCAAAGATAAAGCTCTTGGGGATTAGAGTCTTAGAGTAAGGTTCAAAGTTATAAGTTATATATACTTATTACAACCTTTGGGTGTCCTAAGAGGTGATAGATCTTTAGAACTTTAACTCTATTTCAAACCGAAGTTGAACCGTTACAATCAAAGATAAAGCTCTTGGGGATTAGATTCTTGGAGTAAGGTTCAAAGCTATAAGTTATAGATACTTATTACAACCTTTGGGTGTCCTAAGTGGTGATAGATCTTTAAAACTTTAACTCTATTTCAAACCGAAGTTGAACCGTTACAATCAAAGATAACGCTCTTGGAGATTAGAGTCTTGGAGTAAGGTTCAAAGCTATAAGTTATAGATACTTATTACAACCTTTGGGTGTCCTAAGAGGTGATTGATCTTTAGAACTTTAACTCTATTTCAAACCGAAGTTGAACCGTTACAATCAAAGATAACGCTCTTGGGGATTAGAGTCTTAGAGTTAGGTTCAAAGCTATAAGTTATAGATACTTATTACAACCTTTGGGTGTCCTAAGAGGTGATGGATGTTTAGAACTTTAACTCTATTTCAAACCGAAGTTGAACCGTTACAATCAAAGATAAAGCTCTTGGGCATTAGAGTCTTAGAGTAAGGTTCAAAGCTATAAGTTATAGATACTTATTACAACCTTTGGGTGTCCTAACAGGTGATTGATCTTTAGAACTTTAACTCTATTTCAAACCGAAGTTGAACCGTTACAATCAAAGATAAAGCTCTTGGGGATTAGAGTCTTGGAGTAAGGTTCAAATCTATAAGTTATAGATACTTATTACAACCTTTGGGTGTCCTAAGAGGTGATAGATGTTTAGAACTTTAACTCTATTTCAATCCGAAGTTGAACCTTTACAATCAAAGATAAAGCTCTTGGGCATTAGAGTTTTAGAGTAAGGTTCAAAGCTATAAGTTATAGATACTTATTACAACCTTTGGATGTTCTAAGAGGTGATTGATCTTTAGAACTTGAACTCTATTTCAAACCGAAGTTGAACCGTTACAATCAAAGATAAACCTCTTGGGGTTTAGAGTCTTGGAGTAAGGTTCAAAGCTATAAGTTATAGATACTTATTACAACCTTTGGGAGTCCTAAGAGGTGATGGGTGTTTAGAACTTTAACTCTATTTCAAACCGAAGTTGAACCGTTACAATCACAGATAAAGCTCTTGGGGATTAGAGACTTAGAGTAAGGTTCAAAGCTATAAGTTATAGATACTTATTACAACCTTTGGATGTCCTAAGAGGTGATTGAGCGTTAGAACTTTAACTCTATTTCAAACTGAAGTTGAATCGTTACAATCAAAGATAAAGCTCTTGGGGATTAGAGTCTTAGAGTAAGGTTCAAAGCTATAAGTTATAGATACTTATTACAACCTTTGGATGTCCTAAGAGGTGATTGATCTTTAGAACATTAACTCTATTTCAAACTGAAGTTGAACCGTTACAATCAAAGATAAAGCTCTTAGGGATTAGAGTGTTAGAGTAAGGTTCAAAGTTATAAGTTATAGATACTTATTTCAACCTTTGGGTGTCCTAAGAGATGATAGATCTTTAGAACTTTAACTCTATTTCAAACCGAAGTTGAAGCGTTACAATCAAAGATAAAGCTCTTGGGGATTAGAGTCTTAGAGTAAGGTTCAAAGTTATAAGTTATAGA
This sequence comes from Pontederia crassipes, assembly GCA_030549335.1. NCBI lineage: Eukaryota > Viridiplantae > Streptophyta > Magnoliopsida > Commelinales > Pontederiaceae > Pontederia > Pontederia crassipes. Next base: position 12,772,000 of record CM060187.1, read on the forward strand.
TACTTATTACAACCTTTGGGTGTCCTAAGAGGTGATAGATCTTTAGACCTTTAACTCTATTTCAAACCAAAGTTGAACCGTTACAATCAAAGATAATGCTCTTGGGGATTAGAGTCTTAGAGTTAGGTTCAGTGCTATAAGTTATATATACTTATTACAACCTTTGGGAGTCCCAAGTGGTGATAGATCTTTAGAACTTTAACTCTATTTCAAACCGAAATTGAACCATTACAATCAAAGATAAAGCTCTTGGGGATTAGAGTCTTAGAGTAAGGTTCAAAGTTATAAGTTATAGATACTTATTTCAACCTTTGGGAGTCCTAAGAGGTGATAGATCTTTAGAACTTTAACTCTATTTCAAACCGAAGTTGAACCATTACAATCAAAGATAAAGCTCTTGGGGATTAGAGTCTTAGAGTAAGGTTCAAAGTTATAAGTTATAGATACTTATTACAACCTTTGGGTGTCCTAAGAGGTGATAGATGTTTAGAACTTTAACTCTATTTCAAACCGAAGTTGAACCGTTACAATCAAAGATAAAGCTCTTGGGCATTAGAGTCTTGGAGTAAGGTTCAAAGCTATAAGTTATAGATACTTATTACAACCTTTGGGTGTCCTAACAGATGATTGATCTTTAGAACTTTAACTCTATTTCAAACCGAAGTTGAACCGTTACAATCAAAGATAAAGCTCTTGGGGATTAGAGTCTTGGAGTAAGGTTCAAAGCTATAAGTTATAGAAACTTATTACAACCTTTGGGTGTCCTAAGAGGTGATAGATGTTTAGAACTTTAACTCTATTTCAATCCGAAGTTGAACTGTTAGAATCAATGATAAAGCTCTTGGGGATTAGAGTCTTAGAGTAAGGTTCAAAGCTATAAGTTATAGATACTTATTACAACCTTTGGATGTCCTAAGAGGTGATTGAGCTTTAGAACTTTAACTCTATTTCAAACTGAAGTTGAACCGTTACAATCAAAGATAAAGCTCTTGGGGATTAGAGTCTTAGACTAAGGTTCAAAGCTATAAGTTATAGATACTTATTACAACCTTTGGGTGTCCTAAGAGGTGATGGATGTTTAGAACTTTAACTCTATTTCAAACCGAAGTTGAACCGTTACAATCAAAGATAAAGCTCTTGGGCATTAGAGTCTTAGAGTAAGGTTCAAAGCTATAAGTTATAGATACTTATTACAACCTTTGGGTGTCCTAACAGGTGATTGATCTTTAGAACTTTAACTCTATTTCAAACCGAAGTTGAACCGTTACAATCAAAGATAAAGCTCTTGGGGATTAGAGTCTTGGAGTAAGGTTCAAATCTATAAGTTATAGATACTTATTACAACCTTTGGGTGTCCTAAGAGGTGATAGATGTTTAGAACTTTAACTCTATTTCAATCCGAAGTTGAACCTTTACAATCAAAGATAAAGCTCTTGGGCATTAGAGTTTTAGAGTAAGGTTCAAAGCTATAAGTTATAGATACTTATTACAACCTTTGGATGTTCTAAGAGGTGATTGATCTTTAGAACTTGAACTCTATTTCAAACCGAAGTTGAACCGTTACAATCAAAGATAAACCTCTTGGGGTTTAGAGTCTTGGAGTAAGGTTCAAAGCTATAAGTTATAGATACTTATTACAACCTTTGGATGTCCTAAGAGGTGATTGATCTTTAGAACTTTAACTCTATTTCAATCCGAAGTTGAACTGTTAGAATCAAAGATAAAGCTCTTGGGGATTAGAGTCTTAGAGTAAGGTTCAAAGCTATAAGTTATAGATACTTATTACAACCTTTGGATGTCCTAAGAGGTGATTGAGCTTTAGAACTTTAACTCTATTTCAAACTGAAGTTGAACATTACAATCAAAGATAAAGCTCTTGGGGATTAGAGTCTTAGACTAAGGTTCAAAGCTATAAGTTATAGATACTTATTACAACCTTTGGGTGTCCTAAGAGGTGATGGATGTTTAGAACTTTAACTCTATTTCAAACCGAAGTTGAACCGTTACAATCAAAGATAAAGCTCTTGGGGATTAGAGTCTTAGAGTAAGGTTCAAAGCTATAAAATATAGATACTTATTACAACCTTTGGGTGTCCTAAGAGGTGATAGATCTTTAGAACTTTAACTCTATTTCAAACCGAAGTTGGACCGTTACAATCAAAGATAAGTCTCTTGGGGATTAGAGTCTTAGAGTTAGGTTCAAAGCTATAAGTTATAGATACTTATTACAACCTTTGCGTGTCCTAAGAGGTGATAGATGTTTAGAACTTTAACTCTATTTCAAACCGAAGTTGAATCGTTACAATCAAAGATAAAGCTCTTGGGGATTAGAGTCTTAGAGTAAGGTTCAAAGCTATAAGTTATAGATACTTATTACAACCTTTGGATGTCCTAAGAGGTGATTGATCTTTAGAACTTTAACTCTATTTCAAACTGAAGTTGAACCGTTACAATCAAAGATAACGCTCTTGGGGATTAGAGTCTTAGAGTTAGGTTCATAGTTATAAGTTATAGATACTTATTACAACCTTTGGATGTCCTAAGGGGTGATTGATCTTTAGAACTTGAACTCTATTTCAAACTGAAGTTGAACCGTTACAATCAAAGATAAAGCTCTTGGGGATTAGAGTCTTACAGTAAGGTTCAAAGCTATAAGTTATAGATACTTATTACAACCTTTGGATGTCTTAAGAGGTGATTGATCTTTAGAACTTTAACTCTATTTCAAACTGAAGTTGAACCGTTACAATCAAAGATAATGCTCTTGGGGATTAGAGTCTTAGAGTTAGGTTCAAAGCTATAAGTTATAGATACTTATTACAACCTTTGGGAGTCCTAAGTGGTGATAGAACTTTAGAACTTTAACTCTATTTCAAACCGAAGTTGAACCGTTACAATAAAAGATTAAGCTCTTGGGGATTAGAGTCTTAGAGAAAGGTTCAAAGTTATAAGTTATAGATACTTATTACAACCTTTGGGTGTCCTAAGAGGTGATAGATGTTTAGAACTTTAACTCTATTTCAAACCGAAGTTGAACCGTTACAATCAAAGATAAAGCTCTTGGGCATTAGAGTCTTGGAGTAAGGTTCAAAGCTATAAGTTGTAGATACTTATTACAACCTTTGGGTGTCCTAACAGGTGATTGATCTTTAGAACTTTAACTCTATTTCAAACCGAAGTTGAACCGTTACAATCAAAGATAAAGCTCTTGGGGATTAGAGTCTTGGAGTAAGGTTCAAAGCTATAAGTTATAGAAACTTATTACAACCTTTGGGTGTCCTAAGAGGTGATAGATGTTTAGAACTTTAACTCTATTTCAATCCGAAGTTGAACTGTTAGAATCAAAGATAAAGCTCTTGGGGATTAGAGTCTTAGAGTAAGGTTCAAAGCTATAAGTTATAGATACTTATTACAACCTTTGGATGTCCTAAGAGGTGATTGAGCTTTAGAACTTTAACTCTATTTCAAACTGAAGTTGAACTGTTACAATCAAAGATAAAGCTCTTGGGGATTAGAGTCTTAGAGTAAGGTTCAAAGCTATAAGTTATAGATACTTATTACAACCTTTGGGTGTCCTAAGAGGTGATGGATGTTTAGAACTTTAACTCTATTTCAAACCGAAGTTGAACCGTTACAATCAAAGATAAAGCTCTTGGGGATTAGAGTCTTACAGTAAGGTTCAAAGCTATAAGTTATAGATACTTATTACAACCTTTGGGTGTCCTAAGAGGTGATAGATCTTTAGAACTTTAACTCTATTTCAAACCGAAGTTGGACCGTTACAATCAAAGATAAGTCTCTTGGGGATTAGAGTCTTAGAGTTAGGTTCAAAGCTATAAGTTATAGATACTAATTACAACCTTTGGGTGTCCTAAGAGGTATTAGATGTTTAGAACTTTAACTCTATTTCAAACCGAAGTTGAACCGTTACAATCAAAGATAAAGCTCTTGGGGATTAGATTCTTGGAGTAAGGTTCAAAGCTATAAGTTATAGATACTTATTACAACCTTTGGGTGTCCTAAGTGGTGATAGATCTTTAGAACTTTAACTCTATTTCAAACCGAAGTTGAACCGTTACAATCAAAGATAACGCTCTTGGAGATTAGAGTCTTGGAGTAAGGTTCAAAGCTATAAGTTATAGATACTTATTACAACCTTTGGGTGTCCTAAGTGGTGATAGATCTTTAGAACTTTAACTCTATTTCAAACCGAAGTTGAACCGTTACAATCAAAGATAAAGCTCTTGGGGATTAGAGTCTTACAGTAAGGTTCAAAGCTATAAGTTATAGATACTTATTACAACCTTTGGGTGTCCTAAGAGGTGATAGATCTTTAGAACTTTAACTCTATTTCAAACCGAAGTTGGACCGTTACAATCAAAGATAAGTCTCTTGGGGATTAGAGTCTTAGAGTTAGGTTCAAAGCTATAAGTTATAGATACTTATTACAACCTTTGGGTGTCCTAAGAGGTGATAGATGTTTAGAACTTTAACTCTATTTCAAACCGAAGTTGAACCGTTACAATCAAAGATAAAGCTCTTGGGCATTAGAGTCTTGGAGTAAGGTTCAAAGCTATAAGTTATAGATACTTATTACAACCTTTGGGTGTCCTAACAGGTGATTGATCTTTAGAACTTTAACTCTATTTCAAACCGAAGTTGAACCGTTACAATCAAAGATAAAGCTCTTGGGGATTAGAGTCTTAGAGTAAGGTTCAAAGTTATAAGTTTAAGATACTTATTACAACCTTTGGGTGTCCTAAGAGGTGATAGATCTTTAGACCTTTAACTCTATTTCAAACCAAAGTTGAACCGTTACAATCAAAGATAATGCTCTTGGGGATTAGAGTCTTAGAGTTAGGTTCAGTGCTATAAGTTATATATACTTATTATAACCTTTGGGAGTCCCAAGTGGTGATAGATCTTTAGAACTTTAACTCTATTTCAAACCGAAATTGAACCGTTACAATCAAAGATAAAGCTCTTGGGGATTAGAGTCTTAGAGTAAGGTTCAAAGTTATAAGTTATAGATACTTATTTCAACCTTTGGGAGTCCTAAGAGGTGATAGATCTTTAGAACTTTAACTCTATTTCAAACCGAAGTTGAACCATTACAATCAAAGATAAAGCTCTTGGGGATTAGAGTCTTAGAGTAAGGTTCAAAGTTATAAGTTATAGATACTTATTACAACCTTTGGGTGTCCTAAGAGGTGATAGATGTTTAGAACTTTAACTCTATTTCAAACCGAAGTTGAACCGTTACAATCAAAGATAAAGCTCTTGGGCATTAGAGTCTTGGAGTAAGGTTCAAAGCTATAAGTTATAGATACTTATTACAACCTTTGGGTGTCCTAACGGGTGATTGATCTTTAGAACTTTAACTCTATTTCAAACCAAAGTTGAACCGTTACAATCAAAGATAAAGCTCTTGGGGATTAGAGTCTTGGAGTAAGGTTCAAAGCTATAAGTTATAGAAACTTATTACAACCTTTGGGTGTCCTAAGAGGTGATAGATGTTTAGAACTTTAACTCTATTTCAATCCGAAGTTGAACTGTTAGAATCAAAGATAAAGCTCTTGGGGATTAGAGTCTTAGAGTAAGGTTCAAAGCTATAAGTTATAGATACTTATTACAACCTTTGGATGTCCTAAGAGGTGATTGAGCTTTAGAACTTTAACTCTATTTCAAACTGAAGTTGAACCGTTACAATCAAAGATAAAGCTCTTGGGGATTAGAGTCTTAGAGTAAGGTTCAAAGCTATAAGTTATAGATACTTATTACAACCTTTGGGTGTCCTAAGAGGTGATGGATGTTTAGAACTTTAACTCTATTTCAAACCGAAGTTGAACCGTTATAATCAAAGATAAAGCTCTTGGGGATTAGAGTCTTACAGTAAGGTTCAAAGCTATAAGTTATAGATACTTATTACAACCTTTGGGTGTCCTAAGAGGTGATAGATCTTTAGAACTTTAACTCTATTTCAAACCGAAGTTGGACCGTTACAATCAAAGATAAGTCTCTTGGGGATTAGAGTCTTAGAGTTAGGTTCAAAGCTATAAGTTATAGATACTTATTACAACCTTTGGGTGTCCTAAGAGGTTATAGATGTTTAGAACTTTAACTCTATTTCAAACCGAAGTTGAACCGTTACAATCAAAGATAAAGCTCTTGGGGATTAGAGTCTTAGAGTAAGGTTCAAAGCTATAAGTTATAGATACTTATTACAACCTTTGGATGTCCTAAGAGGTGATTGATCTTTAGAACTTTAACTCTATTTCAAACTGAAGTTGAACCGTTACAATCAAAGATAACGCTCTTGGGGATTAGAGTCTTAGAGTTAGGTTCAAAGTTATAAGTTATAGATACTTATTACAACCTTTGGATGTCCTAAGAGGTGATTGATCTTTAGAACTTGAACTCTATTTCAAACTGAAGTTGAACCGTTACAATCAAAGATAAAGCTCTTGGGGATTAGAGTCTTAGAGTAAGGTTCAAAGCTATAAGTTATATATACTTATTACAACCTTTGGATGTCCTAAGAGGTGATTGATCTTTAGAACTTTAACTCTATTTCAAACTGAAGTTGAACCGTTACAATCAAAGATAATGCTCCTGGGGATTAGAGTCTTAGAGTTAGGTTCAAAGCTATAAGTTATAGATACTTATTACAACCTTTGGGAGTCCTAAGTGGTTATAGAACTTTAGAACTTTAACTCTATTTCAAACCGAAGTTGAACCGTTACAATAAAAGATTAAGCTCTTGGGGATTAGAGTCTTAGAGAAAGGTTCAAAGTTATAAGTTATACATACTTATTACAACCTTTGGGTGTCCTAAGAGGTGATAGATGTTTAGAACTTTAACTCTATTTCAAACCGAAGTTGAACCGTTACAATCAAAGATAAAGCTCTTGGGCATTAGAGTCTTGGAGTAAGGTTCAAAGCTATAAGTTATAGATACTTATTACAACCTTTGGGTGTCCTAACAGGTGATTGATCTTTAGAACTTTAACTCTATTTCAAACCGAAGTTGAACCGTTACAATCAAAGATAAAGCTCTTGGGGATTAGAGTCTTAGACTAAGGTTCAAAGTTATAAGTTTTAGATACTTATTACAACCTTTGGGTGTCCTAAGAGGTGATAGATCTTTAGACCTTTAACTCTATTTCAAACCAAAGTTGAACCGTTACAATCAAAGATAATGCTCTTGGGGATTAGAGTCTTAGAGTTAGGTTCAGTGCTATAAGTTATATATACTTATTATAACCTTTGGGAGTCCCAAGTGGTGATAGATCTTTAGAATTTTAACTCTATTTCAAACCGAAATTGAACCGTTACAATCAAAGATAAAGCTCTTGGGGATTAGAGTCTTAGAGTAAGGTTCAAAGTTATAAGTTATAGATACTTATTTCAACCTTTGGGAGTCCTAAGAGGTGATAGATCTTTAGAACTTTAACTCTATTTCAAACCGAAGTTGAACCATTACAATCAAAGATAAAGCTCTTGGGGATTAGAGTCTTAGAGTAAGGTTCAAAGTTATAAGTTATAGATACTTATTACAACCTTTGGGTGTCCTAAGAGGTGATAGATGTTTAGAACTTTAACTCTATTTCAAACCGAAGTTGAACCGTTACAATCAAAGATAAAGCTCTTGGGCATTAGAGTCTTGGAGTAAGGTTCAAAGCTATAAGTTATAGATACTTATTACAACCTTTGGGTGTCCTAACAGGTGATTGATCTTTAGAACTTTAACTCTATTTCAAACCGAAGTTGAACCGTTACAATCAAAGATAAAGCTCTTGGGGATTAGAGTCTTGGAGTAAGGTTCAAAGCTATAAGTTATAGAAACTTATTACAACCTTTGGGTGTCCTAAGAGGTGATAGATGTTTAGAACTTTAACTCTATTTCAATCCGAAGTTGAACTGTTAGAATCAAAGATAAAGCTCTTGGGGATTAGAGTCTTAGAGTAAGGTTCAAAGCTATAAGTTATAGATACTTATTACAACCTTTGGATGTCCTAAGAGGTGATTGAGCTTTAGAACTTTAACTCTATTTCAAACTGAAGTTGAACCGTTACAATCAAAGATAAAGCTCTTGGGGATTAGAGTCTTAGAGTAAGGTTCAAAGCTATAAGTTATAGATACTTATTACAACCTTTGGGTGTCCTAAGAGGTGATGGATGTTTAGAACTTTAACTCTATTTCAAACCGAAGTTGAACCGTTATAATCAAAGATAAAGCTCTTGGGGATTAGAGTCTTACAGTAAGGTTCAAAGCTATAAGTTATAGATACTTATTACAACCTTTGGGTGTCCTAAGAGGTGATAGATCTTTAGAACTTTAACTCTATTTCAAACCGAAGTTGGACCGTTACAATCAAAGATAAGTCTCTTGGGGATTAGAGTCTTAGAGTTAGGTTCAAAGCTATAAGTTATAGATACTTATTACAACCTTTGGGTGTCCTAAGAGGTTATAGATGTTTAGAACTTTAACTCTATTTCAAACCGAAGTTGAACCGTTACAATCAAAGATAAAGCTCTTGGGGATTAGGGTCTTAGAGTAAGGTTCAAAGCTATAAGTTATAGATACTTATTACAACCTTTGGATGTCCTAAGAGGTGATTGATCTTTAGAACTTTAACTCTATTTCAAACTGAAGTTGAACCGTTACAATCAAAGATAACGCTCTTGGGGATTAGAGTCTTAGAGTTAGGTTCAAAGTTATAAGTTATAGATACTTATTACAACCTTTGGATGTCCTAAGAGGTGATTGATCTTTAGAACTTGAACTCTATTTCAAACTGAAGTTGAACCGTTACAATCAAAGATAAAGCTCTTGGGGATTAGAGTCTTAGAGTAAGGTTCAAAGCTATAAGTTATATATACTTATTACAACCTTTGGATGTCCTAAGAGGTGATTGATCTTTAGAACTTTAACTCTATTTCAAACTGAAGTTGAACCGTTACAATCAAAGATAATGCTCCTGGGGATTAGAGTCTTAGAGTTAGGTTCAAAGCTATAAGTTATAGATACTTATTACAACCTTTGGGAGTCCTAAGTGGTTATAGAACTTTAGAACTTTAACTCTATTTCAAACCGAAGTTGAACCGTTACAATAATAGATTAAGCTCTTGGGGATTAGAGTCTTAGAGAATGGTTCAAAGTTATAAGTTATAGATACTTATTTCAACCTTTGGGTGTCCTAAGAGGTGATAGATCTTTAGAACTTTAACTCTATTTCAAACCGAAGTTGAACCGTTACAATAAAAGATAAAGCTTTTGGGGATTAGAGTCTTAGAGTAAGGTTCAAAGTTATAAGTTATAGATACTTATTACAACCTTTGGGTTAACTAAGAGGTGATAGATCTTTAGAACTTTAACTCATTTCAAACCGAAGTTGAACCGTTACAATCAAAGATAACGCTTTTGGGGATTAGAGTCAGAGTTAGGTTCAAAGATATAAGTTATAGATACTTATTACAACCTTTGGGTGTCCTAAGAGGAGATAGATCTTAAGAACTTTAACTCTATTTCAAACCGTAGTTGAACCATTACAATCAAAGATAACGCTCTTGGGGATTAGAGTCTTAGAGTTAGGTTCAAAGCTATAAGTTATAGATACTTATTACAAACTTTGGGAGTCCTAAGTAGTGATATATCTTTAGAACTTTAACTCTATTTCAAACCGAAGTTGAACCGTTACAATCATAGATAAAGCTCTTGGGGATTAGAGTCTTAGAGTAAGGTTCAAAGTTATAAGTTATAGATACTTATTTCAACCTTTGGGTGTCCTAAGAGGTGATAGATCTTTAGAACTTTAACTCTATTTCAAACCGAAGTTGAACCGTTACAATCAAAGATAACACTCTTGGGGATTAGAGTCTTAGAGTTAGGTTCAAAGCTATAAGTTATAGATACTTATTACAACCTTTGGGTGTCCTAAGAGGTGATAGATCTTTAGAACTTTAACTCTATTTCAAACCGAAGTTGTACCGTTACAATCAAAGATAAGTCTCTTGGGGATTAGAGTCTTAGAGTTAGGTTCAAAGCTATAAGTTATAGATACTTATTACAACCTTTGGGTGTCCTAAGAGGTTATAGATGTTTAGAACTTTAACTCTATTTCAAACCGAAGTTGAACCGTTACAATCAAAGATAAAGCTCTTGGGGATTAGAGTCTTAGAGTAAGGTTCAAAGCTATAAGTTATAGATACTTATTACAACCTTTGGATGTCCTAAGAGGTGATTGATCTTTAGAACTTTAACTCTATTTCAAACTGAAGTTGAACCGTTACAATCAAAGATAACGCTCTTGGGGATTAGAGTCTTAGAGTTAGGTTCAAAGTTATAAGTTATAGATACTTATTACAACCTTTGGATGTCCTAAGAGGTGATTGATCTTTAGAACTTGAACTCTATTTCAAACTGAAGTTGAACCGTTACAATCAAAGATAAAGCTCTTGGGGATTAGAGTCTTAGAGTAAGGTTCAAAGCTATAAGTTATATATACTTATTACAACCTTTGGATGTCCTAAGAGGTGATTGATCTTTAGAACTTTAACTCTATTTCAAACTGAAGTTGAACCGTTACAATCAAAGATAATGCTCCTGGGGATTAGAGTCTTAGAGTTAGGTTCAAAGCTATAAGTTATAGATACTTATTACAACCTTTGGGAGTCCTAAGTGGTTATAGAACTTTAGAACTTTAACTCTATTTCAAACCGAAGTTGAACCGTTACAATAAAAGATTAAGCTCTTGGGGATTAGAGTCTTAGAGAAAGGTTCAAAGTTATAAGTTATAGATACTTATTACAACCTTTGGGTGTCCTAAGAGGTGATAGATGTTTAGAACTTTAACTCTATTTCAAACCGAAGTTGAACCGTTACAATCAAAGATAAAGCTCTTGGGCATTAGAGTCTTGGAGTAAGGTTCAAAGCTATAAGTTGTAGATACTTATTACAACCTTTGGGTGTCCTAACAGGTGATTGATCTTTAGAACTTTAACTCTATTTCAAACCGAAGTTGAACCGTTACAATCAAAGATAAAGCTCTTGGGGATTAGAGTCTTGGAGTAAGGTTCAAAGCTATAAGTTATAGAAACTTATTACAACCTTTGGGTGTCCTAAGAGGTGATAGATGTTTAGAACTTTAACTCTATTTCAATCCGAAGTTGAACTGTTAGAATCAAAGATAAAGCTCTTGGGGATTAGAGTCTTAGAGTAAGGTTCAAAGCTATAAGTTATAGATACTTATTACAACCTTTGGATGTCCTAAGAGGTGATTGAGCTTTAGAACTTTAACTCTATTTCAAACTGAAGTTGAACCGTTACAATCAAAGATAAAGCTCTTGGGGATTAGAGTCTTAGAGTAAGGTTCAAAGCTATAAGTTATAGATACTTATTACAACCTTTGGGTGTCCTAAGAGGTGATGGATGTTTAGAACTTTAACTCTATTTCAAACCGAAGTTGAACCGTTACAATCAAAGATAAAGCTCTTGGGGATTAGAGTCTTACAGTAAGGTTCAAAGCTATAAGTTATAGATACTTATTACAACCTTTGGGTGTCCTAAGAGGTGATAGATCTTTAGAACTTTAACTCTATTTCAAACCGAAGTTGTACCGTTACAATCAAAGATAAGTCTCTTGGGGATTAGAGTCTTAGAGTTAGGTTCAAAGCTATAAGTTATAGATACTTATTACAACCTTTGGGTGTCCTAAGAGGTGATAGATGTTTAGAACTTTAACTCTATTTCAAACCGAAGTTGAACCGTTACAATCAAAGATAAAGCTCTTGGGGATTAGAGTCTTAGAGTAAGGTTCAAAGCTATAAGTTATAGATACTTATTACAACCTTTGGATGTCCTAAGAGGTGATTGATCTTTAGAACTTTAACTCTATTTCAAACTGAAGTTGAACCGTTACAATCAAAGATAACGCTCTTGGGGATTAGAGTCTTAGAGTTAGGTTCAAAGTTATAAGTTATAGATACTTATTACAACCTTTGGATGTCCTAAGAGGTGATTGATCTTTAGAACTTGAACTCTATTTCAAACCGAAGTTGAACCGTTACAATCAAAGATAAAGCTCTTGGGGTTTAGAGTCTTGGAGTAAGGTTCAAAGCTATAAGTTATAGATACTTATTACAACATTTGGGTGTCCTAAGAGGTGATGGTTGTTTAGAACTTTAACTCTATTTCAAACCGAAGTTGAACCGTTACAATCAAAGATAAAGCTCTTGGGGATTAGAGTCTTAGAGTAAGGTTCAAAGCTATAAGTTATAGATACTTATTACAACCTTTGGATGTCCTAAGAGGTGATTGATCTTTAGAACTTTAACTCTATTTCAAACTGAAGTTGAACCGTTACAATCAAAGATAAAGCTCTTGGGGATTAGAGTCTTAGAGTAAGGTTCAAAGCTATAAGTTATAGATACTTATTACAACCTTTGGATGTCCTAAGAGGTTATTGATCTTTAGAACTTTAACTCTATTTCAAACTGAAGTTGAACCGTTACAATCAAAGATAATGCTCTTGGGGATTAGAGTCTTAGAGTTAGGTTCAAAGCTATAAGTTATAGATACTTATTACAACCTTTGGGAGTCCTAAGTGGTGATAGAACTTTAGAACTTTAACTCTATTTCAAACCGAAGTTGAACCGTTACAATAATAGATTAAGCTCTTGGGGATTAGAGTCTTAGAGAATGGTTCAAAGTTATAAGTTATAGATACTTATTTCAACCTTTGGGTGTCCTAAGAGGTGATAGATCTTTAGAACTTTAACTCTATTTCAAACCGAAGTTGAACCGTTACAATAAAAGATAAAGCTTTTGGGGATTAGAGTCTTAGAGTAAGGTTCAAAGTTATAAGTTATAGATACTTATTACAACCTTTGGGTTAACTAAGAGGTGATAGATCTTTAGAACTTTAACTCATTTCAAACCGAAGTTGAACCGTTACAATCAAAGATAACGCTTTTGGGGATTAGAGTCAGAGTTAGGTTCAAAGATATAAGTTATAGATACTTATTACAACCTTTGGGTGTCCTAAGAGGAGATAGATCTTAAGAACTTTAACTCTATTTCAAACCGTAGTTGAACCATTACAATCAAAGATAACGCTCTTGGGGATTAGAGTCTTAGAGTTAGGTTCAAAGCTATAAGTTATAGATACTTATTACAAACTTTGGGAGTCCTAAGTAGTGATATATCTTTAGAACTTTAACTCTATTTCAAACCGAAGTTGAACCGTTACAATCATAGATAAAGCTCTTGGGGATTAGAGTCTTAGAGTAAGGTTCAAAGTTATAAGTTATAGATACTTATTTCAACCTTTGGGTGTCCTAAGAGGTGATAGATCTTTAGAACTTTAACTCTATTTCAAACCGAAGTTGAACCGTTACAATCAAAGATAACACTCTTGGGGATTAGAGTCTTAGAGTTAGGTTCAAAGCTATAAGTTATAGATACTTATTACAACATTTGGGTGTCCTAAGAGGTGATAGATGTTTAGAACTTTAACTCTATTTCAAACCGAAGTTGAACCGTTACAATCAAAGATAAAGCTCTTGGGGATTAGAGTCTTAGAGTATGGTTCAAAGCTATAAGTTAAAGATACTTATTACAACCTTTGGGTGTCCCAACTGGTGATTGATCTTTAGAACTTTAACTCTATTTCAAATCGAAGTTAAACCATTACAATCAAAGATAAAGCTCTTGGGGATTAGAGTCTTAGAGTAAGGTTCAAAGCTATAAGTTATAGATACTTATTACAACCTTTGGGTGTCCTAAGAGGTGATGGATGTTTAGAACTTTAACTCTATTTCAAACCGAAGTTGAACCGTTACAATCAAAGATAAAGCTCTTGGGGATTAGAGTCTTAGAGTAAGGTTCAAAGCTATAAGTTATAGATACTTATTACAACCTTTGGATGTCCTAAGCGGTGATTGATCTTTAGAACTTTAACTCTATTTCAAACCGAAGTTGAACCGTTACAATCAAAGATAAAGCTCTTGGGGATTAGAGTCTTAGAGTAAGGTTCAAAGCTATAAGTTATAGATACTTATTACAACCTTTGGGTTTCCTAAGAGGTGATAGATGTTTAGAACTTTAACTAAATTTCAAACCGAAGTTGAACCGTTACAATCAAAGATAAAGCTCTTGGGGATTAGAGTCTTAGAGCAAGGTTCAAAGCTATAAGTTATAGATACTTATTACAACCTCTGGATGTGCTAAGAGGTTATTGATCTTTAGAACTTTAACTCTATTTCAAACCGAAGTTGAACCGTTACAATCAAAGATAAAGCTCTTGGGGATTAGAGTCTTAGAGTAAGGTTCAAAGCTATAAGTTATAGATACTTATTACAACCTTTGGGTGTCCTAAGTGGCGATGGATGTTTAGAACTTTAACTCTATTTCAAACCGAAGTTGAACCGTTACAATCAAAGATAAAGCTCTTGGGGATTAGAGTCTTAGAGTAAGGTTCAAAGCTATAAGTTATAGATACTTATTACAACCTTTGGATGTCCTAAGAGGTGATTGATCTTTAGAACTTTAACTCTATTTCAAACCGAAGTTGAACCGTTACAATCAAAGAGAAAGCTCTTGGGGATTAGAGTCTTAGAGTAAGGTTCAAAGCTATAAGTTATAGATACTTATTACAACCTTTGGGTGTCCTAAGAGGTGATAGATGTTTAGAACTTTAACTATATTTCAAACCGAAGTTGAACCGTTACAATCAAAGATAAAGCTCTTGGGGATTAGAGTTTTAGAGCAAGGTTCAAAGCTATAAGTTATAGATACTTATTACGACCTCTGGATGTGCTAAGAGGTTATTGATCTTTAGAACTTTAACTCTATTTCAAACCGAAGTTGAACCGTTACAATCAAAGATAAAGCTCTTGGGGATTAGAGTCTTAGAGTAAGGTTCAAAGCTATAAGTTATAGATACTTATTACAAACTTTGGGTGTCCTAAGAGGTGATAGATCTTTAGAACTTTAACTCTATTTCAAACCGAAGTTGGACCGTTACAATTAAAGATAACTCTCTTGGGGATTGGAGTCTTAGAGTTAGGTTCAAAGCTATAAGTTATAGATACTTATTACAACCTTTGGGTGTCCTAAGAGGTGATAGATGTTTAGAACTTTAACTCTATTTCAAACCGAAGTTGAACCGTTACAATCAAAGATAAAGCTCTTGGGGATTAGAGTCTTAGAGTAAGGTTCGAAGCTATAAGATATAGATACTTATTACAACCTTCGGGTGTCCTAACAGGTGATTGATCTTTAGAACTTTAACTCTATTTTAAACCGAAGTTGAACCCTTACAATCAAAGATAACGCTTTTGGGGATTAGAGACTTAGAGTAAGGTTCAAAGTTATAAGTTATAGATACTTATTTCAACCTTTGGGTGTCCTAACAGGTGATAGATCTTTAGAACTTTAACTCTATTTCAAACCGAAGTTGAACCGTTACAATCAAAATAACCCACTTGGGGATTAGAGTCTTAGAGTAAGGTTCAAAGCTATAAGTTATAGATACTTATTACAAGCTTTGGGTGCCCTAAGAGGTGATAGATCTTTAGAACTTTAGCTCTATTTCAAACCGTAGTTGAACCGTTACAATCAAAGATAACGCTCTTGGGGATTAGAGTGTTAGAGTTAGGTTCAAAGCTATAAGTTATAGATACTTATTACAACCTTTGGGTGTCCTAAGAGGAGATAGATCTTAAGAACTTTAACTCTATTTCAAACCGGAGTTGAACCGTTACAATCAAAGATAACGCTCTTGGGGATTAGAGTCTTAGAGTTAGGTTCAAAGTTATAAGTTATTGATACTTATTTCAACCTTTGGGTGACCTAAGAGGTGATAGATCTTTAGAACTTTAACTCTATTTCAAACCGAAGTTGAACCTTTACAATCAATGATAAAGCTCTTGGGGTTTATTGTCTTAGAGTAAGGTTCAAAGCTATAAGTTATAGATACTTATTACAACCTTTGGGTGTCCTAAGAGGTGATAGAACTTTAGAACTTTAACTCTATTACAAACCGTAGTTGAACCGTTACAATCAAAGATAACGCTCTTGGGGATTAGAGTCTTAGAGTTAGGTTCAAAGTTATAAGTTATAGATACTTATTACAACCTTTGGGTGTCCTAAGAGGTGATAGATGTTTAGAACTTTAACTCTATTTCAAACCGAAGTTGAACCGTTACAATCAAAGATAAAGCTCTTGGGGATTAGAGTCTTAGAGTATGGTTCAAAGCTATAAGTTATAGATACTTATTACAACCTTTGGGTGTCCTAACAGGTGATTGATCTTTAGAAATTTAACTCTATTTCAAACCGAAGTTAAACCGTTACAATCAAAGATAAAGCTCTTGGGGATTAGAGTCTTAGAGTAAGGTTCAAAGCTATAAGTGATAGATACTTATTACAACCTTTGGGTGTCCTAAGAGGTGATAGATCTTTAGAACTTTAACTCATTTCAAACCGAAGTTGAACCGTTACAATCAAAGATAACGCTTTTGGGGATTAGAGTCTTAGAGTTACGTTCAAAGCTATAAGTTATAGATACTTATTACAACCTTTGGGTGTCCTAAGAGGAGATAGATCTTAAGAACTTTAACTCTATTTCAAACCGAAGTTGGACCGTTACAATCAAAGATAACGCTCTTGGGGATTAGAGTCTTAGAGTTAGGTTCAAAGCTATAAGTTATAGATACTTATTACAACCTTTGGGTGTCCTAAGAGGTGATGGTTGTTTAGAACTTTAACTCTATTTCAAACCGAAGTTGAACCGTTACAATCAAAGATAAAGCTCTTGGGGATTAGAGTCTTAGAGTAAGGTTCAAAGCTATAAGTTATAGATACTTATTACAACCTTTGGATGTCCTAAGAGGTGATTGATCTTTAGAACTTTAACTCTATTTCAAACCGAAGTTGAACCGTTACAATAAAAGATTAAGCTCTTGGGGATTAGAGTCTTAGAGAAAGGTTCAAAGTTATAAGTTATAGATACTTATTACAACCTTTGGGTGTCCTAAGAGGTGATAGATGTTTAGAACTTTAACTCTATTTCAGACCGAAGTTGAACCGTTACAATCAAATATAAAGCTCTTGGGGATTAGAGTCTTAGAGTATGGTTCAAAGCTATAAGTTATAGATACTTATTACAACCTTTGGGTGTCGTAACAGGTGATTGATCTTTAGTACTTTAACTCTATTTCAAACCGAAGTTAAACCGTTACAATCAAAGATAAAGCTCTTGGGGATTAGAGTCTTAGAGTAAGGTTCAAAGCTATAAGTTATAGATACTTATTACAACCTTTGTGTGTCCTAAGAGGTGATGGATGTTTAGAACTTTAACTCTATTTCAAACCGAAGTTGAATCGTTACAATCAAAGATAAAGCTCTTGGGGATTAGAGTCAGAGTAAGGTTCAAAGCTATAAGTTATAGATACTTATTACAAGCTTTTGGTGCCCTAAGAGGTGATAGATCTTTAGAACTTTAACTCTATTTCAAACCGTAGTTGAACCGTTACAATCAAAGATAACGCTCTTGGGGATTAGAGTCTTAGAGTTAGGTTCAAAGCTATAAGTTATAGATACTTATTACAACATTTGGGTGTCCTAAGAGGTGATAGATGTTTAGAACTTTAACTCTATTTCAAACCGAAGTTGAACCGTTACAATCAAATATAAAGCTCTTGGGGATTAGAGTCTTAGAGTATGGTACAAAGCTATAAGTTATAGATACTTATTACAACCTTTGGGTGTCCTAACAGGTGATTGATGTTTAGAACTTTAACTCTATTTCAAACCGAAGTTAAACCGTTACAATCAAAGATAAAGCTCTTGGGGATTAGAGTCTTAGAGTAAGGTTCAAAGCTATAAGTTATAGATACTTATTACAACCTTTGTGTGTCCTAAGAGGTGATGGATGTTTAGAACTTTAACTCTATTTCAAACCGAAGTTGAACCGTTACAATCAAAGATAAAGCTCTTGGGGATTAGTGTCTTAGAGTAAGGTTCAAAGCTATAAGTTATAGATACTTATTACAACCTTTGGATGTCCTAAGAGGTGATTGATCTTTAGAACTTTAACTCTATTTCAAACCGAATTTGAACCGTTACAATCAAAGATAAAGCTCTTGGGGATTAGAGTCTTAGAATAAGGTTCAAAGCTATAAGTTATAGATACTTATTACAAACATTGGGTGTCCTAAGAGGTGATAGATGTTTAGAACTTTAACTATATTTCAAACCGAAGTTGAACCGTTACAATCAAAGATAAAGCTCTTGGGGATTAGAGTCTTAGAGCAAGGTTCAAAGCTATAAGTTATAGATACTTATTAGAATCTCTGGATGTGCTAAGAGGTTATTGATCTTTAGAACTTTAACTCTATTTCAAACCGAAGTTGAACCGTTACAATCAAAGATAAAGCTCTTGGGGATTAGAGTCTTACAGTAAGGTTCAAAGCTATAAGTTATAGATACTTATTACGACCTTTGGGTGTCCTAAGAGGTGATAGATCTTTAGAACTTTAACTCTATTTCAAACCGAAGTTGGACCGTTACAATCAAAGATTACTCTCTTGGGGATTAGAGTCTTAGAGTTAGGTTCAAAGCTATAAGTTATAGATACTTATTACAACCTTTGGGTGTCCTAAGAGGTGATAGATGTTTAGAACTTTAACTCTATTTTAAACCGAAGTTGAACCGTTACAATCAAAGATAAAGCTCTTAGGGATTAGAGTCTTAGAGTAAGGTTCAAAGCTATAAGATATAGATACTTATTACAACCTTTGGGTGTCCTAACAGGTGATAGATCTTTAGTACTTTAACTCTATTTCAAACCGAAGTTGAACCGTTACAATCAAAGATAACGCTCTTGGGGATTAGAGTCTTAGAGTTAGGTTCAAAGCTATAAGTTATAGATACTTATTACAACCTTTGGGTGTCCTAACAGGTGATTGATCTTTAGAACTTTAACTCTATTTCAAACCGAAGTTGAACCGTTACAATCAAAGATAACGCTCTTGGGGATTAGAGTCTTAGAGTTAGGTTCAAAGCTATAAGTTATAGATACTTATTACAACCTTTGGGTGTCCTAAGAGGTGATAGATGTTTAGAACTTTAACTCTATTTCAAACCGAAGTTGAACCGTTACAATCAAAGATAAAGCTCTTGGGCATTAGAGTCTTAGAGTAAGGTTCAAAGCTATAAGTTATAGATACTTATTACAACCTTTGGGTGTCCTAACAGGTGATTGATCTTTAGAACTTTAACTCTATTTCAAACCGAAGTTAAACCGTTACAATCAAAGATAAAGCTCTTGGGGATTAGAGTCTTAGAGTAAGGTTCAAAGCTATAAGTTATAGATACTTTTACAACCTTTGGGTGTCCTAACAGGTGATTTATCTTTAGAACTTTAACTCTATTTCAAACCGAAGTTGAACCGTTACAATCAAAGACAAAGCTCTTGGGGATTAGAGTCTTAGAGTAAGGTTCAAAGCGATAAGTTATAGATACTTATTACAACCTTTGGGTGTCCTAAGAGGTGATGGATGTTTAGAACTTTAAATCTATTTCAAACCGAAGTTGAACCGTTACAATCAAAGATAAAGCTCTTGGGGATTAGAGTCTTAGAGTAAGGTTCAAAGCTATAAGTTATAGATACTTATTACAACCTTTGGGTGTCCTAAGAGGTGATAGATGTTTAGAACTTTAACTCTATTTTAAACTGAAGTTGAACTGTTACAATCAAAGATAAAGCTCTTAGGGATTAGAGTCTTAGAGTAAGGTTCAAAGCTATAAGATATAGATACTTATTACAACCTTTGGGTGTCCTAACAGGTGATAGATCTTTAGAACTTTAACTCTATTTCAAACCGAAGTTGAACCGTTACAATCAAAGATAACGCTCTTGGGGATTAGAGTCTTAGAGTTAGGTTCAAAGCTATAAGTTATAGATACTTATTACAACCTTTGGGTGTCCTAACAGGTGATTGATCTTTAGAACTTTAACTCTATTTCAAACCGAAGTTGAACCGTTACAATCAAAGATAAAGCTCTTGGGATTAGAGTCTTAGAGTAAGGTTCAAAGTTATAAGTTATAGATACTTATTACAACCTTTGGGTGTCCTAAGAGGTGATAGATGTTTAGAACTTTAACTCTATTTCAAACCGAAGTTGAACCGTTACAATCAAAGATAAAGCTCTGAGGATTAGAGTCTTAGAGTAAGGTTCAAAGCTATAAGTTCTAGATACTTATTACAACCTTTGGGTGTCCTAATAGGTGATTGATCTTTAGAACTTTAACTCTATTTCAAATCGAAGTTGAACCGTTACAATCAAAGATAACGCTCTTGGGGATTAGAGTCTTGGAGTTAGGTTCAAAGTTATAAGTTATAGATACTTATTACAACCTTTGGGTGTCCTAAGAGGTGATAGATGTTTAGAACTTTAACTCTATTTCGAACCGAAGTTGAACCGTTACAATCAAAAATAAAGCTCTGAGGATTAGAGTCTTAGAGTAAGGTTCAAAGCTATAAGTTCTAGATACTTATTACAACCTTTGGGTGTCCTAATAGGTGATTGATCTTTAGAACTTTAACTCTATTTCAAATCGAAGTTGAACCGTTACAATCAAAGATAACGCTCTTGGGGATTAGAGTCTTAGAGTTAGGTTCAAAGCTATAAGTTATAGACACTTATTACAACCTTTGGGTGTCCTAAGAGGTGATAGATGTTTAGAACTTTAACTCTATTTCGAACCGAAGTTGAACCGTTACAATCAAAGATAAAGCTCTTGGGGATTAGAGTCTTAGAGTAAGGTTCAAAGCTATAAGTTATAGAAACTTATTACAACCTTTGGGTGTCCTAAGAGGTGATAGATGTTTAGAACTTTAACTCTATTTCAAACCGAAGTTAAACCGTTACAATCAATGATAAAGCTCTTGGGGTTTATTGTCTTAGTGTAAGGTTCAAAGCTATAAGTTATAGATACTTATTACCACCTTTGGGTGTCCTAAGAGGTGATAGATCTTTAGAACTTTAACTCTATTACAAACCGTAGTTGAACCGTTACAATCAAAGATAACGCTCTTGGGGATTAGAGTCTTGGAGTTAGGTTCAAAGTTATAAGTTATAGATACTTATTACAACCTTTGGGTGTCCTAAGAGGTGATAGATGTTTAGAACTTTAACTCTATTTCAAACCGAAGTTGAACCGTTACAATCAAAGATAAAGCTCTTGGGGATTAGAGTCTTAGAGTATGGTTCAAAGCTATAAGTTATAGATACTTATTACAACCTTTGGGTGTCCTAACAGGTGATTGATCTTTAGAACTTTAACTCTATTTCAAACCGAAGTTAAACCGTTACAATCAAAGATAAAGCTCTTGGGGATTAGAGTCTTAGAGTAAGGTTCAAAGCTATAAGTTATAGATACTTATTACAACCTTTGGGTGTCCTAAGAGGTGATAGATCTTTAGAACTTTAACTCTATTTCAAACCGAAGTTAAACCGTTACAATCAATGATAAAGCTCTTGGGGTTTATTGTCTTAGTGTAAGGTTCAAAGCTATAAGTTATAGATACTTATTACCACCTTTGGGTGTCCTAAGAGGTGATAGATCTTTAGAACTTTAACTCTATTACAAACCGTAGTTGAACCGTTACAATCAAAGATAACGCTCTTGGGGATTAGAGTCTTGGAGTTAGGTTCAAAGTTATAAGTTATAGATACTTATTACAACCTTTGGGTGTCCTAACAGGTGATTGATCTTTAGAACTTTAACTCTATTTCAAACCGAAGTTAAACCGTTACAATCAAAGATAAAGCTCTTGGGGATTAGAGTCTTAGAGTAAGGTTCAAAGCTATAAGTTATAGATACTTATTACAACCTTTGGGTGTCCTAAGAGGTGATGGATGTTTAGAACTTTAACTCGATTTCAAACCGAAGTTGAACCGTTACAATCAAAGATAAAGCTATTGGGGATTAGAGTCTTAGAGTAAGCTTCAAAGCTATAAGTTATAGATACTTATTACAACCTTTGGGTGTCCTAAGAGGTGATAGATCTTTAGAACTTTAACTCATTTCAAACCGAAGTTGAACCGTTACAATCAAAGATAACGCTTTTGGGGATTAGAGTCTTAGAGTTACGTTCAAAGCTATAAGTTATAGATACTTATTACAACCTTTGGGTGTCCTAAGAGGAGATAGATCTTAAGAACTTTAACTCTATTTCAAACCGAAGTTGAACCGTTACAATCAAAGATAACGCTCTTGGGGATTAGAGTCTTAGAGTTAGGTTCAAAGCAATAAGTTATAGATACTTATTACATCCTTTGGGTATCCTAAGAGGTGATAGATCTTTAGAACTTTAACTCTATTACAAACCGTAGTTGAACCGTTACAATCAAAGATAACGCTCTTGGGGATTAGAGTCTTGGAGTTAGGTTCAAAGTTATAAGTTATAGATACTTATTACAACCTTTGGGTGTCCTAAGAGGTGATAGATGTTTAGAACTTTAACTCTATTTCAAACCGAAGTTGAACCGTTACAATCAAAGATAAAGCTCTTGGGGATTAGAGTCTTAGAGTATGGTTCAAAGCTATAAGTTATAGATACTTATTACAACCTTTGGGTGTCCTAACAGGTGATTGATCTTTAGAACTTTAACTCTATTTCAAACCGAAGTTAAACCGTTACAATCAAAGATAAAGCTCTTGGGGATTAGAGTCTTAGAGTAAGGTTCAAAGCTATAAGTTATAGATACTTATTACAACCTTTGGGTGTCCTAAGAGGTGATAGATCTTTAGAACTTTAACACATTTCAAACCTAAGAGTTGAACCGTTACAATCAAAGATAACTCTCTTGGGGATTAGAGTCTTAGTGTTAGGTTCAAAGCTATAAGTTATAGATACTTATTACAACCTTTGGGTGTCCTAAGAGGTGATAGATGTTTAGAACTTGAACTCTATTTCAAACCGAAGTTGAACCGTAACAATCAAAGATAAAGCTCTTGGGGATTAGAGTCTTATAGTAAGATTCAAAGCTATAAGTTATAGATACTTATTACAACCTTTGGGTGTCCTAATAGGTGATTGATCTTTAGAACTTTAACTCTATTTCAAACCGAAGTTGAACCGTTACAATTAAAGATAAAGCTCTTGGGGATTAGAGTGTTAGAGTAAGGTTCAAAGCTATAAGTTATAGATACTTATTACAACCTTTGGGTGTCCTAAGAGGTGATAGATGTTTAGAACTTTAACTCTATTTCAAACCGAAGTTGAACCGTTACAATCAAAGATAAAGCTCTTGGGGATTAGAGTCTTAGAGTAAGGTTCAAAGCTAGAAGTTATAGATACTTATTACAACCTTTGGGTGTCCAAACAGGTGATTGATCTTTAGAACTTTAACTCTATTTCAAACCGAAGTTAAACCGTTACAATCAAAGATAAAGCTCTTGGGGATTAGAGTCTTAGAGTAAGGTTCAAAGCTATAAGTTATAGATACTTTTACAACCTTTGGGTGTCCTAACAGGTGATTTATCTTTAGAACTTTAACTCTATTTCAAATCGAAGTTGAACCGTTACAATCAAAGACAAAGCTCTTGGGGATTAGAGTCTTAGAGTAAGGTTCAAAGCTATAAGTTATAGATACTTATTACAACCTTTGGGTGTCCTAAGAGGTGATGGATGTTTAGAACTTTAAATCTATTTCAAACCGAAGTTGAACCGTTACAATCAAAGATAAAGCTCTTGGGGATTAGAGTCTTAGAGTAAGGTTCAAAGCTATAAGTTATAGATACTTATTACAACCTTTGGGTGTCCTAAGAGATGATAGATGTTTAGAACTTTAACTCTATTTTAAACCGAAGTTGAACTGTTACAATCAAAGATAAAGCTCTTAGGGATTAGAGTCTTAGAGTAAGGTTCAAAGCTATAAGATATAGATACTTATTACAACCTTTGGGTGTCCTAACAAGTGATAGATCTTTAGAACTTTAACTCTATTTCAAACCGAAGTTGAACCGTTACAATCAAAGATAACGCTCTTGGGGATTAGAGTCTTAGAGTTAGGTTCAAAGCTATAAGTTATAGATACTTATTACAACCTTTGGGTGTCCTAACAGGTGATTGATCTTTAGAACTTTAACTCTATTTCAAACCGAAGTTGAACCGTTACAATCAAAGATAAAGCTCTTGGGATTAGAGTCTTAGAGTAAGGTTCAAAGTTATAAGTTATAGATACTTATTACGACCTTTGGGTGTCCTAAGAGGTGATAGATCTTTAGAACTTTAACTCTATTTCAAACCGAAGTTGGACCGTTACAATCAAAGATAACTCTCTTGGGGATTAGAGTCTTAGAGTTAGGTTCAAAGCTATAAGTTATAGATACTTATTACAACCTTTGGGTGTCCTAAGAGGTGATAGATGTTTAGAACTTTAACTCTATTTTAAACCGAAGTTGAACTGTTACAATCAAAGATAAAGCTCTTAGGGATTAGAGTCTTAGAGTAAGGTTCAAAGCTATAAGATATAGATACTTATTACAACCTTTGGGTGTCCTAACAGGTGATAGATCTTTAGTACTTTAACTCTATTTCAAACCGAAGTTGAACCGTTACAATCAAAGATAACGCTCTTGGGGATTAGAGTCTTAGAGTTAGGTTCAAAGCTATAAGTTATAGATACTTATTACAACCTTTGGGTGTCCTAATAGGTGATTGATCTTTAGAACTTTAACTCTATTTCAAACCGAAGTTGAACCGTTACAATCAAAGATAAAGCTCTTGGGATTAGAGTCTTAGAGTAAGGTTCAAAGTTATAAGTTATAGATACTTATTACAACCTTTGGGTGTCCTAAGAGGTGATAGATGTTTAGAACTTTAACTCTATTTCAAACCGAAGTTGAACCGTTACAATCAAAGATAAAGCTCTGAGGATTAGAGTCTTAGAGTAAGGTTCAAAGCTATAAGTTCTAGATACTTATTACAACCTTTGGGTGTCCTAATAGGTGATTGATCTTTAGAACTTTAACTCTATTTCAAACCGAAGTTGAACCGTTACAATCAAAGATAACGCTCTTGGGGATTAGAGTCTTAGAGTTAGGTTCAAAGCTATAAGTTATAGACACTTATTACAACCTTTGGGTGTCCTAAGAGGTGATAGATGTTTAGAACTTTAACTCTATTTCGAACCGAAGTTGAACCGTTACAATCAAAGATAAAGCTCTTGGGGATTAGAGTCTTAGAGTAAGGTTCAAAGCTATAAGTTATAGATACTTATTACAACCTTTGGGTGTCCTAATAGGTGATTGATCTTTAGAACTTTAACTCTATTTCAAACTGAAGTTGAACCGTTACAATCAAAGATAACGCTCTTGGGGATTAGAGTCTTAGAGTTAGGTTCAAAGCTATAAGTTATAGACACTTATTACAACCTTTGAGTGTCCTAAGAGGTGATAGATGTTTAGAACTTTAACTCTATTACAAACCGAAGTTAAACCGTTACAATCAAAGATAAAGCTCTTGGGCATTAGAGTCTTAGAGTAAGGTTCAAAGCTATAAGTTATAGATACTTATTACAACCTTTGGGTGTCCTAACAGGTGATTGATCTTTAGAACTTTAACTCTATTTCAAACCGAAGTTGAACCGTTTCAATCAAAGATAAAGCTCTTGGGGATTAGAGTCTTGGAGTAAGGTTCAAAGCTATAAGTTATAGATAGTTATTACAACCTTTGGGTGTCCTAAGAGGAGATAGATCTTTAGAACTTTAACTCTATTTCAAACCAAAGTTGAACCGTTACAATCAAAGATAAAGCTCTTGGGGATTAGAGTCTTAGAGTAAGGTTCAAAGTTATAAGTTATAGATACTTATTTCAACCTTTGGGTGTCCTAACAGGTGATAGATCTTTAGAACATTAACTCTATTTCAAACCGAAGTTGAACCGTTACAATCAAAATAACCCACTTGGGGATTAGAGTCTTAGAGTAAGGTTCAAAGCTATAAGTTATAGATACTTATTACAAGCTTTGGGTGCCCTAAGAGGTGATAGATCTTTAGAACTTTAGCTCTATTTCAAACCGTAGTTGAACCGTTACAATCAAAGATAACGCTCTTGGGGATTAGAGTGTTAGAGTTAGGTTCAAAGCTATAAGTTATAGATACTTATTACAACCTTTGGGTCTCCTAAGAGGAGATAGATCTTAAGAACTTTAACTCTATTTCAAACCGGAGTTGAACCGTTACAATCAAAGATAACGCTCTTGGGGATTAGAGTCTTAGAGTTAGGTTCAAAGTTATAAGTTATTGATACTTATTTCAACCTTTGGGTGACCTAAGAGGTGATAGATCTTTAGAACTTTAACTCTATTTCAAACCGAAGTTAAACCGTTACAATCAATGATAAAGCTCTTGGGGTTTATTGTCTTAGTGTAAGGTTCAAAGCTATAAGTTATAGATACTTATTACCACCTTTGGGTGTCCTAAGAGGTGATAGATCTTTAGAACTTTAACTCTATTACAAACCGTAGTTGAACCGTTACAATCAAAGATAACGCTCTTGGGGATTAGAGTCTTGGAGTTAGGTTCAAAGTTATAAGTTATAGATACTTATTACAACCTTTGGGTGTCCTAAGAGGTGATAGATGTTTAGAACTTTAACTCTATTTCAAACCGAAGTTGAACCGTTACAATCAAAGATAAAGCTCTTGGGGATTAGAGTCTTAGAGTATGGTTCAAAGCTATAAGTTATAGATACTTATTACAACCTTTGGGTGTCCTAACAGGTGATTGATCTTTAGAACTTTAACTCTATTTCAAACCGAAGTTAAACCGTTACAATCAAAGATAAAGCTCTTGGGGATTAGAGTCTTAGAGTAAGGTTCAAAGCTATAAGTTATAGATACTTATTACAACCTTTGGGTGTCCTAAGAGGTGATAGATCTTTAGAACTTTAACTCTATTTCAAACCGAAGTTAAACCGTTACAATCAATGATAAAGCTCTTGGGGTTTATTGTCTTAGTGTAAGGTTCAAAGCTATAAGTTATAGATACTTATTACCACCTTTGGGTGTCCTAAGAGGTGATAGATCTTTAGAACTTTAACTCTATTACAAACCGTAGTTGAACCGTTACAATCAAAGATAACGCTCTTGGGGATTAGAGTCTTGGAGTTAGGTTCAAAGTTATAAGTTATAGATACTTATTACAACCTTTGGGTGTCCTAACAGGTGATTGATCTTTAGAACTTTAACTCTATTTCAAACCGAAGTTAAACCGTTACAATCAAAGATAAAGCTCTTGGGGATTAGAGTCTTAGAGTAAGGTTCAAAGCTATAAGTTATAGATACTTATTACAACCTTTGGGTGTCCTAAGAGGTGATGGATGTTTAGAACTTTAACTCGATTTCAAACCGAAGTTGAACCGTTACAATCAAAGATAAAGCTATTGGGGATTAGAGTCTTAGAGTAAGGTTCAAAGCTATAAGTTATAGATACTTATTACAACCTTTGGGTGTCCTAAGAGGTGATAGATCTTTAGAACTTTAACTCATTTCAAACCGAAGTTGAACCGTTACAATCAAAGATAACGCTTTTGGGGATTAGAGTCTTAGAGTTACGTTCAAAGCTATAAGTTATAGATACTTATTACAACCTTTGGGTGTCCTAAGAGGAGATAGATCTTAAGAACTTTAACTCTATTTCAAACCGAAGTTGAACCGTTACAATCAAAGATAACGCTCTTGGGGATTAGAGTCTTAGAGTTAGGTTCAAAGCAATAAGTTATAGATACTTATTACATCCTTTGGGTATCCTAAGAGGTGATAGATCTTTAGAACTTTAACTCTATTACAAACCGTAGTTGAACCGTTACAATCAAAGATAACGCTCTTGGGGATTAGAGTCTTGGAGTTAGGTTCAAAGTTATAAGTTATAGATACTTATTACAACCTTTGGGTGTCCTAAGAGGTGATAGATGTTTAGAACTTTAACTCTATTTCAAACCGAAGTTGAACCGTTACAATCAAAGATAAAGCTCTTGGGGATTAGAGTCTTAGAGTATGGTTCAAAGCTATAAGTTATAGATACTTATTACAACCTTTGGGTGTCCTAACAGGTGATTGATCTTTAGAACTTTAACTCTATTTCAAACCGAAGTTAAACCGTTACAATCAAAGATAAAGCTCTTGGGGATTAGAGTCTTAGAGTAAGGTTCAAAGCTATAAGTTATAGATACTTATTACAACCTTTGGGTGTCCTAAGAGGTGATAGATCTTTAGAACTTTAACACATTTCAAACCTAAGAGTTGAACCGTTACAATCAAAGATAACTCTCTTGGGGATTAGAGTCTTAGTGTTAGGTTCAAAGCTATAAGTTATAGATACTTATTACAACCTTTGGGTGTCCTAAGAGGTGATAGATGTTTAGAACTTGAACTCTATTTCAAACCGAAGTTGAACCGTAACAATCAAAGATAAAGCTCTTGGGGATTAGAGTCTTATAGTAAGATTCAAAGCTATAAGTTATAGATACTTATTACAACCTTTGGGTGTCCTAATAGGTGATTGATCTTTAGAACTTTAACTCTATTTCAAACCGAAGTTGAACCGTTACAATTAAAGATAAAGCTCTTGGGGATTAGAGTGTTAGAGTAAGGTTCAAAGCTATAAGTTATAGATACTTATTACAACCTTTGGGTGTCCTAAGAGGTGATAGATGTTTAGAACTTTAACTCTATTTCAAACCGAAGTTGAACCGTTACAATCAAAGATAAAGCTCTTGGGGATTAGAGTCTTAGAGTAAGGTTCAAAGCTAGAAGTTATAGATACTTATTACAACCTTTGGGTGTCCAAACAGGTGATTGATCTTTAGAACTTTAACTCTATTTCAAACCGAAGTTAAACCGTTACAATCAAAGATAAAGCTCTTGGGGATTAGAGTCTTAGAGTAAGGTTCAAAGCTATAAGTTATAGATACTTTTACAACCTTTGGGTGTCCTAACAGGTGATTTATCTTTAGAACTTTAACTCTATTTCAAATCGAAGTTGAACCGTTACAATCAAAGACAAAGCTCTTGGGGATTAGAGTCTTAGAGTAAGGTTCAAAGCTATAAGTTATAGATACTTATTACAACCTTTGGGTGTCCTATGAGGTGATGGATGTTTAGAACTTTAAATCTATTTCAAACCGAAGTTGAACCGTTACAATCAAAGATAAAGCTCTTGGGGATTAGAGTCTTAGAGTAAGGTTCAAAGCTATAAGTTATAGATACTTATTACAACCTTTGGGTGTCCTAAGAGATGATAGATGTTTAGAACTTTAACTCTATTTTAAACCGAAGTTGAACTGTTACAATCAAAGATAAAGCTCTTAGGGATTAGAGTCTTAGAGTAAGGTTCAAAGCTATAAGATATAGATACTTATTACAACCTTTGGGTGTCCTAACAAGTGATAGATCTTTAGAACTTTAACTCTATTTCAAACCGAAGTTGAACCGTTACAATCAAAGATAACGCTCTTGGGGATTAGAGTCTTAGAGTTAGGTTCAAAGCTATAAGTTATAGATACTTATTACAACCTTTGGGTGTCCTAACAGGTGATTGATCTTTAGAACTTTAACTCTATTTCAAACCGAAGTTGAACCGTTACAATCAAAGATAAAGCTCTTGGGATTAGAGTCTTAGAGTAAGGTTCAAAGTTATAAGTTATAGATACTTATTACAACCTTTGGGTGTCCTAAGAGGTGATAGATGTTTAGAACTTTAACTCTATTTCAAACCGAAGTTGAACCGTTACAATCAAAGATAAAGCTCTGAGGATTAGAGTCTTAGAGTAAGGTTCAAAGCTATAAGTTCTAGATACTTATTACAACCTTTGGGTGTCCTAATAGGTGATTGATCTTTAGAACTTTAACTCTATTTCAAATCGAAGTTGAACCGTTACAATCAAAGATAACGCTCTTGGGGATTAGAGTCTTAGAGTTAGGTTCAAAGCTATAAGTTATAGACACTTATTACAACCTTTGGGTGTCCTAAGAGGTGATAGATGTTTAGAACTTTAACTCTATTTCGAACCGAAGTTGAACCGTTACAATCAAAGATAAAGCTCTTGGGGATTAGAGTCTTAGAGTAATGTTCAAAGCTATAAGTTATAGATACTTATTACAACCTTTGGGTGTCCTAACAGGTGATTGATCTTTAGAAGTTTAACTCTATTTCAAACCGAAGTTGAACCGTTACAATCAATGATAAAGCTCCTGAGGATTAGAGTCTTAGAGTAAGGTTCAAAGCTAGAAGTTATAGATACTTATTACAACCTTTGGGTGTCCAAACAGGTGATTGATCTTTAGAACTTTAACTCTATTTCAAACCGAAGTTGAACCGTTACAATCAAAGATAACGCTCTTGGGGATTAGAGTCTTAGAGTTAGGTTCAAAGCTATAAGTTATAGACACTTATTACAACCTTTGAGTGTCCTAAGAGGTGATAGATGTTTAGAACTTTAACTCTATTACAAACCGAAGTTGAACCGTTACAATCAAAGATAAAGCTCTTGAGCATTAGAGTCTTAGAGTAAGGTTCAAAGTTATAAGTTATAGATACTTATTACAACCTTTGGGTGTCCTAACAGGTGATTGATCTTTAGAAGTTTAACTCTATTTCAAACCGAAGTTGAACCGTTACAATCAATGATAAAGCTCCTGAGGATTAGAGTCTTAGAGTAAGGTTCAAAGCTAGAAGTTATAGATACTTATTACAACCTTTGGGTGTCCAAACAGGTGATTGATCTTTAGAACTTTAACTCTATTTCAAACCGAAGTTAAACCGTTACAATCAAAGATAAAGCTCTTGGGGATTAGAGTCTTAGAGTAAGGTTCAAAGCTATAAGTTATAGATACTTATTACAACCTTTGTGTGTCCTAAGAGGTGATGGATGTTTAGAACTTTAACTCTATTTCAAACCGAAGTTGAACCGTTACAATCAAAGATAAAGCTCTTGGGGATTAGTGTCTTAGAGTAAGGTTCAAAGCTATAAGTTATAGATACTTATTACAACCTTTGGATGTCCTAAGAGGTGATTGATCTTTAGAACTTTAACTCTATTTCAAACCGAAGTTGAACCGTTACAATCAAAGATAAAGCTCTTGGGCATTAGAGTCTTAGAGTAAGGTTCAAAGCTATAAGTTATAGATACTTATTACAACCATTGGGTGTCCTAAGAGGTGATAGATGTTTAGAACTTTAACTATATTTCAAACCGAAGTTGAACCGTTACAATCAAAGATAAAGCTCTTGGGGATTAGAGTCTTAGAGCAAGGTTCAAAGCTATAAGTTATAGATACCTATTACAATCTCTGGATGTGCTAAGAGGTTATTGATCTTTAGAACTTTAACTCTATTTCAAACCGAAGTTGAACCGTTACAATCAAAGATAAAGCTCTTGGGGATTAGAGTCTTAGAGTAAGGTTCAAAGCTATAAGTTATAGATACTTATTATGACCTTTGGGTGTCCTAAGAGGTGATAGATCTTTAGAACTTTAACTCTATTTCAAACCGAAGTTGGACCGTTACAATCAAAGATAACTCTCTTGGGGATTAGAGTCTTAGAGTTAGGTTCAAAGCTATAAGTTATAGATACTTATTACAACCTTTGGGTGTCCTAAGAGGTGATAGATGTTTAGAACTTTAACTCTATTTTAAACCGAAGTTGAACTGTTACAATCAAAGATAAAGCTCTTAGGGATTAGAGTCTTAGAGTAAGGTTCAAAGCTATAAGATATAGATACTTATTACAACCTTTGGGTGTCCTAACAGGTGATAGATCTTTAGAACTTTAACTCTATTTCAAACCGAAGTTGAACCGTTACAATCAAAGATAACGCTCTTGGGGATTAGAGTCTTAGAGTTAGGTTCAAAGCTATAAGTTATAGATACTTATTACAACCTTTGGGTGTCCTAACAGGTGATTGATCTTTAGAACTTTAACTCTATTTCAAACCGAAGTTGAACCGTTACAATCAAAGATAAAGCTCTTGGGATTAGAGTCTTAGAGTAAGGTTCAAAGTTATAAGTTATAGATACTTATTACAACCTTTGGGTGTCCTAAGAGGTGATAGATGTTTAGAACTTTAACTCTATTTCAAACCGAAGTTGAACCGTTACAATCAAAGATAAAGCTCTGAGGATTAGAGTCTTAGAGTAAGGTTCAAAGCTATAAGTTCTAGATACTTATTACAACCTTTGGGTGTCCTAATAGGTGATTGATCTTTAGAACTTTAACTCTATTTCAAACCGAAGTTGAACCGTTACAATCAAAGATAACGCTCTTGGGGATTAGAGTCTTAGAGTTAGGTTCAAAGCTATAAGTTATAGACACTTATTACAACCTTTGGGTGTCCTAAGAGGTGATAGATGTTTAGAACTTTAACTCTATTTCGAACCGAAGTTGAACCGTTACAATCAAAGATAAAGCTCTTGGGGATTAGAGTCTTAGAGTAAGGTTCAAAGCTATAAGTTATAGATACTTATTACAACCTTTGGGTGTCCTAATAGGTGATTGATCTTTAGAACTTTAACTCTATTTCAAACCGAAGTTGAACCGTTACAATCAAAGA
The DNA here is from genome assembly GCA_030549335.1 of Pontederia crassipes. NCBI lineage: Eukaryota > Viridiplantae > Streptophyta > Magnoliopsida > Commelinales > Pontederiaceae > Pontederia > Pontederia crassipes. Next base: position 12,804,628 of record CM060187.1, read on the forward strand.
TAACGCTCTTGGGGATTAGAGTCTTAGAGTTAGGTTCAAAGCTATAAGTTATAGACACTTATTACAACCTTTGGGTGTCCTAAGAGGTGATAGATGTTTAGAACTTTAACTCTATTTCGAACCGAAGTTGAACCGTTACAATCAAAGATAAAGCTCTTGGGGATTAGAGTCTTAGAGTAAGGTTCAAAGCTATAAGTTATAGATACTTATTACAACCTTTGGGTGTCCTAATAGGTGATTGATCTTTAGAACTTTAACTCTATTTCAAACCGAAGTTGAACCGTTACAATCAAAGATAACGCTCTTGGGGATTAGAGTCTTAGAGTTAGGTTCAAAGCTATAAGTTATAGACACTTATTACAACCTTTGAGTGTCCTAAGAGGTGATAGATGTTTAGAACTTTAACTCTATTACAAACCGAAGTTGAACCGTTACAATCAAAGATAAAGCTCTTGGGCATTAGAGTCTTAGAGTAAGGTTCAAAGCTATAAGTTATAGATACTTATTACAACCTTTGGGTGTCCTAACAGGTGATTGATCTTTAGAACTTTAACTCTATTTCAAACCGAAGTTGAACCGTTTCAATCAAAGATAAAGCTCTTGGGGATTAGAGTCTTGGAGTAAGGTTCAAAGCTATAAGTTATAGATAGTTATTACAACCTTTGGGTGTCCTAAGAGGAGATAGATCTTTAGAACTTTAACTCTATTTCAAACCAAAGTTGAACCGTTACAATCAAAGATAAAGCTCTTGGGGATTAGAGTCTTAGAGTAAGGTGCAAAGTTATAAGTTATAGATACTTATTTCAACCTTTGGGTGTCCTAACAGGTGATAGATCTTTAGAACATTAACTCTATTTCAAACCGAAGTTGAACCGTTACAATCAAAATAACCCACTTGGGGATTAGAGTCTTAGAGTAAGGTTCAAAGCTATAAGTTATAGATACTTATTACAAGCTTTGGGTGCCCTAAGAGGTGATAGATCTTTAGAACTTTAGCTCTATTTCAAACCGTAGTTGAACCGTTACAATCAAAGATAACGCTCTTGGGGATTAGAGTGTTAGAGTTAGGCTCAAAGCTATAAGTTATAGATACTTATTACAACCTTTGGGTCTCCTAAGAGGAGATAGATCTTAAGAACTTTAACTCTATTTCAAACCGGAGTTGAACCGTTACAATCAAAGATAACGCTCTTGGGGATTAGAGTCTTAGAGTTAGGTTCAAAGTTATAAGTTATTGATACTTATTTCAACCTTTGGGTGACCTAAGAGGTGATAGATCTTTAGAACTTTAACTCTATTTCAAACCGAAGTTGAACCGTTACAATCAATGATAAAGCTCTTGGGGTTTATTGTCTTAGAGTAAGGTTCAAAGCTATAAGTTATAGATACTTATTACCACCTTTGGGTGTCCTAAGAGGTGATAGATCTTTAGAACTTTAACTCTATTACAAACCGTAGTTGAACCGTTACAATCAAAGATAACGCTCTTGGGGATTAGAGTCTTGGAGTTAGGTTCAAAGTTATAAGTTATAGATACTTATTACAACCTTTGGGTGTCCTAAGAGGTGATAGATGTTTAGAACTTTAACTCTATTTCAAACCGAAGTTGAACCGTTACAATCAAAGATAAAGCTCTTGGGGATTAGAGTCTTAGAGTAAGGTTCAAAGCTATAAGTTATAGATACTTATTACAACCTTTGGGTGTCCTAAGAGGTGATTGATCTTTAGAACTTTAACTCTATTTTAAACCGAAGTTGAACTGTTACAATCAAAGATAAAGCTCTTAGGGATTAGAGTCTTAGAGTAAGGTTCAAAGCTATAAGATATAGATACTTATTACAACCTTTGGGTGTCCTAACAGGTGATAGATCTTTAGAACTTTAACTCTATTTCAAACCGAAGTTGAACCGTTACAATCAAAGATAACGCTCTTGGGGATTAGAGTCTTAGAGTTAGGTTCAAAGCTATAAGTTATAGATACTTATTACAACCTTTGGGTGTCCTAACAGGTGATTGATCTTTAGAACTTTAACTCTATTTCAAACCGAAGTTGAACCGTTACAATCAAAGATAAAGCTCTTGGGATTAGAGTCTTAGAGTAAGGTTCAAAGTTATAAGTTATAGATACTTATTACAACCTTTGGGTGTCCTAAGAGGTGATAGATGTTTAGAACTTTAACTCTATTTCAAACCGAAGTTGAACCGTTACAATCAAAGATAAAGCTCTGAGGATTAGAGTCTTAGAGAAAGGTTCAAAGCTATAAGTTCTAGATACTTATTACAACCTTTGGGTGTCCTAATAGGTGATTGATCTTTAGAACTTTAACTCTATTTCAAATCGAAGTTGAACCGTTACAATCAAAGATAACGCTCTTGGGGATTAGAGTCTTAGAGTTAGGTTCAAAGCTATAAGTTATAGACACTTATTACAACCTTTGGGTGTCCTAAGAGGTGATAGATGTTTAGAACTTTAACTCTATTTCGAACCGAAGTTGAACCGTTACAATCAAAGATAAAGCTCTTGGGGATTAGAGTCTTAGAGTAATGTTCAAAGCTATAAGTTATAGATACTTATTACAACCTTTGGGTGTCCTAATAGGTGATTGATCTTTAGAACTTTAACTCTATTTCAAACCGAAGTTGAACCGTTACAATCAAAGATAACGCTCTTGGGGATTAGAGTCTTAGAGTTAGGTTCAAAGCTATAAGTTATAGACACTTATTACAACCTTTGAGTGTCCTAAGAGGTGATAGATGTTTAGAACTTTAACTCTATTACAAACCGAAGTTGAACCGTTATAATCAAAGATAAAGCTCTTGAGCATTAGAGTCTTAGAGTAAGGTTCAAAGTTATAAGTTATAGATACTTATTACAACCTTTGGGTGTCCTAACAGGTGATTGATCTTTAGAACTTTAACTCTATTTCAAACCGAAGTTGAACCGTTACAATCAATGATAAAGCTCCTGAGGATTAGAGTCTTAGAGTAAGGTTCAAAGCTAGAAGTTATAGATACTTATTACAACCTTTGGGTGTCCAAACAGGTGATTGATCTTTAGAACTTTAACTCTATTTCAAACCGAAGTTAAACCGTTACAATCAAAGATAAAGCTCTTGGGGATTAGAGTCTTAGAGTAAGGTTCAAAGCTATAAGTTATAGATACTTATTACAACCTTTGTGTGTCCTAAGAGGTGATGGATGTTTAGAACTTTAACTCTATTTCAAACCGAAGTTGAACCGTTACAATCAAAGATAAAGCTCTTGGGGATTAGTGTCTTAGAGTAAGGTTCAAAGCTATAAGTTATAGATACTTATTACAACATTTGGGTGTCCTAAGAGGTGATAGATCTTTAGAACTTTAACTCTATTTCAAACCGAAGTTGAACCGTTTCAATCAAAGATAAAGCTCTTGGGGATTAGAGTCTTGGAGTAAGGTTCAAAGCTATAAGTTATAGATAGTTATTACAACCTTTGGGTGTCCTAAGAGGAGATAGATCTTTAGAACTTTAACTCTATTTCAAACCAAAGTTGAACCGTTACAATCAAAGATAAAGCTCTTGGGGATTAGAGTCTTAGAGTAAGGTTCAAAGTTATAAGTTATAGATACTTATTTCAACCTTTGGGTGTCCTAACAGGTGATAGATCTTTAGAACATTAACTCTATTTCAAACCGAAGTTGAACCGTTACAATCAAAATAACCCACTTGGGGATTAGAGTCTTAGAGTAAGGTTCAAAGCTATAAGTTATAGATACTTATTACAAGCTTTGGGTGCCCTAAGAGGTGATAGATCTTTAGAACTTTAGCTCTATTTCAAACCGTAGTTGAACCGTTACAATCAAAGATAACGCTCTTGGGGATTAGAGTGTTAGAGTTAGGTTCAAAGCTATAAGTTATAGATACTTATTACAACCTTTGGGTCTCCTAAGAGGAGATAGATCTTAAGAACTTTAACTCTATTTCAAACCGGAGTTGAACCGTTACAATCAAAGATAACGCTCTTGGGGATTAGAGTCTTAGAGTTAGGTTCAAAGTTATAAGTTATTGATACTTATTTCAACCTTTGGGTGACCTAAGAGGTGATAGATCTTTAGAACTTTAACTCTATTTCAAACCGAAGTTGAACCGTTACAATCAATGATAAAGCTCTTGGGGTTTATTGTCTTAGAGTAAGGTTCAAAGCTATAAGTTATAGATACTTATTACCACCTTTGGGTGTCCTAAGAGGTGATAGATCTTTAGAACTTTAACTCTATTACAAACCGTAGTTGAACCGTTACAATCAAAGATAACGCTCTTGGGGATTAGAGTCTTGGAGTTAGGTTCAAAGTTATAAGTTATAGATACTTATTACAACCTTTGGGTGTCCTAAGAGGTGATAGATGTTTAGAACTTTAACTCTATTTCAAACCGAAGTTGAACCGTTACAATCAAAGATAAAGCTCTTGGGGATTAGAGTCTTAGAGTATGGTTCAAAGCTATAAGTTATAGATACTTATTACAACCTTTGGGTGTCCTAACAGGTGATTGATCTTTAGAACTTTAACTCTATTTCAAACCGAAGTTAAACCGTTACAATCAAAGATAAAGCTCTTGGGGATTAGAGTCTTAGAGTAAGGTTCAAAGCTATAAGTTATAGATACTTATTACAACCTTTGGGTGTCCTAAGAGGTGATAGATCTTTAGAACTTTAACTCATTTCAAACCGAAGTTGAACCGTTACAATCAAAGATAACGCTTTTGGGGATTAGAGTCTTAGAGTTACGTTCAAAGCTATAAGTTATAGATACTTATTACAACCTTTGGGTGTCCTAAGAGGAGATAGATCTTAAGAACTTTAACTCTATTTCAAACCGAAGTTGGACCGTTACAATCAAAGATAACGCTCTTGCGGATTAGAGTCTTAGAGTTAGGTTCAAAGCTATAAGTTATAGATACTTATTACAACGTTTGGGTGTCCTAAGAGGTGATAGATGTTTAGAAATTTAACTCTATTTCAAACCAAAGTTGAATCGTTACAATCAAAGATAAAGCTCTTGGGGATTAGAGTCAGAGTAAGGTTCAAAGCTATAAGTTATAGATACTTATTACATAAAAGGCTTCTGCCCTTGAGGACCTAAATTTGGTCGTAGTTGGTTGATACCCTGTGAGAACAATGTGCTTTATGTAAGACAATGAAAGTATATCACAGGAAAGTGGCACTAGTAAGGTTCAAAGCTATAAGTTATAGATACTTATTACAAGATTTGGGTGCCCTAAGAGGTGATAGATCTTTAGAACTTTAACTCTATTTCAAACCGTACTTGAACCGTTACAATCAAAGATAATGTTCTTGGGGATTAGAGTGTTAGAGTTAGGTTCAAAGCTATAAGTTATAGATACTTATTACAACCTTTGGGTGTCCTAAGAGGTGATAGATGTTTAGAACTTTAACTATATTTCAAACCGAAGTTGAACCGTCTATAACTTATAGCTTTGAACCTTACTCTAAGACTCTAATCCCCAAGAGCTTTATCTTTGATTGTAACGGTTCAACTTCGGTTTGAAATAGATTTAAAGTTCTAAACATCCATCACCTCTTAGGACACCCAAAGGTTGCAATAAGTATCTATAACTTATAGCTTTGAACCTTACTCTAAGACTCTAATCCCCAAGAGCTTTATCTTTGATTGTAACGGTTCAACTTCGATTTGAAATAGAGTTAAAGTTCTAAAGATCAATCACCTGTTAGGACACCCAAAGGTTGTAATAAGTATCTATAACTTATAGCTTTGAACCTTACTCTAAGACTCTAATCCCCAAGAGCTTTATCTTTGATTGTAACGGTTCAACTTCGGTTTCAAATAGAGTTAAAGTTCTAAAGATCTATCACCTCTTAGGACACCCAAAGGTTGTAATAAGTATCTATCACTTATAGCTTTGAACCTAACTCTAAGACTCTAATCCCCAAGAGCGTTATCTTTGATTGTAACGGTTCAACTTCGGTTTGAAATAGAGTTAAAGTTCTAAAGATCAATCACCTCTTAGGACATCCAAAGGTTGTAATAAGTATCTATAACTTATAGCTTTGAACCTTACTCTAAGACTCTAATCCCCAATAGCTTTATCTTTGATTGTAACGGTTCAACTTCGGTTTGAAATCGAGTTAAAGTTCTAAACATCCATCACCTCTTAGGACACCCAAAGGTTGTAATAAGTATCTATAACTTATAGCTTTGAACCTTACTCTAAGACTCTAATCCCCAAGAGCTTTATCTTTGATTGTAACGGTTTAACTTCGGTTTGAAATAGAGTTAAAGTTCTAAAGATCAATCACCTGTTAGGACACCCAAAGGTTGTAATAAGTATCTATAACTTATAACTTTGAACCTTACTCTAAGACTCTAATCCCCAAGAGCTTTATCTTTGATTGTAACGGTTCAACTTCGGTTTGAAATAGAGTTAAAGTTCTAAACATCTATCACCTCTTAGGACATCCAAAGGTTGTAATAAGTATCTATAACTTATAGCTTTGAACCTAACTCTAAGACTCTAATCCCCAAGAGCTTTGTCTTTGATTGTAACGGTTCAACTTCGGTTTGAAATAGAGTTAAAGTTCTAAACATCCATCATCTCTTAGGACACCCAAAGGTTGTAATAAGTATCTATAACTTATAGCTTTGAACCTTACTCTAAGACTCTAATCCTCAAGGGCTTTATCTTTGATTGTAACGGTTCAACTTCGGTTTGAAATAGAGTTAAAGTTCTAAAGATCAATCACCTGTTAGGACACCCAAATGTTGTAATAAGTATCTATAACTTATAGCATTGAACCTAACTCTAAGACTCTAATCCCCAAGAGCTTTATCTTTGATTGTAACGGTTCAACTTCGGTTTGAAATAGAGTTAAAGTTCTAAACATCTATCACCTCTTAGGACACCCAAAGGTTGTAATAAGTATCTATCACTTATAGCTTTGAACCTAACTCTAAGACTCTAATCCACAAGAGCGTTATCTTTGATTGTAACGGTTCAACTTCGGTTTGAAATAGAGTTAAAGTTCTAAAGATCAATCACCTCTTAGGACATCCAAAGGTTGTAATAAGTATCTATAACTTATAGCTTTGAACTTTACTCTAAGACTCTAATCCCCAAGAGCTTTATCTTTGATTGTAACGGTTCAACTTCGGTTTGAAATAGAGTTAAAGTTCTAAACATCTATCACCTCTTAGGACACCCAAAGGTTGTAATAAGTATCTATAACTTATAGCTTTGAACCTTACTCTAAGACTCTAATCCCCAAGAGCTTTATCTTTGATTGTAACGGTTCAACTTTGGTTTGAAATCGAGTTAAAGTTCTAAACATCCATCACCTCTTAGGACACCCAAAGGTTGTAATAAGTATCTATAACTTATAGCTTTGAACCTTACTCTAACACACTAATCCCCAAGAGCTTTATCTTTGATTGTAACGGTTCAAATTCGGTTTGAAATAGAGTTAAAGTTCTAAAGATCAATCACCTGTTAGGACACCCAAAGGTTGTAATAAGTATCTATAACTTATAGCTTTGAACTTTACTCTAAGACTCTAATCCCCAAGAGCTTTATCTTTGATTGTAACGGTTCAACTTCGGTTTGAAATAGAGTTAAAGTTCTAAACATCTATCACCTCTTAGGACACCCAAAGGTTGTAATAAGTATCTATAACTTATAGCTTTGAACCTAACTCTAAGACTCTAATCCCCAAGAGCGTTATCTTTGATTGTAACGGTTCAACTTCGGTTTGAAATAGAGTTAAAGTTCTAAAGATCAATCACCTCTTAGGACATCCAAAGGTTGTAATAAGTATCTATAACTTATAGCTTTGAACCTTACTCTAAGACTCTAATCCCCAAGAGCTTTATCTTTGATTGTAACGGTTCAACTTCGGTTTGAAATCGAGTTAAAGTTCTAAACATCCATCACCTCTTAGGACACCCAAAGGTTGTAATAAGTATCTATAACTTATAGCTTTGAACCTAACTCTAAGACTCTAATCCCCAAGAGCGTTATCTTTGATTGTAACGGTTCAACTTCGGTTTGAAATAGAGTTAAAGTTCTAAAGATCTATCACCTCTTAGGACACCCAAAGGTTGTAATAAGTATCTATAACTTATAGCTTTGAACCTTACTCTAAGACTCTAATCCCCAAGAGCTTTATCTTTGATTGTAACGGTTCAACTTCGGTTTGAAATAGATTTAAAGTTCTAAACATCCATCACCTCTTAGGACACCCAAAGGTTGCAATAAGTATCTATAACTTATAGCTTTGAACCTTACTCCAAGACTCTAATCCCCAAGGGCTTTATCTTTGATCGTAACGGTTCAACTTCTATTTGAAATAGAGTTAAAGTTCTAAAGATCAATTACTTGTTAGGACACCCAAAGGTTGTAATAAGTATCTATAACTTATAGCTTTGAACCTTACTCTAAGACTCTAATCCCCAAGAGCTTTATCTTTGATTGTAACGGTCAACTTCGGTTTGAAATAGAGTTAAAGTTCTAAACATCTATCACCTCTTAGGACATCCAAAGGTTGTAATAAGTATCTATAACTTATACCTTTGAACCTAACTCTAAGACTCTAATCCCCAAGAGCTTTGTCTTTGATTGTAACGGTTCAACTTCGGTTTGAAATAGAGTTAAAGTTCTAAATATCTATCACCTCTTAGGACACCCAAAGGTTGTAATAAGTATCTATAACTTATAGCTTTGAACCTTACTCTAAGACTCTAATCCCCAAGAGCTTTATCTTTGATTGTAACGGTTCAACTTCGGTTTGAAATAGATTTAAAGTTCTAAACATCCATCACCTCTTAGGACACCCAAAGGTTGCAATAAGTATCTATAACTTATAGCTTTGAACCTTACTCTAAGACTCTAATCCCCAAGAGCTTTATCTTTGATTGTAACGGTTCAACTTCGATTTGAAATAGAGTTAAAGTTCTAAAGATCAATCACCTGTTAGGACACCCAAAGGTTGTAATAAGTATCTATAACTTATAGCATTGAACCTAACTCTAAGACTCTAATCCCCAAGAGCGTTATCTTTGATTGTAACGGTTCAACTTCGGTTTGAAATAGAGTTAAAGTTCTAAAGATCTATCACCTCTTAGGACACCCAAAGGTTGTAATAAGTATCTATAACTTATAGCTTTGAACCTTACTCTAAGACTCTAATCCCCAAGAGCTTTATCTTTGATTGTAACGGTTCAACTTCGGTTTGAAATAGATTTAAAGTTCTAAACATCCATCACCTCTTAGGACACCCAAAGGTTGTAATAAGTATCTATAACTTATAGCTTTGAACCTTACTCTAAGACTCTAATCCCCAAGAGCTTTATCTTTGATTGTAACGGTTCAACTTCGGTTTCAAATAGAGTTAAAGTTCTAAAGATCTATCACCTCTTAGGACACCCAAAGGTTGTAATAAGTATCTATAACTTATAGCTTTGAACCTTACTCTAAGACTCTAATCCCCAAGAGCTTTATCTTTGATTGTAACGGTTCAACTTCGATTTGAAATAGAGTTAAAGTTCTAAAGATCAATCACCTGTTAGGACACCCAAAGGTTGTAATAAGTATCTATAACTTATAGCTTTGAACCTTACTCTAAGACTCTAATCCCCAAGAGCTTTATCTTTGATTGTAACGGTTCAACTTCGGTTTCAAATAGAGTTAAAGTTCTAAAGATCTATCACCTCTTAGGACACCCAAAGGTTGTAATAAGTATCTATAACTTATAGCTTTGAACCTAACTCTAAGACTCTAATCCCCAAGAGCGTTATCTTTGATTGTAACGGTTCAACTTCGGTTTGAAATAGAGTTAAAGTTCTAAAGATCAATCACCTCTTAGGACATCCAAAGGTTGTAATAAGTATCTATAACTTATAGCTTTGAACCTTACTCTAAGACTCTAATCCCCAATAGCTTTATCTTTGATTGTAACGGTTCAACTTCGATTTGAAATAGAGTTAAAGTTCTAAAGATCAATCACCTGTTAGGACACCCAAAGGTTGTAATAAGTATCTATAACTTATAGCTTTGAACCTTGCTCTAACACTCTAATCCCCAAGAGCTTTATCTTTGATTGTAACGGTTCAACTTCGGTTTGAAATAGAGTTAAAGTTCTAAAGATCAATCACCTATTAGGACACCCAAAGGTTGTAATAAGTATCTATAACTTATAGCTTTGAACCTTACTCTAAGGCTCTAATCCTCGAAAGCTTTATCTTTGATTGTAACGGTTCAACTTCGGTTTGAAATAGATTTAAAGTTCTAAACATCCATCACCTCTTAGGACACCCAAAGGTTGTAAAAAGTATCTATAACTTATAACTTTGAACTTAACTCTAAGACTCTAATCCCCAAGAGCGTTATCTTTGATTGTAACGGTCCAACTTCGGTTTGAAATAGAGTTAAAGTTCTAAAGATCAATCACCTGTTAGGACACCCAAAGGTTGTAAGAAGTATCTATAACTTATAGCTTTGAACCTTACTCTAAGACTCTAATCCCCAAGAGCTTTATCTTTGATTGTAACGGTTCAACTTCGGTTTGAAATCGAGTTGAAGTTCTAAACATCCATCACCTCTTAGGACACCCAAAGGTTGTAATAAGTATCTATAACTTATAGCTTTGAACCTTACTCTAACACACTAATCCCCAAGAGCTTTATCTTTGATTGTAACGGTTCAAATTCGGTTTGAAATAGAGTTAAAGTTCTAAAGATCAATCACCTGTTAGGACACCCAAAGGTTGTAATAAGTATCTATAACTTATAGCTTTGAACTTTACTCTAAGACTCTAATCCCCAAGAGCTTTATCTTTTATTGTAACGGTTCAACTTCGGTTTGAAATCGAGTTAAAGTTCTAAACATCCATCACCTCTTAGGACACCCAAAGGTTGTAATAAGTATCTATAACTTATAGCTTTGAACCTAACTCTAAGACTCTAATCCCCAAGAGCGTTATCTTTGATTGTAACGGTTCAACTTCGGTTTGAAATAGAGTTAAAGTTCTAAAGATCAATCACCTCTTAGGACATCCAAAGGTTGTAATAAGTATCTATAACTTATAGCTTTGAACCTTACTCTAAGACTCTAATCCCCAAGAGCTTTATCTTTGATTGTAACGGTTCAACTTCGGTTTGAAATCGAGTTAAAGTTCTAAACATCCATCACCTCTTAGGACACCCAAAGGTTGTAATAAGTATCTATAACTCATAGCTTTGAACCTTACTCTAACACTCTAATCCCCAAGAGCTTTATCTTTGATTGTAACGGTTCAACTTCGGTTTGAAATAGAGTTAAAGTTCTAAAGATCAATCACCTGTTAGGGCACCCAAAGCTTGTAATAAGTATCTATAACTTATAGCTTTGAACCTTACTCTAAGACTCTAATCCCCAAGAGCGTTATCTTTGATTGTAACGGTTCAACTTCGGTTTGAAATAGAGTTAAAGTTCTAAAGATCTATCACCTCTTAGGACACCCAAAGGTTGTAATAAGTATCTATAACTTATAGCTTTGAACCTTACTCTAAGACTCTAATCCCCAAGAGCTTTATCTTTGATTGTAACGGTTCAACTTCGGTTTGAAATAGATTTAAAGTTCTAAACATCCATCACCTCTTAGTACACCCAAAGGTTGCAATAAGTATCTATAACTTATAGCTTTGAACCTTACTCTAAGACTCTAATCCCCAAGAGTTTTATCTTTGATTGTAACGGTTCAACTTCGATTTGAAATAGAGTTAAAGTTCTAAAGATCAATCACCTGTTAGGACACCCAAAGGTTGTAATAAGTATCTATAACTTATAGCTTTGAACCTTACTCTAAGACTCTAATCCCCAAGAGCTTTATCTTTGATTGTAACGGTTCAACTTCGGTTTGAAATAAAGTTAAAGTTCTAAAGATCAATCACCTGTTAGGACACCCAAAGGTTGTAATAAGTATCTATAACTTATAGCTTTGAAGCTTACTCTAAGACTCTAATCCCCAAGAGCTTTATCTTTGATTGTTACGGTTCAACTTCGGTTTGAAATCGAGTTAAAGTTCTAAACATCCATCACCTCTTAGGACACCCAAAGGTTGTAATAAGTATCCATTACTTATAGCTTTGAACCTTACTCTAACACTCTAATCCCCAAGAGCTTTATCTTTGATTGTAACGGTTCAACTTCGGTTTGAAATAGAGTTAAAGTTCTAAAGATCTATCACCTCTTAGGACACCCAAAGGTTGTAATAAGTATCTATACCTTATAGCTTTGAACCTAACTCTAAGACTCTAATCCCCAAGAGCGTTATCTTTGATTGTAACGGTTCAACTTCGGTTTGAAATAGAGTTAAAGTTCTAAACATCCATCACCTCTTAGGACACCCAAAGGTTGTAATAAGTATCTATAACTTATAGCTTTGAACCTTACTCTAAGACTCTAATCCCCAAGAGCTTTATCTTTGATTGTAACGGTTCAACTTCGGTTTGAAATAGAGTTAAAGTTCTAAAGATCAATCACCTGTTAGGACACCCAAAGGTTGTAATAAGTATCTATAACTTATTACAACCTAACTCTAAGACTCTAATCCCCAAGAGCGTTATCTTTGATTGTAACGGTTCAACTTCGGTTTGAAATAGAGTTAAAGTTCTAAACATCTATCACCTCTTAGGACACCCAAAGGTTGTAATAAGTATCTATAAGTTATAGCTTTGAACCTAACTCTAAGACTCTAAACCCCAAAAGCGTTATCTTTGATTGTAACGGTCCAACTTCGGTTTGAAATAGAGTTAAAGTTCTAAAGATCTATCACCTCATAGGACACCCAAAGGTTGCAATAAGTATCTATAACTTATAGCTTTGAACCTTACTCTAAGACTCTAATCCCCAAGAGCTTTATCTTTGATTGTAATGGTTCAACTTCGGTTTGAAATAGAGTTAAAGTTCTAAAGATCAATCACCTGTTAGGACACCCAAAGGTTGTAATAAGTATCTATAACTTAAGCTTTGAACCTTACTCTAAGACTCTAATCCCCAAGAGCTTTATCTTTGATTGTAACGGTTCAACTTCGGTTTGAAATAGAGTTAAATTTCTAAACATCTATCACCTCTTAGGACACCAAAAGGTTGTAATAAGTATCTATCACTTATAGATTTGAACCTAACTCTAAGACTCTAATCCCCAAAAGCGTTATCTTTGATTGTAACGGTTCAACTTCGGTTTGAAATAGAGTTAAAGTTCTAAAGATCAATCACCTCTTAGGACATCCAAAGGTTGTAATAAGTATCTATAACTTATAGCTTTGAACCTTACTCTAAGACTCTAATCCCCAATAGCTTTATCTTTGATTGTAACGGTTCAACTTCAGTTTGAAATCGAGTTAAAGTTCTAAACATCCATCACCTCTTAGGACACCCAAAGGTTGTAATAAGTATCTATAACTTATAGCTTTGAACCTTACTCTAAGACTCTAATCCCCAAAAGCTTTATCTTTGATTGTAACGGTTCAACTTCGGTTTGAAATAGAGTTAAAGTTCTAAAGATCAATCATCTGTTAGGACACCCAAAGGTTGTAATAATTATCTATAACTTATAGCTTTGAACCTTACTCTAAGACTCTAATCCCCAAGAGGTTTATCTTTGATTGTAACGGTTGAACTTCGGTTTGAAATAGAGTTAAAGTTCTAAAGATATAACACCACTTAGGACTCCCAAAGGTTGTAATAAGTATCTATAACTTATAGCTTTGAACCTAACTCTAAGACTCTAATCCCCAAGATCGTTATCTTTGATTGTAACGGTTCAACTTCGGTTTGAAATAGAGTTAAAGTTCTAAACATCTATCACCTCTTAGGACACCCAAAGGTTGTAATAAGTATCTATAACTTATAGCTTTGAACCTAACTCTAAGACTCTAATCCCCAAGAGCGTTTTCTTTGATTGTAATGGTTCAACTTCGGTTTGAAATAGAGTTAAAGTTCTAAAGATCTATCACCTCTTAGAATACCCAAAGGTTGTAATAAGTATCTATAACCTATAGCTTTGAACCTTACTCTAAGACTCTAATCCCCAAGAGCTTTATCTTTCATTGTAACGGTTCAACTTCGGTTTGAAATAGAGTTAATGTTCTAAACATCCATCATCTCTTAGGAGACCCAAAGGTTGTAATAAGTATCTATAACTTATAGCTTTGAACCTTACTCTAAGTCTCTAATCCTCAAGAGCTTTATCTTTGATTGTAACGGTTCAACTTCGGTTTAAAATAGAGTTAAAGTTCTAAAGATCAATCACCTGTTACGACACCCAAAGGTTGTAATAAGTATCTATAACTTATGGGATTGAACCTAACTCTAAGACTCTAATCCCCAAGAGCTTTATCTTTGATTGCAACGGTTCAAGTTCGGTTTGAAATAGAGTTAAAGTTTTAAAGATCTATCACCTCTTACGACACCCAAAGGTTGTAATAAGAATCTATAACTTATAGCTTTGAACCTTACTCGAAGACCCTAATCCCCAAGAGCTATATCTTTGATTGTAACGGTTCAACTTCGGTTTGAAATAGAGTTAAAGTTCTAAAGATCAATCACCTGTTAGGACACCCAAAGTTTGTAATAAGTATCTATAACTTATAGCTTTGAACCTTACTCTTAGACTCTAATGCCCAAGAGCTTTATCTTTGATTGTAACGGTTCAACTTCGGTTTGAAATAGAGTTAAAGTTCTAAACATCTATCACCTCTTAGGACACCCAAAGTTTGTAATAAGTATCTATAACTTATAGCTTTGAACCTTACTCTAAGACTCTAATCCCCAAGAGCTTTATCTTTGATTGTAACGGTTCAACTTCGGTTTGAAATAGAGTTAAAGTTCTAAAGATCTATCACCTCTTACGACACCCAAAGGTTGTAATAAGAATCTATAACTTATAGCTTTGAACCTTACTCTAAGACTCTAATCCCCAAGAGCTTTATCTTTGATTGTAACGGTTCAACTTCGGTTTGAAATAGAGTTAAAGTTCTAAAGATCAATCACCTGTTAGGACACCCAAAGGTTGTAATAAGTATCTATAACTTATAGCTTTGAACCTTACTCTAAGACTCTAATCCCCAAGAGCTTTATCTTTGATTGTAACGGTTCAACTTCGGTTTGAAATAGAGTTAAAGTTCTAAACATCTATCACGTCTTAGGACACCCAAAGGTTGTAATAAGTATCTATAACTTATAGCTTTGAACCTAACTCTAAGACTCTAATCCCCAAGAGCGTTATCTTTGATTGTAACGGTTCAACTTCGGTTTGAAATAGAGTTAAAGTTCTAAAGATCTATCACCTGTTAGGACACCCAAAGGTTGCAATAAGCATCTATAACTTATAGCTTTGAACCTTACTCTAAGACTCTAATCCCCAAGAGCTTTATCTTTGATTGTAACGGTTCAACTTCGGTTTGAAATAGAGTTAAAGTTCTAAACATCTATCACCTCTTAGGACACCCAAAGGTTGTAATAAGTATCTATAACTTATAGCTTTGAACCTAACTCTAAGACTCTAATCCCCAAGAGCGTTATCTTTGATTGTAACGGTCCAACTTCGGTTTGAAATAGAGTTAAAGTTCTAAAGATCTATCACCTCATAGGACACCCAAAGGTTGCAATAAGTATCTATAACTTATAGCTTTGAACCTTACTCTAAGACTCTAATCCCCAAGAGGTTTATCTTTGATTGTAACAGTTGAACTTCGGTTTGAAATAGAGTTAAAGTTCTAAAGATATAACACCACTTAGGACTCCCAAAGGTTGTAATAAGTATCTATAACTTATAGCTTTGAACCTAACTCTAAGACTCTAATCCCCAAGATCGTTATCTTTGATTGTAACGGTTCAACTTCGGTTTGAAATAGAGTTAAAGTTCTAAACATCTATCACCTCTTAGGACACCCAAAGGTTGTAATAAGTATCTATAACTTATAGCTTTGAACCTAACTCTAAGACTCTAATCCCCAAGAGCGTTTTCTTTTATTGTAATGGTTCAACTTCGGTTTGAAATAGAGTTAAAGTTCTAAAGATCTATCACCTCTTAGAATACCCAAAGGTTGTAATAAGTATCTATAACCTATAGCTTTGAACCTTACTCTAAGTCTCTAATCCTCAAGAGCTTTATCTTTGATTGTAACGGTTCAACTTCGGTTTGAAATAGAGTTAAAGTTCTAAAGATTAATCACCTGTTACGACACCCAAAGGTTGTAATAAGTATCTATAACTTATGGGATTGAACCTAACTCTAAGACTCTAATCCCCAAGAGCTTTATCTTTGATTGTAACGGTTCAAGTTCGGTTTGAAATAGAGTTAAAGTTTTAAAGATCTATCACCTCTTACGACACCCAAAGGTTGTAATAAGAATCTATAACTTATAGCTTTGAACCTTACTCGAAGACCCTAATCCCCAAGAGCTATATCTTTGATTGTAACGCTTCAACTTCGGTTTGAAATAGAGTTAAAGTTCTAAAGATCAATCACCTGTTAGGACACCCAAAGTTTGTAATAAGTATCTATAACTTATAGCTTTGAACCTTACTCTTAGACTCTAATGCCCAAGAGCTTTATCTTTGATTGTAACGGTTCAACTTCGGTTTGAAATAGAGTTAAAGTTCTAAACATCTATCACCTCATAGGACACCCAAAGTTTGTAATAAGTATCTATAACTTATAGCTTTGAACCTTACTCTAAGACTCTAATCCCCAAGAGCTTTATCTTTGATTGTAACGGTTCAACTTCGGTTTGAAATAGAGTTAAAGTTCTAAAGATCTATCACCTCTTACGACACCCAAAGGTTGTAATAAGAATCTATAACTTATAGCTTTGAACCTTACTCTAAGACTCTAATCCCCAAGAGCTTTATCTTTGAATGTAACGGTTCAACTTCGGTTTGAAATAGAGTTAAAGTTCTAAAGATCAATCACCTGTTAGGACACCCAAAGGTTGTAATAAGTATCTATAACTTATAGCTTTGAACCTTACTCTAAGACTCTAATCCCCAAGAGCTTTATCTTTGATTGTAACGGTTCAACTTCGGTTTGAAATAGAGTTAAAGTTCTAAACATCTATCACGTCTTAGGACACCCAAAGGTTGTAATAAGTATCTATAACTTATAGCTTTGAACCTAACTCTAAGACTCTAATCCCCAAGAGCGTTATCTTTGATTGTAACGGTTCAACTTCGGTTTGAAATAGAGTTAAAGTTCTAAAGATCTATCACCTGTTAGGACACCCAAAGGTTGCAATAAGCATCTATAACTTATAGCTTTCAACCTTACTCTAAGACTCTAATCCCCAAGAGCTTTATCTTTGATTGTAACGGTTCAACTTCGGTTTGAAATAGAGTTAAAGTTCTAAACATCTATCACCTCTTAGGACACCCAAAGGTTGTAATAAGTATCTATAACTTATAGCTTTGAACCTAACTCTAAGACTCTAATCCCCAAGAGCGTTATCTTTGATTGTAACGGTCCAACTTCGGTTTGAAATAGAGTTAAAGTTCTAAAGATCTATCACCTCATAGGACACCCAAAGGTTGCAATAAGTATCTATAACTTATAGCTTTGAACCTTACTCTAAGACTCTAATCCCCAAGAGCTTTATCTTTGATTGTAACTGTTCAACTTCGGTTTGAAATAGAGTTAAAGTTCTAAAGATCAATCACCTGTTAGGACACCCAAAGGTTGTAATAAGTATCTATAACTTATAGCTTTGAACCTTACTCTAAGACTCTAATCCCCAAGAGCTTTATCTTTGATTGTAACGGTTCAACTTCGGTTTGAAATAGAGTTAAAGTTCTAAACATCTATCACCTCTTAGGACACCCAAAGGTTGTAATAAGTATCTATACCTTATAGTTTTGAACCTTACTCTAAGACTCTAATCCCCAAGAGCTTTATCTTTGATTGTAACGGTTCAACTTTGGTTTGAAATAGAGTTGAAGTTCTAAAGATCAATCACCTGTTAGGACACCCAAAGTTTGTAATAAGTATCTATAACTTATAGCTTTGAACCTTACTATAAGACTCTAATGCCCAAGAGCTTTATCTTTGATTGTAACGGTTCAACTTCGGTTTGAAATAGAGTTAAAGTTCTAAACATCTATCACCTCTTAGGACACCCAAAGGTTGCAATAAGTATCTATAACTTATAGCTTTGAAACTTATTCTAAGACTCTAATCCCCAAGAGCTTTATCTTTGATTGTAACGGTTCAACTTCGGTTTGAAATAGAGTTAAAGTTCTAAAGATCAATCACCTGTTAGGACACCCAAAGGTTGTAATAAGTATCTATAACTTATAGCTTTGAACCTAACTCTAAGACTCTAATCCCCAAGAGCGTTATCTTTGATTGTAACGGTCCAACTTCGGTTTGAAATAGAGTTAAAGTTCTAAAGATCCATCACCTCATAGGACACCCAAAGGTTGCAATAAGTATCTATAACTTATAGCTTTGAAACTTATTCTAAGACTCTAATCCCCAAGAGATTTATCTTTGATTGTAACGGTTCAACTTCGGTTTGAAATAGAGTTAAAGTTCTAAAGATCAATCACCTGTTAGGACACCCAAAGGTTGTAATAAGTATCTATAACTTATAGCTTTGAACCTTGCTCTAAGACTCTAATCCCCAAGAGCTTTATCTTTGATTGTAACGGTTCAACTTCGGTTTGAAATAGAGTTAAAGTTCTAAACATCTATCACCTCTTAGGACATCCAAAGGTTGTAATAAGTATCTATAACTTATACCTTTGAACCTAACTCTAAGACTCTAATCCCCAAGAGCTTTGTCTTTGATTGTAACGGTTCAACTTCGGTTTGAAATAGAGTTAAAGTTCTAAAGATCTATCACCTCTTACGACACCCAAATGTTGTAATAAGAATCTATAACTTATAGCTTTGAACCTTACTCTAAGACTCTAATGCCCAAGAGCTTTATCTTTGATTGTAACGGTTCAACTTCGGTTTGAAATAGAGTTAAATTTCTAAAGATCAATCACCTGTTAGGAAACCCAAAGGTTGTAATAAGTATCTATAACTTATAGCTTTGAACCTAACTTTAAGACTCTAAACCCCAAGAGCTTTATCTTTGATTGCAACGGTTCAACTTCGGTTTGAAATAGAGTTAAAGTTCTAAAGATCAATCACCTGTTAGGACACCCAAAGGTTGTAATAAGTATCGATAACTTATAGCATTGAACCTAACTCTAAGACTCTAATCCCCAAGAGCGTTATCTTTGATTGTAATGGTTCAACTTCGGTTTGAAATATAGTTAAAGTTCTAAAGATCTATCACCTCTAAGGGCACCCAAAGGTTGTAATAAGTATCTATAACTTATAGCTTTGAACCTTACTCTAAGACTCTAATCCCCAAGAGCTTTATCTTTGATTGTAACGGTTCAACTTCGGTTTGAAATAGATTTAAAGTTCTAAACATCCATCACCTCTTAGGACACCCAAAGGTTGCAATAAGTATCTATAACTTATAGCTTTGAACCTTACTCTAAGACTCTAATCCTCAAGAGCTTTATCTTTGATTGTAACGGTTCAACTTCGGTTTGAAATAGAGTTAAAGTTCTAAAGATCAATCACCTGTTAGGACACCCAAAAGTTGTAATAAGTATCTATAACTTATAGCATTGAACCTAACTCTAAGACTCTAATCCCCAAGAGCTTTATCTTTGATTGTAACGGTTCAACTTCGGTTTGTAATAGATTTAAAGTTCTAAACATCCATCACCTCTTAGGACACCCAAAGTTTGTAATAAGTATCTATAACTTATAGCTTTGAACCTAACTCTAAGACTCTAATCCCCAAGAGCGTTATCTTTGATTGTAACGGTTCAACTTCGGTTTGAAATAGAGTTAAAGTTCTAAACATCTATCACCTCTTAGGACACCCAAAGGTTGTAATAATAGTATCTATAACTTATAGCTTTGAACCTAACTCTAAGACTCTAATCCCCAAGAGCGTTATCTTTGATTGTAACGGTCCAACTTCGGTTTGAAATAGAGTTAAAGTTCTAAAGATCTATCACCTCATAGGACACCCAAAGGTTGTAATAAGTATCTATAACTTATAGCTTTGAACCTAACTCTAAGACTCTAATCCCCAAGAGCGTTATCTTTGATTGTAACGGTCCAACTTCGGTTTGAAATAGAGTTAAAGTTCTAAAGATCAATCACCTGTTAGGACACCCAAAGTTTGTAATAAGTATATATAACTTATAGCTTTGAACCTTACTCTAAGACTCTAATGCCCAAGAGCTTTATCTTTGATTGTAACGGTTCAACTTCGGTTTGAAATAGAATTAAAGTTCTAAACATCTATCACCTCTTAGGACACCCAAAGATTGTAATAAGTATCTATAACTTATAGCTTTGAACCTTACTCTAAGACTCTAATCCCCAAGAGCTTTATCTTTGATTGTAACGGTTCAACTTCGGTTTGAAATAGAGTTAAAGTTCTAAAGATCTATCACCTCTTACGACACCCAAAGGTTGTAATAAGTATCTATAACTTATACCTTTGAACCTAACTCTAAGACTCTAATCCCCAAGAGCTTTGTCTTTGATTGTAACGGTTCAACTTCGGTTTGAAATAGAGTTACAGTTCTAAAGATCTATCACCTCTTAGGGCACCCAAAGGTTGTAAAAAGTATCTATAACTTATAGCTTTGAACCTTACTCTAAGACTCTAATCCCCAAGAGCGTTATCATTGATTGTAATGGTTCAACTTCGGTTGGAAATAGAGTTAAAGTTCTAAAGATCTATCACCTCTTAGGGCACCCAAAGGTTGTAATAAGTATCTATAACTTATAGCTTTGAACCTTACTCTAAGACTCTAATCCCCAAGAGCGTTATCTTTGATTGTAACGGTTCAACTTCGGTTTGAAATAGTGTTAAAGTTCTAAAGATCTATCACCTCTTAGGGCACCCAAAGGTTGTAATAAGTATCTATAACTTATAGCTTTGAACCTTACTCCAAGACTCTAATCCCCAAGAGCGTTATCTTTGATTGTAACGGTTCAACTTCGGTTTGAAATAGAGTTAAAGTTCTAAAGATCTATCACCTCTATGGACACCCAAAGGTTGTAATAAGTATCTATAACTTATAGCTTTGAACCTTACTCTAAGACTCTAATCCCCAAGAGCTTTATCTTTGATTGTAACGGTTCAACTTCGGTTTGAAATAGATTTAAAGTTCTAAACATCCATCACCTCTTAGGACACCCAAAGGTTGCAATAAGTATCTATAACTTATAGCTTTGAACCTTACTCTAAGACTCTAATCCCCAAGAGCTTTATCTTCGATTGTAACGGTTCAACTTCGATTTGAAATAGAGTTAAAGTTCTAAAGATCAATCACCTGTTACGACACCCAAAGGTTGTAATAAGTATCTATAACTTATAGGATTGAACCTAACTCTAAGACTCTAATCCCCAAGAGCTTTATCTTTGATTGTAACGGTTCAACTTCGGTTTGAAATAGAGTTAAAGTTCTAAAGATCTATCACCTCTTACGACACCCAAAGGTTGTAATAAGAATCTATAACTTATAGCTTTGAACCTTACTCGAAGACCCTAATCCCCAAGAGCTATATCTTTGATTGTAACGGTTCAACTTCGGTTTGAAATAGAGTTAAAGTTCTAAAGATCAATCACCTGTTAGGACACCCAAAGTTTGTAATAAGTATCTATAACTTATAGCTTTGAACCTTACTCTAAGACTCTAATGCCCAAGAGCTTTATCTTTGATTGTAACGGTTCAACTTCGGTTTGAAATAGAGTTAAAGTTCTAAACATCTATCACCTCTTAGGACACCCAAAGATTGTAATAAGTATCTATAACTTATAGCTTTGAACCTTACTCTAAGACTCTAATCCCCAAGAGCTTTATCTTTGATTGTAACGGTTCAACTTCGGTTTGAAATAGAGTTAAAGTTCTAAAGATCTATCACCTCTTACGACACCCAAAGGTTGTAATAAGAATCTATAACTTATAGCTTTGAACCTTACTCTAAGACTCTAATCCCCAAGAGCTTTATCTTTTATTGTAACGGTTCAACTTCGGTTTGAAATAGAGTTAAAGTTCTAAAGATCAATCACCTGTTAGGACACCGAAAGGTTGTAATAAGTATCTATAACTTATAGCTTTGAACCTTACTCTAAGACTCTAATCCCCAAGAGCTTTATCTTTGATTGTAACGGTTCAACTTCGGTTTGAAATAGAGTTAAAGTTCTAAACATCTATCACGTCTTAGGACACCCAAAGGTTGTAATAAGTATCTATAACTTATAGCTTTGAACCTAACTCTAAGACTCTAATCCCCAAGAGCGTTATCTTTGATTGTAACGGTCCAACTTCGGTTTGAAATAGAGTTAAAGTTCTAAAGATCTATCACCTCATAGGACACCCAAAGGTTGCAATAAGTATCTATAACTTATAGCTTTGAACCTTACTCTAAGACTCTAATCCCCAAGAGCTTTATCTTTGATTGTAACTGTTCAACTTCGGTTTGAAATAGAGTTAAAGTTCTAAAGATCAATCACCTGTTAGGACACCCAAAGGTTGTAATAAGTATCTATAACTTATAGCTTTGAACCTTACTCTAAGACTCTAATCCCCAAGAGCTTTATCTTTGATTGTAACGGTTCAACTTCGGTTTGAAATAGAGTTAAAGTTCTAAACATCTATCACCTCTTAGGACATCCAAAGGTTGTAATAAGTATCTATAACTTATACCTTTGAACCTAACTCTAAGACTCTAATCCCCAAGAGCTTTGTCTTTGATTGTAACGGTTCAACTTCGGTTTGAAATAGAGTTAAAGCTCTAAAGATCTATCACCTCTTACGACACCCAAATGTTGTAATAAGAATCTATAACTTATAGCTTTGAACCTTACTCTAAGACTCTAATCCCCAAGAGCTTTATCTTTGATTGTAACGGTTCAACTTCGGTTTGAAATAGAGTTAAAGTTCTAAACATCAATCACCTGTTAGGACACCCAAAGGTTGTAATAAGTATCTATAACTTATAGCTTTGAACCTAACTTTAAGACTCTAATCCCCAAGAGCTTTATCTTTGATTGCAACGGTTCAACTCCGGTTTGAAATAGAGTTAAAGTTCTAAAGATCAATCACCTGTTAGGACACCCAAAGGTTGTAATAAGTATCTATAACTTATAGCATTGAACCTAACTCTAAGACTCTAATCCCCAAGAGCGTTATCTTTGATTGTAACGGTTCAACTTCGGTTTGAAATATAGTTAAAGTTCTAAAGATCTATCACCTCTAAGGGCACCCAAAGGTTGTAATAAGTATCTATAACTTATAGCTTTGAACCTTACTCTAAGACTCTAATCCCCAAGAGCTTTATCTTTGATTGTAACGGTTCAACTTCGGTTTGAAATAGAGTTAAAGTTCTAAACATCTATCACCTCTTAGGACATCCAAAGGTTGTAATAAGTATCTATAACTTATAGCTTTGAACTTTACTCTAAGACTCTAATCCCCAAGAGCTTTATCTTTGATTGTAACGGTTCAACTTCGGTTTGAAATAGAGTTAAAGTTCTAAACATCTATCACCTCTTAGGGCACCCAAAGGTTGTAATAAGTATCTATAACTTATAGCTTTGAACCTTACTCTAAGACTCTAATCCCCAAGAGCTTTATCTTTGATTGTAACGGTTCAACTTCGGTTTGAAATAGAGTTAAAGTTCTAAACATCTATCACCTCTTAGGACATCCAAAGGTTGTAATAAGTATCTATAACTTATACCTTTGAACCTAACTCTAAGACTCTAATCCCCAAGAGCTTTGTCTTTGATTGTAACGGTTCAACTTCGGTTTGAAATAGAGTTAAAGCTCTAAAGATCTATCACCTCTTACGACACCCAAATGTTGTAATAAGAATCTATAACTTATAGCTTTGAACCTTACTCTAAGACTCTAATCCCCAAGAGCTTTATCTTTGATTGTAACGGTTCAACTTCGGTTTGAAATAGAGTTAAAGTTCTAAACATCAATCACCTGTTAGGACACCCAAAGGTTGTAATAAGTATCTATAACTTATAGCTTTGAACCTAACTTTAAGACTCTAATCCCCAAGAGCTTTATCTTTGATTGCAACGGTTCAACTCCGGTTTGAAATAGAGTTAAAGTTCTAAAGATCAATCACCTGTTAGGACACCCAAAGGTTGTAATAAGTATCTATAACTTATAGCTTTGAACCTTACTCTAAGACTCTAATCCTCAAGAGCTTTATCTTTGATTGTAACGGTTCAACTTCGGTTTGAAATAGAGTTAAAGTTCTAAAGATCAATCACCTGTTAGGATACCCAAAGGTTGTAATAAGTATCTATAACTTATAGCATTGAACCTAACTCTAAGACTCTAATCCCCAAGAGCTTTATCTTTGATTGTAACGGTTCAACTTCGGTTTGTAATAGATTTAAAGTTCTAAACATCCATCACCTCTTAGGACACCCAAAGGTTGCAATAAGTATCTATAACTTATAGCTTTGAACCTTACTCTAAGACTCTAATCCCCAAGAGCTTTATCTTTGATTGTAACGGTTCAACTTCGGTTTGAAATAGAGTTAAAGTTCTAAAGATCAATCACCTGTTAGGACACCCAAAGGTTGTAATAAGTATCTATAACTTATAGCTTTGAACCTAACTCTAAGACTCTAATCCCCAGGAGCGTTATCTTTGATTGTAACGGTTCAACTTCGGTTTGAAATAGAGTTAAAGTTCTAAAGATCAATCACCTCTTAGGACATCCAAAGGTTGTAATAAGCATCTATAACTTATTGCTTTGAACCTAACTCTAAGACTCTAATCCCCAAGAGCGTTATCTTTGATTGTAACGGTTCAACTTCGGTTTGAAATAGAGTTAAAGTTCTAAAGATCAATCACCTGTTAGGACACCCAAAGGTTGTAATAAGTATCTATAACTTATAGCTTTGAACCTTACTCTAAGACTCTAATCCCCTAGAGCTTTATCTTTGATTGTAACGGTTCAACTTCGGTTTGAAATAGAGTTAAAGTTCTAAACATCTATCACCTCTTAGGACACCCAAAGGTTGTAATAAGTATCTATAACTTATAGTTTTGAACCTTACTCTAAGACTCTAATCCCCAAGAGCTTTATCTTTGATTGTAACGGTTCAACTTCGGTTTGAAATAGAGTTAAAGTTCTAAAGATCAATCACCTGTTAGGACACCCAAAGTTTGCAATAAGTATCTATAACTTATAGCTTTGAACCTTACTCTAAGACTCTAATGCCCAAGAGCTTTATCTTTGATTGTAACGGTTCAACTTCGGTTTGAAATATAGTTAAAGTTCTAAAGATCTATCCCCTCTAAGGGCACCCAAAGGTTGTAATAAGTATCTATAACTTATAGCTTTGAACCTTACTCTAAGACTCTAATCCCCAAGAGCTTTATCTTTGATTGTAACGGTTCAACTTCGGTTTGAAATAGATTTAAAGTTCTAAACATCCATCACCTCTTAGGACACCCAAAGGTTGCAATAAGTATCTATAACTTATAGCTTTGAACCTTACTCTAAGACTCTAATCCTCAAGAGCTTTATCTTTGATTGTAACGGTTCAACTTCGGTTTGAAATAGAGTTAAAGTTCTAAAGATCAATCACCTGTTAGGACACCCAAAGGTTGTAATAAGTATCTATAACTTATAGCATTGAACCTAACTCTAAGACTCTAATCCCCAAGAGCTTTATCTTTGATTGTAACGGTTCAACTTCGGTTTGTAATAGATTTAAAGTTCTAAACATCCATCACCTCTTAGGACACCCAAAGTTTGTAATAAGTATCTATAACTTATAGCTTTGAACCTTACTCTAAGACTCTAATGCCCAAGAGCTTTATCTTTGATTGTAACGGTTCAACTTCAGTTTGAAATAGAGTTAAAGTTCTAAACATCTATCACCTCTTAGGACACCCAAAGGTTGTAATAAGTATCTATCACTTATAGCTTTGAACCTAACTCTAAGACTCTAATCCCCAAGAGCGTTATCTTTGATTGTAACGGTTCAACTTCGGTTTGAAATAGAGATAAAGTTCTAAACATCTATCACCTCTTAGGACACCCAAAGGTTGTAATAAGTATCTATAACTTATAGCTTTGAACCTAACTCTAAGACTCTAATCCCCAAGAGCGTTATCTTTGATTGTAACGGTCCAACTTCGGTTTGAAATAGAGTTAAAGTTCTAAAGATCCATCACCTCATAGGACACCCAAAGGTTGCAATAAGTATCTATAACTTATAGCTTTGAAACTTATTCTAAGACTCTAATCCCCAAGAGCTTTATCTTTGATTGTAACGGTTCAACTTCGGTTTGAAATAGAGTTAAAGTTCTAAACATCTATCACCTCTTAGGACATCCAAAGGTTGTAATAAGTATCTATAACTTATACCTTTGAACCTAACTCTAAGACTCTAATCCCCAAGAGCTTTGTCTTTGATTGTAACGGTTCAACTTCGGTTTGAAATAGAGTTAAAGCTCTAAAGATCTATCACCTCTTACGACACCCAAATGTTGTAATAAGAATCTATAACTTATAGCTTTGAACCTTACTCTAAGACTCTAATCCCCAAGAGCTTTATCTTTGATTGTAACGGTTCAACTTCGGTTTGAAATAGAGTTAAAGTTCTAAAGATCAATCACCTGTTAGGACACCCAAAGGTTGTAATAAGTATCTATAACTTATAGCTTTGAACCTAACTTTAAGACTCTAATCCCCAAGAGCTTTATCTTTGATTGCAACGGTTCAACTCCGGTTTGAAATAGAGTTAAAGTTCTAAAGATCAATCACCTGTTAGGACACCCAAAGGTTGTAATAAGTATCTATAACTTATAGCATTGAACCTAACTCTAAGAGTCTAATCCCCAAGCGCGTTATCTTTGATTGTAACGGTTCAACTTCGGTTTGAAATATAGTTAAAGTTCAAAAGATCTATCACCTCTAAGGGCACCCAAAGGTTGTAATAAGTATCTATAACTTATAGCGTTGAACCTTACTCTAAGACTCTAATCCCCAAGAGCTTTATCTTTGATTGTAACGGTTCAACTTCGGTTTGAAATAGAGTTAAAGTTCTAAACATCTATCACCACTTAGGACTCCCAAAGGTTGTAATAAGTATCTATAACTTATAGCTTTGAACCTAACTCTAAGACTCTATTCCCCAAGATCGTTATCTTTGATTGTAACGGTTCAACTTCGGTTTGAATAGAGTTAAAGTTCTAAACATCTATCACCTCTTAGGACACCCAAAGGTTGTAATAAGTATATATAACTTATAGCTTTGAACCTAACTCTAAGACTCTAATCCCCAAGAGCGTTTTCTTTGATTGTAACGGTTCAACTTCGGTTTGAAATAGAGTTAAAGTTCTAAAGATCTATCACCTCTTAGAATACCCAAAGGTTGTAATAAGTATCTATAACCTATAGCTTTGAACCTTACTCTAAGACTCTAATCCCCAAGAGATTTATCTTTCATTGTAACAGTTCAACTTCAGTTTGAAATAGAGTTAAAGTTCTAAACATCCATCATCTCTTAGGACACCCAAAGGTTGTAATAAGTATCTATAACTTATAGCTTTGAACCTTACTCTAAGACTCTAATCCTCAAGAGCTTTATCTTTGATTGTAACGGTTCAACTTCGGTTTGAAATAGAGTTAAAGTTCTAAAGATCAATCACCTGTTAGGATACCCAAAGGTTGTAATAAGTATCTATAACTTATAGCTTTGAACCTTACTCTAAGACTCTAATCCCCTAGAGCTTTATCTTTGATTGTAACGGTTCAACTTCGGTTTGAAATAGAGTTAAAGTTCTAAACATCTATCACCTCTTAGGACACCCAAAGGTTGTAATAAGTATCTATAACTTATAGTTTTGAACCTTACTCTAAGACTCTAATTCCCAAGAGCTTTATCTTTGATTGTAACGGTTCAACTTCGGTTTGAAATAGATTTAAAGTTCTAAAGATCAATCACCTGTTAGGACACCCAAAGGTTGTAATAAGTATCTATAACTTATAGCTTTGAACCTAACTCTAAGACTCTAATCCCCAAGAGCGTTATCTTTGATTGTAACGGTTCAACTTCGGTTTGAAATAGAGTTAAAGTTCTAAAGATCAATCACCTCTTAGGACATCCAAAGGTTGTAATAAGTATCTATAACTTATTGCTTTGAACCTAACTCTAAGACTCTAATCCCCAAGAGCGTTATCTTTGATTGTAACGGTTCAACTTCGGTTTGAAATAGAGTTAAAGTTCTAAAGATCAATCACCTGTTAGGACACCCAAAGGTTGTAATAAGTATCTATAACTTATAGCTTTGAACCTTACTCTAAGACTCTAATCCCCTAGAGCTTTATCTTTGATTGTAACGGTTCAACTTCGGTTTGAAATAGAGTTAAAGTTCTAAACATCTATCACCTCTTAGGACACCCAAAGGTTGTAATAAGTATCTATAACTTATAGTTTTGAACCTTACTCTAAGACTCTAATCCCCAAGAGCTTTATCTTTGATTGTAACGGTTCAACTTCGGTTTGAAATAGAGTTAAAGTTCTAAAGATCAATCACCTGTTAGGACACCCAAAGTTTGCAATAAGTATCTATAACTTATAGCTTTGAACCTTACTCTAAGACTCTAATGCCCAAGAGCTTTATCTTTGATTGTAACGGTTCAACTTCGGTTTGAAATATAGTTAAAGTTCTAAAGATCTATCCCCTCTAAGGGCACCCAAAGGTTGTAATATGTATCTATAACTTATAGCTTTGAACCTTACTCTAAGACTCTAATCCCCAAGAGCTTTATCTTTGATTGTAACGGTTCAACTTCGGTTTGAAATAGATTTAAAGTTCTAAACATCCATCACCTCTTAGGACACCCAAAGGTTGCAATAAGTATCTATAACTTATAGCATTGAACCTTACTCTAAGACTCTAATCCTCAAGAGCTTTATCTTTGATTGTAACGGTTCAACTTCGGTTTGAAATAGAGTTAAAGTTCTAAAGATCAATCACCTGTTAGGACACCCAAAGGTTGTAATAAGTATCTATAACTTATAGCATTGAACCTAACTCTAAGACTCTAATCCCCAAGAGCTTTATCTTTGATTGTAACGGTTCAACTTCGGTTTGTAATAGATTTAAAGTTCTAAACATCCATCACCTCTTAGGACACCCAAAGTTTGTAATAAGTATCTATAACTTATAGCTTTGAACCTTACTCTAAGACTCTAATGCCCAAGAGCTTTATCTTTGATTGTAACGGTTCAACTTCGGTTTGAAATAGAGTTAAAGTTCTAAACATCTATCACCTCTTAGGACACCCAAAGGTTGTAATAAGTATATATAACTTATAGCTTTGAACCTAACTCTAAGACTCTAATCCCCAAGAGCGTTTTCTTTGATTGTAACGGTTCAACTTCGGTTTGAAATAGAGTTAAAGTTCTAAAGATCTATCACCTCTTAGAATACCCAAAGGTTGTAATAAGTATCTATAACCTATAGCTTTGAACCTTACTCTAAGACTCTAATCCCCAAGAGATTTATCTTTCATTGTAACAGTTCAACTTCAGTTTGAAATAGAGTTAAAGTTCTAAACATCCATCATCTCTTAGGACACCCAAAGGTTGTAATAAGTATCTATAACTTATAGCTTTGAACCTTACTCTAAGACTCTAATCCTCAAGAGCTTTATCTTTGATTGTAACGGTTCAACTTCGGTTTGAAATAGAGTTAAAGTTCTAAAGATCAATCACCTGTTAGGATACCCAAAGGTTGTAATAAGTATCTATAACTTATAGCTTTGAACCTTACTCTAAGACTCTAATCCCCTAGAGCTTTATCTTTGATTGTAACGGTTCAACTTCGGTTTGAAATAGAGTTAAAGTTCTAAACATCTATCACCTCTTAGGACACCCAAAGGTTGTAATAAGTATCTATAACTTATAGTTTTGAACCTTACTCTAAGACTCTAATCCCCAAGAGCTTTATCTTTGATTGTAACGGTTCAACTTC
The DNA here is from genome assembly GCA_030549335.1 of Pontederia crassipes. Lineage (NCBI taxonomy): Eukaryota > Viridiplantae > Streptophyta > Magnoliopsida > Commelinales > Pontederiaceae > Pontederia > Pontederia crassipes. The sequence continues at coordinate 12,834,729 of CM060187.1, forward strand.
GGTTTGAAATAGATTTAAAGTTCTAAAGATCAATCACCTGTTAGGACACCCAAAGGTTGTAATAAGTATCTATAACTTATAGCTTTGAACCTAACTCTAAGACTCTAATCCCCAAGAGCGTTATCTTTGATTGTAACGGTTCAACTTCGGTTTGAAATAGAGTTAAAGTTCTAAAGATCAATCACCTCTTAGGACATCCAAAGGTTGTAATAAGTATCTATAACTTATTGCTTTGAACCTAACTCTAAGACTCTAATCCCCAAGAGCGTTATCTTTGATTGTAACGGTTCAACTTCGGTTTGAAATAGAGTTAAAGTTCTAAAGATCAATCACCTGTTAGGACACCCAAAGGTTGTAATAAGTATCTATAACTTATAGCTTTGAACCTTACTCTAAGACTCTAATCCCCTAGAGCTTTATCTTTGATTGTAACGGTTCAACTTCGGTTTGAAATAGAGTTAAAGTTCTAAACATCTATCACCTCTTAGGACACCCAAAGGTTGTAATAAGTATCTATAACTTATAGTTTTGAACCTTACTCTAAGACTCTAATCCCCAAGAGCTTTATCTTTGATTGTAACGGTTCAACTTCGGTTTGAAATAGAGTTAAAGTTCTAAAGATCAATCACCTGTTAGGACACCCAAAGTTTGCAATAAGTATCTATAACTTATAGCTTTGAACCTTACTCTAAGACTCTAATGCCCAAGAGCTTTATCTTTGATTGTAACGGTTCAACTTCGGTTTGAAATATAGTTAAAGTTCTAAAGATCTATCCCCTCTAAGGGCACCCAAAGGTTGTAATAAGTATCTATAACTTATAGCTTTGAACCTTACTCTAAGACTCTAATCCCCAAGAGCTTTATCTTTGATTGTAACGGTTCAACTTCGGTTTGAAATAGATTTAAAGTTCTAAACATCCATCACCTCTTAGGACACCCAAAGGTTGCAATAAGTATCTATAACTTATAGCATTGAACCTTACTCTAAGACTCTAATCTTCAAGAGCTTTATCTTTGATTGTAACGGTTCAACTTCGGTTTGAAATAGAGTTAAAGTTCTAAAGATCAATCACCTGTTAGGACACCCAAAGGTTGTAATAAGTATCTATAACTTATAGCATTGAACCTAACTCTAAGACTCTAATCCCCAAGAGCTTTATCTTTGATTGTAACGGTTCAACTTCGGTTTGTAATAGATTTAAAGTTCTAAACATCCATCACCTCTTAGGACACCCAAAGTTTGTAATAAGTATCTATAACTTATAGCTTTGAACCTTACTCTAAGACTCTAATGCCCAAGAGCTTTATCTTTGATTGTAACGGTTCAACTTCAGTTTGAAATAGAGTTAAAGTTCTAAACATCTATCACCTCTTAGGACACCCAAAGGTTGTAATAAGTATCTATCACTTATAGCTTTGAACCTAACTCTAAGACTCTAATCCCCAAGAGCGTTATCTTTGATTGTAACGGTTCAACTTCGGTTTGAAATAGAGTTAAAGTTCTAAACATCTATCACCTCTTAGGACACCCAAAGGTTGTAATAAGTATCTATAACTTATAGCTTTGAACCTAACTCTAAGACTCTAATCCCCAAGAGCGTTATCTTTGATTGTAACGGTCCAACTTCGGTTTGAAATAGAGTTAAAGTTCTAAAGATCGATCACCTCATAGGACACCCAAAGGTTGCAATAAGTATCTATAACTTATAGCTTTGAAACTTATTCTAAGACTCTAATCCCCAAGAGCTTTATCTTTGATTGTAACGGTTCAACTTCGGTTTGAAATAGAGTTAAAGTTCTAAAGATCAATCACCTGTTAGGACACCCAAAGGTTGTAATAAGTATCTATAACTTATAGCTTTGAACCTTGCTCTAAGACTCTAATCCCCAAGAGCTTTATCTTTGATTGTAACGGTTGAACTTCGGTTTGAAATAGAGTTAAAGTTCTAAACATCTATCACCTCTTAGGACATCCAAAGGTTGTAATAAGTATCTATAACTTATACCTTTGAACCTAACTCTAAGACTCTAATCCCCAAGAGCTTTGTCTTTGATTGTAACGGTTCAACTTCGGTTTGAAATAGAGTTAAAGTTCTAAAGATCTATCACCTCTTACGACACCCAAATGTTGTAATAAGAATCTATAACTTATAGCTTTGAACCTAACTTTAAGACTCTAAACCCCAAGAGCTTTATCTTTGATTGCAACGGTTCAACTTCGGTTTGAAATAGAGTTAAAGTTCTAAAGATCAATCACCTGTTAGGACACCCAAAGGTTGTAATAAGTATCGATAACTTATAGCATTGAACCTAACTCTAAGACTCTAATCCCCAAGAGCGTTATCTTTGATTGTAACGGTTCAACTTCGGTTTGAAATATAGTCAAAGTTCTAAAGATCTATCACCTCTAAGGGCACCCAAAGGTTGTAATAAGTATCTATAACTTATAGCTTTGAACCTTACTCTAAGACTCTAATCCCCAAGAGCTTTATCTTTGATTGTAACGGTTCAACTTCGGTTTGAAATAGATTTAAAGTTCTAAACATCCATCACCTCTTAGGACACCCAAAGGTTGCAATAAGTATCTATAACTTATAGCTTTGAACCTTACTCTAAGACTCTAATCCTCAAGAGCTTTATCTTTGATTGTAACGGTTCAACTTCGGTTTGAAATAGAGTTAAAGTTCTAAAGATCAATCACCTGTTAGGACACCCAAAGGTTGTAATAAGTATCTATAACTTATAGCATTGAACCTAACTCTAAGACTCTAATCCCCAAGAGCTTTATCTTTGATTGTAACGGTTCAACTTCGGTTTGTAATAGATTTAAAGTTCTAAACATCCATCACCACCCAAAGTTTGTAATAAGTATCTATAACTTATAGCTTTGAACCTTACTCTAAGACTCTAATCCCCTAGAGCTTTATCTTTGATTGTAACGGTTCAACTTCGGTTTGAAATAGAGTTAAAGTTCTAAACATCTATCACCTCTTAGGACACCCAAAGGTTGTAATAAGTATCTATAACTTATAGTTTTGAACCTTACTCTAAGACTCTAATCCCCAAGAGCTTTATCTTTGATTGTAACGGTTCAACTTCGGTTTGAAGTAGAGTTAAAGTTCTAAAGATCAATCACCTGTTAGGACACCCAAAGTTTGCAATAAGTATCTATAACTTATAGCTTTGAACCTTACTCTAAGACTCTAATGCCCAAGAGCTTTATCTTTGATTGTAACGGTTCAACTTCGGTTTGAAATATAGTTAAAGTTCTAAAGATCTATCACCTCTAAGGGCACCCAAAGGTTGTAATAAGTATCTATAACTTATAGCTTTGAACCTTACTCTAAGACTCTAATCCCCAAGAGCTTTATCTTTGATTGTAATGGTTCAACTTCGGTTTGAAATAGATTTAAAGTTCTAAACATCCATAACCTCTTAGGACACCCAAAGGTTGCAATAAGTATCTATAACTTATAGCTTTGAACCTTACTCTAAGACTCTAATCCTCAAGAGCTTTATCTTTGATTGTAACGGTTCAACTTCGGTTTGAAATAGAGTTAAACTTCTAAAGATCGATCACCTGTTAGGACACCCAAAGGTTGTAATAAGTATCTATAACTTATAGCATTGAACCTAACTCTAAGACTCTAATCCCCAAGAGCTTTATCTTTGATTGTAACGGTTCAAGTTCGGTTTGTAATAGATTTAAAGTTCTAAACATCCATCACCTCTTAGGACACCCAAAGTTTGTAATAAGTATCTATAACTTATAGCTTTGAACCTTACTCTAAGACTCTAATGCCCAAGAGCTTTATCTTTGATTGTAACGGTTCAACTTCAGTTTGAAATAGAGTTAAAGTTCTAAACATCTATCACCTCTTAGGACACCCAAAGGTTGTAATAAGTATCTATCACTTATAGCTTTGAACCTAACTCTAAGACTCTAATCCCCAAGAGCGTTATCTTTGATTGTAACGGTTCAACTTCGGTTTGAAATAGAGTTAAAGTTCTAAACATCTATCACCTCTTAGGACACCCAAAGGTTGTAATAAGTATCTATAACTTATAGCTTTGAACCTAACTCTAAGACTCTAATCCCCAAGAGCGTTATCTTTGATTGTAACGGTCCAACTTCGGTTTGAAATAGAGTTAAAGTTCTAAAGATCCATCACCTCATAGGACACCCAAAGGTTGCAATAAGTATCTATAACTTATAGCTTTGAAACTTATTCTAAGACTCTAATCCCCAAGAGCTTTATCTTTGATTGTAACGGTTCAACTTCGGTTTGAAATAGAGTTAAAGTTCTAAAGATCAATCACCTGTTAGGACACCCAAAGGTTGTAATAAGTATCTATAACTTATAGCTTTGAACCTTGCTCTAAGACTCTAATCCCCAAGAGCTTTATCTTTGATTGTAACGGTTCAACTTCGGTTTGAAATAGAGTTAAAGTTCTAAACATCTATCACCTCTTAGGACATCCAAAGGTTGTAATAAGTATCTATAACTTATACCTTTGAACCTAACTCTAAGAATCTAATCCCCAAGAGCTTTGTCTTTGATTGTAACGGTTCAACTTCGGTTTGAAATAGAGTTAAAGTTCTAAAGATCTATCACCTCTTACGACACCCAAATGTTGTAATAAGAATCTATAACTTATAGCTTTGAACCTTACTTTAAGACTCTAATCCCCAAGAGCTTTATCTTTGATTGTAACGGTTCAACTTCGGTTTGAAATAGAGTTAAAGTTCTAAAGATCAATCACCTGTTAGGACACCCAAAGGTTGTAATAAGTATCTATAACTTATAGCTTTGAACCTAACTTTAAGACTCTAAACCCCAAGAGCTTTATCTTTGATTGCAACGGTTCAACTTCGATTTGAAATAGAGTTAAAGTTCTAAAGATCAATCACCTGTTAGGACACCCAAAGGTTGTAATAAGTATCGATAACTTATAGCATTGAACCTAACTCTAAGACTCTAATCCCCAAGAGCGTTATCTTTGATTGTAACGGTTCAACTTCGGTTTGAAATATAGTTAAAGTTCTAAAGATCTATCACCTCTAAGGGCACCCAAAGGTTGTAATAAGTATCTATAACTTATAGCTTTGAACCTTACTCTAAGACTCTAATCCCCAAGAGCTTTATCTTTGATTGTAACGGTTCAACTTCGGTTTGAAATAGATTTAAAGTTCTAAACATCCATCACCTCTTAGGACACCCAAAGGTTGCAATAAGTATCTATAACTTATAGCTTTGAACCTTACTCTAAGACTCTAATCCTCAAGAGCTTTATCTTTGATTGTAACGGTTCAACTTCGGTTTGAAATAGAGTTAAAGTTCTAAAGATCAATCACCTGTTAGGACACCCAAAGGTTGTAATAAGTATCTATAACTTATAGCATTGAACCTAACTCTAAGACTCTAATCCCCAAGAGCTTTATCTTTGATTGTAACGGTTCAACTTCGGTTTGTAATAGATTTAAAGTTCTAAACATCCATCACCTCTTAGGACACCCAAAGTTTGTAATAAGTATCTATAACTTATAGCTTTGAACCTTACTCTAAGACTCTAATGCCCAAGAGCTTTATCTTTGATTGTAACGGTTCAACTTCGGTTTGAAATAGAGTTAAAGTTCTAAACATCTATCACCTCTTAGGACACCCAAAGGTTGTAATAAGTATCTATTACTTATAGCTTTGAACCTAACTCTAAGACTCTAATCCCCAAGAGCGTTATCTTTGATTGTAACGGTTCAACTTCGGTTTGAAATAGGGTTAAAGTTCTAAACATCTATCACCTCTTAGGACGCCCAAAGGTTGTAATAAGTATCTATAACTTATAGCTTTGAACCTAACTCTAAGACTCTAATCCCCAAGAGCGTTATCTTTGATTGTAACGGTCCAACTTCGGTTTGAAATAGAGTTAAAGTTCTAAAGATCTATCACCTCATAGGACACCCAAAGGTTGTAATAAGTATCTATAACTTATAGCTTTGAACCTAACTCTAAGACTCTAATCCCCAAGAGCGTTATCTTTGATTGTAACGGTCCAACTTCGGTTTGAAATAGAGTTAAAGTTCTAAAGATCAATCACCTGTTAGGACACCCAAAGTTTGTAATAAGTATCTATAACTTATAGCTTTGAACCTTACTCTAAGACTCTAATGCCCAAGAGCTTTATCTTTGATTGTAACGGTTCAACTTCGGTTTGAAATAGAGTTAAAGTTCTAAACATCTATCACCTCTTAGGACACCCAAAGATTGTAATAAGTATCTATAACTTATAGCTTTGAACCTTACTCTAAGACTCTAATCCCCAAGAGCTTTATCTTTGATTGTAACGGTTCAACTTCGGTTTGAAATAGAGTTAAAGTTCTAAAGATCTATCACCTCTTACGACACCCAAAGGTTGTAATAAGTATCTATAACTTATACCTTTGAACCTAACTCTAAGACTCTAATCCCCAAGAGCTTTGTCTTTGATTGTAACGGTTCAACTTCGGTTTGAAATAGAGTTAAAGTTCTAAAGATCTATCACCTCTTAGGGCACCCAAAGGTTGTAAAAAGTATCTATAACTTATAGCTTTGAACCTTACTCTAAGACTCTAATCCCCAAGAGCGTTATCATTGATTGTAATGGTTCAACTTCGGTTGGAAATAGAGTTAAAGTTCTAAAGATCTATCACCTCTTAGGGCACCCAAAGGTTGTAATAAGTATCTATAACTTATAGCTTTGAACCTTACTCTAAGACTCTAATCCCCAAGAGCGTTATCTTTGATTGTAACGGTTCAACTTCGGTTTGAAATAGTGTTAAAGTTCTAAAGATCTATCACCTCTTAGGGCACCCAAAGGTTGTAATAAGTATCTATAACTTATAGCTTTGAACCTTACTCCAAGACTCTAATCCCCAAGAGCGTTATCTTTGATTGTAACGGTTCAACTTCGGTTTGAAATAGAGTTAAAGTTCTAAAGATCTATCACCTCTAAGGACACCCAAAGGTTGTAATAAGTATCTATAACTTATAGCTTTGAACCTTACTCTAAGACTCTAATCCCCAAGAGCTTTATCTTTGAATGTAACGGTTCAACTTCGGTTTGAAATAGATTTAAAGTTCTAAACATCCATCACCTCTTAGGACACCCAAAGGTTGCAATAAGTATCTATAACTTATAGCTTTGAACCTTACTCTAAGACTCTAATCCCCAAGAACTTTATCTTCGATTGTAACGGTTCTACTTCGATTTGAAATAGAGTTAAAGTTCTAAAGATCAATCACCTGTTACGACACCCAAAGGTTGTAATAAGTATCTATAACTTATAGGATTGAACCTAACTCTAAGACTCTAATCCCCAAGAGCTTTATCTTTGATTGTAACGGTTCAACTTCGGTTTGAAATAGAGTTAAAGTTCTAAAGATCTATCACCTCTTACGACACCCAAAGGTTGTAATAAGAATCTATAACTTATAGCTTTGAACCTTACTCGAAGACCCTAATCCCCAAGAGCTATATCTTTGATTGTAACGGTTCAACTTCGGTTTGAAATAGAGTTAAAGTTCTAAAGATCAATCACCTGTTAGGACACCCAATGTTTGTAATAAGTATCTATAACTTATAGCTTTAAACCTTACTCTAAGACTCTAATGCCCAAGAGCTTTATCTTTGATTGTAACGGTTCAACTTCGGTTTGAAATAGAGTTAAAGTTCTAAACATCTATCACCTCTTAGGACACCCAAAGATTGTAATAAGTATCTATAACTTATAGCTTTGAACCTTACTCTAAGACTCTAATCCCCAAGAGCTTTATCTTTGATTGTAACGGTTCAACTTCGGTTTGAAATAGAGTTAAAGTTCTAAAGATCTATCACCTCTTACGACACCCAAAGGTTGTAATAAGAATCTATAACTTATAGCTTTGAACCTTACTCTAAGACTCTAATCCCCAAGAGCTTTATCTTTTATTGTAACGGTTCAACTTCGGTTTGAAATAGAGTTAAAGTTCTAAAGATCAATCACCTGTTAGGACACCGAAAGGTTGTAATAAGTATCTATAACTTATAGCTTTGAACCTTACTCTAAGACTCTAATCCCCAAGAGCTTTGTCTTTGATTGTAACGGTTCAACTTCGGTTTGAAATAGAGTTAAAGCTCTAAAGATCTATCACCTCTTACGACACCCAAATGTTGTAATAAGAATCTATAACTTATAGCTTTGAACCTTACTCTAAGACTCTAATCCCCAAGAGCTTTATCTTTGATTGTAACGGTTCAACTTCGGTTTGAAATAGAGTTAAAGTTCTAAAGATCAATCACCTGTTAGGATACCCAAAGGTTGTAATAAGTATCTATAACTTATAGCTTTGAACCTAACTTTAAGACTCTAATCCCCAAGAGCTTTATCTTTGATTGCAACGGTTCAACTCCGGTTTGAAATAGAGTTAAAGTTCTAAAGATCAATCACTTGTTAGGACACCCAAAGGTTGTAATAAGTATCTATAACTTATAGCATTGAACCTAACTCTAAGACTCTAATCCCCAAGAGCGTTATCTTTGATTGTAACGGTTCAACTTCGGTTTGAAATATAGTTAAAGTTCTAAAGATCTATCACCTCTAAGGGCACCCAAAGGTTGTAATAAGTATCTATAACTTATAGCTTTGAACCTTACTCTAAGACTCTAATCCCCAAGAGCTTTATCTTTGATTGTAACGGTTCAACTTCGGTTTGAAATAGAGTTAAAGTTCTAAACATCTATCACCACTTAGGACTCCCAAAGGTTGTAATAAGTATCTATAACTTACAGCTTTGAACCTAACTCTAAGACTCTATTCCCCAAGATCGTTATCTTTGATTGTAACGGTTCAACTTCGGTTTGAAATAGAGTTAAAGTTCTAAACATCTATCACCTCTTAGGACACCCAAAGGTTGTAATTAGTATATATAACTTATAGCTTTGAACCTAACTCTAAGACTCTAATCCCCAAGAGCGTTTTCTTTGATTGCAACGGTTCAACTTCGGTTTGAAATAGAGTTAAAGTTCTAAAGATCTATCACCTCTTAGAATACCCAAAGGTTGTAATAAGTATCTATAACCTATAGCTTTGAACCTTACTCTGAGACTCTAATCCCCAAGAGATTTATCTTTCATTGTAACAGTTCAACTTCAGTTTGAAATAGAGTTAAAGTTCTAAACATCCATCATCTCTTACGACACCCAAAGGTTGTAATAAGTATCTATAACTTATAGCTTTGAACCTTACTCTAAGACTCTAATCCTCAAGAGCTTTATCTTTGATTGTAACGGTTCAACTTCGGTTTGAAATAGAGTTAAAGTTCTAAAGATCAATCACCTATTAGGATACCCAAAGGTTGTAATAAGTATCTATAACTTATAGCATTGAACCTAACTCTAAGACTCTAATCCCCAAGAGCTTTATCTTTGATTGTAACGGTTCAACTTCGGTTTGTAATAGATTTAAAGTTCTAAACATCCATCACCTCTTAGGACACCCAAAGGTTGCAATAAGTATCTATAACTTATAGCTTTGAACCTTACTCTAAGACTCTAATCCCCAAGAGCTTTATCTTTGATTGTAACGGTTCAACTTCGGTTTGAAATAGAGTTAAAGTTCTAAAGATCAATCACCTGTTAGGACATCCAAAGGTTGTAATAAGTATCTATAACTTATTGCTTTGAACCTAACTCTAAGACTCTAATCCCCAAGAGCGTTATCTTTGATTGTAACGGTTCAACTTCGGTTTGAAATAGAGTTAAAGTTCTAAAGATCAATCACCTGTTAGGACACCCAAAGGTTGTAATAAGTATCTATAACTTATAGCTTTGAACCTTACTCTAAGACTCTAATCCCCTAGAGCTTTATCTTTGATTGTAACGGTTCAACTTCGGTTTGAAATAGAGTTAAAGTTCTAAACATCTATCACCTCTTAGGACACCCAAAGGTTGTAATAAGTATCTATAACTTATAGTTTTGAACCTTACTCTAAGACTCTAATCCCCAAGAGCTTTATCTTTGATTGTAACGGTTCAACTTCGGTTTGAAATAGAGTTAAAGTTCTAAAGATCAGTCACCTGTTAGGACACCCAAAGTTTGCAATAAGTATCTATAACTTATAGCTTTGAACCTTACTCTAAGACTCTAATGCCCAAGAGTTTTATCTTTGATTGTAACGGTTCAACTTCGGTTTGAAATATAGTTAAAGTTCTAAAGATCTATCACCTCTAAGGGCACCCAAAGGTTGTAATAAGTATCTATAACTTATAGCTTTGAACCTTACTCTAAGACTCTAATCCCCAAGAGCTTTATCTTTGATTGTAACGGTTCAACTTCGGTTTGAAATAGATTTAAAGTTCTAAACATCCATCACCTCTTAGGACACCCAAAGGTTGCAATAAGTATCTATAACTTATAGCTTTGAACCTTACTCTAAGACTCTAATCCTCAAGAGCTTTATCTTTGATTGTAACGGTTCAACTTCGGTTTGAAATAGAGTTAAAGTTCTAAAGATCTATAACTTATAGCATTGAACCTAACTCTAAGACTCTAATCCCCAAGAGCTTTATCTTTGATTGTAACGGTTCAACTTCGGTTTGTAATAGATTTAAAGTTCTAAACATCCATCACCTCTTAGGACACCCAAAGTTTGTAATAAGTATCTATAACTTATAGCTTTGAACCTTACTCTAAGACTCTAATGCCCAAGAGCTTTATCTTTGATTGTAACGGTTCAACTTCAGTTTGAAATAGAGTTAAAGTTCTAAAGATCTATCACCTCATAGGACACCCAAAGGTTGTAACAAGTATCTATAACTTATAGCTTTGAACCTAACTCTAAGACTCTAATCCCCAAGAGCGTTATCTTTGATTGTAACGGTTCAACTTCGGTTTGAAATAGAGTTAAAGTTCTAAAGATCAATCACCTGTTAGGACACCCAAAGGTTGTAATAAGTATCTATAACTTATAGCATTGAACCTAACTCTAAGACTCTAATCCCCAAGAGCGTTATCTTTGATTGTAACGGTTCAACTTCGGTTTGAAATATAGTTAAAGTTCTAAAGATCTATCACCTCTAAGGGCACCCAAAGGTTGTAATAAGTATCTATAACTTATAGCATTGAACCTAACTCTAAGACTCTAATCCCCAAGAGCGTTATCTTTGATTGTAACGGTCCAACTTCGGTTTGAAATAGAGTTAAAGTTCTAAAGATCTATCACCTCATAGGACACCCAAAGGTTGTAATAAGTATCTATAACTTATAGCTTTGAACCTAACTCTAAGACTCTAATCCCCAAGAGCTTTATCTTTGATTGTAACGGTTCAACTTCGGTTTGAAATATAGTTAAAGTTCTAAAGATCTATCACCTCTAAGGGCACCCAAAGGTTGTAATAAGTATCTATAACTTATAGCATTGAACCTAACTCTAAGACTCTAATCCCCAAGAGCGTTATCTTTGATTGTAACGGTCCAACGGTCCAACTTCGGTTTGAAATAGAGTTAAAGTTCTAAAGATCTATCACCTCATAGGACACCCAAAGGTTGTAATAAGTATCTATAACTTATAGCTTTGAACCTAACTCTAAGACTCTAATCCCCAAGAGCGTTATCTTTGATTGTAACGGTTCAACTTCGGTTTGAAATAGAGTTAAAGTTCTAAACATCTATCACCTCTTAGGACGCCCAAAGGTTGTAATAAGTATCTATAACTTATAGCATTGAACCTAACTCTAAGACTCTAATCCCCAAGAGCGTTATCTTTGATTGTAACGGTCCAACTTCGGTTTGAAATAGAGTTAAAGTTCTAAAGATCTATCACCTCATAGGACACCCAAAGGTTGTAATAAGTATCTATAACTTATAGCTTTGAACCTAACTCTAAGACTCTAATCCCCAAGAGCGTTATCTTTGATTGTAAAGGTTCAACTTCGGTTTGAAATAGAGTTAAAGTTCTAAACATCTATCACCTCTTAGGACACCCAAAGGTTGTAATAAGTATCTATAACTTATAGCTTTGAACCTAACTCTAAGACTCTAATCCCCAAGAGCGTTATCTTTGATTGTAACGGTCCAACTTCGGTTTGAAATAGAGTTAAAGCTCTAAAGATCCATCACCTCATAGGACACCCAAAGGTTGCAATAAGTATCTATAACTTATAGCTTTGAAACTTATTCTAAGACTCTAATCCCCAAGAGCTTTATCTTTGATTGTAACGGTTCAACTTTGGTTTGAAATAGAGTTAAAGTTCTAAAGATCTATCACCTCTTACGACACCCAAATGTTGTAATAAGAATCTATAACTTATAGCTTTGAACCTTACTCTAAGACTCTAATCCCCAAGAGCTTTATCTTTGATTGTAACGGTTCAACCTCGGTTTGAAATAGAGTTAAAGTTCTAAAGATCAATCACCTGTTAGGACACCCAAAGGTTGTAATAAGTATCTATAACTTATAGCTTTGAACCTAACTTTAAGACTCTAAACCCCAAGAGCTTTATCTTTGATCGCAACGGTTCAACTTCGGTTTGAAATAGAGTTAAAGTTCTAAAGATCAATCACCTGTTAGGACACCCAAAGGTTGTAATAAGTATCGATAACTTATAGCATTGAACCTAACTCTAAGACTCTAATCCCCAAGAGCGTTATCTTTGATTGTAACGGTTCAACTTCGGTTTGAAATATAGTTAAAGTTCTAAAGATCTATCACCTCTAAGGGCACCCAAAGGTTGTAATAAGTATCTATAACTTATAGCTTTGAGCCTTACTCTAAGACTCTAATCCCCAAGAGCTTTATCTTTGATTGTAACGGTTCAACTTCGGTTTGAAATAGATTTAAAGTTCTAAACATCCATCACCTCTTAGGACACCCAAAGGTTACAATAAGTATCTATAACTTATAGCTTTGAACCTTACTCTAAGACTCTAATCCTCAAGAGCTTTATCTTTGATTGTAACGGTTCAACTTCGGTTTGAAATAGAGTTAAAGTTCTAAAGATCAATCACCTGTTAGGACACCCAAAGGTTGTAATAAGTTTCTATAACTTATAGCATTGAACCTAACTCTAAGACTCTAATCCCCAAGAGCTTTATCTTTGATTGTAACGGTTCAACTTCGGTTTGTAATAGATTTAAAGTTCCAAACATCCATCACCTCTTAGGACACCCAAAGTTTGTAATAAGTATCTATAACTTATAGCTTTGAACCTTACTCTAAGACTCTAATCCCCTAGAGCTTTATCTTTGATTGTAACGGTTCAACTTCGGTTTGAAATAGAGTTAAAGTTCTAAACATCTATCACCTCTTAGGACACCCAAAGGTTGTAATAAGTATCTATAACTTATAGTTTTGAACCTTACTCTAAGACTCTAATCCCCAAGAGCTTTATCTTTGATTGTAACGGTTCAACTTCGGTTTGAAATAGAGTTAAAGTTCTAAAGATCAATCACCTGTTAGGACACCCAAAGTTTGCAATAAGTATCTATAACTTATAGCTTTGAACCTTACTCTAAGACTCTAATGCCCAAGAGCTTTATCTTTGATTGTAACGGTTCAACTTCGGTTTGAAATATAGTTAAAGTTCTAAAGATCTATCACCTCTAAGGGCACCCAAAGGTTGTAATAAGTATCTATAACTTATAGCTTTGAACCTTACTCTAAGACTCTAATCCCCAAGAGCTTTATCTTTGATTGTAACGGTTCAACTTCGGTTTGAAATAGATTTAAAGTTCTAAACATCCATCACCTCTTAGGACACCCAAAGGTTGCAATAAGTATCTATAACTTATAGCTTTGAACCTTACTCTAAGACTCTAATCCTCAAGAGCTTTATCTTTGATTGTAACGGTTCAACTTCGGTTTGAAATAGAGTTAAAGTTCTAAAGATCAATCACCTGTTAGGACACCCAAAGGTTGTAATAAGTATCTATAACTTATAGCTTTGAACCTTACTCTAGGACTCTAATCCCCAAGAGCTTTATCTTTGATTGTAACGGTTCAACTTCGGTTTCTAATAGATTTAAAGTTCTAAACATCCATCACCTCTTAGGACACCCAAAGTTTGTAATAAGTATATATAAGTTATAGCTTTGAACCTTACTCTAAGACTCTAATGCCCAAGAGCTTTATCTTTGATTGTAACGGTTCAACTTCAGTTTGAAATAGAGTTAAAGTTCTAAACATCTATCACCTCTTAGGACACCCAAAGGTTGTAATAAGTATCTATCACTTATAGCTTTGAACCTAACTCTAAGACTCTAATCCCCAAGAGCGTTATCTTTGATTGTAACGGTTCAACTTCGGTTTGAAATAGAGTTAAAGTTCTAAACATCTATCACCTCTTAGGACACCCAAAGGTTGTAATAAGTATCTATAACTTATAGCTTTGAACCTAACTCTAAGACTCTAATCCCCAAGAGCGTTATCTTTGATTGTAACGGTCCAACTTCGGTTTGAAATAGAGTTAAAGTTCTAAAGATCCATCACCTCATAGGACACCCAAAGGTTGCAATAAGTATCTATAACTTATAGCTTTGAAACTTATTCTAAGACTCTAATCCCCAAGAGCTTTATCTTTGATTGTAACGGTTCAACTTCGGTTTGAAATAGAGTTAACGTTCTAAAGATCAATCACCTGTTAGGACACCCAAAGGTTGTAATAAGTATCTATAACTTATAGCTTTGAACCTTGCTCTAAGACTCTAATCCCCAAGAGCTTTATCTTTGATTGTAACGGTTCAACTTCGGTTTGAAATAGAGTTAAAGTTCTAAACATCTATCACCTCTTAGGACATCCAAAGGTTGTAATAAGTATCTATAACTTATACCTTTGAACCTAACTCTAAGACTCTAATCCCCAAGAGCTTTGTCTTTGATTGTAACGGTTCAACTTCGGTTTGAAATAGAGTTAAAGTTCTAAAGATCTATCACCTCTTACGACACCCAAATGTTGTAATAAGAATCTATAACTTATAGCTTTGAACCTTACTCTAAGACTCTAATCCCCAAGAGCTTTATCTTTGATTGTAACGGTTCAACTTCGGTTTGAAATAGAGTTAAAGTTCTAAAGATCAATCACCTGTTAGGACACCCAAAGGTTGTAATAAGTATCTATAACTTATAGCTTTGAACCTAACTTTAAGACTCTAAACCCCAAGAGCTTTATCTTTGATTGCAACGGTTCAACTTCGGTTTGAAATAGAGTTAAAGTTCTAAAGATCAATCACCTGTTAGGACACCCAAAGGTTGTAATAAGTATCGATAACTTATAGCATTGAACCTAACTCTAAGACTCTAATCCCCAAGAGCGTTATCTTTGATTGTAACGGTTCAACTTCGGTTTGAAATATAGTTAAAGTTCTAAAGATCTATCACCTCTAAGGGCACCCAAAGGTTGTAATAAGTATCTATAACTTATAGCTTTGAACCTTACTCTAAGACTCTAATCCCCAAGAGCTTTATCTTTGATTGTAACGGTTCAACTTCGGTTTGAAATAGATTTAAAGTTCTAAACATCCATCACCTCTTAGGACACCCAAAGGTTGCAATAAGTATCTATAACTTATAGCTTTGAACCTTACTCTAAGACTCTAATCCTCAAGAGCTTTATCTTTGATTGTAACGGTTCAACTTCGGTTTGAAATAGAGTTAAAGTTCTAAAGATCAATCACCTGTTAGAACACCCAAAGGTTGTAATAAGTATCTATAACTTATAGCATTGAACCTAACTGTAAGACTCTAATCCCCAAGAGCTTTATCTTTGATTGTAACGGTTCAACTTCGGTTTGTAATAGATTTAAAGTTCTAAACATCCATCACCTCTTAGGACACCCAAAGTTTGTAATAAGTATCTATAACTTATAGCTTTGAACCTTACTCTAAGACTCTAATGCCCAAGAGCTTTATCTTTGATTGTAACGGTTCAACTTCGGTTTGAAATAGAGTTAAAGTTCTAAACATCTATCACCTCTTAGGACACCCAAAGGTTGTAATAAGTATCTATCACTTATAGCTTTGAACCTAACTCTAAGACTCTAATCCCCAAGAGCGTTATCTTTGATTGTAACGGTTCAACTTCGGTTTGAAATAGAGTTAAAGTTCTAAACATCTATCACCTCTTAGGACACCCAAAGGTTGTAATAAGTATCTATAACTTATAGCTTTGAACCAAACTCTAAGACTCTAATCCCCAAGAGCGTTATCTTTGATTGTACCGGTCCAACTTCGGTTTGAAATAGAGTTAAAGTTCTAAAGATCCATCACCTCATAGGACACCCAAAGGTTGCAATAAGTATCTATAACATATAGCTTTGAACCTTACTCTAAGACTCTAATCCCCAAGAGCTTTATCTTTGATTGTAACTGTTCAACTTCGGTTTGAAATAGAGTTAAAGTTCTAAAGATCAATCACCTGTTAGGACACCCAAAGGTTGTAATAAGTATCTATAACTTATAGCTTTGAACCTTACTCTAAGACTCTAATCCCCAAGAGCTTTATCTTTGATTGTAACGGTTCAACTTCGGTTTGAAATAGGGTTAAAGTTCTAAACATCTATCACCTCTTAGGACATCCAAAGGTTGTAATAAGTATCTATAACTTATACCTTTGAACCTAACTCTAAGACTCTAATCCCCAAGAGCTTTGTCTTTGATTGTAACGGTTCAACTTCGGTTTGAAATAGAGTTAAAGCTCTAAAGATCTATCACCTCTTACGACACCCAAATGTTGTAATAAGAATCTGTAACTTATAGCTTTGAACCTTACTCTAAGACTCTAATCCCCAAGAGCTTTATCTTTGATTGTAACGGTTCAACTTCGGTTTGAAATAGAGTTAAAGTTCTAAAGATCAATCACCTGTTAGGACTCCCAAAGGTTGTAATAAGTATCTATAACTTATAGCTTTGAACCTAACTTTAAGACTCTAATCCCCAAGAGCTTTATCTTTGATTGCAACGGTTCAACTCCGGTTTGAAATAGAGTTAAAGTTCTAAAGATCAATCACCTGTTAGGACACCCAAAGGTTGTAATAAGTATCTATAACTTATAGCTTTGAACCTTACTCTAAGACTCTAATCCCCAAGAGCTTTATCTTTGATTGTAACGGTTCAACTTCGGTTTGAAATATAGTTAAAGTTCTAAAGATCTATCACCTCTAAGGGCACCCAAAGGTTGTAATAAGTATCTATAACTTATAGCTTTGAACCTTACTCTAAGACTCTAATCCCCAAGAGCTTTATCTTTGATTGTAACGGTTCAACTTCGGTTTGAAATAGAGTTAAAGTTCTAAACATCTATCACCACTTAGGACTCCCAAAGGTTGTAATAAGTATCTATAACTTATAGCTTTGAACCTTACTCTAAGACTCTAATCCCCAAAAGCTTTATCTTTGTTTGTAACGGTTCAACTTCGGTTTGAAATAGAGTTAAAGTTCTAAAGATCAATCACCTGTTAACACCCAAAGGTTGTAATAAGTATCTATAACTTATAGCTTTGAACCTTACTCTAAGACTCTAATCCCCAAGAGCTTTATCTTTGATTGTAACGGTTCAACTTCGGTTTGAAATAGAGTTAAAGTTCTAAACATCTATCACCTCTTAGGACATCCAAAGGTTGTAATAAGTATCTATAACTTATACCTTTGAACCTAACTCTAAGACTCTAATCCCCAAGAGCTTTGTCTTTGATTGTAACGGTTCAACTTCGGTTTGAAATAGAGTTAAAGTTCTAAAGATCAATCACCTGTTAGGACACCCAAAGGTTGTAATAAGTATTTATAACTTATAGCTTTGAACCTTACTTTAAGACTCTAATCCCCAAGAGCTTTATCTTTGATTGTAACGGTTCAACTTCGGTTTGAAATAGAGTTAAAGTTCTAAAGATCTATCACCTCTTAGGACACCCAAAGGTTGTAATAAGTATCTATAACTTATAGCTTTGAACCTTACTCTAAGACTCTAATCCCCAAGAGCTTTATCTTTGATTGTAACGGTTCAACTTCGGTTTGAAATAGAATTAAAGTTCTAAAGATCTATCACCTCTTAGGACACCCAAAGGTTGTAATAAGTATCTATAACTTATAGCTTTGAACCTTACTCTAAGACTCTAATCCCCAAGAGCTTTATCTTTGATTGTAACGGTTCAACTTCGGTTTGAAATAGAGTTAAAGTTCTAAAGATCTATCACCTCTTAGGACACCCAAAGGTTGTAATAAGTATCTATAACTTATAGCTTTGAACCTAATTCTAAGACTCTAATCCCCAAGAGCGTTATCTTTGATTGTAACGGTTCAACTTCGGTTTGAAATAGAGTTAAAGTTCTAAAGATCAATCACCTCTTAGGACATCCAAAGGTTGTAATAAGTATCTATAACTTATAGCTTTGAACCTTACTCTAAGACTCTAATCCCCAATAGCTTTATCTTTGATTGTAACGGTTCAACTTCGGTTTGAAATCGAGTTAAAGTTCTAAACATCCATCACCTCTTAGGACACCCAAAGGTTGTAATAAGTATCTATAACTTATAGCTTTGAACCTAACTCTAAGACTCTAATCCCCAAGAGCGTTTTCTTTGATTGTAACGGTCCAACTTCGGTTTGAAATAGAGTTAAAGTTCTAAAGATCTATCACCTCTTAGAATACCCAAAGGTTGTAATAAGTATCTATAACCTATAGCTTTGAACCTTACTCTAAGACTCTAATCCCCAAGAGCTTTATCTTTCATTGTAACGGTTCAACTTCGGTTTGAAATAGAGTTAAGTTCTAAACATCCATCATCTCTTAGGACACCCAAAGGTTGTAATAAGTATCTATAACTTATAGCTTTGAACCTTACTCTAAGACTCTAATCCTCAAGAGCTTTATCTTTGATTGTAACGGTTCAACTTCGGTTTGAAATAGAGTTAAAGTTCTAAAGATCAATCACCTGTTAGGACACCCAAAGGTTGTAATAAGTATATATAACTTATAGCATTGAACCTAACTCTAAGACTCTAATCCCCAAGAGCTTTATCTTTGATTGTAACGGTTCAACTTCGGTTTGTAATAGATTTAAAGTTCTAAACATCCATCACCTCTTAGGACACCCAAAGGTTGCAATAAGTAT
Organism: Pontederia crassipes; assembly: GCA_030549335.1. Classification (NCBI taxonomy): domain Eukaryota; kingdom Viridiplantae; phylum Streptophyta; class Magnoliopsida; order Commelinales; family Pontederiaceae; genus Pontederia; species Pontederia crassipes. The sequence continues at coordinate 12,853,847 of CM060187.1, forward strand.
CTATAACTTATAGCTTTGAACCTTACTCTAAGACTCTAATCCCCAAGAGCTTTATCTGTGATTGTAACGGTTCAACTTCGGTTTGAAATAGAGTTAAAGTTCTAAAGATCAATCACCTGTTAGGACACCCAAAGGTTGTAATAAGTATCTATAACTTAAAGCTTTGAACCTTACTTTAAGACTCTAATCCCCAAGAGCTTTATCTTTGATTGTAACGGTTCAACTTCGGTTTGAAATAGAGTTAAAGTTCTAAACATCTATCACCTCTTAGGACACCCAAAGGTTGTAATAAGTATCTATAACTTATAGCTTTGAACCTAACTCTAAGACTCTAATCCCCAAGAGCGTTATCTTTGATTGTAACGGTCCAACTTCGGTTTGAAATAGAGTTAAAGTTTTAAAGATCTATCACCTCATAGGACACCCAAAGGTTGCAATAAGTATCTATAACTTATACCTTTGAACCTTACTCTAAGACTCTAATCCCCAAGAGCTTTATCTTTGATTGTAACGGTTCAACTTCGGTTTGAAATAGAGTTAAAGTTCTAAAGATCAATCACCTGTTAGGACACCCAAAGGTTGTAATAAGTATCTATAACTTATAACTTTGAACCTTACTCTAAGACTCTAATCCCCAAGAGCTTTATCTTTGATTGTAACGGTTCAACTTCGGTTTGAAATAGAGTTAAAGTTCTAAACATCTATCACCTCTTAGGACACCAAAAGGTTGTAATAAGTATCTATAACTTATAGCTTTGAACCTTACTCTAAGACTCTAATCCCCTAGAGCTTTATCTTTGATTGTAACGGTTCAACTTCGGTTTGAAATAGAGTTAAAAATCTAAACATCTATCACCTCTTAGGACACCCAAAGGTTGTAATAAGTATCTATAACTTATAGTTTTGAACCTTACTCTAAGACTCTAATCTCCAAGAGCTTTATCTTTGATTGTAACGGTTCAACTTCGGTTTGAAATAGAGTTAAAGTTCTAAAGATCAATCACCTGTTAGGACACCCAAAGTTTGAAATAAGTATCTATAACTTATAGCTTTGAACCTTACTCTAAGACTCCAATGCCCAAGAGCTTTATCTTTGATTGTAACGGTTCAACTTCGGTTTGAAATAGAGTTAAAGTTCTAAACATCTATCACCTCTTAGGACACCCAAAGGTTGTAATAAGCATCTATAACTTATAGCTTTGAACCTTACTCTAAGACTCTAATCCCCAAGAGCTTTATCTTTGATTGTAACGGTTCAACTTCGGTTTGAAATAGAGTTAAAGTTCTAAAGATCTATCACCTCTTACGACACCCAAAGGTTGTAATAAGTATCTATAACTTATAGCTTTGAACCTTACTCTAAGACTCTAATCCCCAATAGCTTTATCTTTGATTGTAACGGTTCAACTTCGGTTTGAAATCGAGTTAAAGTTCTAAACATCCATCACCTCTTAGGACACCCAAAGGTTGTAATAAGTATCTATAACTTATAGCTTTGAACCTTACTCTAAGACTCTAATCCCCAAAAGCTTTATCTTTGTTTGTAACGGTTCAACTTCGGTTTGAAATAGAGTTAAAGTTCTAAAGATCAATCACCTGTTAACACCCAAAGGTTGTAATAAGTATCTATAACTTATAGCTTTGAACCTTACTCTAAGACTCTAATCCCCAAGAGCTTTATCTTTGATTGTAACGGTTCAACTTCGGTTTGAAATAGAGTTAAAGTTCTAAACATCTATCACCTCTTAGGACACCAAAAGGTTGTAATAAGTATCTATCACTTATAGCTTTGAACCTAACTCTAAGACTATAATCCCCAAGGGCGTTATCTTTGATTGTAACGGTTCAACTTCGGTTTGAAATAGAGTTAAAGTTCTAAAGATCAATCACCTCTTAGGACATCCAAAGGTTGTAATAAGTATCTATAACTTATAGCTTTGAACCTTACTCTAAGACTCTAATCCCCAATAGCTTTATCTTTGATTGTAACGGTTCAACTTCGGTTTGAAATAGAGTTAAAGTTCTAAACATCTATCACCTCTTAGGACACCCAAAGGTTGTAATAAGTATCTATAACTTATAGCTTTGAACCTAACTCTAAGACTCTAATCCCCAAGAGCGTTATCTTTGATTGTAACGGTCCAACTTCGGTTTGAAATAGAGTTAAAGTTTTAAAAATCTATCACCTCATAGGACACCCAAAGGTTGCAATAAGTATCTATAACTTATACCTTTGAACCTTACTCTAAGACTCTAATCCCCAAGAGCTTTATCTTTGATTGTAACGGTTCAACTTCGGTTTGAAATAGAGTTAAAGTTCTAAAGATCAATCACCTGTTAGGACACCCAAAGGTTGTAATAAGTATCTATAACTTATAGCTTTGAACCTTACTCTAAGACTCTAATCCCCAAGAGCTTTATCTTTGATTGTAACGGTTCAACTTCGGTTTGAAATAGAGTTAAAGTTCTAAACATCTATCACCTCTTAGGACACCAAAAGGTTGTAATAAGTATCTATAACTTATAGCTTTGAACCTTACTCTAAGACTCTAATCCCCTAGAGCTTTATCTTTGATTGTAACGGTTCAACTTCGGTTTGAAATAGAGTTAAAAATCTAAACATCTATCACCTCTTAGGACACCCAAAGGTTGTAATAAGTATCTATAACTTATAGTTTTGAACCTTACTCTAAGACTCCAATCTCCAAGAGCTTTATCTTTGATTGTAACGGTTCAACTTCGGTTTGAAATAGAGTTAAAGTTCTAAAGATCAATCACCTGTTAGGACACCCAAAGTTTGAAATAAGTATCTATAACTTATAGCTTTGAACCTTACTCTAAGACTCCAATGCCCAAGAGCTTTATCTTTGATTGTAACGGTTCAACTTCGGTTTGAAATAGAGTTAAAGTTCTAAACATCTATCACCTCTTAGGACACCCAAAGGTTGTAATAAGCATCTATAACTTATAGCTTTGAACCTTACTCTAAGACTCTAATCCCCAAGAGCTTTATCTTTGATTGTAACGGTTCAAGTTCGGTTTGAAATAGAGTTAAAGTTCTAAAGATCTATCACCTCTTACGACACCCAAAGGTTGTAATAAGTATCTATAACTTATAGCTTTGAACCTTACTCTAAGACTCTAATCCCCAATAGCTTTATCTTTGATTGTAACGGTTCAACTTCGGTTTGAAATCGAGTTAAAGTTCTAAACATCCATCACCTCTTAGGACACCCAAAGGTTGTAATAAGTATCTATAACTTATAGCTTTGAACCTTACTCTAAGACTCTAATCCCCAAAAGCTTTATCTTTGTTTGTAACGGTTCAACTTCAGTTTGAAATAGAGTTAAAGTTCTAAAGATCAATCACCTGTTAACACCCAAAGGTTGTAATAAGTATCTATAACTTATAGCTTTGAACCTTACTCTAAGACTCTAATCCCCAAGAGCTTTATCTTTGATTGTAACGGTTCAACTTCGGTTTGAAATAGAGTTAAAGTTCTAAACATCTATCACCTCTTAGGACATCCAAAGGTTGTAATAAGTATCTATAACTTATACCTTTGAACCTAACTCTAAGACTCTAATCCCCAAGAGCTTTGTCTTTGATTGTAACGGTTCAACTTCGGTTTGAAATAGAGTTAAAGTTCTAAAGATCAATCACCTGTTAGGACACCCAAAGGTTGTAATAAGTATTTATAACTTATAGCTTTGAACCTTACTTTAAGACTCTAATCCCCAAGAGCTTTATCTTTGATTGTAACGGTTCAACTTCGGTTTGAAATAGAGTTAAAGTTCTAAACATCTATCACCTCTTAGGACACCCAAAGGTTGTAATAAGTATCTATAACTTATAGCTTTGAACCTAACTCTAAGACTCTAATCCCCAAGAGCGTTATCTTTGATTGTAACGGTCCAACTTCGGTTTGAAATAGAGTTAAAGTTTTAAAAATCTATCACCTCATAGGACACCCAAAGGTTGCAATAAGTATCTATAACTTATACCTTTGAACCTTACTCTAAGACTCTAATCCCCAAGAGCTTTATCTTTGATTGTAACGGTTCAACTTCGGTTTGAAATAGAGTTAAAGTTCTAAAGATCAATCACCTGTTAGGACACCCAAAGGTTGTAATAAGTATCTATAACTTATAGCTTTGAACCTTACTCTAAGACTCTAATCCCCAAGAGCTTTATCTTTGATTGTAACGGTTCAACTTCGGTTTGAAATAGAGTTAAAGTTCTAAACATCTATCACCTCTTAGGACACCCAAAGGTTGTAATAAGTATCTATAACTTATAGCTTTGAACCTAACTCTAAGACTCTAATCCCCAAGAGCGTTATCTTTGATTGTAACGGTCCAACTTCGGTTTGAAATAGAGTTAAAGTTTTAAAGATCTATCACCTCATAGGACACCCAAAGGTTGCAATAAGTATCTATAACTTATACCTTTGAACCTTACTCTAAGACTCTAATCCCCAAGAGCTTTATCTTTGATTGTAACGGTTCAACTTCGGTTTGAAATCGAGTTAAAGTTCTAAACATCCATCACCTCTTAGGACACCCAAAGGTTGTAATAAGTATCTATAACTTATAGCTTTGAACCTTACTCTAAGACTCTAATACCCAAAAGCTTTATCTTTGATTGTAACGGTTCAACTTCGGTTTGAAATAGAGTTAAAGTTCTAAAGATCAATCACCTGTTACGACACCCAAAGGTTGTAATAAGTATCTATAACTTATAGCTTTGAACCTTACTCTAAGACTCTAATCCCCAAGAGCTTTATCTTTGATTGTAACGGTTCAACTTCGGTTTGAAATAGAGTTAAAGTTCTAAACATGTATCACCTCTTAGGACATCCAAAGGTTGTAATAAGTATCTATAACTTATACCTTTGAACCTAACTCTAAGACTCTAATCCCCAAGAGCTTTGTCTTTGATTGTAACGGTTCAACTTCGGTTTGAAATAGAGTTAAAGTTCTAAAGATCTATCACCTCTTACGACAGCCAAAGGTTGTAATAAGTATCTATAACTTATAGCTTTGAACCTTACTCTAAGACTCTAATCCCCAAGAGCTTTATCTTTGATTGTAACGGTTCAACTTCGGTTTGAAATAGAGTTAAAGTTCTAAACATCTATCACCTCTTAGGACACCCAAAGGTTGTAATAAGTATCTATAACTTGTAGCTTTGAACCTAACTCTAAGACTCTAATCCCCAAGAGCGTTATCTTTGATTGTAACGGTCCAACTTCGGTTTGAAATAGAGTTAAAGTTTTAAAGATCTATCACCTCATAGGACACCCAAAGGTTGCAATAAGTATCTATAACTTATACCTTTGAACCTTACTCTAAGACTCTAATCCCCAAGAGCTTTATCTTTGATTGTAACGGTTCAACTTCTGTTTGAAATAGAGTTAAAGTTCTAAAGATCAATCACCTGTTAGGACACCCAAAGGTTGTAATAAGTATCTATAACTTATAGCTTTGAACCTTACTCTAAGACTCTAATCCCCAAGAGCGTTTTCTTTGATTGTAACGGTTCAACTTCGGTTTGAAATGGAGTAAAAGTTCTAAAGATCTATCACCTCTTACGACACCCAAAGGTTGTAATAAGTATCTATAACTTATAGCTTTGAACCTTACTCTAAGACTCTAATCCCCAATAGCTTTATCTTTGATTGTAACGGTTCAACTTCGGTTTGAAATCGAGTTAAAGTTCTAAACATCCATCACCTCTTAGGACACCCAAAGGTTGTAATAAGTATCTATAACTTATAGCTTTGAACCTTACTCTAAGACTCTAATCCCCAAATGCTTTATCTTTGATTGTAACCGTTCAACTTCGGTTTGAAATAGAGTTAAAGTTCTAAAGATCAATCACCTGTTACGACACCCAAAGGTTGTAATAAGTATCTATAACTTATAGCTTTGAACCTTACTCTAAGACTCTAATCCCCAAGAGCTTTATCTTTGATTGTAACGGTTCAACTTTGGTTTGAAATAGAGTTAAAGTTCTAAAGATCTATCACCTCTTAGGACTCCCAAAGGTTGTAATAAGTATCTATAACTTATAACTTTGAACCTTACTCTAAGACTCTAATCCCCAAGAGCTTTATCTTTGATTGTAACGGTTCAACTTCGGTTTAAAATAGAGTTAAAGTTCTAAAGATCTATCACCTCTTAGGACACCCAAAGGTTGTAATAAGTATCTATAACTTATAGCTTTGAACCTAATTCTAAGACTCTAATCCCCAAGAGCGTTATCTTTGATTGTAACGGTTCAACTTCGGTTTGAAATAGAGTTAAAGTTCTAAAGATCAATCACCTCTTAGGACATCCAAAGGTTGTAATAAGTATCTATAACTTATAGCTTTGAACCTTACTCTAAGACTCTAATCCCCAATAGCTTTATCTTTGATTGTAACGGTTCAACTTCGGTTTGAAATCGAGTTAAAGTTCTAAACATCCATCACCTCTTAGGACACCCAAAGGTTGTAATAAGTATCTATAACTTATAGCTTTGAACCTAACTCTAAGACTCTAATCCCCAAGAGCGTTTTCTTTGATTGTAACGGTTCAACTTCGGTTTGAAATAGAGTTAAAGTTCTAAAGATCTATCACCTCTTAGAATACCTAAAGGTTGTAATAAGTATCTATAACCTATAGCTTTGAACCTTACTCTAAGACCCTAATCCCCAAGAGCTTTATCTTTCATTGTAACGGTTCAACTTCGGTTTGAAATAGAGTTAAGTTCTAAACATCCATCATCTCATAGGACACCCAAAGGTTGCAATAAGTATCTATAACTTATACCTTTGAACCTTACTCTAAGACTCTAATCCCCAAGAGCTTTATCTTTGATTGTAACGGTTCAACTTCGGTTTGAAATAGAGTTAAAGTTCTAAAGATCAATCACCTGTTAGGACACCCAAAGGTTGTAATAAGTATCTATAACTTATAGCTTTGAACCTTACTCTAAGACTCTAATCCCCAAGAGCTTTATCTTTGATTGTAAGTGTTCAACTTCGGTTTGAAATAGAGTTAAAGTTCTAAACATCTATCACCTCTTAGGACACCAAAAGGTTGTAATAAGTATCTATCACTTATAGCTTTGAACCTAACTCTAAGACTATAATCCCCAAGAGCGTTATCTTTGATTGTAACGGTTCAACTTCGGTTTGAAATAGAGTTAAAGTTCTAAAGATCAATCACCTCTTAGGACATCCAAAGGTTGTAATAAGTATCTATAACTTATAGCTTTGAACCTTACTCTAAGACTCTAATCCCCAATAGCTTTATCTTTGATTGTAACGGTTCAACTTCGGTTTGAAATCGAGTTAAAGTTCTAAACATCCATCACCTCTTAGGACACCCAAAGGTTGTAATAAGTATCTATAACTTATAGCTTTGAACCTTACTCTAAGACTCTAATCCCCAATAGCTTTATCTTTGATTGTAACGGTTCAACTTCGGTTTGAAATCGAGTTAAAGTTCTAAACATCCATCACCTCTTAGGACACCCAAAGGTTGTAATAAGTATCTATAACTTATAGCTTTGAACCTAACTCTAAGACTCTAATGCCCAAGAGCTTTATCTTTGATTGTAACGGTTCAACTTCGGTTTGAAATAGAGTTAAAGTTCTAAAGATCTATCACCTCTTACGACACCCAAAGGTTGTAATAAGTATCTATAACTTATAGCTTTGAACCTTACTCTAAGACTCTAATCCCCAAGAGCTTTATCTTTGATTGTAACGGTTCAACTTCGGTTTGAAATAGAGTTAAAGTTCTAAACATCTATCACCTCTTAGGACACCCAAAGGTTGTAATAAGTATCTATAACTTATAGCTTTGAACCTTACTCTAAGACTCTAATCCCCAAGAGCTTTATCTTTGATTGTAACGGTTCAACTTCGGTTTGAAATAGAGTTAAAGTTCTAAAGATCTATCACCTCTTACGACACCCAAAGGTTGTAATAAGTATCTATAACTTATAGCTTTGAACCTTACTCTAAGACTCTAATCCCCAAGAGCTTTATCTTTGATTGTAACGGTTCAACTTCGGTTTGAAATAGAGTTAAAGTTCTAAACATCTATCACCTCTTAGGACACCCAAAGGTTGTAATAAGTATCTATAACTTATAGCTTTGAACCTAACTCTAAGACTCTAATCCCCAAGAGCGTTATCTTTGATTGTAACGGTCCAACTTCGGTTTGAAATAGAGTTAAAGTTTTAAAGATCTATCACCTCATAGGACACCCAAAGGTTGCAATAAGTATCTATAACTTATACCTTTGAACCTTACTCTAAGACTCTAATCCCCAAGAGCTTTATCTTTGATTGTAACGGTTCAACTTCGGTTTGAAATCGAGTTAAAGTTCTAAACATCCATCACCTCTTAGGACACCCAAAGGTTGTAATAAGTCACTATAACTTATAGCTTTGAACCTTACTCTAAGACTCTAATCCCCAAAAGCTTTATCTTTGATTGTAACGGTTCAACTTCGATTTGAAATAGAGTTAAAGTTCTAAAGATCAATCACCTGTTACGACACCCAAAGGTTGTAATAAGTATCTATAACTTATAGCTTTGAACCTTACTCTAAGACTCTAATCCCCAAGAGCTTTATCTTTGATTGTAACGGTTCAACTTCGGTTTGAAATAGAGTTAAAGTTCTAAACATCTATCACCTCTTAGGACATCCAAAGGTTGTAATAAGTATCTATAACTTATACCTTTGAACCTAACTCTAAGACTCTAATCCCCAAGAGCTTTGTCTTTGATTGTAACGGTTCAACTTCGGTTTGAAATAGAGTTAAAGTTCTAAAGATCTATCACCTCTTACGACACCCAAAGGTTGTAATAAGTATCTATAACTTATAGCTTTGAACCTTACTCTAAGACTCTAATCCCCAAGAGCTTTATCTTTGATTGTAACGGTTCAACTTCGGTTTGAAATAGAGTTAAAGTTCTAAACATCTATCACCTCTTAGGACACCCAAAGGTTGTAATAAGTATCTATAACTTATAGCTTTGAACCTAACTCTAAGACTCTAATCCCCAAGAGCATTATCTTTGATTGTAACGGTCCAACTTCGGTTTGAAATAGAGTTAAAGTTTTAAAGATCTATCACCTCATAGGACACCCAAAGGTTGCAATAAGTATCTATAACTTATACCTTTGAACCTTACTCTAAGACTCTAATCCCCAAGAGCTTTATCTTTGATTGTAACGGTTCAACTTCTGTTTGAAATAGAGTTAAAGTTCTAAAGATCAATCACCTGTTAGGACACCCAAAGGTTGTAATAAGTATCTATAACTTATAGCTTTGAACCTTACTCTATGACTCTAATCCCCAAGAGCTTTATCTTTGATTGTAACGGTTCAACTTCGGTTTGAAATAGAGTTAAAGTTCTAAACATCTATCACCTCTTAGGACACCAAAAGGTTGTAATAAGTATCTATCACTTATAGCTTTGAACATAACTCTAAGACTATAATCCCCAAGAGCGTTATCTTTGATTCTAACGGTTCAACTTCGGTTTGAAATAGAGTTAAAGTTCTAAAGATCAATCACCTCTTAGGACATCCAAAGGTTGTAATAAGTATCTATAACTTATAGCTTTGAACCTTACTCTAAGACTCTAATCCCCAATAGCTTTATCTTTGATTGTAACGGTTCAACTTCGGTTTGAAATCGAGTTAAAGTTCTAAACATCCATCACCTCTTAGGACACCCAAAGGTTGTAATAAGTATCTATAACTTATAGCTTTGAACCTTACTCTAAGACTCTAATCCCCAATAGCTTTATCTTTGATTGTAACGGTTCAACTTCGGTTTGAAATAGAGTTAAAGTTCTAAAGATCAATCACCTGTTAGGACACCCAAAGGTTGTAATAAGTATCTATAACTTATAGCTTTGAACCTTACTCTAAGACTCTAATCCCCAAGAGCTTTATCTTTGATTGTAACGGTTCAACTTCGGTTTGAAATAGAGTTAAAGTTCTAAACATCTATCACCTCTTAGGACACCAAAAGGTTGTAATAAGTATCTATCACTTATAGCTTTGAACTAACTCTAAGACTATAATCCCCAAGAGCGTTATCTTTGATTGTAACGGTTCAACTTCGGTTTGAAATAGAGTTAAAGTTCTAAAGATCTATCACCTCTTACGACACCCAAAGGTTGTAATAAGTATCTATAACTTATAGCTTTGAACCTTACTCTAAGACTCTAATCCCCAATAGCTTTATCTTTGATTGTAACGGTTCAACTTCGGTTTGAAATCGAGTTAAAGTTCTAAACATCCATCACCTCTTAGGACACCCAAAGGTTGTAATAAGTATCTATAACTTATAGCTTTGAACATTACTCTAAGACTCTAATCCCCAAATGCTTTATCTTTGATTGTAACCGTTCAACTTCGGTTTGAAATAGAGTTAAAGTTCTAAAGATCAATCACCTGTTACGACACCCAAAGGTTGTAATAAGTATCTATAACTTATAGCTTTGAACCTTACTCTAAGACTCTAATCCCCAAGAGCTTTATCTTTGATTGTAACGGTTCAACTTTGGTTTGAAATAGAGTTAAAGTTCTAAAGATCTATCACCTCTTAGGACTCCCAAAGGTTGTAATAAGTATCTATAACTTATAACTTTGAACCTTACTCTAAGACTCTAATCCCCAAGAGCTTTATCTTTGATTGTAACGGTTCAACTTCGGTTTAAAATAGAGTTAAAGTTCTAAAGATCTATCACCTCTTAGGACACCCAAAGGTTGTAATAAGTATCTATAACTTCTAGCTTTGAACCTAATTCTAAGACTCTAATCCCCAAGAGCGTTATCTTTGATTGTAACGGTTCAACTTCGGTTTGAAATAGAGTTAAAGTTCTAAAGATCAATCACCTCTTAGGACATCCAAAGGTTGTAATAAGTATCTATAACTTATAGCTTTGAACCTTACTCTAAGACTCTAATCCCCAATAGCTTTATCTTTGATTGTAACGGTTCAACTTCGGTTTGAAATCGAGTTAAAGTTCTAAACATCCATCACCTCTTAGGACACCCAAAGGTTGTAATAAGTATCTATAACTTATAGCTTTGAACCTAACTCTAAGACTCTAATCCCCAAGAGCGTTTTCTTTGATTGTAACGGTTCAACTTCGGTTTGAAATAGAGTTAAAGTTCTAAAGATCTATCACCTCTTAGAATACCCAAAGGTTGTAATAAGTATCTATAACCTATAGCTTTGAACCTTACTCTAAGACCCTAATCCCCAAGAGCTTTATCTTTCATTGTAACGGTTCAACTTCGGTTTGAAATAGAGTTAAGTTCTAAACATCCATCATCTCATAGGACACCCAAAGGTTGCAATAAGTATCTATAACTTATACCTTTGAACCTTACTCTAAGACTCTAATCCCCAAGAGCTTTATCTTTGATTGTAACGGTTCAACTTCGGTTTGAAATAGAGTTAAAGTTCTAAAGATCAATCACCTGTTAGGACACCCAAAGGTTGTAATAAGTATCTATAACTTATAGCTTTGAACCTTACTCTAAGACTCTAATCCCCAAGAGCTTTATCTTTGATTGTAACGGTTCAACTTCGGTTTGAAATAGAGTTAAAGTTCTAAACATCTATCACCTCTTAGGACACCAAAAGGTTGTAATAAGTATCTATCACTTATAGCTTTGAACCTAACTCTAAGACTATAATCCCCAAGAGCGTTATCTTTGATTGTAACGGTTCAACTTCGGTTTGAAATAGAGTTAAAGTTCTAAAGATCAATCACCTCTTAGGACATCCAAAGGTTGTAATAAGTATCTATAACTTATAGCTTTGAACCTTACTCTAAGACTCTAATCCCCAATAGCTTTATCTTTGATTGTAACGGTTCAACTTCGGTTTGAAATCGAGTTAAAGTTCTAAACATCCATCACCTCTTAGGACACCCAAAGGTTGTAATAAGTATCTATAACTTATAGCTTTGAACCTAACTCTAAGACTCTAATCCCCAAGAGCGTTATTTTTTATTGTAACGGTCCAACTTCGGTTTGAAATAGAGTTAAAGTTTTAAAGATCTATCACCTCATAGGACACCCAAAGGTTGCAATAAGTATCTATAACTTATACCTTTGAACCTTACTCTAAGACTCTAATCCCCAAGAGCTTTATCTTTGATTGTAACGGTTCAACTTCGGTTTGAAATAGAGTTAAAGTTCTAAACATCTATCACCTCTTAGGACATCCAAAGGTTGTAATAAGTATCTATAACTTATACCTTTGAACCTAACTCTAAGACTCTAATCCCCAAGAGCTTTGTCTTTGATTGTAACGGTTCAACTTCGGTTTGAAATAGAGTTAAAGTTCTAAAGATCTATCACCTCTTACGACACCCAAAGGTTGTAATAAGAATCTATAACTTATAGCTTTGAACCTTACTCTAAGACTCTAATCCCCAAGAGCTTTATCTTTGATTGTAACGGTTCAACTTCGGTTTGAAATAGAGTTAAAGTTCTAAAGATCAATCACCTGTTAGGACACCCAAAGGTTGTAATAAGTATCTATAACTTATAGCTTTGAACCTAACTTTAAGACTCTAATCCCCAAGAGCTTTATCTTTGATTGTAACGGTTCAACTTCGGTTTGAAATCGAGTTAAAGTTCTAAACATCCATCACCTCTTAGGACAACCAAAGGTTGTAATAAGTATCTTTAACTTATAGCTTTGAACCTTACTCTAACACTCTAATCCCCAAGTGCTTTATCTTTGATTGTAACGGTTCAACTTCGGTTTGAAATAGAGTTAAAGTTCTAAAGATCAATCACCTATTAGGACACCCAAAGGTTGTAATAAGTATCTATAACTTATAGCTTTGAACCTTACTCTAAGACTCTAATCCCCAATAGCTTTATCTTTTATTGTAACGGTTGAACTTCGGTTTGAAATAGAGTTAAAGTTCTAAAGATATAACACCACTTAGGACTCCCAAAGGTTGTAATAAGTATCTATAACTTATAGCTTTGAACCTAACTCTAAGACTCTAATCCCCAAGAGCGTTATCTTTGATTGTAACGGTTCAACTTCGGTATGAAATAGAGTTAAAGTTCTAAACATCTATCACTTCTTAGGACACCCAAAGGTTGTAATAAGTATCTATAACTTATAGCTTTGAACCTAACTCTAAGACTCTAATCCCCAAGAGCGTTTTCTTTGATTGTAACGGTTCAACTTCGGTTTGAAATAGAGTTAAAGTTCTAAAGATCTATCACCTCTTAGAATACCCAAAGGTTGTAATAAGTATCTATAACCTATAGCTTTGAACCTTACTCTAAGACTCTAATCCCCAAGAGCTTTATCTTTCATTGTAACGGTTCAACTTCGGTTTCAAATAGAGTTAAAGTTCTAAACATCCATCATCTCTTAGGACACCCAAAGGTTGTAATAGGTATCTATAACTTATAGCTTTGAACCTTACTCTAAGACTCTAATCCTCAAGAGCTTTATCTTTGATTGTAACGGTTCAACTTCGATTTGAAATAGAGTTAAAGTTCTAAAGATCAATCACCTCTTAGGACACCCAAAGGTTGTAATAAATATCTATAACTTATAGCATTGAACCTAACTCTAAGACTCTAATCCCCAAGAGCTTTATCTTTGATTGTAACGGTTCAACTTCGGTTTGTAATAGATTTAAAGTTCTAAACATCCATCACCTCTTAGGACACCCAAAGTTTGTAATAAGTATCTATAACTTATAGCTTTGAACCTTACTCTAAGACTCTAATGCCCAAGAGCATTATCTTTGATTGTAACGGTTCAACTTCGGTTTGAAATAGAGTTAAAGTTCTAAACATCTATCACCTCTTAGGACACCCAAAGGTTGTAATAAGTATCTATCACTTATAGCTTTGAACCTAACTCTAAGACTCTAATCCCCAAGAGCGTTATCTTTGATTGTAACGGTTCAACTTCGGTTTGAAATAGAGTTAAAGTTCTAAAGATCAATCACCTCCTAGGACATCCAAAGGTTGTAATAAGTATCTATAACTTATAGCTTTGAACCTTACTCTAAGACTCTAATCCCCAATAGCTTTATCTTTGATTGTAACGGTTCAACTTCGGTTTGAAATCGAGTTAAAGTTCTAAACATCCATCACCTCTTAGGACACCCAAAGGTTGTAATAAGTATCTATAACTTATAGCTTTGAACCTTACTCTAAGACTCTAATCCCCAAGAGCTTTATCTTTGATTGTAACGGTTCAACTTCGGTTTGAAATAGAGTTAAAGTTCTAAAGATCAATCACCTGTTAGGACACCCAAAGGTTGTAATAAGTATCTATAACTTATAGCTTTGAACCTTACTCTAAGACTCTAATCCCCAAGAGCTTTATCTTTGATTGTAACGGTTCAACTTCGGTTTGAAATAGAGTTAAAGTTCTAAACATCTATCACCTCTTAGGACATCCAAAGGTTGTAATAAGTATCTATAACTTATACCTTTGTACCTAACTCTAAGACTCTAATCCCCAAGAGCTTTGTCTTTGATTGTAACGGTTCAACTTCGGTTTGAAATAGAGTTAAAGTTCTAAAGATCTATCACCTCTTACGACACCCAAAGGTTGTAATAAGAATCTATAACTTATAGCTTTGAACCTTACTCTAAGACTCTAATCCCCAAGAGCTTTATCTTTGATTGTAACGGTTCAACTTCGGTTTGAAATAGAGTTAAAGTTATAAAGATCAATCACCTGTTAGGACACCCAAAGGTTGTAATAAGTATCTATAACTTATAGCTTTGAACCTAACTCTAAGACTCTAATCCCCAAGAGCGTTTTCTTTGATTGTAACGGTTCAACTTCGGTTTGAAATAGAGTTAAAGTTCTAAAGATCTATCACCTCTTAGAATACCCAAAGGTTGTAATAAGTATCTATAACCTATAGCTTTGAACCTTACTCTAAGACTCTAATCCCCAAGAGCTTTATCTTTCATTGTAACGGTTCAACTTCGGTTTGAAATAGAGTTAAAGTTCTAAACATCCATCATCTCTTGTGACACCCAAAGGTTGTAATAAGTATCTATAACTTATAGCTTTGAACCTAACTCTAAGACTCTAATCCCCAAGAGCGTTATCTTTGATTGTAACGGTCCAACTTCGATTTGAAATAGAGTTAAAATTCTAAAGATCTATCACCTGTTAGGACACCCAAAGGTTGCAATAAGTATCTATCACTTATAGCTTTGAACCTAACTCTAAGACTCTAATCCCCAAGAGCGTTATCTTTGATTGTAACGGTTCAACTTCGGTTTGAAATAGAGTTAAAGTTCTAAAGATCAATCACCTCCTAGGACATCCAAAGGTTGTAATAAGTATCTATAACTTATAGCTTTGAACCTTACTCTAAGACTCTAATCCCCAATAGCTTTATCTTTGATTGTAACGGTTCAACTTCGGTTTGAAATCGAGTTAAAGTTCTAAACATCCATCACCTCTTAGGACACCCAAAGGTTGTAATAAGTATCTATAACTTATAGCTTTGAACCTAACTCTAAGACTCTAATCCCCAAGAGCGTTATCTTTGATTGTAACGGTCCAACTTCGATTTGAAATAGAGTTAAAATTCTAAAGATCTATCACCTGTTAGGACACCCAAAGGTTGCAATAAGTATCTATAACTTATAGCTTTGAACCTAACTTTAAGACTCTAATCCCCAAGAGCTTTATCTTTGATTGTAACGGTTCAACTTCGGTTTGAAATAGAGTTAAAGTTCTAAACATCTATCACCACTTAGGACTCCCAAAGGTTGTAATAAGTATCTATAACTTATAGCTTTGAACCTTACTCTAAGACTCTAATCCCCAAAAGCTTTATCTTTGTTTGTAACGGTTCAACTTCGGTTTGAAATAGAGTTAAAGTTCTAAAGATCAATCACCTGTTAACACCCAAAGGTTGTAATAAGTATCTATAACTTATAGCTTTGAACCTTACTCTAAGACTCTAATCCCCAAGAGCTTTATCTTTGATTGTAACGGTTCAACTTCGGTTTGAAATAGAGTTAAAGTTCTAAACATCTATCACCTCTTAGGACATCCAAAGGTTGTAATAAGTATCTATAACTTATACCTTTGAACCTAACTCTAAGACTCTAATCCCCAAGAGCGTTATCTTTGATTGTAACGGTTCAACTTCGGTTTGAAATAGAGTTAAAGTTCTAAATATCAATCACTTGTTAGGACACCCAAAGGTTGTAATAAGTATCTATAACTTATAGCATTGAACCTAACTCTAAGACTCTAATCCCCAAGAGCGTTATCTTTGATTGTAACGGTTCAACTTCGGTTTGAAATAGAGTTAAAGTTCTAAAGATCTATCACCTCTTAGGACACCCAAAGGTTGTAATAAGTATCTATAACTTATAGCTTTGAACCTTACTCTAAGACTCTAATCCCCAAGAGCTTTATCTTTGATTGTAACGGTTCAACTTCGGTTTGAAATAGAGTTAAAGTTCTAAAGATCTATCACCTCTTAGGACACCCAAAGGTTGTAATAAGTATCTATAACTTATAGCTTTGAACCTAATTCTAAGACTCTAATCCCCAAGAGCTTTATCTTTGATTGTAACGGTTCAACTTCGGTTTGAAATAGAGTTAAAGTTCTAAACATCTATCACCTCTTAGGACATCCAAAGGTTGTAATAAGTATCTATAACTTATACCTTTGAACCTAACTCTAAGACTCTAATCCCCAAGAGCTTTGTCTTTGATTGTAACGGTTCAACTTCGGTTTGAAATAGAGTTAAAGTTCTAAAGATCTATCACCTCTTACGACACCCAAAGGTTGTAATAAGAATCTATAACTTATAGCTTTGAACCTTACTCTAAGACTCTAATCCCCAAGAGCTTTATCTTTGATTGTAACGGTTCAACTTCGGTTTGAAATAGAGTTAAAGTTCTAAAGATCAATCACCTGTTAGGACACCCAAAGGTTGTAATAAGTATCTATAACTTATAGCTTTGAACCTAACTCTAAGACTCTAATCCCCAAGAGCGTTTTCTTTGATTGTAACGGTTCAACTTCGGTTTGAAATAGAGTTAAAGTTCTAAAGATCTATCACCTCTTAGAATACCCAAAGGTTGTAATAAGTATCTATAACCTATAGCTTTGAACCTTACTCTAAGACTCTAATCCCCAAGAGCTTTATCTTTCATTGTAACGGTTCAACTTCGGTTTGAAATAGAGTTAAAATTCTAAACATCCATCATCTCTTGGGACACCCAAAGGTTGTAATAAGTATCTATAACTTATAGCTTTGAACCTAACTTTAAGACTCTAATCCCCAAGAGCTTTATCTTTGATTGTAACGGTTCAACTTCGGTTTGAAATAGAGTTAAAGTTCTAAAGATCAATCACCTGTTAGGACACCCAAAGGTTGTAATAAGTATCTATAACTTATAGCATTGAACCTAACTCTAAGACTCTAATCCCCAAGAGCGTTATCTTTGATTGTAACGGTTCAACTTCGGTTTGAAATAGAGTTAAAGTTCTAAAGATCTATCACCTCTTAGGACACCCAAAGGTTGTAATAAGTATCTATAACTTATAGCTTTGAACCTTACTCTAAGACTCTAATCCCCAAGAGCTTTATCTTTGATTGTAACGGTTCAACTTCGGTTTGAAATAGAGTTAAAGTTCTAAAGATCTATCACCTCTTAGGACACCCAAAGGTTGTAATAAGTATCTATAACTTATAGCTTTGAACCTAATTCTAAGACTCTAATCCCCAAGAGCGTTATCTTTGATTGTAACGGTTCAACTTCGGTTTGAAATAGAGTTAAAGTTCTAAAGATCAATCACCTCTTAGGACATCCAAAGGTTGTAATAAGTATCTATAACTTATAACTTTGAACCTTACTCTAAGACTCTAATCCCCAATAGCTTTATCTTTGATTGTAACGGTTCAACTTCGGTTTGAAATCGAGTTAAAGTTCTAAACATCCATCACCTCTTAGGACACCCAAAGGTTGTAATAAGTATCTATAACATATAGCTTTGAACCTAACTCTAAGACTCTAATCCCCAAGAGCGTTTTCTTTGATTGTAACGGTTCAACTTCGGTTTGAAATAGAGTTAAAGTTCTAAAGATCTATCACCTCTTAGAATACCCAAAGGTTGTAATAAGTATCTATAACCTATAGCTTTGAACCTTACTCTAAGACTCTAATCCCCAAGAGCTTTATCTTTCATTGTAACGGTTCAACTTCGGTTTGAAATAGAGTTAAGTTCTAAACATCCATCATCTCTTAGGACACCCATAGGTTGTAATAAGTATCTATAACTTATAGCTTTGAACCTTACTCTAAGACTCTAATCGTCAAGAGCTTTATCTTTGATTGTAACGGTTCAACTTCGGTTTGAAATAGAGTTAAAGTTCTAAAGATCAATCACCTGTTAGGACACCCAAAGGTTGTAATAAGTATCTATAACTTATAGCATTGAACCTAACTCTAAGACTCTAATCCCCAAGAGCTTTATCTTTGATTGTAACGGTTCAACTTCGGTTTGTAATAGATTTAAAGTTCTAAACATCCATCACCTCTTAGGACACCCAAAGGTTGCAATAAGTATCTATAACTTATAGCTTTGAACCTTACTCTAAGACTCTAATCCCCAAGAGCTTTATCTTTGATTGTAACGGTTCAACTTCGGTTTGAAATAGAGTTAAAGTTCTAAAGATCAATCACCTGTTAGGACACCCAAAGGTTGTAATAAGTATCTATAACTTATAGCTTTGAACCTTACTTTAAGACTCTAATCCCCAAGAGCTTTATCTTTGATTGTAACGGTTCAACTTCGGTTTGAAATAGAGTTAAAGTTCTAAACATCTATCACCTCTTAGGACACCCAAAGGTTGTAATAAGTATCTATAACTTATAGCTTTGAACCTAACTCTAAGACTCTAATCCCCAAGAGCGTTATCTTTGATTGTAACGGTCCAACTTCGGTTTGAAATAGAGTTAAAGTTTTAAAGATCTATCACCTCATAGGACACCCAAAGGTTGCAATAAGTATCTATAACTTATACCTTTGAACCTTACTCTAAGACTCTAATCCCCAAGAGCTTTATCTTTGATTGTAACGGTTCAACTTCGGTTTGAAATAGAGTTAAAGTTCTAAAGATCAATCACCTGTTAGGACACCCAAAGGTTGTAATAAGTATCTATAACTTATAGCTTTGAACCTTACTCTAAGACTCTAATCCCCAAGAGCTTTATCTTTGATTGGAACGGTTCAACTTCAGTTTGAAATAGAGTTAAAGTTCTAAACATCTATCACCTCTTAGGACATCCAAAGGTTGTAATAAGTATCTATAACTTATAACTTTGAACCTTACTCTAAGACTCTAATCCCCAATAGCTTTATCTTTGATTGTAACGGTTCAACTTCGGTTTGAAATCGAGTTAAAGTTCTAAACATCCATCACCTCTTAGGACACCCAAAGGTTGTAATAAGTATCTATAACATATAGCTTTGAACCTAACTCTAAGACTCTAATCCCCAAGAGCGTTTTCTTTGATTGTAACGGTTCAACTTCGGTTTGAAATAGAGTTAAAGTTCTAAAGATCTATCACCTCTTAGAATACCCAAAGGTTGTAATAAGTATCTATAACCTATAGCTTTGAACCTTACTCTAAGACTCTAATCCCCAAGAGCTTTATCTTTCATTGTAACGGTTCAACTTCGGTTTGAAATAGAGTTAAGTTCTAAACATCCATCATCTCTTAGGACACCCATAGGTTGTAATAAGTATCTATAACTTATAGCTTTGAACCTTACTCTAAGACTCTAATCGTCAAGAGCTTTATCTTTGATTGTAACGGTTCAACTTCGGTTTGAAATAGAGTTAAAGTTCTAAAGATCAATCACCTGTTAGGACACCCAAAGGTTGTAATAAGTATCTATAACTTATAGCATTGAACCTAACTCTAAGACTCTAATCCCCAAGAGCTTTATCTTTGATTGTAACGGTTCAACTTCGGTTTGTAATAGATTTAAAGTTCTAAACATCCATCACCTCTTAGGACACCCAAAGGTTGCAATAAGTATCTATAACTTATAGCTTTGAACCTTACTCTAAGACTCTAATCCCCAAGAGCTTTATCTTTGATTGTAACGGTTCAACTTCGGTTTGAAATAGAGTTAAAGTTCTAAAGATCAATCACCTGTTAGGACACCCAAAGGTTGTAATAAGTATCTATAACTTATAGCTTTGAACCTTACTTTAAGACTCTAATCCCCAAGAGCTTTATCTTTGATTGTAACGGTTCAACTTCGGTTTGAAATAGAGTTAAAGTTCTAAACATCTATCACCTCTTAGGACACCCAAAGGTTGTAATAAGTATCTATAACTTATAGCTTTGAACCTAACTCTAAGACTCTAATCCCCAAGAGCGTTATCTTTGATTGTAACGGTCCAACTTCGGTTTGAAATAGAGTTAAAGTTTTAAAGATCTATCACCTCATAGGACACCCAAAGGTTGCAATAAGTATCTATAACTTATACCTTTGAACCTTACTCTAAGACTCTAATCCCCAAGAGCTTTATCTTTGATTGTAACGGTTCAACTTCGGTTTGAAATAGAGTTAAAGTTCTAAAGATCAATCACCTGTTAGGACACCCAAAGGTTGTAATAAGTATCTATAACTTATAGCTTTGAACCTTACTCTAAGACTCTAATCCCCAAGAGCTTTATCTTTGATTGGAACGGTTCAACTTCAGTTTGAAATAGAGTTAAAGTTCTAAACATCTATCACCTCTTAGGACACCAAAAGGTTGTAATAGGTATCTATCACTTATAGCTTTGAACCTAACTCTAAGACTATAATCCCCAAGAGCGTTATCTTTGATTGTAACGGTTCAACTTCGGTTTGAAATAGAGTTAAAGTTCTAAAGATCAATCACCTCTTAGGACATCCAAAGGTTGTAATAAGTTTCTATAACTTATAGCTTTGAACCTTACTCTAAGACTCTAATCCCCAATAGCTTTATCTTTGATTGTAACGGTTCAACTTCGGTTTGAAATCGAGTTAAAGTTCTAAACATCCATCACCTCTTAGGACACCGAAAGGTTGTAATAAGTATCTATAACTTATAGCTTTGAACCTTACTCTAAGACTCTAATCCCCAATAGCTTTATCTTTGATTGTAATGGTTCAACTTCGGTTTGAAATCGAGTTAAAGTTCTAAACATCCATCACCTCTTAGGACACCCAAAGGTTGTAATAAGTATCTATAACTTATAGCTTTGAACCTTACTCTAAGACTCTAATCCCCAAGAGCTTTATCTTTGATTGTAACGGTTCAACTTCGGTTTGAAATAGAGTTAAAGTTCTAAAGATCTATCACCTCTTAGGACACCCAAAGGTTGTAATAAGTATCTATAACTTATAGCTTTGAACCTTACTCTAAGACTCTAATCCCCAAGAGCTTTATCTTTGATTGTAACGGTTCAACTTCGGTTTGAAATAGAGTTAAAGTTCTAAAGATCAATCACCTATTAGGACACCCAAAGGTTGTAATAAGTATCTATAACTTATAGCTTTGAACCTTACTCTAAGACTCTAATCCCCAAGAGCTTTATCTTTTATTGTAACGGTTGAACTTCGGTTTGAAATAGAGTTAAAGTTCTAAAGATATAACACCACTTAGGACTCCCAAAGGTTGTAATAAGTATCTATAACTTATAGCTTTGAACCTAACTCTAAGACTCTAATCCCCAAGAGCGTTATCTTTGATTGTAACGGTTCAACTTCGGTTTGAAATAGAGTTAAAGTTCTAAACATCTATCACCTCTTAGGACACCCAAAGGTTGTAATAAGTATCTATAACTTATAGCTTTGAACCTAACTCTAAGACTCTAATCCCCAAGAGCGTTTTCTTTGATTGTAACGGTTCAACTTCGGTTTGAAATAGAGTTAAAGTTCTAAAGATCTATCACCTCTTAGAATACCCAAAGGTTGTAATAAGTATCTATAACCTATAGCTTTGAACCTTACTCTAAGACTCTAATCCCCAAGAGCTTTATCTTTCATTGTAACGGTTCAACTTCGGTTTGAAATAGAGTTAAAGTTCTAAACATCCATCATCTCTTAGGACACCCAAAGGTTGTAATAAGTATCTATAACTTATAGCTTTGAACCTTACTCTAAGACTCTAATCCTCAAGAGCTTTAACTTTGATTGTAAGGGTTCAACTTCGGTTTGAAATAGAGTTAAAGTTCTAAAGATCAATCACCTCTTAGGACACCCAAAGGTTGTAATAAGTATCTATAACTAATCCCCAAGAGCATTATCTTTGATTGTAACGGTTCAACTTCGGTTTGAAATATAGTTAAAGTTCTAAACATCTATCACCTCTTAGGACACTCAAAGGTTGTAATAAGCATCTATAACTTATAGCTTTGAACCTAACTCTAAGGCTCTGATCCCCAAGAGCGTTATCTTTGATTGTAACGGTTCAACTTCGGTTTGAAATAGAGTTAAAGTTCTTAAGATCTATCTCCTCTTAGGACACCCAAAGGTTGTAATAAGTATCTATAACTTATAGCTTTGAACGTAACTCTAAGACTCTAATCCCCAAAAGCGTTATCTTTGATTGTAACGGTTCAACTTCGGTTTGAAATAGAGTTAAAGTTCTAAAGATCTATCACCTCTTAGGACATCCAAAGGTTGTAATAAGTATCTATAACTTATAGTTTTGAACCTTACTCTAAGACTCTAATCCCCAAGAGCTTTATCTTTGATTGTAACGGTTCAACTTCGGTTTGAAATAGAGTTAAAGTTCTAAACATCCATCACCTCTTAGGACAACCAAAGGTTGTAATAGGTATCTATAACTTATAGCTTTGAACCTTACTCTAAGACTCTAATCCCCAAGAGCTTTATCTTCGATTGTAACGGTTCAACTTCGGTTTGAAATATAGTTAAAGTTCTAAACATCTATCACCTCTTAGGACACCCAAAGGTTGTAATAAGTATCTATAACTTATAGCTTTGAACCTAACTCTAAGACTCTAATCCCCAAGAGCGTTATCTTTTATTGTAACGGTTCAACTTCGGTTTGAAATAGAGTTAAAGTTCTAAAGATGAATCAGCTCTTAGGACATCCAAAGGTTGTAATAAGTATCTATAACTTATAGCTTTGAACCTTACTCTAAGACTCTAATCCCCAAGAGCTTTATCTTTGATTGTAACGGTTCAACTTCGGTTTGAAATAGAGTTAAAGTTCTAAACATCCATCACCTCTTAGGACACCCAAAGGTTGTAATAAGTATCTATAACTTATAGCTTTGAACCTTACTCTAAGACTCTAATCCCCAAGAGCTTTATCTTTGATTGTAACGGTTTAACTTCGGTTTGAAATAGAGTTAAAGTTCTAAAGATCAATCACTTGTTAGGACACTCAAAGGTTGTAATAAGTATCTATAACTTATAGCTTTGAACCATACTCTAAGACTCTAATCCCCAAGAGCTTTATCTTTGATTTAAACGGTTCAACTTCGGTTTGAAATAGAGTTAAAGTTCTAAACATCTATCACCTCTTAGGACACCCAAAGGTTGTAATAAGTATCTATAACTTATAGCTTTGAACCTAACTCTAAGACTCTAATCCCCAAGAGCGTTATCTTTGATTGTAACGGTCCAACTTCGATTTGAAATAGAGTTAAAATTCTAAAGATCTATCACCTCTTAGGACACCCAAAGGTTGCAATAAGTATTTATAACTTATAGCTTTGAACCTTACTCTAAGACTCTAATCCCCAAGAGCTTTATCTTTGATTGTAACGGTTCAACTTCGGTTTGAAATTGAGTTAAAGTTCTAAAGATTAATCACCTGTTAGGACCCCCAAATGTTGTAATAAGTATCTATAACTTATAGCTTTGAACCTTACTCTAAGACTCTAATCCCCAAGAGCTTTATCTTTGATTGTAACGGTTCAACTTCTGTTTGAAATAGAGTTAAAGTTCTAAAGATCTATCACCTCTTAGGACACCCAAAGGTTGTAATAAGTATCTATAACTTATAACTTTGAACCTTACTCTAAGACTCCAATCCCCAAGAGCTTTATCTTTGATTGTAACGGTTCAACTTCGGTTTGAAATAGAGTTAAAGTTCTAAACATCCATCACCTCTTAGGACACCCAAAGGTTGTAATAAGTATCTATAACTTAT
The DNA here is from genome assembly GCA_030549335.1 of Pontederia crassipes. NCBI lineage: Eukaryota > Viridiplantae > Streptophyta > Magnoliopsida > Commelinales > Pontederiaceae > Pontederia > Pontederia crassipes. The sequence goes on from CM060187.1 coordinate 12,878,090, forward strand.
AGCTTTGAACCTAACTCTAAGACTCTATTCCCCAAGAGCGTTTTCTTTGATTGTAACGGTTCAACTTCGGTTTGAAATAGAGTTAAAGTTCTAAAGATCTATCACCTCTTAGAATACCCAAAGGTTAATAAGTATCTATAACCTATAGCTTTGAACCTTACTCTAAGACTCTAATCCCCAAGAGCTTTATCTTTCATTGTAACGGTTCAACTTCGGTTTGAAATAGAGTTAAAATTCTAAACATCCATCATCTCTTGGGACACCCAAAGGTTGTAATAAGTATCTATAACTTATAGCTTTGAACCTAACTTTAAGACTCTAATCCCCAAGAGCTTTATCTTTGATTGTAACGGTTCAACTTCGGTTTGATATAGAGTTAAAGTTCTAAAGATCAATCACCTGTTAGGACACCCAAAGGTTGTAATAAGTATCTATAACTTATAGCATTGAACCTAACTCTAAGACTCTAATCCCCAAGAGCGTTATCTTTGATTGTAACGGTTCAACTTCGGTTTGAAATAGAGTTAAAGTTCTAAAGATCTATCACCTCTTAGGACACCCAAAGGTTGTAATAAGTATCTATAACTTATAGCTTTGAACCTTACTCTAAGACTCTAATCCCCAAGAGCGTTATCTTTGATTGTAACGGTTCAACTTCGGTTTGAAATAGAGTTAAAGTTCTTAAGATCTATCTCCTCTTAGGACACCCAAAGGTTGTAATAAGTATCTATAACTTATAGCTTTGAACCTAACTCTAAGACTCTAATCCCCAAGAGCTTTATCTTTGATTGTAACGGTTCAACTTCGGTTTGAAATAGATTTAAAGTTCTAAACATCCATCACCTCTTAGGACACCCAAAGGTTGTAATAAGTATCTATAACTTATAGCTTTGAACCTTACTCTAAGACTCTAATCCCCAAGAGCTTTGTTTTTTATTGTAACGGTTCAACTTCGGTTTGAAATAGAGTTAAAGTTCTAAAGATAAATCACCTGTTAGGACACCCAAAGGTTGTTAAAGTATCTATAACTTATAGCTTTGAACCTTACTCTAAGACTCTAATCCCCAAGAGCTTTATCTTTGATTGTAACGGTTCAACTTTGGTTTGGAATAGAGTTAAAGTTCTAAACATCTATCACCTCTTAGGACATCCAAAGGTTGTAATAAGTATCTATAACTTATAACTTTGAACCTTACTCTAAGACGCTAATCCCCAAGAGCTTTATCTTTGATTGTAACGGTTCAACTTCGGTTTGAAATAGAGTAAAAGTTCTAAACATCCATCACCTCTTAGTACACCCAAAGGTTTTAATAAGTATCTATAACTTATAGCTTTGAACCTTACTTTAAGACTCTAATCCCCAAGAGCTTTATCTTTGATTGTAACGGTTCAACTTCGGTTTGAAATAGAGTTAAAGTTCTAAAGATCAATCACCTGTTAGGACATCCAAAGGTTGTAATAAGTATCTATAACTTATAGCTTTGAACCTTACTCTAAGACTCTAATCCCCAAGACTTTATCTTTGATTGTAACGGTTCAACTTCGGTTTGAAATATAGTTAAAGTTCTAAACATCTATCACCTCTTAGGACACCCAAAGGTTGTAATAAGTATCTATAACTTATAGCTTTGAACCTAACTCTAACACTCTAATCCCCAAGAGCGTTATCTTTGATTGTAACGGTTCAAGTACGGTTTGAAATAGAGTTAAAGTTCTAAAGATCTATCACCTCTTAGGGCACCCAAAGCTTGTAATAAGTATCTATAACTTATAGCTTTGAACCTTACTCTAAGACTCTAATCCCCAAGTGCATTATCTTTGATTGTAACGGTTCAACGTCGGTTTGAAATAGAGTTAAAGTTCTAAAGATCAATCACCTGTTAGGACACCCAAAGGTTGTAGTAAGTATCTATATCTTATAGCTTTGAACCTTACTCTAAGACTCTAATCCCCAAGAGCTTTATCTTTGATTGTAATGGTTCAACTTCGGTTTGAAATAGAGTTAAAGTTCTAAACATCTATCACCTCTTAGGACACCCAAAGGTTGTAATAAGTATCTATAACTTATAGCTTTGAACCTAACTCTAAGACTCTAATCCCCAAGAGAGTTATCTTTGATAGTAACGGTCCAACTTCGGTTTGAAATAGAGTTAAAGTTCTAAAGATCTATCACCTCTTAGGACATCCAAAGGTTGTAATAAGTATCTATAACTTATAGTTTTGAACCTTACTCTAAGACTCTAATCCCCAAGAGCTTTATCTTTGATTGTAACGGTTCAACTTCGGTTTGAAATAGAGTTAAAGTTCTAAACATCCATCACCTCTTAGGACACCCAAAGGTTGTAATAGGTATCTATAACTTATAGCTTTGAACCTTACTCTAAGACTCTAATCCCCAAGAGCTTTATCTTCGATTGTAACGGTTCAACTTCGGTTTGAAATATAGTTAAAGTTCTAAACATCTATCACCTCTTAGGACACCCAAAGGTTGTAATAAGTATCTATAACTTATAGCTTTGAACCTAACTCTAAGACTCTAATCCCCAAGAGCGTTATCTTTTATTGTAACGGTTCAACTTCGGTTTGAAATAGAGTTAAAGTTCTAAAGATCTATCACCTGGACATCCAAAGGTTGTAATAAGTATCTATAACTTATAGCTTTGAACCTTACTCTAAGACTCTAATCCCCAAGAGCTTTATCTTTGATTGTAACGGTTCAACTTCGGTTTGAAATAGAGTTAAAGTTCTAAACATCCATCACCTCTTAGGACACCCAAAGGTTGTAATAAGTATCTATAACTTATAGCTTTGAACCTTACTCTAAGACTCTAATCCCCAAGAGCTTTATCTTTGATTGTAACGGTTTAACTTCGGTTTGAAATAGAGTTAAAGTTCTAAAGATCAATCACTTGTTAGGACACCCAAAGGTTGTAATAAGTATCTATAACTTATAGCTTTGAACCATACTCTAAGACTCTAATCCCCAAGAGCTTTATCTTTGATTGTAACGGTTCAACTTCGGTTTGAAATAGAGTTAAAGTTCTAAACATCTATCACCTCTTAGGACACCCAAAGGTTGTAATAAGTATCTATAACTTATAGCTTTGAACCTAACTCTAAGACTCTAATCCCCAAGAGCATTATCTTTGATTGTAACGGTTCAACTTCGGTTTGAAATAGAGTTAAAGTTCTAAAGATCAATCACCTCTTAGGACATCCAAAGGTTGTAATAAGTATCTATAACTTATAGCTTTGAACCTTACTCTAAGACTCTAATTCCCAAGAGCTTTATCTTTGATTGTAACGGTTCAACTTCGGTTTGAAATAGAGTTAAAGTTCTAAACATCCATCACCTCTTAGGACACCCAAAGGTTGTAATAAGTATCTATAACTTATAGCTTTGAACCTTACTCTAAGACTCTAATCCCCAAGAGCTTTATCTTTGATTGTAACGGTTCAACTTCGGTTTGAAATAGAGTTAAAGTTCTAAAGATCAATCACCTGTTAGGACACCCAAAGGTTGTAATAAGCATCTATAACTTATAGCTCTGAACCTTACTCTAAGACTCTAATCCCCAAGAGCTTTATCTTTGATTGTAACGGTTCAACTTCGGTTTGAAATAGAGTTAAAGTTCTAAAGATCTATCACCTCTTAGGGCACCCAAAGGTTGTAATAAGTATCTATAACATATAGCTTTAAACCTTACTCTTAGACTCTAATCCCCAAGAGCGTTATCATTGATTGTAACGGTTCAACTTCGGTTTGAAATAGAGTTAAAGTTCTAAAGATCTATCACCTCTTAGGGCACCCAAAGGTTGTAATAAGTATCTATAACTTATAGCTTTGAACCTTACTCTAAGACTCTAATCCCCAAGAGCGTTATCTTTGATTGTAACGGTTCAACTTCGGTTTGAAATAGAGTTAAAGTTCTAAAGATCTATCACCTCTTAGGACACCCAAAGGTTGTAATAAGTATCTATAACTTATAACTTTGAACCTTACTCTAAGACTCTAATCCCCAAGAGCGTTATCTTTGATTGTAACGGTTCAACTTCGGTTGGAAATAGAGTTAAAGTTCTTAAGATCTATCTCCTCTTAGGACACCCAAAGGTTGTAATAAGTATCTATAACTTATAGCTTTGAACGTAACTCTAAGACTCTAATCCCCAAAAGCGTTATCTTTGATTGTAACGGTTCAACTTCGGCTTGAAATGAGTTAAAGTTCTAAAGATCTATCACCTCTTAGGACACCCAAAGGTTGTAATAAGTATGTATAACTTATAACTTTGAACCTTACTCTAAGACTCTAATCCCCAAGAGCTTTATCTTTCATTGTAACAGTTCAACTTCGGTTTGAAATAGAGTTAAAGTTCTAAAGATCTATCACCTCTTAGGACACCCAAAGGTTGAAATAAGTATCTATAACTTATAAATTTGAACCTTACTCTAAGACTCCAATCCCCAAGAGCTTTATCTTTTATTGTAACGGTTCAACTTCGGTTTGAAATAGAGTTAAAGTTCTAAAGTTCTATCACCACTTAGGACTCCCAAAGGTTGTAATAAGTATCTATAACTTATAGCTTTGAACCTTACTCTAAGACTCTAATCCCCAAGAGCATTATCTTTGATTGTAATGGTTCAGCTTCGGTTTGAAATAGAGTTAAAGTTCTAAAGATCAATCACCTCTTAGGACATCCAAAGGTTGTAATAAGTATCTATAACTTATAGCTTCGAACCTTACTCTAACACTCTAATCCCCAAGAGCTTTATCTTTGATTGTAACGGTTCAGCTTCGGTTTGGAATAGAGTTAAAGTTCTAAAGATCAATCACCTCTTAGGACATCCAAAGGTTGTAATAAGTATCTATAACTTATAGCTTTGAACCTTACTCTAAGACTCTAATTCCCAAGAACATTATCTTTGATTGTAACGGTTCAACTTCGGTTTGAAATAGAGTTAAAGTTTTAAACATCCATCACCTCTTAGTTCACCCAAAGGTTGTAATAAGTATCTATAACTTATAGCTTTGAACCTTACTCTAAGACTCTAATCCCCAAGAGCTTTATCTTTGATTGTAACGGTTCAACTTCGGTTTGAAATAGAGTTAAAGTTCTAAAGATCAATCACCTCTTAGGACATCCAAAGTTTGTAATAAGTATCTATAACTTATAGCTTTGAACCTTACTCTAAGACTCTAATCCCCAAGTGGGTTATTTTGATTGTAACGGTTCAACTTCGGTTTGAAATAGAGTTAAAGTTCTAAAGATCTATCACCTCTTAGTACACCCAAAGGTTGAAATAAGTATCTATAACTTATAACTTTTAACCTTACTCTAAGACTCTAATCCCCAAGAGCTTTATCTTTGATTGTAACGGTTCAACTTCGGTTTGAAATAGAGTTAAAGTTCTAAAGATCTATCACCACTTAGGACACCCAAAGGTTGTAATAAGTATATATAACTTATAGCTTTGAACCTAACTCTAAGACTCTAATCCCCAAGAGCTTTATCTTTGATTGTAACGGTTCAACTTCGGGTTGAAATAGAGTTAAAGTTCTAAACATCCATCACCTCTTAGGACACCCAAAGGTTGTAATAAGTATCTATAACTTATAGCATTGAACCTTACTCTAAGACTCTAATCCCCAAGAGCTTTATCTTTGATTGTAACGGTTCAACTTCGGTTTGAAATAGAGTTAAAGTTCTAAAGATCAATCACCTGTTAGGACACCCAAAGGTTGTAATAAGCATCTATAACCTATAGCTCTGAACCTTACTCTAAGACTCTAATCCCCAAGAGCTTTATCTTTGATTGTAACGGTTCAACTTCGGTTTGAAATAGAGTTAAAGTTCTAAACATCTATCACCTCTTAGGACACCCAAAGGTTGTAATAAGTATCTATAACTTATAGCTTTGAACCTAACTCTAACACTCTAATCCCCAAGGGCGTTATCTTTGATTGTAACGGTTCAACTACGGTTTGAAATAGAGTTAAAGTTCTAAAGATCTATCACCTCTTAGGGCACCCAAAGCTTGTAATAAGTGTCTATAACTTATAGCTTTGAACCTTACTCTAAGACTCTAATCCCCAAGAGGGTTATTTTGATTGTAACGGTTCAACTTCGGTTTGAAATAGAGTTAAAGTTCTAAAGATCTATCACCTCTTAGGACACCCAAAGGTTGAAATAAGTATCTATAACTTATAACTTTGAACCTTACTCTAAGACTCTAATCCCCAAGAGCGTTATCTTTGATTGTAACGGTTCAACTTCGGTGTGAAATAGAGTTAAATTTCTAAAGATCAATCACCTGTTAGGACACCAAAAGGTTGTAATAAGTATCTATATCTTATAGCTTTGAACCTTACTCTAAGACTCTAATCCCCAAGAGCTTTATCTTTGATTGTAATGGTTCAACTTCGGTTTGAAATAGAGTTAAAGTTCTAAACATCTATCACCTCTTAGGACACCCAAAGGTTGTAATAAGTATCTGTAACTTATAGCTTTGAACCTAACTCTAAGACTCTAATCCCCAAGAGACTTTTCTTTGATTGTAACGGTCCAACTTCGGTTTGAAATAGAGTTAAAGTTCTAAAGATCTATTACCTCTTAGGACACCCAAAGGTTCTAATAAGTATCTATAACTTATAGCTTTGAACGTTACTCTAAGACTCTAATCCCCAAGAGCTTTATCTTTGATTGTAACGGTTCAACTTCGGTTTGAAATAGAGTTAAAGTTCCAAACATCCATCTCCTCTTAGGACACCCAAAGGTTGTAATAAGTATCTATAACTTATAGCTTTGAACCTTACTCTAAGACTCTAATCCCCAAGAGCTTTATCTTTGATTGTAACGGTTCAACTTCGGTTTGAAATAGAGTTATTGTTCTAAAGATCAATCACCTGTTAGGACACTCAAAGGTTGTAATAGCATCTATAACTTATAGCTTTGAACCTAACTCTAAGGCTCTAATCCCCAAGAGCGTTATCTTTGATTGTAACGGTTCAACTTCGGTTTGAAATAGGGTTAAAGTTCTTAAGATCTATCTCCTCTTAGGACACCCAAAGGTTGTAATAAGTATCTATAACTTATAGCTTTGAACGTAACTCTAAGACTTTAATCCCCAAAAGCGTTATCTTTGATTGTAACGGTTCAACTTCGGTTTGAAATGAGTTAAAGTTCTAAAGATCTATCACCTCTTAGGATACCCAAAGGTTGTAATAAGTATCTATAACTTATAGCTTTGAACCTTACTCTAAGACTCTAATACCCAAGAGCTTTATTTTTTATTGTAACGGTTCAACTTCGGTTTGAAATAGAGTTAAAGTTCTAAACATCCATCACCTCTTAGGATACCCAAAGGTTGTAATAAGTATCTATAACTTATAGCTTTGAACCTTACTCTAAGACTCTAATCCCCAAGAGCTTTATCTTTGATTGTAATGGTTCAACTTCGGTTTGAAATAGAGTTAAAGTTCTAAACATCTATCACCTCTTAGGACACCCAAAGGTTCTAATAAGTATCTATAACTTATAGCTTTGAACCTTACTCTAAGACTCTAATCCCCAAGAGCTTTATCTTTGATTGTAACGGTTCAACTTCGGTTTGAAATAGAGTTAAAGTTCCAAACATCCATCTCCTCTTAGGACACCCAAAGGTTGTAATAAGTATCTATAACTTATAGCTTTGAACCTTACTCTAAGACTCTAATCCCCAAGAGCTTTATCTTTGATTGTAACGGTTCAACTTCGGTTTGAAATAGAGTTAATGTTCTAAAGATCAATCACCTGTTAGGACACTCAAAGGTTGTAATAGCATCTATAACTTATAGCTTTGAACCTAACTCTAAGGCTCTAATCCCCAAGAGCGTTATCTTTGATTGTAACGATTCAACTTCGGTTTGAAATAGGGTTAAAGTTCTTAAGATCTATCTCCTCTTAGGACACCCAAAGGTTGTAATAAGTATCTATAACTTATAGCTTTGAACGTAACTCTAAGACTCTAATCCCCAAAAGCGTTATCTTTGATTGTAACGGTTCAAATTCGGTTTGAAATGAGTTAAAGTTCTAAAGATCTATCACCTCTTAGGATACCCAAAGGTTGTAATAAGTATCTATAACTTATAGCTTTGAACCTTACTCTAAGACTCTAATACCCAAGAGCTTTATTTTTTATTGTAACGGTTCAACTTCGGTTTGAAATAGAGTTAAAGTTCTAAACATCCATCACCTCTTAGGATACCCAAAGGTTGTAATAAGTATCTATAACTTATAGCTTTGAACCTTACTCTAAGACTCTAATCCCCAAGAGCTTTATCTTTGATTGTAACGGTTCAACTTCGGTTTGAAATAGAGTTAAAGTTCTAAAGATCTATCACCTCTTAGGACACCCAAAGGTTGTAATAAGTATCTATAACATATAACTTTTAACCTTACTCTAAGACTCTAATCCCCAAGAGCTTTATCTTTTATTGTAACGGTTCAACTTCGGTTTGAGATAGAGTTAAAGTTCTAAAGATCTATCACCTCTTAGGACTCCCAAAGGTTGTAATAAGTATCTATAACTTATAGCTTTGAACCTAACTCTAAGACTCTAATCCCCAAGAGCGTTATCTTTGATTGTAACGGTTCAACTTCGGTTTGAAATAGAGTTAAAGTTCTAAAGATCAATCACCTCTTAGGACATCCAAAGGTTGTAATAAGTATCTATAACTTATAGCTTTGAACCTTACTCTAAGACTCTAATCCCTAAGAGCGTTATCTTTGATTGTAACGGTTCAACTTCGATTTGAAAAAGATTTAAAGTTCTAAAGATCTATCACCTCTTAGGACACCCAAAGGTTGTAATGAGTATCTATAACTTATAACTTTGAACCTTACTCTAAGACTCTAATCCCCAAGAAATTTATCTTTGATTGTAACGGTTCAACTTCGGTTTGAAATAGAGTTAAAGTTCTAAAGATCTATCACCTCTTAGGACATCCAAAGGTTGTAATAAGTATCTATAACTTATAACTTTGAACCTTACTCTAAGACTCTAATCCCCAAGAGCTTTATCTTTGATTGTAACGGTTCAACTTCGGTTTGAAATAGAGTTAAAGTTCTAAACATCCATCACCTCTTAGGACACCCAAAGGTTGTAATAAGTATCTATAACTTATAGCATTGAACCTTACTCTAAGACTCTAATCCCCAAGTGCTTTATCTTTGATTGTAACGGTTCAACTTCGATTTGAAATAGAGTTAAAGTTCTAAATATCAATCACCTGTTAGGAGACCGAAAGGTTGTAAAAAGCATCTATAACTTATAGCTCTGAACCTTACTCTAAGACTCTAATCCCCATGAGCTTTATCTTTGATTGTAACGGTTCAACTTCGGTTTGAAATAGAGTTAGAGTTCTTAAGATCTATCTCCTCTTAGGACACCCAAAGGTTGTAATAAGTATCTATAACTTATAGCTTTGAACCTAACTCTAACACTCTAATCCCCAAGAGTGTTATCTTTGATTGTAACGGTTCCACTACGGTTTGAAATAGAGTTAAAGTTTTAAAGATCTATCACCTCTTAGGGCACCCAAAGGTTGTAATAAGTATCTATAACATATAGCTTTGAACCTTACTCTAAGACTCTAATCCCCAAGAGGGTTATTTTGATTGTAACGGTTCAACTTCGGTTTGGAATAGAGTTAATGTTCTAAAGATCTATCACCTCTTAGGACACCCAAAGGTTGAAATAAGTATCTATAACTTATAACTTTGAACCTTACTCTAAGATTCTAATCCCCAAGAGCGTTATCTTTGATTGTAACGGTTCAACTTCGGTTTGAAATAGAGTTAAAGTTCTAAAGATCAATCACCTCTTAGGACATCCAAAGCTTGTAATAAGTATCTATAACTTATAGCTTTGAACCTTACTCTAAGACTCTAATCCCCAAGTGGGTTATTTTGGTTGTAACGGTTCAACTTCGGTTTGAAATAAAGTTAAAGTTCTAAAGATCTATCACCTGTTAGGACACCCAAAGGTTGAAATAAGTATCTATAACTTATAACTTTTAACCTTACTCTAAGACTCTAATTCCCAAGAGCGTTATCTTTGATTGTAAAGGTTCAATTTCGGTTTAAAATAGAGTTAAATTTCTAAAGATCAATCACCTGTTAGGACACCCAAAGGTTGTAATAAGTATCTATATCTTATAGCTTTGAACCTTACTCTAAGACTCTAATCCCCAAGAGCTTTATCTTTGATTGTAACGGTTCAACTTCGGTTTGAAATAGAGTTAAAGTTCTAAAGATCAATCACCTATTAGGACACTCAAAGGTTGTAATAAGCATCTATAACTTATAACTTTGAACCTTACTCTAAGACTCTAATCCCCAAGAGCTTTATCTTTGATTGTAACGGTTCAACTTCGGTTTGAAATAGAGTTAAAGTTCTAAACATCCATCACCTCTTAGGACACCCAAAGGTTGTAATAAGTATCTATAACTTATAGCATTGAACCTTACTCTAAGACTCTAATCCCCAAGAGCTTTATCTTTGATTGTAACGGTTCAACTTCGATTTGAAATAGAGTTAAAGTTCTAAATATCATTCACCTGTTAGGAGACCCAAGGTTGTAATAAGCATCTATAACTTATAGCTCTGAACCTTACTCTAAGACTCTAATCCCCAAGAGCTTTATCTTTGATTGTAACGGTTCAACTTCGGTTTGAAATGGAGTTAAAGTTCTAAACATCTATCACCTCTTAGGACACCCAAAGGTTTTTAATAAGTATCTATAACTTATAGCTTTGAACGTTACTCTAAGACTCTAATCCCCAAGAGCTTTATCTTTGATTGTAACGGTTCAACTTCGGTTTGAAATAGAGTTAAAGTTCCAAACATCCATCTCCTCTTAGGACACCCAAAGGTTGTAATAAGTATCTATAACTTATAGCTTTGAACCTTACTCTAAGACTCTAATCCCCAAGAGCTTTATCTTTGATTGTAACGGTTCAACTTCGGTTTGAAATAGAGTTATTGTTCTAAAGATCAATCACCTGTTAGGACACTCAAAGGTTGTAATAGCATCTATAACTTATAGCTTTGAACCTAACTCTAAGGCTCTAATCCCCAAGAGCGTTATCTTTGATTGTAACGGTTCAACTTCGGTTTGAAATAGGGTTAAAGTTCTTAAGATCTATCTCCTCTTAGGACACCCAAAGGTTGTAATAAGTATCTATAACTTATAGCTTTGAACGTAACTCTAAGACTTTAATCCCCAAAAGCGTTATCTTTGATTGTAACGGTTCAACTTCGGTTTGAAATGAGTTAAAGTTCTAAAGATCTATCACCTCTTAGGATACCCAAAGGTTGTAATAAGTATCTATAACTTATAGCTTTGAACCTTACTCTAAGACTCTAATACCCAAGAGCTTTATTTTTTATTGTAACGGTTCAACTTCGGTTTGAAATAGAGTTAAAGTTCTAAACATCCATCACCTCTTAGGATTCCCAAAGGTTGTAATAAGTATCTATAACTTATAGCTTTGAACCTTACTCTAAGACTCTAATCCCCAAGAGCTTTATCTTTGATTGTAATGGTTCAACTTCGGTTTGAAATAGAGTTAAAGTTCTAAACATCTATCACCTCTTAGGACACCCAAAGGTTCTAATAAGTATCTATAACTTATAGCTTTGAACCTTACTCTAAGACTCTAATCCCCAAGAGCTTTATCTTTGATTGTAACGGTTCAACTTCGGTTTGAAATAGAGTTAAAGTTCCAAACATCCATCTCCTCTTAGGACACCCAAAGGTTGTAATAAGTATCTATAACTTATAGCTTTGAACCTTACTCTAAGACTCTAATCCCCAAGAGCTTTATCTTTGATTGTAACGGTTCAACTTCGGTTTGAAATAGAGTTAATGTTCTAAAGATCAATCACCTGTTAGGACACTCAAAGGTTGTAATAGCATCTATAACTTATAGCTTTGAACCTAACTCTAAGGCTCTAATCCCCAAGAGCGTTATCTTTGATTGTAACGATTCAACTTCGGTTTGAAATAGGGTTAAAGTTCTTAAGATCTATCTCCTCTTAGGACACCCAAAGGTTGTAATAAGTATCTATAACTTATAGCTTTGAACGTAACTCTAAGACTCTAATCCCCAAAAGCGTTATCTTTGATTGTAACGGTTCAAATTCGGTTTGAAATGAGTTAAAGTTCTAAAGATCTATCACCTCTTAGGATACCCAAAGGTTGTAATAAGTATCTATAACTTATAGCTTTGAACCTTACTCTAAGACTCTAATACCCAAGAGCTTTATTTTTTATTGTAACGGTTCAACTTCGGTTTGAAATAGAGTTAAAGTTCTAAACATCCATCACCTCTTAGGATACCCAAAGGTTGTAATAAGTATCTATAACTTATAGCTTTGAACCTTACTCTAAGACTCTAATCCCCAAGAGCTTTATCTTTGATTGTAACGGTTCAACTTCGGTTTGAAATAGAGTTAAAGTTCTAAAGATCTATCACCTCTTAGGACACCCAAAGGTTGTAATAAGTATCTATAACATATAACTTTTAACCTTACTCTAAGACTCTAATCCCCAAGAGCTTTATCTTTTATTGTAACGGTTCAACTTCGGTTTGAGATAGAGTTAAAGTTCTAAAGATCTATCACCTCTTAGGACTCCCAAAGGTTGTAATAAGTATCTATAACTTATAGCTTTGAACCTAACTCTAAGACTCTAATCCCCAAGAGCGTTATCTTTGATTGTAACGGTTCAACTTCGGTTTGAAATAGAGTTAAAGTTCTAAAGATCAATCACCTCTTAGGACATCCAAAGGTTGTAATAAGTATCTATAACTTATAGCTTTGAACCTTACTCTAAGACTCTAATCCCTAAGAGCGTTATCTTTGATTGTAACGGTTCAACTTCGATTTGAAAAAGATTTAAAGTTCTAAAGATCTATCACCTCTTAGGACACCCAAAGGTTGTAATGAGTATCTATAACTTATAACTTTGAACCTTACTCTAAGACTCTAATCCCCAAGAAATTTATCTTTGATTGTAACGGTTCAACTTCGGTTTGAAATAGAGTTAAAGTTCTAAAGATCTATCACCTCTTAGGACATCCAAAGGTTGTAATAAGTATCTATAACTTATAACTTTGAACCTTACTCTAAGACTCTAATCCCCAAGAGCTTTATCTTTGATTGTAACGGTTCAACTTCGGTTTGAAATAGAGTTAAAGTTCTAAACATCCATCACCTCTTAGGACACCCAAAGGTTGTAATAAGTATCTATAACTTATAGCATTGAACCTTACTCTAAGACTCTAATCCCCAAGTGCTTTATCTTTGATTGTAACGGTTCAACTTCGATTTGAAATAGAGTTAAAGTTCTAAATATCAATCACCTGTTAGGAGACCGAAAGGTTGTAAAAAGCATCTATAACTTATAGCTCTGAACCTTACTCTAAGACTCTAATCCCCATGAGCTTTATCTTTGATTGTAACGGTTCAACTTCGGTTTGAAATAGAGTTAGAGTTCTTAAGATCTATCTCCTCTTAGGACACCCAAAGGTTGTAATAAGTATCTATAACTTATAGCTTTGAACCTAACTCTAACACTCTAATCCCCAAGAGTGTTATCTTTGATTGTAACGGTTCCACTACGGTTTGAAATAGAGTTAAAGTTTTAAAGATCTATCACCTCTTAGGGCACCCAAAGGTTGTAATAAGTATCTATAACATATAGCTTTGAACCTTACTCTAAGACTCTAATCCCCAAGAGGGTTATTTTGATTGTAACGGTTCAACTTCGGTTTGGAATAGAGTTAATGTTCTAAAGATCTATCACCTCTTAGGACACCCAAAGGTTGAAATAAGTATCTATAACTTATAACTTTGAACCTTACTCTAAGATTCTAATCCCCAAGAGCGTTATCTTTGATTGTAACGGTTCAACTTCGGTTTGAAATAGAGTTAAAGTTCTAAAGATCAATCACCTCTTAGGACATCCAAAGCTTGTAATAAGTATCTATAACTTATAGCTTTGAACCTTACTCTAAGACTCTAATCCCCAAGTGGGTTATTTTGGTTGTAACGGTTCAACTTCGGTTTGAAATAAAGTTAAAGTTCTAAAGATCTATCACCTGTTAGGACACCCAAAGGTTGAAATAAGTATCTATAACTTATAACTTTTAACCTTACTCTAAGACTCTAATTCCCAAGAGCGTTATCTTTGATTGTAAAGGTTCAATTTCGGTTTAAAATAGAGTTAAATTTCTAAAGATCAATCACCTGTTAGGACACCCAAAGGTTGTAATAAGTATCTATATCTTATAGCTTTGAACCTTACTCTAAGACTCTAATCCCCAAGAGCTTTATCTTTGATTGTAACGGTTCAACTTCGGTTTGAAATAGAGTTAAAGTTCTAAAGATCAATCACCTATTAGGACACTCAAAGGTTGTAATAAGCATCTATAACTTATAACTTTGAACCTTACTCTAAGACTCTAATCCCCAAGAGCTTTATCTTTGATTGTAACGGTTCAACTTCGGTTTGAAATAGAGTTAAAGTTCTAAACATCCATCACCTCTTAGGACACCCAAAGGTTGTAATAAGTATCTATAACTTATAGCATTGAACCTTACTCTAAGACTCTAATCCCCAAGAGCTTTATCTTTGATTGTAACGGTTCAACTTCGATTTGAAATAGAGTTAAAGTTCTAAATATCATTCACCTGTTAGGAGACCCAAGGTTGTAATAAGCATCTATAACTTATAGCTCTGAACCTTACTCTAAGACTCTAATCCCCAAGAGCTTTATCTTTGATTGTAACGGTTCAACTTCGGTTTGAAATGGAGTTAAAGTTCTAAACATCTATCACCTCTTAGGACACCCAAAGGTTTTTAATAAGTATCTATAACTTATAGCTTTGAACCTAACTCTAACACTCTAATCCCCAAGAGTGTTATCTTTGATTGTAACGGTTCCACTACGGTTTGAAATAGAGTTAAAGTTTTAAAGATCTATCACCTCTTAGGGCACCCAAAGGTTGTAATAAGTATCTATAACATATAGCTTTGAACCTTACTCTAAGACTCCAATCCCCAAGAGGGTTATTTTGATTGTAACGGTTCAACTTCGGTTTGAAATAGAGTTAATGTTCTAAAGATCTATCACCTCTTAGGACACCCAAAGGTTGAAATAAGTATCTATAACTTATAACTTTGAACCTTACTCTAAGACTCTTATCCCCAAGAGCGTTATCTTTGATTGTAACGGTTCACCTTCGGTTTGAAATAGAGTTAAAGTTCTAAAGATCAATCACCTCTTAGGACATCCAAAGTTTGTAATAAGTATCTATAACTTATAGCTTTGAACCTTACTCTAAGACTCTAATCCCCAAGTGGGTTATTTTGATTGTAACGGTTCAACTTCGGTTTGAAATAGAGTTAAAGTTCTAAAGATCTATCACCTGTTAGGACACCCAAAGGTTGAAATAAGTATCTATAACTTATAACTTTGAACCTTACTCTAAGACTCTAATTCCCAAGAGCGTTATCTTTGATTGTAAGGGTTCAACTTCGGTTTAAAATAGAGTTAAAGTTCTAAAGATCAATCACCTCTTAGGACATCCAAAGGTTGTAATAAGTATCTATAACTTATAACTTTGAACCTTACTCTAAGACTCTAATCAATCCGCAAGAGCTTTATCTTTGATTGTAACTGTTCAACTTCGGTTTGAAATAGAGTTAAAGTTCTAAAGATCTATCACCTCTTAGGACACCCAAAGGTTGTAATAAGTATCTATAACTTATAGCTTTGAACCTAACTCTAAGACTCTAATCCCCAAGAGAGTTATCTTTGATAGTAACGGTCCAACTTCGGTTTGAAATAGAGTTAAAGTTCTAAACATCCATCACCTCTCAGGACACCCAAAGGTTGTAATAAGTATCTATAACTTATAGCATTGAACCTTACTCAAAGACTCTAATCCCCAAGAGCTTTATCTTTGATTGTAACGGTTCAACTTCGGTTTGAAATAGAGTTAAAGTTCTAAAGATCAATCACCTGTTAGGACACCCAAAGGTTGTAATAAGCATCTATAACTTATAGCTCTGAACCTTACTCTAAGACTCTAATCCCCAAGAGCTTTATCTTTGATTGTAACGGTTCAACTTCGGTTTGAAATAGAGTTAAAGTTCTAAACATCTATCACCTCTTAGGACACCCAAAGGTTGTAATAAGTATCTATAACTTATAGCTTTGAACCTAACTCTAACACTCTAATCCCCAAGGGCGTTATCTTTGATTGTAACGGTTCAACTACGGTTTGAAATAGAGTTAAAGTTCTAAAGATCTATCACCACTTAGGGCACCCAAAGCTTGTAATAAGTATCTATAACTTATAGCTTTGAACCTTACTCTAAGACTCTAATCCCCAAGAGGGTTATTTTGATTGTAACGGTTCAACTTCGGTTTGAAATAGAGTTAAAGTTCTAAAGATCTATCACCTCTTAGGACACCCAAAGGTTGAAATAAGTATCTATAACTTATAACTTTGAACCTTACTCTAAGACTCTAATCCCCAAGAGCATTATCTTTGATTGTAACGGATCAACTTCGGTTTGAAATAGAGTTAAAGTTCTAAAGATCAATCACCTGTTAGGAGACCCAAAGGTTGTAATAAGTATCTATATCTTATAGCTTTGAACCTTACTCTAAGTCTCTAATCCCCAAAAGCTTTATCTTTGATTGTAATGGTTCAACTTCGGTTTGAAATAAAGTTAAAGTTCTAAACATCTATCACCTCTTAGGACACCCAAAGGTTGTAATAAGCATCTATAACTTATAGCTTTGAACCTAACTCTAAGGCTCTAATCCCCAAGAGCGTTATCTTTGATTGTAACGGTTCAACTTCGGTTTGAAATAGAGTTAACGTTCTTAAGATCTATCTCCTCTTAGGACACCCAAAGGTTGTAATAAGTATCTATAACTTATAGCTTTGAACGTAACTCTAAGACTCTAATCCCCACAAGGGTTATCTTTGATTGTAACGGTTCAACTTCGGTTTGAAATGAGTTAAAGTTCTAAAGATCTATCACCTCTTAGGACACCCAAAGGTTGTAATAAGTATCTATAACTTATAGCTTTGAACCTTACTCTAAGACTCTAATCCCCAAGAGCTTTATCTTTGATTGTAACGGTTCAACTTCGGTATGAAATAGAGTTAATGTTCTAAAGATCAATCACCTGTTAGGACACTCAAAGGTTGTAATAAGCATCTATAACTTATAGCTTTGAACCTAACTCTAAGGCTCTAATCCCCAAGAGCGTTATCTTTGATTGTAACGGTTCAACTACGGTTTGAAATAGAGTTAAAGTTCTAAAGATCTATCACCTCTTAGGACACCCAAAGGTTGTAATAAGTATCTATAACTTATAGCTTTGAACCTAACTCTAAGACTCTAATCCCCAAGAGACTTTTCTTTGATTGTAACGGTCCAACTTCGGTTTGAAATAGAGTTAAAGTTCTAAAGATCTATTACCTCTTAGGACACCCAAAGGTTGTAATAAGTATCTATAACTTATAGCTTTGAACCATACTCTAAGACTCTAATCCCCAAGAGCTTTATCTTTGATTGTAACGGTTCAACTTCGGTTTGAAATAGAGTTAAAGTTCCAAACATCCATCTCCTCTTAGGACACCCAAAGGTTGTAATAAGTATCTATAACTTATAGCTTTGAACCTTACTCTAAGACTCTAATCCCCAAGAGCTTTATCTTTGATTGTAACGGTTCAACTTCGGTTTGAAATAGAGTTAATGTTCTAAAGATCAATCACCTGTTAGGACACTCAAAGGTTGTAATAAGCATCTATAACTTATAGCTTTGAACCTAACTCTAAGGCTCTAATCCCCAAGAGCGTTATCTTTGATTGTAACGGTTCAACTTCGGTTTGAAATAGAGTTAAAGTTCTTAAGATCTATCTCCTCTTAGGACACTCAAAGGTTGTAATAAGTATCTATAACTTATAGCTTTGAACGTAACTCTAAGACTCTAATCGCCAAAAGCGTTATCTTTGATTGTAACGGTTCAACTTCGGTTTGAAATGAGTTAAAGTTCTAAAGATCTATCACCTGTTAGGACACCCAAAGGTTGTAATAAGTATCTATAACTTATAGCTTTGAACCTTACTCTAAGACTCTAATCCCCAAGAGCTTTATCTTTGATTGTAACGGTTTAACTTCGGTTTGAAATAGAGTTAAAGTTCTAAAGATCAATCACCTGTTAGGACACCCAAAAGTTGTAATAAGTATCTATAACTTATAGCTTTGAACCATACTCTAAGACTCTAATCCCCAAGAGCTTTATCTTTGATTGTAACGGTTCAACTTCGGTTTGAAATAGAGTTAAAGTTCTAAACATCTATCACCTCTTAGGACACCCAAAGGTTGTAATAAATATCTATAACTTATAGCTTTGAACCTAACTCTGACTCTAATCCCCAAGAGCGTTATCTTTGATTGTAACGGTTCAACTACGGTTTGAAATAGAGTTAAAGTTCTAAAGATCTATCACCTCTTAGGACACCCAAAGGTTGTAATAAGTATCTATAACTTATAGCTTTGAACCTTACTCTAAGACAATAAACCCCAAGAGCTTTATCTTTGATTGTAACGGTTCAACTTCGGTTTGAAATAGAGTTAAAGGTCTAAAGATCTATCACCTCTTAGGACACCCAAAGGTTGAAATAAGTATCAATAACTTATAGCTTTGAACCTTACTCTAAGACTCTAATCCCCAAGAGCTTTATCTTTGATTGTAACGGTTCAACTTCGGTTTGAAATAGAGTTAAAGTTCTAAAGATCAATCACCTGTTAGGACACTCAAAGGTTGTAATAAGCATCTATAACTTATAGCTTTGAACCTAACTCTAAGACTCTAATCCCCAAGAGCGTTATCTTTGATTGTAACGGTTCAACTTTGGTTTGAAATAGAGTTAAAGTTCTAAAGATCTATCACCACTTAGGACACCCAAAGGTTGTAATAAGTATCTATAACTTATAACTTTGAACCTTACTCTAAGACTCTAATCCCCAAGAGCTTTATCTTTGATTGTAACGGTTCAACTTCGGTTTGAAATAGAGTTAAAGTTCTAAAGATCTATCATCTCTTAGGACACCCAAAGGTTGAAATAAGTATCTATAACTTATAACTTTGAACCTTACTCTAACACTCTAATCCCTAAGAGTTTTATCTTTGATTGTAACGGTTCAACTTCGATTTGAAATAGAGTTAAAGTTCTAAAGATCAATCACCTCTTAGGACATCCAAAGGTTGTAATAAGTATCTATAACTTATAACTTTGAACCTTACTCTAAGACTCTAATCAATCCGCAAGAGCTTTATCTTTGATTGTAACTGTTCAACTTCGGTTTGAAATAGAGTTAAAGTTCTAAAGATCTATCACCTCTTAGGACACCCAAAGGTTGTAATAAGTATCTATAACTTATAGCTTTGAACCTAACTCTAAGACTCTAATCCCCAAGAGAGTTATCTTTGATAGTAACGGTCCAACTTCGGTTTGAAATAGAGTTAAAGTTCTAAACATCCATCACCTCTCAGGACACCCAAAGGTTGTAATAAGTATCTATAACTTATAGCATTGAACCTTACTCAAAGACTCTAATCCCAAGAGCTTTATCTTTGATTGTAACGGTTCAACTTCGGTTTGAAATAGAGTTAAAGTTCTAAAGATCAATCACCTGTTAGGACACCCAAAGGTTGTAATAAGCATCTATAACTTATAGCTCTGAACCTTACTTTAAGACTCTAATCCCCAAGAGCTTTATCTTTGATTGTAACGGTTCAACTTCGGTTTGAAATAGAGTTAAAGTTCTAAACATCTATCACCTCTTAGGACACCCAAAGGTTGTAATAAGTATCTATAACTTATAGCTTTGAACCTAACTCTAACACTCTAATCCCCAAGGGCGTTATCTTTGATTGTAACGGTTCAACTACGGTTTGAAATAGAGTTAAAGTTCTAAAGATCTATCACCTCTTAGGGCACCCAAAGGTTGTAATAAGTATCTATAACATATAGCTTTGAACCTTACTCTAAGACTCTAATCCCCAAGAGGGTTATTTTGATTGTAACGGTTCAACTTCGGTTTGGAATAGAGTTAATGTTCTAAAGATCTATCACCTCTTAGGACACCCAAAGGTTGAAATAAGTATCTATAACTTATAACTTTGAACCTTACTCTAAGATTCTAATCCCCAAGAGCGTTATCTTTGATTGTAACGGTTCAACTTCGGTTTGAAATAGAGTTAAAGTTCTAAAGATCAATCACCTCTTAGGACATCCAAAGCTTGTAATAAGTATCTATAACTTATAGCTTTGAACCTTACTCTAAGACTCTAATCCCCAAGTGGGTTATTTTGGTTGTAACGGTTCAACTTCGGTTTGAAATAAAGTTAAAGTTCTAAAGATCTATCACCTGTTAGGACACCCAAAGGTTGAAATAAGTATCTATAACTTATAACTTTTAACCTTACTCTAAGACTCTAATTCCCAAGAGCGTTATCTTTGATTGTAAAGGTTCAATTTCGGTTTAAAATAGAGTTAAATTTCTAAAGATCAATCACCTGTTAGGACACCCAAAGGTTGTAATAAGTATCTATATCTTATAGCTTTGAACCTTACTCTAAGACTCTAATCCCCAAGAGCTTTATCTTTGATTGTAACGGTTCAACTTCGGTTTGAAATAGAGTTAAAGTTCTAAAGATCAATCACCTATTAGGACACTCAAAGGTTGTAATAAGCATCTATAACTTATAACTTTGAACCTTACTCTAAGACTCTAATCCCCAAGAGCTTTATCTTTGATTGTAACGGTTCAACTTTGGTTTGAAATAGAGTTAAAGTTCTAAACATCCATCACCTCTTAGGACACCCAAAGGTTGTAATAAGTATCTATAACTTATAGCATTGAACCTTACTCTAAGACTCTAATCCCCAAGAGCTTTATCTTTGATTGTAACGGTTCAACTTCGATTTGAAATAGAGTTAAAGTTCTAAATATCATTCACCTGTTAGGAGACCCAAGGTTGTAATAAGCATCTATAACTTATAGCTCTGAACCTTACTCTAAGACTCTAATCCCCAAGAGCTTTATCTTTGATTGTAACGGTTCAACTTCGGTTTGAAATGGAGTTAAAGTTCTAAACATCTATCACCTCTTAGGACACCCAAAGGTTTTTAATAAGTATCTATAACTTATAGCTTTGAACCTAACTCTAACACTCTAATCCCCAAGAGTGTTATCTTTGATTGTAACGGTTCCACTACGGTTTGAAATAGAGTTAAAGTTTTAAAGATCTATCACCTCTTAGGGCACCCAAAGGTTGTAATAAGTATCTATAACATATAGCTTTGAACCTTACTCTAAGACTCCAATCCCCAAGAGGGTTATTTTGATTGTAACGGTTCAACTTCGGTTTGAAATAGAGTTAATGTTCTAAAGATCTATCACCTCTTAGGACACCCAAAGGTTGAAATAAGTATCTATAACTTATAACTTTGAACCTTACTCTAAGACTCTTATCCCCAAGAGCGTTATCTTTGATTGTAACGGTTCACCTTCGGTTTGAAATAGAGTTAAAGTTCTAAAGATCAATCACCTCTTAGGACATCCAAAGTTTGTAATAAGTATCTATAACTTATAGCTTTGAACCTTACTCTAAGACTCTAATCCCCAAGTGGGTTATTTTGATTGTAACGGTTCAACTTCGGTTTGAAATAGAGTTAAAGTTCTAAAGATCTATCACCTGTTAGGACACCCAAAGGTTGAAATAAGTATCTATAACTTATAACTTTGAACCTTACTCTAAGACTCTAATTCCCAAGAGCGTTATCTTTGATTGTAAGGGTTCAACTTCGGTTTAAAATAGAGTTAAAGTTCTAAAGATCAATCACCTCTTAGGACATCCAAAGGTTGTAATAAGTATCTATAACTTATAACTTTGAACCTTACTCTAAGACTCTAATCAATCCGCAAGAGCTTTATCTTTGATTGTAACTGTTCAACTTCGGTTTGAAATAGAGTTAAAGTTCTAAAGATCTATCACCTCTTAGGACACCCAAAGGTTGTAATAAGTATCTATAACTTATAGCTTTGAACCTAACTCTAAGACTCTAATCCCCAAGAGAGTTATCTTTGATAGTAACGGTCCAACTTCGGTTTGAAATAGAGTTAAAGTTCTAAACATCCATCACCTCTCAGGACACCCAAAGGTTGTAATAAGTATCTATAACTTATAGCATTGAACCTTACTCAAAGACTCTAATCCCCAAGAGCTTTATCTTTGATTGTAACGGTTCAACTTCGGTTTGAAATAGAGTTAAAGTTCTAAAGATCAATCACCTGTTAGGACACCCAAAGGTTGTAATAAGCATCTATAACTTATAGCTCTGAACCTTACTCTAAGACTCTAATCCCCAAGAGCTTTATCTTTGATTGTAACGGTTCAACTTCGGTTTGAAATAGAGTTAAAGTTCTAAACATCTATCACCTCTTAGGACACCCAAAGGTTGTAATAAGTATCTATAACTTATAGCTTTGAACCTAACTCTAACACTCTAATCCCCAAGGGCGTTATCTTTGATTGTAACGGTTCAACTACGGTTTGAAATAGAGTTAAAGTTCTAAAGATCTATCACCACTTAGGGCACCCAAAGCTTGTAATAAGTATCTATAACTTATAGCTTTGAACCTTACTCTAAGACTCTAATCCCCAAGAGGGTTATTTTGATTGTAACGGTTCAACTTCGGTTTGAAATAGAGTTAAAGTTCTAAAGATCTATCACCTCTTAGGACACCCAAAGGTTGAAATAAGTATCTATAACTTATAACTTTGAACCTTACTCTAAGACTCTAATCCCCAAGAGCATTATCTTTGATTGTAACGGATCAACTTCGGTTTGAAATAGAGTTAAAGTTCTAAAGATCAATCACCTGTTAGGAGACCCAAAGGTTGTAATAAGTATCTATATCTTATAGCTTTGAACCTTACTCTAAGTCTCTAATCCCCAAAAGCTTTATCTTTGATTGTAATGGTTCAACTTCGGTTTGAAATAAAGTTAAAGTTCTAAACATCTATCACCTCTTAGGACACCCAAAGGTTGTAATAAGCATCTATAACTTATAGCTTTGAACCTAACTCTAAGTCTCTAATCCCCAAGAGCGTTATCTTTGATTGTAACGGTTCAACTTCGGTTTGAAATAGAGTTAACGTTCTTAAGATCTATCTCCTCTTAGGACACCCAAAGGTTGTAATAAGTATCTATAACTTATAGCTTTGAACGTAACTCTAAGACTCTAATCCCCACAAGGGTTATCTTTGATTGTAACGGTTCAACTTCGGTTTGAAATGAGTTAAAGTTCTAAAGATCTATCACCTCTTAGGACACCCAAAGGTTGTAATAAGTATCTATAACTTATAGCTTTGAACCTTACTCTAAGACTCTAATCCCCAAGAGCTTTATCTTTGATTGTAACGGTTCAACTTCGGTATGAAATAGAGTTAATGTTCTAAAGATCAATCACCTGTTAGGACACTCAAAGGTTGTAATAAGCATCTATAACTTATAGCTTTGAACCTAACTCTAAGGCTCTAATCCCCAAGAGCGTTATCTTTGATTGTAACGGTTCAACTACGGTTTGAAATAGAGTTAAAGTTCTAAAGATCTATCACCTCTTAGGACACCCAAAGGTTGTAATAAGTATCTATAACTTATAGCTTTGAACCTAACTCTAAGACTCTAATCCCCAAGAGACTTTTCTTTGATTGTAACGGTCCAACTTCGGTTTGAAATAGAGTTAAAGTTCTAAAGATCTATTACCTCTTAGGACACCCAAAGGTTGTAATAAGTATCTATAACTTATAGCTTTGAACCATACTCTAAGACTCTAATCCCCAAGAGCTTTATCTTTGATTGTAACGGTTCAACTTCGGTTTGAAATAGAGTTAAAGTTCCAAACATCCATCTCCTCTTAGGACACCCAAAGGTTGTAATAAGTATCTATAACTTATAGCTTTGAACCTTACTCTAAGACTCTAATCCCCAAGAGCTTTATCTTTGATTGTAACGGTTCAACTTCGGTTTGAAATAGAGTTAATGTTCTAAAGATCAATCACCTGTTAGGACACTCAAAGGTTGTAATAAGCATCTATAACTTATAGCTTTGAACCTAACTCTAAGGCTCTAATCCCCAAGAGCGTTATCTTTGATTGTAACGGTTCAACTTCGGTTTGAAATAGAGTTAAAGTTCTTAAGATCTATCTCCTCTTAGGACACTCAAAGGTTGTAATAAGTATCTATAACTTATAGCTTTGAACGTAACTCTAAGACTCTAATCGCCAAAAGCGTTATCTTTGATTGTAACGGTTCAACTTCGGTTTGAAATGAGTTAAAGTTCTAAAGATCTATCACCTGTTAGGACACCCAAAGGTTGTAATAAGTATCTATAACTTATAGCTTTGAACCTTACTCTAAGACTCTAATCCCCAAGAGCTTTATCTTTGATTGTAACGGTTTAACTTCGGTTTGAAATAGAGTTAAAGTTCTAAAGATCAATCACCTGTTAGGACACCCAAAAGTTGTAATAAGTATCTATAACTTATAGCTTTGAACCATACTCTAAGACTCTAATCCCCAAGAGCTTTATCTTTGATTGTAACGGTTCAACTTCGGTTTGAAATAGAGTTAAAGTTCTAAACATCTATCACCTCTTAGGACACCCAAAGGTTGTAATAAATATCTATAACTTATAGCTTTGAACCTAACTCTGACTCTAATCCCCAAGAGCGTTATCTTTGATTGTAACGGTTCAACTACGGTTTGAAATAGAGTTAAAGTTCTAAAGATCTATCACCTCTTAGGACACCCAAAGGTTGTAATAAGTATCTATAACTTATAGCTTTGAACCTTACTCTAAGACAATAAACCCCAAGAGCTTTATCTTTGATTGTAACGGTTCAACTTCGGTTTGAAATAGAGTTAAAGGTCTAAAGATCTATCACCTCTTAGGACACCCAAAGGTTGAAATAAGTATCAATAACTTATAGCTTTGAACCTTACTCTAAGACTCTAATCCCCAAGAGCTTTATCTTTGATTGTAACGGTTCAACTTCGGTTTGAAATAGAGTTAAAGTTCTAAAGATCAATCACCTGTTAGGACACTCAAAGGTTGTAATAAGCATCTATAACTTATAGCTTTGAACCTAACTCTAAGACTCTAATCCCCAAGAGCGTTATCTTTGATTGTAACGGTTCAACTTTGGTTTGAAATAGAGTTAAAGTTCTAAAGATCTATCACCACTTAGGACACCCAAAGGTTGTAATAAGTATCTATAACTTATAACTTTGAACCTTACTCTAAGACTCTAATCCCCAAGAGCTTTATCTTTGATTGTAACGGTTCAACTTCGGTTTGAAATAGAGTTAAAGTTCTAAAGATCTATCATCTCTTAG
This sequence comes from Pontederia crassipes, assembly GCA_030549335.1. Taxonomy (NCBI): domain Eukaryota; kingdom Viridiplantae; phylum Streptophyta; class Magnoliopsida; order Commelinales; family Pontederiaceae; genus Pontederia; species Pontederia crassipes. Next base: position 12,903,630 of record CM060187.1, read on the forward strand.
GACACCCAAAGGTTGAAATAAGTATCTATAACTTATAACTTTGAACCTTACTCTAACACTCTAATCCCTAAGAGTTTTATCTTTGATTGTAACGGTTCAACTTCGATTTGAAATAGAGTTAAAGTTCTAAAGATCAATCACCTCTTAGGACATCCAAAGGTTGTAATAAGTATCTATAACTTATAACTTTGAACCTTACTCTAAGACTCTAATCAATCCGCAAGAGCTTTATCTTTGATTGTAACTGTTCAACTTCGGTTTGAAATAGAGTTAAAGTTCTAAAGATCTATCACCTCTTAGGACACCCAAAGGTTGTAATAAGTATCTATAACTTATAGCTTTGAACCTAACTCTAAGACTCTAATCCCCAAGAGAGTTATCTTTGATAGTAACGGTCCAACTTCGGTTTGAAATAGAGTTAAAGTTCTAAACATCCATCACCTCTCAGGACACCCAAAGGTTGTAATAAGTATCTATAACTTATAGCATTGAACCTTACTCAAAGACTCTAATCCCAAGAGCTTTATCTTTGATTGTAACGGTTCAACTTCGGTTTGAAATAGAGTTAAAGTTCTAAAGATCAATCACCTGTTAGGACACCCAAAGGTTGTAATAAGCATCTATAACTTATAGCTCTGAACCTTACTTTAAGACTCTAATCCCCAAGAGCTTTATCTTTGATTGTAACGGTTCAACTTCGGTTTGAAATAGAGTTAAAGTTCTAAACATCTATCACCTCTTAGGACACCCAAAGGTTGTAATAAGTATCTATAACTTATAGCTTTGAACCTAACTCTAACACTCTAATCCCCAAGGGCGTTATCTTTGATTGTAACGGTTCAACTACGGTTTGAAATAGAGTTAAAGTTCTAAAGATCTATCACCACTTAGGGCACCCAAAGCTTGTAATAAGTATCTATAACTTATAGCTTTGAACCTTACTCTAAGACTCTAATCCCCAAGAGGGTTATTTTGATTGTAACGGTTCAACTTCGGTTTGAAATAGAGTTAAAGTTCTAAAGATCTATCACCTCTTAGGACACCCAAAGGTTGAAATAAGTATCTATAACTTATAACTTTGAACCTTACTCTAAGACTCTAATCCCCAAGAGCATTATCTTTGATTGTAACGGATCAACTTCGGTTTGAAATAGAGTTAAAGTTCTAAAGATCAATCACCTGTTAGGACACCCAAAGGTTGTAATAAGTATCTATATCTTATAGCTTTGAACCTTACTCTAAGTCTCTAATCCCCAAAAGCTTTATCTTTGATTGTAATGGTTCAACTTCGGTTTGAAATAAAGTTAAAGTTCTAAACATCTATCACCTCTTAGGACACCCAAAGGTTGTAATAAGCATCTATAACTTATAGCTTTGAACCTAACTCTAAGGCTCTAATCCCCAAGAGCGTTATCTTTGATTGTAACGGTTCAACTTCGGTTTGAAATAGAGTTAACGTTCTTAAGATCTATATCCTCTTAGGACACCCAAAGGTTGTAATAAGTATCTATAACTTATAGCTTTGAACGTAACTCTAAGACTCTAATCCCCACAAGCGTTATCTTTGATCGTAACGGTTCAACTTCGGTTTGAAATGAGTTAAAGTTCTAAAGATCTATCACCTCTTAGGACACCCAAAGGTTGTAATAAGTATCTATAACTTATAGCTTTGAACCTTACTCTAAGACTCTAATCCCCAAGAGCTTTATCTTTGATTGTAACGGTTCAACTTCGGTTTGAAATAGAGTTAATGTTCTAAAGATCAATCACCTGTTAGGACACTCAAAGGTTGTAATAAGCATCTATAACTTATAGCTTTGAACCTAACTCTAAGGCTCTAATCCCCAAGAGCGTTATCTTTGATTGTAACGGTTCAACTACGGTTTGAAATAGAGTTAAAGTTCTAAAGATCTATCACCTCTTAGGACACCCAAAGGTTGTAATAAGTATCTATAACTTATAGCTTTGAACCTAACTCTAAGACTCTAATCCCCAAGAGACTTTTCTTTGATTGTAACGGTCCAACTTCGGGTTGAAATAGAGTTAAAGTTCTAAAGATCTATTACCTCTTAGGACACCCAAAGGTTGTAATAAGTATCTATAACTTATAGCTTTGAACCATACTCTAAGACTCTAATCCCCAAGAGCTTTATCTTTGATTGTAACGGTTCAACTTCGGTTTGAAATAGAGTTAAAGTTCCAAACATCCATCTCCTCTTAGGACACCCAAAGGTTGTAATAAGTATCTATAACTTATAGCTTTGAACCTTACTCTAAGACTCTAATCCCCAAGAGCTTTATCTTTGATTGTAACGGTTCAACTTCGGTTTGAAATAGAGTTAATGTTCTAAAGATCAATCACCTGTTAGGACACTCAAAGGTTGTAATAAGCATCTATAACTTATAGCTTTGAACCTAACTCTAAGGCTCTAATCCCCAAGAGCGTTATCTTTGATTGTAACGGTTCAACTTCGGTTTGAAATAGAGTTAAAGTTCTTAAGATCTATCTCCTCTTAGGACACTCAAAGGTTGTAATAAGTATCTATAACTTATAACTTTGAACGTAACTCTAAGACTCTAATCCCCAAAAGCGTTATCTTTGATTGTAACGGTTCAACTTCGGTTTGAAATGAGTTAAAGTTCTAAAGATCTATCACCTGTTAGGACACCCAAAGGTTGTAATAAGTATCTATAACTTATAGCTTTGAACCTTACTCTAAGACTCTAATCCCCAAGAGCTTTATCTTTGATTGTAACGGTTTAACTTCGGTTTGAAATAGAGTTAAAGTTCTAAAGATCAATCACCTGTTAGGACACCCAAAAGTTGTAATAAGTATCTATAACTTATAGCTTTGAACCATACTCTAAGACTCTAATCCCCAAGAGCTTTATCTTTGATTGTAACGGTTCAACTTCGGTTTGAAATAGAGTTAAAGTTCTAAACATCTATCACCTCTTAGGACACCCAAAGGTTGTAATAAATATCTATAACTTATAGCTTTGAACCTAACTCTGACTCTAATCCCCAAGAGCGTTATCTTTGATTGTAACGGTTCAACTACGGTTTGAAATAGAGTTAAAGTTCTAAAGATCTATCACCTCTTAGGACACCCAAAGGTTGTAATAAGTATCTATAACTTATAGCTTTGAACCTTACTCTAAGACAATAAACCCCAAGAGCTTTATCTTTGATTGTAACGGTTCAACTTCGGTTTGAAATAGAGTTAAAGGTCTAAAGATCTATCACCTCTTAGGACACCCAAAGGTTGAAATAAGTATCAATAACTTATAGCTTTGAACCTTACTCTAAGACTCTAATCCCGAAGAGCTTTATCTTTGATTGTAACGGTTCAACTTCGGTTTGAAATAGAGTTAAAGTTCTAAAGATATATCACTACTTAGGACTCCTAATGTTTGTAATAAGTATCTATAACTTATAGCTTTGAACCTAACTCTAAGACTCTAATCCCCAAGAGCGTTATCTTTGATTGTAACGGTTCAACTTCGGTTTGAAATAGAGTTAGAGTTCTTAAGATCTATCTCCTCTTAGGACACCCAAAGGTTGTAATAAGTATCTATAACTTATAGCTTTGAACCTAACTCTAACACTCTAATCCCCAAGAGCGTTATCTTTGATTGTAACGGTTCAACTATGGTTTGAAATAGAGCTAAAGTTCTAAAGATCTATCACCTCTTAGGGCTCCCAAAGCTTGTAATAAGTATCTATAACTTATAGCTTTGAACCTTACTCTAAGACTCTAATCCCCAAGTGGGTTATTTTGATTGTAACGGTTCAACTTCGGTTTGAAATAGAGTTAAAGTTCTAAAGATCTATCACCTGTTAGGACACCCAAAGGTTGAAATAAGTATCTATACTTATAACTTTGAACCTTACTCTAAGACTCTAATCCCCTAGAGCGTTATCTTTGATTGTAAGGGTTCAACTTCGGTTTAAAATAGAGTTAAAGTTCTAAAGATCAATCACCTGTTAGGACACTCAAAGGTTGTATTAAGTATCTATATTTTATAGCTCTGAACCTTACTCTAAGACTCTAATCCCCAAGAGCTTTATCTTTGATTGTAACGGTTCAACTTCGGTTTGAAATAGAGTTAAAGTTCTAAACATCCATCACCTCTTAGGACACCCAAAGGTTGTAATAAGTATCTATAACTTATAGCTTTGAACCTTACTCTAAGACTCTAATCCTCAAGAGCTTTATCTTTGATTGTAACGGTTCAACTTCGGTTTGAAATAGAGTTAAAGTTCTAAAGATCAATCACCTGTTAGGACACCCAAAGGTTGTAATAAGTATCTATAACTTATAGCATTGAACCTAACTCTAAGACTCTAATCCCCAAGAGCTTTATCTTTGATTGTAACGGTTCAACTTCGGTTTGTAATATATTTAAAGTTCTAAACATCCATCACCTCTTTGGACACCCAAAGGTTGTAATAAGTATCTATAACTTATAGCTTTGAACCTTACTCTAAGACTCTAAACCCTAAGAGCTTTATCTTTGATTGTAACGGTTCAACTTCGGTTTGAAATAGAGTTAAAGTTCTAAAGATCTATCACCTCTTAGGACACCCAAAGGTTGTAATAAGTATCTATAACTTATAACTTGGAACCTTACTCTAAGACTCTAATCTCCAAGAGCTTTATCTTTGATTGTAACGGTTCTACTTCGGTTTGAAATAGAGTTAAAGTTCTAAACATCCATCACCTCTTAGGACACCCAAAGGTTGTAATAAGTATCTATAACTTATAGTTTTGAACCTTACTCTAAGACTCTAATCCCCAAGAGCTTTATCTTTGATTGTAACGGTTCAACTTCGGTTTGAAATAGAGTTAATGTTCTAAAGATCAATCACCTGTTAGGACACTCAAAGGTTGTAATAAGCATCTATAACTTATAGCTTTGAACCTAACTCTAAGGCTCTAATCCCCAAGAGCGTTATCTTTGATTGTAACGGTTCAACTACGGTTTGAAATAGAGTTAAAGTTCTAAAGATCTATCACCTCTTAGGACACCCAAAGGTTGCAATAAGTATCTATAACTTATAGCTTTGAACCTAACTCTAAGACTCTAATCCCCAAGAGACTTTTCTTTGATTGTAACGGTCCAACTTCGGTTTGAAATAGAGTTAAAGTTCTAAAGATCTATTACCTCTTAGGACACCCAAAGGTTGTAATAAGTATCTATAACTTATAGCTTTGAACCATACTCTAAGACTCTAATCCCCAAGAGCTTTATCTTTGATTGTAACGGTTCAACTTCGGTTTGAAATAGAGTTAAAGTTCCAAACATCCATCTCCTCTTAGGACACCCAAAGGTTGTAATAAGTATCTATAACTTATAGCTTTGAACCTTACTCTAAGACTCTAATCCCCAAGAGCTTTATCTTTGATTGTAACGGTTCAACTTCGGTTTGAAATAGAGTTAATGTTCTAAAGATCAATCACCTGTTAGGACACTCAAAGGTTGTAATAAGCATCTATAACTTATAGCTTTGAACCTAACTCTAAGGCTCTAATCCCCAAGAGCGTTATCTTTGATTGTAACGGTTCAACTTCGGTTTGAAATAGAGTTAAAGTTCTTAAGATCTATCTCCTCTTAGGACACTCAAAGGTTGTAATAAGTATCTATAACTTATAACTTTGAACGTAACTCTAAGACTCTAATCCCCAAAAGCGTTATCTTTGATTGTAACGGTTCAACTTCGGTTTGAAATGAGTTAAAGTTCTAAAGATCTATCACCTGTTAGGACACCCAAAGGTTGTAATAAGTATCTATAACTTATAGCTTTGAACCTTACTCTAAGACTCTAATCCCCAAGAGCTTTATCTTTGATTGTAACGGTTTAACTTCGGTTTGAAATAGAGTTAAAGTTCTAAAGATCAATCACCTGTTAGGACACCCAAAAGTTGTAATAAGTATCTATAACTTATAGCTTTGAACCATACTCTAAGACTCTAATCCCCAAGAGCTTTATCTTTGATTGTAACGGTTCAACTTCGGTTTGAAATAGAGTTAAAGTTCTAAACATCTATCACCTCTTAGGACACCCAAAGGTTGTAATAAATATCTATAACTTATAGCTTTGAACCTAACTCTGACTCTAATCCCCAAGAGCGTTATCTTTGATTGTAACGGTTCAACTACGGTTTGAAATAGAGTTAAAGTTCTAAAGATCTATCACCTCTTAGGACACCCAAAGGTTGTAATAAGTATCTATAACTTATAGCTTTGAACCTTACTCTAAGACAATAAACCCCAAGAGCTTTATCTTTGATTGTAACGGTTCAACTTCGGTTTGAAATAGAGTTAAAGGTCTAAAGATCTATCACCTCTTAGGACACCCAAAGGTTGAAATAAGTATCAATAACTTATAGCTTTGAACCTTACTCTAAGACTCTAATCCCGAAGAGCTTTATCTTTGATTGTAACGGTTCAACTTCGGTTTGAAATAGAGTTAAAGTTCTAAAGATATATCACTACTTAGGACTCCTAATGTTTGTAATAAGTATCTATAACTTATAGCTTTGAACCTAACTCTAAGACTCTAATCCCCAAGAGCGTTATCTTTGATTGTAACGGTTCAACTTCGGTTTGAAATAGAGTTAGAGTTCTTAAGATCTATCTCCTCTTAGGACACCCAAAGGTTGTAATAAGTATCTATAACTTATAGCTTTGAACCTAACTCTAACACTCTAATCCCCAAGAGCGTTATCTTTGATTGTAACGGTTCAACTACGGTTTGAAATAGAGCTAAAGTTCTAAAGATCTATCACCTCTTAGGGCTCCCAAAGCTTGTAATAAGTATCTATAACTTATAGATTTGAACCTTACTCTAAGACTCTAATCCCCAAGTGGGTTATTTTGATTGTAACGGTTCAACTTCGGTTTGAAATAGAGTTAAAGTTCTAAAGATCTATCACCTGTTAGGACACCCAAAGGTTGAAATAAGTATCTATACTTATAACTTTGAACCTTACTCTAAGACTCTAATCCCCTAGAGCGTTATCTTTGATTGTAAGGGTTCAACTTCGGTTTAAAATAGAGTTAAAGTTCTAAAGATCAATCACCTGTTAGGACACCCAAAGGTTGTATTAAGTATCTATATTTTATAGCTCTGAACCTTACTCTAAGACTCTAATCCCCAAGAGCTTTATCTTTGATTGTAACGGTTCAACTTCGGTTTGAAATAGAGTTAAAGTTCTAAACATCCATCACCTCTTAGGACACCCAAAGGTTGTAATAAGTATCTATAACTTATAGCTTTGAACCTTACTCTAAGACTCTAATCCTCAAGAGCTTTATCTTTGATTGTAACGGTTCAACTTCGGTTTGAAATAGAGTTAAAGTTCTAAAGATCAATCACCTGTTAGGACACCCAAAGGTTGTAATAAGTATCTATAACTTATAGCATTGAACCTAACTCTAAGACTCTAATCCCCAAGAGCTTTATCTTTGATTGTAACGGTTCAACTTCGGTTTGTAATATATTTAAAGTTCTAAACATCCATCACCTCTTTGGACACCCAAAGGTTGTAATAAGTATCTATAACTTATAGCTTTGAACCTTACTCTAAGACTCTAAACCCTAAGAGCTTTATCTTTGATTGTAACGGTTCAACTTCGGTTTGAAATAGAGTTAAAGTTCTAAAGATCTATCACCTCTTAGGACACCCAAAGGTTGTAATAAGTATCTATAACTTATAACTTGGAACCTTACTCTAAGGCTCTAATCTCCAAGAGCTTTATCTTTGATTGTAACGGTTCTACTTCGGTTTGAAATAGAGTTAAAGTTCTAAACATCCATCACCTCTTAGGACACCCAAAGGTTGTAATAAGTATCTATAACTTATAGTTTTGAACCTTACTCTAAGACTCTAATCCCCAAGAGCTTTATCTTTGATTGTAACGGTTCAACTTCGGTTTGAAATAGAGTTAAAGTTCTAAATTTCAATCACCTGTTAGGACACTCAAAGGTTGTAAAAAGCATCTATAACTTATAGCTTTGAACCTAACTCTAAGACTCTAATCCCCAAGAGCGTTATCTTTGATTGTAACGGTTCAACTTCGGTTTGAAATAGAGTTAAAGTTCTAAAGATCTATATCCTCTTAGGACACCCAAAGGTTGTAATAAGTATCTATAACTTATAGCTTTGAACGTAACTCTAAGACTCTAATCCCCAAAAGCGTTATCTTTGATTGTAACGGTTCAACTTCGGTTTGAAATGAGTTAAAGTTCTAAAGATCTGTCACCTCTTAGGACATCCAAAGGCTGTAATAAGTTTCTATAACTTATAGCTTCGAACGTAACTCTAAGACTCTAATCCCCAAAAGCGTTATCTTTGATTGTAACGGTTCAACTTCGGTTTGAAATGAGTTAAAGTTCTAAAGATCTATCACCTCTTAGGACACCCAAAGGCTGTAATAAGTATCTATAACTTATAACTTTGAACCTTACTCTAAGACTCTAATCCCCAAGAGCTTTATCTTTGATTGTAACGGTTCATCTTCGGTTTGAAATAGAGTTAAAGTTCTAAAGATCTGTCACCTCTTAGGACACCCAAAGGTTGTAATAAGTATCTATAACTTATAACTTTGAACCTTACTCTAAGACTCTAATCCCCAAGAGCTTTATCTTTGATTGTAATGGTTCTACTACGGTTTGAAATAGAGTTAAAGTTCTAAACATCCATCACCTCTTAGGACACCCAAAGGTTGTAATAAGTATCTATAACTTATAGCTTTGAACCTTACTCTAAGACTCTAATCCCCAAGAGCTTTATCTTTGATTGTAACGGTTCAACTTCGGTTTGAAATAGAGTTAAAGTTCTAAAGATCAATCACCTCTTAGGACACTCAAAGGTTGTAATAAGCATCTATAACTTATAGCTTTGAACCTAACTCTAAGACTCTAATCCCAAAGAGCGTTATCTTTGATTGTAACGGTTCAACTTCGGTTTGAAATAGAGTTAAAGTTCTTAAGATCTATCTCCTCTTAGGACACCCAAAGGTTGTAATAAGTATCTATAACTTATAGCTTTGAACGTACCTCTAAGACTCTAATCCCCAAAAGCGTTATCTTTGATTGTAACGGTTCAACTTCGGTTTGAAATGAGTTAAAGTTCTAAAGATCTATCACCTCTTAGGACACCCAAAGGTTGTAATAAGTATCTATAACTTATAACTTTGAACCTTACTCTAAGACTCTAATCCCCAAGAGCTTTATCTTTCATTGTAACGGTTCAACTTCGGTTTGAAATAGAGTTAAAGTTCTAAAGATCTATCACCTCCTAGGACACCCAAAGGTTGAAATAAGTATCTATAACTTATAACTTTGAACCATACTCTAAGACTCTAATCCCCAAGAAATTTATCTTTTATTGTAACGGTTCTACTTCGGTTTGAAATAGAGTTAAAATTCTAAAGTTCTATCACCACTTAGGACTACCAAAGGTTGTAATAAGTATCTATAACTTATAGCTTTGAACCTAACTCTAAGACTCTAATCCCCAAGAGCATTATCTTTGATTGTAACGGTTCAACTTCGGTTTGAAATAGAGTTAAAGTTCTAAAGATCAATCACCTCTTAGGACATCCAAAGGTTGTAATAAGTATCTATAACTTATAGCTTTGAACCTTACTCTAAGACTCTAATCCCCAAGAGCTTTATCTTTGATTGTAACGGTTCAACTTCGGTTTGAAATAGAGTTAAAGTTCTAAAGATCAATCACCTCTTAGGACATCCAAAGGTTGTAATAAGTATCTATAACTTATAGCTTTGAACCTTACTCTAAGACTCTAATCCCCAAAAGCTTTATCTTTGATTGTAACGGTTCAACTTCGGTTTGAAATATAGTTAAAGTTCTAAACATCCATCACCTCTTAGTATACCCAAAGGTTGTAATAAGTATCTATAACTTATAGCTTTGAACCTTACTCTAAGACTCTAATCCCCAAGAGCTTTATCTTTGATTGTAACGGTTCAACTTCGGTTTGAAATAGAGTTAAAGTTCTAAACATCTATCACCTCTTAGGACATCCAAAGGTTGTAATAAGTATCTATAACTTATAGCTTTGAACCTTACTCTAAGACTCTAATCCCCAAAAGCTTTATCTTTGATTGTAACGGTTCAACTTCGGTTTGAAATATAGTTAAAGTTCTAAACATCCATCACCTCTTAGTATACCCAAAGGTTGTAATAAGTATCTATAACTTATAGCTTTGAACCTTACTCTAAGACTCTAATCCCCAAGAGCTTTATCTTTGATTGTAACGGTTCAACTTCGGTTTGAAATAGAGTTAAAGTTCTAAACATCTATCACCTCTTAGGACACCCAAAGGTTGTAATAAGTATCTATAACTTATAGCTTTGAACCTAACTCTAACACTCTAATCCCCAAGGGCGTTATCTTTGATTGTAACGGTTCAACTACGGTTTGAAATAGAGTTAAAGTTCTAAAGATCTATCACCACTTAGGGCACCCAAAGCTTGTAATAAGTATCTATAACTTATAGCTTTGAACCTTACTCTAAGACTCTAATCCCCAAGAGGGTTATTTTGATTGTAACGGTTCAACTTCGGTTTGAAATAGAGTTAAAGTTCTAAAGATCTATCACCTCTTAGGACACCCAAAGGTTGAAATAAGTATCTATAACTTATAACTTTGAACCTTACTCTAAGACTCTAATCCCCAAGAGCATTATCTTTGATTGTAACGGTTCAACTTCGGTTTGAAATAGAGTTAAAGTTCTAAACATCCATCACCTCTTAGGACACCCAAAGGTTGTAATAAGTATCTATAACTTATAGCATTGAACCTTACTCTAAGACTCTAATCCCCAAGAGCTTTATCTTCGATTGTAACGGTTCAACTTCGATTTGAAATAGAGTTAAAGTTCTAAAGATCAATCACCTGTTAGGACACCCAAAGGTTGTAATAAGCATCTATAACTTATAGCTCTGAACCTTACTCTAAGACTCTAATCCCCAAGAGCTTTATCTTTGATTGTAACGGTTCAACTTCGGTTTGAAATAGAGTTAAAGTTCTAAACATCTATCACCTCTTAGGACACCCAAAGGTTGTAATAAGTATCTATAACTTATAGCTTTGAACCTAACTCTAACACTCTAATCCCCAAGGGCGTTATCTTTGATTGTAACGGTTCAACTACGGTTTGAAATAGAGTTAAAGTTCTAAAGATCTATCACCACTTAGGGCACCCAAAGCTTGTAATAAGTATCTATAACTTATAGCTTTGAACCTTACTCTAAGACTCTAATCCCCAAGAGGGTTATTTTGATTGTAACGGTTCAACTTCGGTTTGAAATAGAGTTAATGTTCTAAAGATCTATCACCTCTTAGGACACCCAAAGGTTGAAATAAGTATCTATAACTTATAACTTTGAACCTTACTCTAAGACTCTAATCCCCAAGAGCGTTATCTTTGATTGTAACGGTTCAACTTCGGTGTGAAATAGAGTTAAAGTTCTAAAGATCAATCACCTGTTAGGACACCCAAAGGTTGTAATAAGTATCTATATCTTATAGCTTTGAACCTTACTCTAAGAGTCTAATCCCCAAGAGCTTTATCTTTGATTGTAACGGTTTAACTTCGGTTTGAAATAGAGTTAAAGTTCTAAAGATCAATCATCTGTTAGGACACCCAAAGGTTGTAATAAGTATCTATAACTTATAGCTTTGAACCATACTCTAAGACTCTAATCCCCAAGAGCTTTATCTTTGATTGTAACAGTTCAACTTCGGTTTGAAATAGAGTTAAAGTTCTAAAGATCTATCACCTCTTAGGACACCCAAAGGTTGAAATAAGTATCTATAACTTATAACTTTGAACCTTACTCTAAGACTCTAATCCCCAAGAGCTTTATCTTTTATTGTAACGGTTCAACTTCGGTTTGAAATAGAGTTAAAGTTCTAAAGATCAATCACCTGTTAGGACACCCAAAGGTTGTAATAAGTATCTATAACTTATATCATTGAACCATACTCTAAGACTCTAATCCCCAAGAGCTTTATCTTTGATTGTAACGGTTCAACTTCGGTTTGAAATAGAGTTAAAGTTCTAAACATCTATCACCTCTTAGGACACCCAAATGTTGTAATAAGTATCTATAACTTATAGCTTTGAACCTAACTCTAAGACTCTAATCCCCAAGAGCGTTATCTTTGATTGTAACGGTCCAACTTCGGTTTGAAATAGAGTTAAAGTTCTAAACATCTATCACCTCTTAGGACACCCAAAGGTCGTAATAAGTATCTATAACTTATAGCTTTGAACCTTACTCTAAGACACTAATCCCCAAGAGCTTTATCTTTGATTGTAACGGTTCAACTTCGGTTTGAAATAGAGTTAAAGTTCTAAAGATCAATAACCTCTTAGCACATCCAGAGGTTGTAATAAGTATCTATAACTTATTGCTTTGAACCTCGCTCTAAGACTCTAATCCCCAAGAGCTTTATCTTTGATTGTAACGGTTCAACTTCGGTTTGAAATAGAGTTAAAGTTCTAAAGATCAATAACCTCTTAGCACATCCAGAGGTTGTAATAAGTATCTATAACTTATTGCTTTGAACCTTGCTCTAAGACTCTAATCCCCAAGAGCTTTATCTTTGATTGTAACGGTTCAACTTCGGTTTGAAATAGAGTTAAAGTTCTAAAGATCTATCACCTCTTAGGACACCCAAAGGTTGTAATAAGTATCTATAACTTATAACTTTGAACCTTACTCTAAGACTCTAATCCCCAAGAGCTTTATCTTTTATTGTAACGGTTCAACTTCGGTTTGAAATAGAGTTAAAGTTCTAAAGATCTATCATCTCTTAGGACACCCAAATGTTGAAATAAGTATCTATAACTTATAACTTTGAACCTTACTCCAACACTCTAATCCCTAAGAGTTTTATCTTTGATTGTAACGGTTCAACTTCGGTTTGAAATAGAGTTAAAGTTCTAAAGATCAATCACCTCTTAGGACATCCAAAGGTTGTAATAAGTATCTATAACTTATAACTTTGAACCTTACTCTAAGACTCTAATCCCCAAGAGCGTTATCTTTGATTGTAAGGGTTCAACTTCGGTTTAAAATAGAGTTAAAGTTCTAAAGATCAATCACCTGTTAGGACACCCAAAGGTTGTAATAAGTATCTATATCTTATAGCTTTGAACCTTACTCTAAGACTCTAATCCCCAAGAGCTTTATCTTTGATTGTAACGGTTCAACTTCGGTGTGAAATAGAGTTAAAGTTCTAAACATCTATCACCTCTTAGGACACCCAAAGGTTGTAATAAGTATCTATATCTTATAGCTTTGAACCTTACTCTAAGAGTCTAATCCCCAAGAGCTTTATCTTTGATTGTAACGGTTTAACTTCGGTTTGAAATAGAGTTAAAGTTCTAAAGATCAATCATCTGTTAGGACACCCAAAGGTTGTAATAAGTATCTATAACTTATAGCTTTGAACCATACTCTAAGACTCTAATCCCCAAGAGCTTTATCTTTGATTGTAACGGTTCAACTTCGGTTTGAAATAGAGTTAAAGTTCTAAAGATCTATCACCTCTTAGGACACCCAAAGGTTGAAATAAGTATCTATAACTTATAACTTTGAACCTTACTCTAAGACTCTAATCCCCAAGAGCTTTATCTTTTATTGTAACGGTTCAACTTCGGTTTGAAATAGAGTTAAAGTTCTAAACATCTATCACCTCTTAGGACACCCAAAGGTTGTAATAAGTATCTATAACTTATAGCTTTGAACTTAACTCTAAGACTCTAATCCCCAAGAGCGTTATCTTTGATTGTAACGGTTCAACTTTGGTTTGAAATAGAGTTAAAGTTCTAAAGATCTATCACCACTTAGGACACCCAAAGGTTGTAATAAGTATCTATAACTTATAACTTTGAACCTTACTCTAAGACTCTAATCCCCAAGAGCTTTATCTTTGATTGTAACGGTTCAACTTCGGTTTGAAATAGAGTTAAAGTTCTAAAGATCTATCATCTCTTAGGACACCCAAAGGTTGAAATAAGTATCTATAACTTATAACTTTGAACCTTACTCTAACACTCTAATCCCTAAGAGTTTTATCTTTGATTGTAACGGTTCAACTTCGATTTGAAATAGAGTTAAAGTTCTAAAGATCAATCACCTCTTAGGACATCCAAAGGTTGTAATAAGTATCTATAACTTATAACTTTGAACCTTACTCTAAGACTCTAATCCCCAAGAGCGTTATCTTTGATTGTAAGGGTCCAACTTCGGTTTGAAATAGAGTTAAAGTTCTAAAGATCTATCACCTCTTAGGACACCCAAAGGTCGTAATAAGTATCTATAAATTATAGCTTTGAACCTTACTCTAAGACTCTAATCCCCAAGAGCTTTATCTTTGATTGTAACAGTTCAACTTCGGTTTGAAATAGAGTTAAAGTTCTAAAGATCAATAACCTCTTAGCACATCCAGAGGTTGTAATAAGTATCTATAACTTGTTGCTTTGAACCTTGCTCTAAGACTCTAATCCCCAAGAGCTTTATCTTTGATTGTAACGGTTCAACTTCGGTTTGAAATAAAGTTAAAGTTCTAAACATCTATCACCTCTTAGGACACCCAAATGTTGTAATAAGTATCTATAACTTATAGCTTTGAACCTAACTCTAAGACTCTAATCCCCAAGAGCGTTATCTTTGATTGTAACGGTTCAACTACGATTTGAAATAGAGTTAAAGTTCTAAAGATCTATCACCTCTTAGGGCACCCAAAGCTTGTAATAAGTATCTATAACTTATAGCTTTGAACCTTACTCTGACTCTAATCCCCAAGAGATTTATCTTTGATTGTAACGATTCAACTTCGGTTTGAAATAGAGTTAAAGTTCTAAACATCTATCACCTCTTAGGACACCCAAAGGTTGTAATAAGTATCTATAACTTATAGCTTTGAACCTTACTCTAAGACGCTAATCCCCAAGAGCTTTATCTTTGATTGTAACGGTTTAACTTCGGTTTGAAATAGAGTTAAAGTTCTAAAGATCAATCACCTGTTAGGACACCCAAAGGTTGTAATAAGTATCTATAACTTATAGCTTTGAACCATACTCTAAGACTCTAATCCCCAAGAGCTTTATCTTTGATTGTAACGGTTCAACTTCGGTTTGAAATAGAGTTAAAGTTCTAAACATCTATCACCTCTTAGGACACCCAAATGTTGTAATAAGTATCTATAACTTATAGCTTTGAACCTAACTCTAAGACTCTAATCCCCAAGAGCGTTATCTTTGATTGTAACGGTCCAACTTCGGTTTGAAATAGAGTTAAAGTTCTAAAGATCTATCACCTCTTAGGACACCCAAAGGTCGTAATAAGTATCTATAACTTATAGCTTTGAACCTTACTCTAAGACACTAATCCCCAAGAGCTTTATCTTTGATTGTAACGGTTCAACTTCGGTTTGAAATAGAGTTAATGTTCTAAAGATCAATAACCTCTTAGCACATCCAGAGGTTGTAATAAGTATCTATAACTTATTGCTTTGAACCTTGCTCTAAGACTCTAATCCCCAAGAGCTTTATCTTTGATTGTAACGGTTCAACTTCGGTTTGAAATAGAGTTAAAGTTCTAAAGATCTATCACCTCTTAGGACACCCAAAGGTTGTAATAAGTATCTATAACTTATAACTTTGAACCTTACTCTAAGACTCTAATCCCCAAGAGCTTTATCTTTGATTGTAACGGTTCAACTTCGGTTTGAAATAGAGTTAAAGTTCTAAAGATCTATCATCTCTTTGGACACCCAAAGGTTGAAATAAGTATCTATAACTTATAACTTTGAACCTTACTCCAACACTCTAATCCCTAAGACTTTTATCTTTGATTGTAACGGTTCAACTTCGGTTTGAAATAGAGTTAAAGTTCTAAAGATCAATCACCTCTTAGGACATCCAAAGGTTGTAATAAGTATCTATAACTTATAACTTTGAACCTTACTCTAAGACTCTAATCCCCAAGAGCGTTATCTTTGATTGTAAGGGTTCAACTTCGGTTTAAAATAGAGTTAAAGTTCTAAAGATCAATCACCTGTTAGGACACCCAAAGGTTGTAATAAGTATCTATATCTTATAGCTTTGAACCTTACTCTAAGACTCTAATCCCCAAGAGCTTTATCTTTGATTGTAATGGTTCAACTTCGGTTTGAAATAGAGTTAAAGTTCTAAACATCTATCACCTCTTAGGACACCCAAAGGTTGTAATAAGTATTTATAACTTATAGCTTTGAACCTAACTCTAAGACTCTAATCCCCAAGAGCGTTATCTTTGATTGTAACGGTTCAACTACGATTTGAAATAGAGTTAAAGTTCTAAAGATCTATCACCTCTTAGGGCACCCAAAGTTTGTAATAAGTATCTATAACTTATAGCTTTGAACCTTACTCTGACTCTAATTCCCAAGAGATTTATCTTTGATTGTAACGATTCAACTTCGGTTTGAAATAGAGTTAAAGTTCTAAACATCTATCACCTCTTAGGACACCCAAAGGTTGTAATAAGTATCTATAACTTATAGCTTTGAACCTTACTCTAAGACTCTAATCCCCAAGAGCTTTATCTTTGATTGTAACGGTTTAACTTCGGTTTGAAATAGAGTTAAAGTTCTAAAGATCAATCACCTGTTAGGACACCCAAAGGTTGTAATAAGTATCTATAACTTATAGCTTTGAACCATACTCTAAGACTCTAATCCCCAAGAGCTTTATCTTTGATTGTAACGGTTCAACTTCGGTTTGAAATAGAGTTAAAGTTCTAAACATCTATCACCTCTTAGGACACCCAAATGTTGTAATAAGTATCTATAACTTATAGCTTTGAACCTAAATCTAAGACTCTAATCATCAAGAGCGTTATCTTTGATTGTAACGGTCCAACTTCAGTTTGAAATAGAGTTAAAGTTCCGAAGATCTATCACCTCTTAGGACACCCAAAGGTCGTAATAAGTATCTATAACTTATAGCTTTGAACCTTACTCTAAGACTCTAATCCCCAAGAGCTTTATCTTTGATTGTAACGGTTCAACTTCGGTTTGAAATAGAGTTAAAGTTCTAAAGATCTATCACCTCTTAGGACACCCAAAGGTTGTAATAATTATCTATAACTTATAACATTGAACCTTACTCTAAGACTCTAATCCCCAAGAGCTTTATCTTTGATTGTAACGGTTCAACTTCGGTTTGAAATAAAGTTAAACTTCTAAAGATCTATCACCTCTTAGGACACCCAAAGGTTGAAATAAGTATCTATAACTTATAACTTTGAACCTTACTCTAAGACTCTAATCCCCAAGAGCTTTATCTATGATTGTAACGGTTCAACTTCGGTTTGAAATAGAGTTAAAGTTCTAAATATATAACACTATTTAGGACTCCCAAAGTTTGTAATAAGTATCTATAACTTATAGCTTTGAACCTAACTCTAAGACTCTAATCCCCAAGAGCGTTATCTTTGATTGTAATGGTTAAACTACGGTTTGAAATAGAGTTAAAGTTCTAAAGATCTATCTCCTCTTAGGACACCCAAAGGTTGTAATAAGTATCTATAACTTATAGCTTTTAACCTAACTCTAAGACTCTAATCCCCAAAAGCGTTATCTTTGATTGTAACGGTTCAACTTCGGTTTGAAATGAGTTAAAGTTCTAAAGATCTATCACCTCTTAGGAAACCCAAAGGTTGTAATAAGTATCTATAACTTATAACTTTGAACCTTACTCTAAGACTCTAATCCCCAAGAGCTTTATCTTTGATTGTAACGGTTCAACTTCGGTTTGAAATAGAGTTATAGTTCTAAAGATCTATCACCTCTTAGGACACCCAAAGGTTGAAATAAGTATCTATAACTTATAACTTTGAACCTTACTCTAAGACTCTAATCCTCAAGAGCTTTATCTTTTATTGTAACGGTTCAACTTCGGTTTGAAATAGAGTTAAAGTTCTAAAGTTCTATCACCACTTAGGACTCCCAAAGGTTGTAATAAGTATCTATAACTTATAGCTTTGAACCTAACTCTAAGACTCTAATCCCCAAGAGCATTATCTTTGATTGTAACGGTTCAACTTCGGTTTGAAATAGAGTTAAAGTTCTAAAGATCAATCACCTCTTAGGACATCCAAAGGTTGTAATAAGTATCTATAACTTATAGCTTTGAACCTTACTCTAAGACTCTAATCCCCAAGAGCTTTATCTTTGATTGTAACGGTTCAACTTCGGTTTGAAATAGAGTTAAAGTTCTAAAGATCAATCACCTCTTAGGACATCCAAAGGTTGTAATAAGTATCTATAACTTATAACTTTGAACCTTACTCTAAGACTCTAATCCCCAAGAGCTTTATCTTTGATTGTAACGGTTCAACTTCGGTTTGAAATAGAGTTAAAGTTCTAAACATCTATCACCTCTTAGGACACCCAAAGGTTGTAATAAGTATCTATAACTTATAGCTTTGAACCTAACTCTAAGACTCTAATCCCCAAGAGAGTTATCTTTGATTGTAACGGTCCAACTTCGGTTTGAAATAGAGTTAAAGTTCTAAAGATCCATCACCTCTTAGGACACCCAAAGGTTGTAATAAGTATCTATAACTTATAGCTTTGAACCTTACTCTAAGACTCTAATCCCCAAGAGCTTTATCTTTGATTGTAACGGTTCAACTTCGGTTTGAAATAGAGTTAAAGTTCTAAACATCTATCACCTGTTAGGACACCCAAAGGTTGTAATAAGTATCTATAACTTATAGCTTTGAACCTTACTCTAAGACTCTAATCCCCAAGAGCTTTATCTTTGATTGTAACGGTTCAACTTCGGTTTGAAATAGAGTTAAAGTACTAAACTTCTATCACCTCTTAGGACACCCAAAGGTTGTAATAAGTATCTATAACTTATAACTTTGAACCTTACTCTAAGACTCTAATCCCCAAGAGCTTTATCTTTGATTGTAACGGTTCAACTTCGGTTTGAAATAGAGTTAAAGTTCTAAAGATCTATCACCTGTTAGGACACCCAAAGGTTGTAATAAGTATCTATAACTTATAGGTTTGAACCTTACTCTAAGACTCTAATCCCCAAGAGCTTTATCTTTTATCGTAACGGTTCAACTTCGGTTTGAAATAGAGTTAAAGTTCTAAAGATCTATCACCTGTTAGG
The DNA here is from genome assembly GCA_030549335.1 of Pontederia crassipes. NCBI lineage: Eukaryota > Viridiplantae > Streptophyta > Magnoliopsida > Commelinales > Pontederiaceae > Pontederia > Pontederia crassipes. The sequence continues at coordinate 12,922,852 of CM060187.1, forward strand.
ACACCCAAAGGTTGTAATAAGTATCTATAACTTATAGCTTTGAACCTTACTCTAGGTCTCTAATGCCCAAGAGCTTTATCTTTGATTGTAACGGTTCAACTTCGGTTTGAAATAGAGTTAAAGTTCTAAACATCTATCACCTCTTAGGACACCCAAAGGTTGTAATAAGTATCTATAACTTATAGCTTTGAACCTAACTCTAAGACGCTAATCCCCAAGAACGTTTTCTTTGATTGTAACGGTTCAACTTTGGTTTGAAATAGAGTTAAAGTTCTAAAGATCTATCACCTCTTAGGACACCCAAAGGTTGTAATAAGTATCTATAACTTATAACTTTGAACCTTACTCTAAGACTCTAATCCCCAAGAGCTTTATCTTTGATTGTAACGGTTCAACTTCGGTTTGAAATAGAGTTAAAGTTCTAAAGATCTATCATCTCTTAGGACACCCAAAGGTTGAAATAAGTATCTATAACTTATAACTTTGAACCTTACTCTAACAGTCTAATCCCTAAGAGTTTTATCTTTGATTGTAACGGTTCAACTTCGGTTTGAAATAGAGTTAAGTTCTAAAGATCAATCACCTCTTAGGACATCCAAAGGTTGTAATAAGTATCTATAACTTATAACTTTGAACCTTACTCTAAGACTCTAATCCCCAAGAGCGTGATCTTTGATTGTAAGGGTTCAACTTCGGTTTACAATAGTGTTAAAGTTCTAAAGATCAATCACCTGTTAGGACACCCAAAGGTTGTAATAAGTATCTATATCTTATAGCTTTGAACCTTACTCTAAGACTCTAATCCCCAAGAGCTTTATGTTGATTGTAACGGTTCAACTTCGGTTTGAAATAGATTTAAAGTTCTAAAGATCTATCACCTCTTAGGACACCCAAAGGTTGTAATAAGTATCTATAACTTATAGCTTTGAACCTAACTCTAAGACTCTAATCCCCAAAAGAGTTATCTTTGATTGTAACGGTCCAACTTCGGTTTGAAATAGAGTTAAAGTTCTAAAGATCTATCACCTCTTAGGACACCCAAAGGTCGTAATAAGTATCTATAACTTATAGCTTTGAACCTTAATCTAAGACTCTAATCCCCAAGAGCTTTATCTTTGATTGTAACGGTTCAACTTCGGTTTGAAATAGAGTTAAAGTTCTAAACATCAATAACCTCTTAGCACATCCAGAGGTTGTAATAAGTATCTATAACTTATAGCTTTGAACCTTGCTCTAAGACTCTAATCCCTAAGAGTTTTATCTTTGATTGTAACGGTTCAACTTCGATTTGAAATAGAGTTAAAGTTCTAAAGATCAATCACCTCTTAGGACATCCAAAGGTTGTAATAAGTATCTATAACTTATAACTTTGAACCTTACTCTAAGACTCTAATCCCCAAGAGCGTTATCTTTGATTGTAAGGGTCCAACTTCGGTTTGAAATAGAGTTAAAGTTCTAAAGATCTATCACCTCTTAGGACACCCAAAGGTCGTAATAAGTATCTATAAATTATAGCTTTGAACCTTACTCTAAGACTCTAATCCCCAAGAGCTTTATCTTTGATTGTAACGGTTCAACTTCGGTTTGAAATAGAGTTAAAGTTCTAAAGATCTATCACCTCTTAGGACACCCAAAGGTTGAAATAAGTATCTATAACTTATAACTTTGAACATTACTCTAAGACTCTAATCCCCAAGAGCTTTATCTTTGATTGTAACGGTTCAACTTCGGTTTGAAATAGAGTTAAAGTTCTAAAGATCTATCACCTGTTAGGACACCCAAAGGTTGTAATAAGTATCTATAACTTATAGCTTTGAACCTTACTCTAAGACTCTAATGCCCAAGAGCTTTATCTTTGATTGTAACGGTTCAACTTCGGTTTGAAATAGTTAAAGTTCTAAACATCTATCACCTCTTAGGACACCCAAAGGTTGTAATAAGTATCTATAACTTATAGCTTTGAACCTAACTCTAAGACTCTAATTCCCAAGAGCGTTATCTTTGATTGTAACGGTTCAACTTTGGTTTGAAATAGAGTTAAAGTTCTAAAGATCTATCACCTCTTAGGACACCCAAAGGTTGTAATAAGTATCTATAACTTATAACTTTGAACCTTACTCTAAGACTCTAATCCCCAAGAGCTTTATCTTTGATTGTAACGGTTCAACTTCGGTTTGAAATAGAGTTAAAGTTCTAAAGATCAATCACCTGTTAGGACACCCAAAGGTTGTAATAAGTATCTATAACTTATAGCTTTGAACCATACTCTAAGACTCTAATCCCCAAGAGCTTTATCTTTGATTGTAACGGTTCAACTTCGATTTGAAATAGAGTTAAAGTTCTAAAGATCAATCACCTCTTAGGACATCCAAAGGTTGTAATAAGTATCTATAACTTATAACTTTGAACCTTACTCTAAGACTCTAATCCCCAAGAGCGTTATCTTTGATTGTAAGGGTCCAACTTCGGTTTGAAATAGAGTTAAAGTTCTAAAGATCTATCACCTCTTAGGACACCCAAAGGTCGTAATAAGTATCTATAAATTATAGCTTTGAACCTTACTCTAAGACTCTAATCCCCAAGAGCTTTATCTTTGATTGTAACGGTTCAACTTCGGTTTGAAATAGAGTTAAAGTTCTAAAGATCAATAACCTCTTAGCACATCCAGAGGTTGTAATAAGTATCTATAACTTATTGCTTTGAACCTTGCTCTAAGACTCTAATCCCCAAGAGCTTTATCTTTGATTGTAACGGTTCAACTTCGGTTTGAAATAGAGTTAAAGTTCTAAACATCTATCACCTCTTAGGACACCCAAATGTTGTAATAAGTATCTATAACTCATAGCTTTGAACCTAACTCTAAGACTCTAATCCCCAAGAGCGTTATCTTTGATTGTAACGGTTCTACTACGATTTGAAATAGAGTTAAAGTTCTAAAGATCTATCACCTCTTAGGGCACCCAAAGCTTGTAATAAGTATCTATAACTTATAGCTTTGAACCTTACTCTGACTCTAATCCCCAAGAGATTTATCTTTGATTGTAACGATTCAACTTCGGTTTGAAATAGAGTTAAAGTTCTAAACATCTATCACCTCTTAGGACACCCAAAGGTTGTAATAAGTATCTATAAATTATAGCTTTGAACCTTACTCTAAGACTCTAATCCCCAAGAGCGTTATCTTTGATTGTAAGGGTCCAACTTCGGTTTGAAATAGAGTTAAAGTTCTAAAGATCTATCACCTCTTAGGACACCCAAAGGTCGTAATAAGTATCTATAAATTATAGCTTTGAACCTTACTCTAAGACTCTAATCCCCAAGAGCTTTATCTTTGATTGTAGCGGTTTAACTTCGGTTTGAAATAGAGTTAAAGTTCTAAAGATCAATCACCTGTTAGGACACCCAAAGGTTGTAATAAGTATCTATAACTTATAGCTTTGAACCATACTCTAAGACTCTAATCCCCAAGAGCTTTATCTTTGATTGTAACGGTTCAACTTCGGTTTGAAATAGAGTTAAAGTTCTAAACATCTATCACCTCTTAGGACACCCAAATGTTGTAATATGTATCTATAACTTATAGCTTTGAACCTAAATCTAAGACTCTAATCATCAAGAGCGTTATCTTTGATTGTAACGGTCCAACTTCAGTTTGAAATAGAGTTAAAGTTCTGAAGATCTATCACCTCTTAGGACACCCAAAGGTCGTAATAAGTATCTATAACTTATAGCTTTGAACCTTACTCTAAGACTCTAATCCCCAAGAGCTTTATCTTTGATTGTAACGGTTCAACTTCGGTTTGAAATAGAGTTAAAGTTCTAAAGATCTATCACCTCTTAGGACACCCAAAGGTTGTAATAATTATCTATAACTTATAACATTGAACCTTACTCTAAGACTCTAATCCCCAAGAGCTTTATCTTTGATTGTAACGGTTCAACTTCGGTTTGAAATAAAGTTAAACTTCTAAAGATCTATCACCTCTTAGGTCACCCAAAGGTTGAAATAAGTATCTATAACTTATAACTTTGAACCTTACTCTAAGACTCTAATCCCCAAGAGCTTTATCTATGATTGTAACGGTTCAACTTCGGTTTGAAATAGAGTTAAAGTTCTAAATATATAACACTACTTAGGACTCCCAAAGTTTGTAATAAGTATCTATAACTTATAGCTTTGAACCTAACTCTAAGACTCTAATCCCCAAGAGCTTTATCTTTTATCGTAACGGTTCAACTTCGGTTTGAAATAGAGTTAAAGTTCTAAAGATCTATCACCTGTTAGGACACCCAAAGGTTGTAATAAGTATCTATAACTTATAGCTTTGAACCTTACTCTAGGACTCTAATGCCCAAGAGCTTTATCTTTGATTGTAACGGTTCAACTTCGGTTTGAAATAGAGTTAAAGTTCTAAACATCTATCACCTCTTAGGAAAGCCAAAGGTTGTAATAAGTATCTATAACTTATAACTTTGAACCTTACTCTAAGACTCTAATCCCCAAGAGCTTTATCTTTGATTGTAACGGTTCAACTTCGATTTGAAATAGAGTTAAAGTTCTAAAGATCAATCACCTCTTAGGACATCCAAAGGTTGTAATAAGTATCTATAACTTATAACTTTGAACCTTACTCTAAGACTCTAATCCCCAAGAGCGTTATCTTTGATTGTAAGGGTCCAACTTCGGTTTGAAATAGAGTTAAAGTTCTAAAGATCTATCACCTCTTAGGACACCCAAAGGTCGTAATAAGTATCTATAAATTATAGCTTTGAACCTTACTCTAAGACTCTAATCCCCAAGAGCTTTATCTTTGATTGTAACGGTTCAACTTCGGTTTGAAATAGAGTTAAAGTTCTAAAGATCTATCACCTCTTAGGACACCCAAAGGTTGAAATAAGTATCTATAACTTATAACTTTGAACATTACTCTAAGACTCTAATCCACAAGAGCTTTATCTTTGATTGTAACGGTTCAACTTCGGTTTGAAATAGAGTTAAAGTTCTAAAGATCTATCACCTGTTAGGACACCCAAAGGTTGTAATAAGTATCTATAACTTATAGCTTTGAACCTTACTCTAAGACTCTAATGCCCAAGAGCTTTATCTTTGATTGTAACGGTTCAACTTCGGTTTGAAATAGTTAAAGTTCTAAACATCTATCACCTCTTAGGACACCCAAAGGTTGTAATAAGTATCTATAACTTATAGCTTTGAACCTAACTCTAAGACTCTAATTCCCAGGAGCGTTATCTTTGATTGTAACGGTTCAACTTTGGTTTGAAATAGAGTTAAAGTTCTAAAGATCTATCACCTCTTAGGACACCCAAAGGTTGTAATAAGTATCTATAACTTATAACTTTGAACCTTACTCTAAGACTCTAATCCCCAAGAGCTTTATCTTTGATTGTAACGGTTCAACTTCGGTTTGAAATAGAGTTAAAGTTCTAAAGATCTATCATCTCTTAGGACACCCAAAGGTTGAAATAAGTATCTATAACTTATAACTTTGAACCTTACTCTAACACTCTAATCCCTAAGAGTTTTATCTTTGATTGTAACGGTTCAACTTCGATTTGAAATAGAGTTAAAGTTCTAAAGATCAATCACCTCTTAGGACATCCAAAGGTTGTAATAAGTATCTATAACTTATAACTTTGAACCTTACTCTAAGACTCTAATCCCCAAGAGCGTTATCTTTGATTGTAAGGGTCCAACTTCGGTTTGAAATAGAGTTAAAGTTCTAAAGATCTATCACCTCTTAGGACACCCAAAGGTCGTAATAAGTATCTATAAATTATAGCTTTGAACCTTACTCTAAGACTCTAATCCCCAAGAGCTTTATCTTTGATTGTAACGGTTCAACTTCGGTTTGAAATAGAGTTAAAGTTCTAAAGATCAATAACCTCTTAGCACATCCAGAGGTTGTAATAAGTATCTATAACTTATTGCTTTGAACCTTGCTCTAAGACTCTAATCCCCAAGAGCTTTATCTTTGATTGTAACGGTTCAACTTCGGTTTGAAATAGAGTTAAAGTTCTAAACATCTATCACCTCTTAGGACACCCAAATGTTGTAATAAGTATCTATAACTTATAGCTTTGAACCTAACTCTAAGACTCTAATCCCCAAGAGCGTTATCTTTGATTGTAACGGTTCTACTACGATTTGAAATAGAGTTAAAGTTCTAAAGATCTATCACCTCTTAGGGCACCCAAAGCTTGTAATAAGTATCTATAACTTATAGCTTTGAACCTTACTCTGACTCTAATCCCCAAGAGATTTATCTTTGATTGTAACGATTCAACTTCGGTTTGAAATAGAGTTAAAGTTCTAAACATCTATCACCTCTTAGGACACCCAAAGGTTGTAATAAGTATCTATAAATTATAGCTTTGAACCTTACTCTAAGACTCTAATCCCCAAGAGCATTATCTTTGATTGTAAGGGTCCAACTTCGGTTTGAAATAGAGTTAAAGTTCTAAAGATCTATCACCTCTTAGGACACCCAAAGGTCGTAATAAGTATCTATAAATTATAGCTTTGAACCTTACTCTAAGACTCTAATCCCCAAGAGCTTTATCTTTGATTGTAACGGTTTAACTTCGGTTTGAAATAGAGTTAAAGTTCTAAAGATCAATCACCTGTTAGGACACCCAAAGGTTGTAATAAGTATCTATAACTTATAGCTTTGAACCATACTCTAAGACTCTAATCCCCAAGAGCTTTATCTTTGATTGTAACGGTTCAACTTCGGTTTGAAATAGAGTTAAAGTTCTAAACATCTATCACCTCTTAGGACACCCAAATGTTGTAATAAGTATCTATAACTTATAGCTTTGAACCTAAATCTAAGACTCTAATCATCAAGAGCGTTATCTTTGATTGTAACGGTCCAACTTCAGTTTGAAATAGAGTTAAAGTTCTGAAGATCTATCACCTCTTAGGACACCCAAAGGTCGTAATAAGTATCTATAACTTATAGCTTTGAACCTTACTCTAAGACTCTAATCCCCAAGAGCTTTATCTTTGATTGTAACGGTTCAACTTCGGTTTGAAATAGAGTTAAAGTTCTAAAGATCTATCACCTCTTAGGACACCCAAAGGTTGTAATAATTATCTATAACTTATAACATTGAACCTTACTCTAAGACTCTAATCCCCAAGAGCTTTATCTTTGATTGTAACGGTTCAACTTCGGTTTGAAATAAAGTTAAACTTCTAAAGATCTATCACCTCTTAGGTCACCCAAAGGTTGAAATAAGTATCTATAACTTATAACTTTGAACCTTACTCTAAGACTCTAATCCCCAAGAGCTTTATCTATGATTATAACGGTTCAACTTCGGTTTGAAATAGAGTTAAAGTTCTAAATATATAACACTACTTAGGACTCCAAAAGTTTGTAATAAGTATCTATAACTTATAGCTTTGAACCTAACTCTAAGACTCTAATCCCCAAGAGCTTTATCTTTTATCGTAACGGTTCAACTTCGGTTTGAAATAGAGTTAAAGTTCTAAAGATCTATCACATGTTAGGACACCCAAAGGTTGTAATAAGTATCTATAACTTATAGCTTTGAACCTTACTCTAGGACTCTAATGCCCAAGAGCTTTATCTTTGATTGTAACGGTTCAACTTCGGTTTGAAATAGAGTTAAAGTTCTAAACATCTATCACCTCTTAGGAAAGCCAAAGGTTGTAATAAGTATCTATAACTTATAACTTTGAACCTTACTCTAAGACTCTAATCCCCAAGAGCTTTATCTTTGATTGTAACGGTTCAACTTCGGTTTGAAATAGAGTTAAAGTTCTAAAGATCTATCACCTCTTAGGACACCCAAAGGTTGAAATAAGTATCTATAACTTATAACTTTGAACCTTACTCTAAGACTCTAATCCTCAAGAGCTTTATCTTTTATTGTAACGGTTCAACTTCGGTTTGAAATAGAGTTAAAGTTCTAAAGTTCTATCACCACTTAGGACTCCCAAAGGTTGTAATAAGTATCTATAACTTATAGCTTTGAACCTAACTCTAAGACTCTAATCCCCAAGAGCATTATCTTTGATTGTAACGGTTGAACTTCGGTTTGAAATAGAGTTAAAGTTCTAAAGATCAATCACCTCTTAGGACATCCAAAGGTTGTAATAAGTATCTATAACTTATAGCTTTGAACCTTACTCTAAGACTCTAATCCCCAAGAGCTTTATCTTTGATTGTAACGGTTCAACTTCGGTTTGAAATAGAGTTAAAGTTCTAAAGATCAATCACCTCTTAGGACATCCAAAGGTTGTAATAAGTATCTATAACTTATAACTTTGAACCTTACTCTAAGATTCTAATCCCCAAGAGCTTTATCTTTGATTGTAACGGTTCAACTTCGGTTTGAAATAGAGTTAAAGTTCTAAACATCTATCACCTCTTAGGACACCCAAAGGTTGTAATAAGTATCTATAACTTATAGCTTTGAACCTAACTCTAAGACTCTAATCCCCAAGAGAGTTATCTTTGATTGTAACGGTCCAACTTCGGTTTGAAATAGAGTTAAAGTTCTAAAGATCCATCACCTCTTAGGACACCCAAAGGTTGTAATAAGTATCTATAACTTATAGCTTTGAACCTTACTCTAAGACTCTAATCCCCAAGAGCTTTATCTTTGATTGTAACGGTTCAACTTCGGTTTGAAATAGAGTTAAAGTTCTAAACATCTATCACCTGTTAGGACACCCAAAGGTTGTAATAAGTATCTATAACTTATAGCTTTGAACCTTACTCTAAGACTCTAATCCCCAAGAGTTATATCTTTGATTGTAACGATTCAACTTCGGTTTGAAATAGAGTTAAAGTTCTAAACATCTATCACCTCTTAGGACACCCAAAGGTTGTAATAAGTATCTATAACTTATAACTTTGAACCTTACTCTAAGACTCTAATCCCCAAGAGCTTTATCTTTGATTGTAAATAGAGTTAAAGTTCTAAAGATCTATCATCTCTTAGGACACCCAAAGGTTGAAATAAGTATCTATAACTTATAACTTTGAACCTTACTCTAACACTCTAATCCCTAAGAGTTTTATCTTTGATTGTAACGGTTCAACTTCGATTTGAAATAGAGTTAAAGTTCTAAAGATCAATCACCTCTTAGGACATCCAAAGGTTGTAATAAGTATCTATAACTTATAACTTTGAACCTTACTCTAAGACTCTAATCCCCAAGAGCGTTATCTTTGATTGTAAGGGTCCAACTTCGGTTTGAAATAGAGTTAAAGTTCTAAAGATCTATCACCTCTTAGGACACCCAAAGGTCGTAATAAGTATCTATAAATTATAGCTTTGAACCTTACTCTAAGACTCTAATCCCCAAGAGCTTTATCTTTGATTGTAACGGTTCAACTTCGGTTTGAAATAGAGTTAAAGTTCTAAAGATCAATAACCTCTTAGCACATCCAGAGGTTGTAATAAGTATCTATAACTTATTGCTTTGAACCTTGCTCTAAGACTCTAATCCCCAAGAGCTTTATCTTTGATTGTAACGGTTCAACTTCGGTTTGAAATAGAGTTAAAGTTCTAAACATCTATCACCTCTTAGGACACCCAAATGTTGTAATAAGTATCTATAACTCATAGCTTTGAACCTAACTCTAAGACTCTAATCCCCAAGAGCGTTATCTTTGATTGTAACGGTTCTACTACGATTTGAAATAGAGTTAAAGTTCTAAAGATCTATCACCTCTTAGGGCACCCAAAGCTTGTAATAAGTATCTATAACTTATAGCTTTGAACCTTACTCTGACTCTAATCCCCAAGAGATTTATCTTTGATTGTAACGATTCAACTTCGGTTTGAAATAGAGTTAAAGTTCTAAACATCTATCACCTCTTAGGACACCCAAAGGTTGTAATAAGTATCTATAAATTATAGCTTTGAACCTTACTCTAAGACTCTAATCCCCAAGAGCGTTATCTTTGATTGTAAGGGTCCAACTTCGGTTTGAAATAGAGTTAAAGTTCTAAAGATCTATCACCTCTTAGGACACCCAAAGGTCGTAATAAGTATCTATAAATTATAGCTTTGAACCTTACTCTAAGACTCTAATCCCCAAGAGCTTTATCTTTGATTGTAGCGGTTTAACTTCGGTTTGAAATAGAGTTAAAGTTCTAAAGATCAATCACCTGTTAGGACACCCAAAGGTTGTAATAAGTATCTATAACTTATAGCTTTGAACCATACTCTAAGACTCTAATCCCCAAGAGCTTTATCTTTGATTGTAACGGTTCAACTTCGGTTTGAAATAGAGTTAAAGTTCTAAACATCTATCACCTCTTAGGACACCCAAATGTTGTAATATGTATCTATAACTTATAGCTTTGAACCTAAATCTAAGACTCTAATCATCAAGAGCGTTATCTTTGATTGTAACGGTCCAACTTCAGTTTGAAATAGAGTTAAAGTTCTGAAGATCTATCACCTCTTAGGACACCCAAAGGTCGTAATAAGTATCTATAACTTATAGCTTTGAACCTTACTCTAAGACTCTAATCCCCAAGAGCTTTATCTTTGATTGTAACGGTTCAACTTCGGTTTGAAATAGAGTTAAAGTTCTAAAGATCTATCACCTCTTAGGACACCCAAAGGTTGTAATAATTATCTATAACTTATAACATTGAACCTTACTCTAAGACTCTAATCCCCAAGAGCTTTATCTTTGATTGTAATGGTTCAACTTCGGTTTGAAATAAAGTTAAACTTCTAAAGATCTATCACCTCTTAGGTCACCCAAAGGTTGAAATAAGTATCTATAACTTATAACTTTGAACCTTACTCTAAGACTCTAATCCCCAAGAGCTTTATCTATGATTGTAACGGTTCAACTTCGGTTTGAAATAGAGTTAAAGTTCTAAATATATAACACTACTTAGGACTCCCAAAGTTTGTAATAAGTATCTATAACTTATAGCTTTGAACCTAACTCTAAGACTCTAATCCCCAAGAGCTTTATCTTTTATCGTAACGGTTCAACTTCGGTTTGAAATAGAGTTAAAGTTCTAAAGATCTATCACCTGTTAGGACACCCAAAGGTTGTAATAAGTATCTATAACTTATAGCTTTGAACCTTACTCTAGGACTCTAATGCCCAAGAGCTTTATCTTTGATTGTAACGGTTCAACTTCGGTTTGAAATAGAGTTAAAGTTCTAAACATCTATCACCTCTTAGGAAAGCCAAAGGTTGTAATAAGTATCTATAACTTATAACTTTGAACCTTACTCTAAGACTCTAATCCCCAAGAGCTTTATCTTTGATTGTAACGGTTCAACTTCGATTTGAAATAGAGTTAAAGTTCTAAAGATCAATCACCTCTTAGGACATCCAAAGGTTGTAATAAGTATCTATAACTTATAACTTTGAACCTTACTCTAAGACTCTAATCCCCAAGAGCGTTATCTTTGATTGTAAGGGTCCAACTTCGGTTTGAAATAGAGTTAAAGTTCTAAAGATCTATCACCTCTTAGGACACCCAAAGGTCGTAATAAGTATCTATAAATTATAGCTTTGAACCTTACTCTAAGACTCTAATCCCCAAGAGCTTTATCTTTGATTGTAACGGTTCAACTTCGGTTTGAAATAGAGTTAAAGTTCTAAAGATCTATCACCTCTTAGGACACCCAAAGGTTGAAATAAGTATCTATAACTTATAACTTTGAACATTACTCTAAGACTCTAATCCCCAAGAGCTTTATCTTTGATTGTAACGGTTCAACTTCGGTTTGAAATAGAGTTAAAGTTCTAAAGATCTATCACCTGTTAGGACACCCAAAGGTTGTAATAAGTATCTATAACTTATAGCTTTGAACCTTACTCTAAGACTCTAATGCCCAAGAGCTTTATCTTTGATTGTAACGGTTCAACTTCGGTTTGAAATAGTTAAAGTTCTAAACATCTATCACCTCTTAGGACACCCAAAGGTTGTAATAAGTATCTATAACTTATAGCTTTGAACCTAACTCTAAGACTCTAATTCCCAGGAGCGTTATCTTTGATTGTAACGGTTCAACTTTGGTTTGAAATAGAGTTAAAGTTCTAAAGATCTATCACCTCTTAGGACACCCAAAGGTTGTAATAAGTATCTATAACTTATAACTTTGAACCTTACTCTAAGACTCTAATCCCCAAGAGCTTTATCTTTGATTGTAACGGTTCAACTTCGGTTTGAAATAGAGTTAAAGTTCTAAAGATCTATCATCTCTTAGGACACCCAAAGGTTGAAATAAGTATCTATAACTTATAACTTTGAACCTTACTCTAACACTCTAATCCCTAAGAGTTTTATCTTTGATTGTAACGGTTCAACTTCGATTTGAAATAGAGTTAAAGTTCTAAAGATCAATCACCTCTTAGGACATCCAAAGGTTGTAATAAGTATCTATAACTTATAACTTTGAACCTTACTCTAAGACTCTAATCCCCAAGAGCGTTATCTTTGATTGTAAGGGTCCAACTTCGGTTTGAAATAGAGTTAAAGTTCTAAAGATCTATCACCTCTTAGGACACCCAAAGGTCGTAATAAGTATCTATAAATTATAGCTTTGAACCTTACTCTAAGACTCTAATCCCCAAGAGCTTTATCTTTGATTGTAACGGTTCAACTTCGGTTTGAAATAGAGTTAAAGTTCTAAAGATCAATAACCTCTTAGCACATCCAGAGGTTGTAATAAGTATCTATAACTTATTGCTTTGAACCTTGCTCTAAGACTCTAATCCCCAAGAGCTTTATCTTTGATTGTAACGGTTCAACTTCGGTTTGAAATAGAGTTAAAGTTCTAAACATCTATCACCTCTTAGGACACCCAAATGTTGTAATAAGTATCTATAACTTATAGCTTTGAACCTAACTCTAAGACTCTAATCCCCAAGAGCGTTATCTTTGATTGTAACGGTTCTACTACGATTTGAAATAGAGTTAAAGTTCTAAAGATCTATCACCTCTTAGGGCACCCAAAGCTTGTAATAAGTATCTATAACTTATAGCTTTGAACCTTACTCTGACTCTAATCCCCAAGAGATTTATCTTTGATTGTAACGATTCAACTTCGGTTTGAAATAGAGTTAAAGTTCTAAACATCTATCACCTCTTAGGACACCCAAAGGTTGTAATAAGTATCTATAAATTATAGCTTTGAACCTTACTCTAAGACTCTAATCCCCAAGAGCATTATCTTTGATTGTAAGGGTCCAACTTCGGTTTGAAATAGAGTTAAAGTTCTAAAGATCTATCACCTCTTAGGACACCCAAAGGTCGTAATAAGTATCTATAAATTATAGCTTTGAACCTTACTCTAAGACTCTAATCCCCAAGAGCTTTATCTTTGATTGTAACGGTTTAACTTCGGTTTGAAATAGAGTTAAAGTTCTAAAGATCAATCACCTGTTAGGACACCCAAAGGTTGTAATAAGTATCTATAACTTATAGCTTTGAACCATACTCTAAGACTCTAATCCCCAAGAGCTTTATCTTTGATTGTAACGGTTCAACTTCGGTTTGAAATAGAGTTAAAGTTCTAAACATCTATCACCTCTTAGGACACCCAAATGTTGTAATAAGTATCTATAACTTATAGCTTTGAACCTAAATCTAAGACTCTAATCATCAAGAGCGTTATCTTTGATTGTAACGGTCCAACTTCAGTTTGAAATAGAGTTAAAGTTCTGAAGATCTATCACCTCTTAGGACACCCAAAGGTCGTAATAAGTATCTATAACTTATAGCTTTGAACCTTACTCTAAGACTCTAATCCCCAAGAGCTTTATCTTTGATTGTAACGGTTCAACTTCGGTTTGAAATAGAGTTAAAGTTCTAAAGATCTATCACCTCTTAGGACACCCAAAGGTTGTAATAATTATCTATAACTTATAACATTGAACCTTACTCTAAGACTCTAATCCCCAAGAGCTTTATCTTTGATTGTAACGGTTCAACTTCGGTTTGAAATAAAGTTAAACTTCTAAAGATCTATCACCTCTTAGGTCACCCAAAGGTTGAAATAAGTATCTATAACTTATAACTTTGAACCTTACTCTAAGACTCTAATCCCCAAGAGCTTTATCTATGATTGTAACGGTTCAACTTCGGTTTGAAATAGAGTTAAAGTTCTAAATATATAACACTACTTAGGACTCCAAAAGTTTGTAATAAGTATCTATAACTTATAGCTTTGAACCTAACTCTAAGACTCTAATCCCCAAGAGCTTTATCTTTTATCGTAACGGTTCAACTTCGGTTTGAAATAGAGTTAAAGTTCTAAAGATCTATCACATGTTAGGACACCCAAAGGTTGTAATAAGTATCTATAACTTATAGCTTTGAACCTTACTCTAGGACTCTAATGCCCAAGAGCTTTATCTTTGATTGTAACGGTTCAACTTCGGTTTGAAATAGAGTTAAAGTTCTAAACATCTATCACCTCTTAGGAAAGCCAAAGGTTGTAATAAGTATCTATAACTTATAACTTTGAACCTTACTCTAAGACTCTAATCCCCAAGAGCTTTATCTTTGATTGTAACGGTTCAACTTCGGTTTGAAATAGAGTTAAAGTTCTAAAGATCTATCACCTCTTAGGACACCCAAAGGTTGAAATAAGTATCTATAACTTATAACTTTGAACCTTACTCTAAGACTCTAATCCTCAAGAGCTTTATCTTTTATTGTAACGGTTCAACTTCGGTTTGAAATAGAGTTAAAGTTCTAAAGTTCTATCACCACTTAGGACTCCCAAAGGTTGTAATAAGTATCTATAACTTATAGCTTTGAACCTAACTCTAAGACTCTAATCCCCAAGAGCATTATCTTTGATTGTAACGGTTGAACTTCGGTTTGAAATAGAGTTAAAGTTCTAAAGATCAATCACCTCTTAGGACATCCAAAGGTTGTAATAAGTATCTATAACTTATAGCTTTGAACCTTACTCTAAGACTCTAATCCCCAAGAGCTTTATCTTTGATTGTAACGGTTCAACTTCGGTTTGAAATAGAGTTAAAGTTCTAAAGATCAATCACCTCTTAGGACATCCAAAGGTTGTAATAAGTATCTATAACTTATAACTTTGAACCTTACTCTAAGATTCTAATCCCCAAGAGCTTTATCTTTGATTGTAACGGTTCAACTTCGGTTTGAAATAGAGTTAAAGTTCTAAACATCTATCACCTCTTAGGACACCCAAAGGTTGTAATAAGTATCTATAACTTATAGCTTTGAACCTAACTCTAAGACTCTAATCCCCAAGAGAGTTATCTTTGATTGTAACGGTCCAACTTCGGTTTGAAATAGAGTTAAAGTTCTAAAGATCCATCACCTCTTAGGACACCCAAAGGTTGTAATAAGTATCTATAACTTATAGCTTTGAACCTTACTCTAAGACTCTAATCCCCAAGAGCTTTATCTTTGATTGTAACGGTTCAACTTCGGTTTGAAATAGAGTTAAAGTTCTAAACATCTATCACCTGTTAGGACACCCAAAGGTTGTAATAAGTATCTATAACTTATAGCTTTGAACCTTACTCTAAGACTCTAATCCCCAAGAGTTATATCTTTGATTGTAACGATTCAACTTCGGTTTGAAATAGAGTTAAAGTTCTAAACATCTATCACCTCTTAGGACACCCAAAGGTTGTAATAAGTATCTATAACTTATAACTTTGAACCTTACTCTAAGACTCTAATCCCCAAGAGCTTTATCTTTGATTGTAAATAGAGTTAAAGTTCTAAAGATCTATCATCTCTTAGGACACCCAAAGGTTGAAATAAGTATCTATAACTTATAACTTTGAACCTTACTCTAACACTCTAATCCCTAAGAGTTTTATCTTTGATTGTAACGGTTCAACTTCGATTTGAAATAGAGTTAAAGTTCTAAAGATCAATCACCTCTTAGGACATCCAAAGGTTGTAATAAGTATCTATAACTTATAACTTTGAACCTTACTCTAAGACTCTAATCCCCAAGAGCGTTATCTTTGATTGTAAGGGTCCAACTTCGGTTTGAAATAGAGTTAAAGTTCTAAAGATCTATCACCTCTTAGGACACCCAAAGGTCGTAATAAGTATCTATAAATTATAGCTTTGAACCTTACTCTAAGACTCTAATCCCCAAGAGCTTTATCTTTGATTGTAACGGTTCAACTTCGGTTTGAAATAGAGTTAAAGTTCTAAAGATCAATAACCTCTTAGCACATCCAGAGGTTGTAATAAGTATCTATAACTTATTGCTTTGAACCTTGCTCTAAGACTCTAATCCCCAAGAGCTTTATCTTTGATTGTAACGGTTCAACTTCGGTTTGAAATAGAGTTAAAGTTCTAAACATCTATCACCTCTTAGGACACCCAAATGTTGTAATAAGTATCTATAACTTATAGCTTTGAACCTAACTCTAAGACTCTAATCCCCAAGAGCGTTATCTTTGATTGTAACGGTTCAACTACGATTTGAAATAGAGTTAAAGTTCTAAAGATCTATCACCTCTTAGGGCACCCAAAGCTTGTAATAAGTATCTATAACTTATAGCTTTGAACCTTACTCTGACTCTAATCCCCAAGAGATTTATCTTTGATTGTAACGATTCAACTTCGGTTTGAAATAGAGTTAAAGTTCTAAACATCTATCACCTCTTAGGACACCCAAAGGTTGTAATAAGTATCTATAAATTATAGCTTTGAACCTTACTCTAAGACTCTAATCCCCAAGAGCGTTATCTTTGATTGTAAGGGTCCAACTTCGGTTTGAAATAGAGTTAAAGTTCTAAAGATCTATCACCTCTTAGGACACCCAAAGGTCGTAATAAGTATCTATAAATTATAGCTTTGAACCTTACTCTAAGACTCTAATCCCCAAGAGCTTTATCTTTGATTGTAACGATTTAACTTCGGTTTGAAATAGAGTTAAAGTTCTAAAGATCAATCACCTGTTAGGACACCCAAAGGTTGTAATAAGTATCTATAACTTATAGCTTTGAACCATACTCTAAGACTCTAATCCCCAAGAGCTTTATCTTTGATTGTAACGGTTCAACTTCGGTTTGAAATAGAGTTAAAGTTCTAAACATCTATCACCTCTTAGGACACCCAAATGTTGTAATAAGTATCTATAACTTATAGCTTTGAACCTAAATCTAAGACTCTAATCATCAAGAGCGTTATCTTTGATTGTAACGGTCCAACTTCAGTTTGAAATAGAGTTAAAGTTCTGAAGATCTATCACCTCTTAGGACACCCAAAGGTCGTAATAAGTATCTATAACTTATAGCTTTGAACCTTACTCTAAGACTCTAATCCCCAAGAGCTTTATCTTTGATTGTAACGGTTCAACTTCGGTTTGAAATAGAGTTAAAGTTCTAAAGATCTATCACCTCTTAGGACACCCAAAGGTTGTAATAATTATCTATAACTTATAACATTGAACCTTACTCTAAGACTCTAATCCCCAAGAGCTTTATCTTTGATTGTAACGGTTCAACTTCGGTTTGAAATAAAGTTAAACTTCTAAAGATCTATCACCTCTTAGGACACCCAAAGGTTGAAATAAGTATCTATAACTTATAACTTTGAACCTTACTCTAAGACTCTAATCCCCAAGAGCTTTATCTATGATTGTAACGGTTCAACTTCGATTTGAAATAGAGTTAAAGTTCTAAATATATAACACTACTTAGGACTCCCAAAGTTTGTAATAAGTATCTATAACTTATAGCTTTGAACCTAACTCTAAGACTCTAATCCCCAAGAGCTTTATCTTTTATCGTAACGGTTCAACTTCGGTTTGAAATAGAGTTAAAGTTCTAAAGATCTATCACCTGTTAGGACACCCAAAGGTTGTAATAAGTATCTATAACTTATAGCTTTGAACCTTACTCTAGGACTCTAATGCCCAAGAGCTTTATCTTTGATTGTAACGGTTCAACTTCGGTTTGAAATAGAGTTAAAGTTCTAAACATCTATCACCTCTTAGGAAACCCAAAGTTGTAATAAGTATCTATAACTTATAACTTTGAACCTTACTCTAAGACTCTAATCCCCAAGAGCTTTATCTTTGATTGTAACGGTTCAACTTCGGTTTGAAATAGAGTTAAAGTTCTAAAGATCTATCACCTCTTAGGACACCCAAAGGTTGAAATAAGTATCTATAACTTATAACTTTGAACCTTACTCTAAGACTCTAATCCTCAAGAGCTTTATCTTTTATTGTAACGGTTCAACTTCGGTTTGAAATAGAGTTAAAGTTCTAAAGTTCTATCACCACTTAGGACTCCCAAAGGTTGTAATAAGTATCTATAACTTATAGCTTTGAACCTAACTCTAAGACTCTAATCCCCAAGAGCATTATCTTTGATTGTAACGGTTCAACTTCGGTTTGAAATAGAGTTAAAGTTCTAAAGATCAATCACCTCTTAGGACATCCAAAGGTTGTAATAAGTATCTATAACTTATAGCTTTGAACCTTACTCTAAGACTCTAATCCCCAAGAGCTTTATCTTTGATTGTAACGGTTCAACTTCGGTTTGAAATAGAGTTAAAGTTCTAAAGATCAATCACCTCTTAGGACATCCAAAGGTTGTAATAAGTATCTATAACTTATAACTTTGAACCTTACTCTAAGACTCTAATCCCCAAGAGCTTTATCTTTGATCGTAACGGTTCAACTTCGGTTTGAAATAGAGTTAAAGTTCTAAACATCTATCACCTCTTAGGACACCCAAAGGTTGTAATAAGTATCTATAACTTATAGCTTTGAACCTAACTCTAAGACTCTAATCCCCAAGAGAGTTATCTTTGATTGTAACGGTCCAACTTCGGTTTGAAATAGAGTTAAAGTTCTAAAGATCCATCACCTCTTAGGACACCCAAAGGTTGTAATAAGTATCTATAACTTATAGCTTTGAACCTTACTCTAAGACTCTAATCCCCAAGAGCTTTATCTTTGATTGTAACGGTTCAACTTCGGTTTGAAATAGAGTTAAAGTTCTAAACATCTATCACCTGTTAGGACACCCAAAGGTTGTAATAAGTATCTATAACTTATAGCTTTGAACCTTACTCTAAGACTCTAATCCCCAAGAGTTATATCTTTGATTGTAACGATTCAACTTCGGTTTGAAATAGAGTTAAAGTTCTAAACATCTATCACCTCTTAGGACACCCAAAGGTTGTAATAAGTATCTATAACTTATAACTTTGAACCTTACTCTAAGACTCTAATCCCCAAGTGCTTTATCTTTGATTGTAAATAGAGTTAAAGTTCTAAAGATCTATCATCTCTTAGGACACCCAAAGGTTGAAATAAGTATCTATAACTTATAACTTTGAACCTTACTCTAACACTCTAATCCCTAAGAGTTTTATCTTTGATTGTAACGGTTCAACTTCGATTTGAAATAGAGTTAAAGTTCTAAAGATCAATCACCTCTTAGGACATCCAAAGGTTGTAATAAGTATCTATAACTTATAACTTTGAACCTTACTCTAAGACTCTAATCCCCAAGAGCGTTATCTTTGATTGTAAGGGTCCAACTTCGGTTTGAAATAGAGTTAAAGTTCTAAAGATCTATCACCTCTTAGGACACCCAAAGGTCGTAATAAGTATCTATAAATTATAGCTTTGAACCTTACTCTAAGACTCTAATCCCCAAGAGCTTTATCTTTGATTGTAACGGTTCAACTTCGGTTTGAAATAGAGTTAAAGTTCTAAAGATCAATAACCTCTTAGCACATCCAGAGGTTGTAATAAGTATCTATAACTTATTGCTTTGAACCTTGCTCTAAGACTCTAATCCCCAAGAGCTTTATCTTTGATTGTAACGGTTCAACTTCGGTTTGAAATAGAGTTAAAGTTCTAAACATCTATCACCTCTTAGGACACCCAAATGTTGTAATAAGTATCTATAACTTATAGCTTTGAACCTAACTCTAAGACTCTATTCCCCAAGAGCGTTATCTTTTATTGTAACGGTTCAACTACGATTTGAAATAGAGTTAAAGTTCTAAAGATCTATCACCTCTTAGGGCACCCAAAGCTTGTAATAAGTATCTATAACTTATAGCTTTGAACCTTACTCTGACTCTAATCCCCAAGAGATTTATCTTTGATTGTAACGATTCAACTTCGGTTTGAAATAGAGTTAAAGTTCTAAACATCTATCACCTCTTAGGACACCCAAAGGTTGTAATAAGTATCTATAAATTATAGCTTTGAACCTTACTCTAAGACTCTAATCCCCAAGAGCGTTATCTTTGATTGTAAGCATCCAACTTCGGTTTGAAATAGAGTTAAAGTTCTAAAGATCTATCACCTCTTAGGACACCCAAAGGTCGTAATAAGTATCTATAAATTATAGCTTTGAACCTTACTCTAAGACTCTAATCCCCAAGAGCTTTATCTTTGATTGTAACGGTTCAACTTCGGTTTGAAATAGAGTTAAAGTTCTAAATATCAATAACCTCTTAGCACATCCAGAGGTTGTAATAAGTTTCTATAACTTATTGCTTTGAACCTTGCTCTAAGACTCTAATCCCCAAGAGCTTTATCTTTGATTGTAACGGTTCAACTTCGGTTTGAAATAAAGTTAAAGTTCTAAACATCTATCACCTCTTAGGACACCCAAATGTTGTAATAAGTATCTATAACTTATAGCTTTGAACCTAACTCTAAGACTCTAATCCCCTAGAGCGTTATCTTTGATTGTAACGGTTCAACTACGATTTGAAATAGAGTTAAAGTTCTAAAGATCTATCACCTCTTAGGGCACCCAAAGCTTGTAATAAGTATCTATAACTTATAGCTTTGAACCTTACTCTGACTCTAATCCCCAAGAGATTTATCTTTGATTGTAACGATTCAACTTCGGTTTGAAATAGAGTTAAAGTTCTAAACATCTATCACCTCTTAGGACACCCAAATGTTGTAATAAGTATCTATAACTTATAGCTTTGAACCTAAATCTAAGACTCTAATCCCCAAGAGCGTTATCTTTGATTGTAACGGTCCAACTTCAGTTTGAAATAGAGTTAAAGTTCTGAAGATCTATCACCTCTTAGGACACCCAAAGGTCGTAATAAGTATCTATAACTTATAGCTTTGAACCTTACTCTAAGACTCTAATCCCCAAGAGCTTTATCTTTGATTGTAACGGTTCAACTTCGGTTTGAAATAGAGTTAAAGTTCTAAAGATCTATCACCTCTTAGGACACCCAAAGGTTGTAATAATTATCTATAACTTATAACATTGAACCTTACTCTAAGACTCTAATCCCCAAGAGCTTTATCTTTGATTGTAACGGTTCAACTTCGGTTTGAAATAGAGTTAAACTTCTAAAGATCTATCACCTCTTAGGACACCCAAAGGTTGAAATAAGTATCTATAACTTATAACTTTGAACCTTACTCTAAGTCTCTAATCCCCAAGAGCTTTATCTATGATTGTAACGGTTCAACTTCGGTTTGAAATAGAGTTAAAGTTCTAAATATATAACACTACTTAGGACTCCCAAAGTTTGTAATAAGTATCTATAACTTATAGCTTTGAACCTAACTCTAAGACTCTAATCCCCAAGAGCGTTATCTTTGATTGTAATGGTTAAACTACGGTTTGAAATAGAGTTAAAGTTCTTAAGATCTATCTCCTCTTAGGACACCCAAAGGTTGTAATAAGTATCTATAACTTATAGCTTTTAACCTAACTCTAAGACTCTAATCCCCAAAAGCGTTATCTTTGATTGTAACGGTTCAACTTCGGTGTGAAATGAGTTAAAGTTCTAAAGATCTATCACCTCTTAGGAAACCCAAAGGTTGTAATAAGTATCTATAACTTATAACTTTGAACCTTACTCTAAGACTCTAATCCCCAAGAGCTTTATCTTTGATTGTAACGGTTCAACTTCGGTTTGAAATAGAGTTAAAGTTCTAAAGATCTATCACCTCTTAGGACACCCAAAGGTTGAAATAAGTATCTATAACTTATAACTTTGAACCTTACTCTAAGACTCTAATCCTCAAGAGCTTTATCTTTTATTGTAACGGTTCAACTTCGATTTGAAATAGAGTTAAAGTTCTAAAGTTCTATCACCACTTGGGACTCCCAAAGGTTGTAATAAGTATCTATAACTTATAGCTTTGAACCTAACTCTAAGACTCTAATCCCCAAGAGCATTATCTTTGATTGTAACGGTTCAACTTCGGTTTGAAATAGAGTTAAAGTTCTAAAGATCAATCACCTCTTAGGACATCCAAAGGTTGTAATAAGTATCTATAACTTATAGCTTTGAACCTTACTCTAAGACTCTAATACCCAAGAGCTTTATCTTTGATTGTAACGGTTCAACTTCGGTTTGAAATAGAGTTAAAGTTCTAAAGATCAATCACGTCTTAGGACATCCAAAGGTTGTAATAAGTATCTATAACTTATAGCTTTGAACCTTACTCTAAGACTCTAATCCCCAAGAGCTTTATCTTTGATTGTAACGGTTCAACTTCGGTTTGAAATAGAGTTAAAGTTCTAAACATCTATCACCTCTTAGGACACCCAAACGTTGTAATAAGTATCTATAACTTATAGCTTTGAACCTAACTCTAAGACTCTAATCCGCAAGAGCGTTATCTTTGATTGTAACGGTCCAACTTCGGTTTGAAATAGAGTTAAAGTTCTAAAGATCCATCACCTCTAAGGACACCCAAAGGTTGTAATAAGTATCTATAACTTATAGCTTTGAACCTTACTCTAAGACTCTAATCCCCAAGAGCTTTATCTTTGATTGTAACGGTTTAACTTCGGTTTGAAATAGAGTTAAAGTTCTAAAGATCAATCACTTGTTAGGACACCCAAAGGTTGTAATAAGTATCTATAACTTATAGCTTTGAACCATACTCTAAGACTCTAATCCCCAAGGGCTTTATCTTTGATTGTAACGGTTCAACTTCGGTTTGAAATAGAGTTAAAGTTCTAAACATCTATCACCTCTTAGGACACCCAAATGTTGTAATAAGTATCTATAACTTATAGCTTTGAACCTAACTCTAAGACTCTAATCCCCAAGAGCGTTATCTTTGATTGTAACGGTCCAACTTCGGTTTGAAATAGAGTTAAAGTTCTAAAGATCTATCACCTCTTAGGACACCCAAAGGTCGTAATAAGTATCTATAACTTATAGCTTTGAACCTTACTCTAAGACTCTAAACCCCAAGAGCTTTATCTTTGACTGTAACGGTTCAACTTCGGTTTGAAATAGAGTTAAAGTTCTAAAGATCTATCACCTCTTAGGACACCCAAAGATTGTAATAATTATCTATAACTTATAACATTGAACCTTACTCTAAGACTCTAATCCCCAAGAGCTTTATCTTTGATTGTAACGGTTCAACTTCGGTTTGAAATAGAGTTAAAGTTCTAAAGATCAATCACTTGTTAGGACACCCAAAGGTTGTAATAAGTATCTATAACTTATAGCTTTGAACCTTACTCTAAGACTCTAATGCCCAAGAGCTTTATCTTTGATTGTAACGGTTCAACTTCGGTTTGTAATAGAGTTAAAGTTCTAAACATCTATCACCTCTTAGGACACCCAAAGGTTGTAATAAGTGTCTATAACTTATAGCTTTGAACCTAACTCTAAGACTCTAATCCCCAAGAGCGTTATCTTTGATTGTAACGGTTCAACTTCGGTTTGAAATAGAGTTAAAGTTCTAAAGATCAATCACCTATTAGGACACCCAAAGGTTGTAATAAGTATCTATAACTTATAGCTTTGAACCTTACTCTAAGACTCTAATCCCCAAGAGCTTTATCTTTGATTGTAACGGTTCAACTTCGGTTTGAAATAGAGTTAAAGTTCTAAACATCTATCACCTCTTAGGACACCCAAAGGTTGTAATAAGTATCTATAACTTATAACTTTGAACCTTACTCTAAGACTCTAATCCCAAGAGCTTTATCTTTGATTGTAACGGTTCAACTTCGGTTTGAAATAGAGTTAAAGTTCTAAAGATCAATCACCTGTAAGGACACCCAAAGGTTGTAATAAGTATCTATATCTTATAGCTTTGAACCTTACTCTAAGACTCTAATCCCTAAGAGCTTTATCTTTGATTGTAACGGTTCAACTTCGGTTTAAAATAGAGTTAAAGTTCTAAACATCTATCACCTCTTAGGACACCCAAAGGTTGTAATAAGTATCTATAACTTACAGCTTTGAACCTAACTCTAAGACTCTAATCCCCAAGAGAGTTATCTTTGATTGTAACGGTCCAACTTCGGTTTGAAATAGAGTTAAAGTTCTAAAGATCTATCACCTCTTAGGACACCCAAAGGTCGTAATAAGTATCTATAACTTATAGCTTTGAACCTTACTCTAAGACTCTAATCCCCAAGAGCTTTATCTTTGATTGTAACGGTTCAACTTCGGTTTGAAATAGAGTTAAAGTTCTAAAGATCAATAACCTCTTAGCACATCCAGAGATTGTAATAAGTATCTATAACTTATAGCTTTGAACCTTGCTCTAAGACTCTAATCCCCAAGAGCTTTATCTTTGATTGTAACGGTTCAACTTCGGTTTGAAATATAGTTAAAGTTGTAAACATCTATCACCTCTTAGGACACCCAATGGTTGTAATAAGTATCTATAACTTATAGCTTTGAACCTTACTCTAAGACTCTAATCCCCAAGAGCTTTATCTTTGATTGTAACGGTTCAACTTCGGTTTGAAATAGAGTTAAAGTTCTAAAGATCAATCACCTCTTAGGACATCCAAAGGTTGTAATAAGTATCTATAACTTATAGCTTTGAACCTTACTCTAAGACACTAATCCCCAAGAGCTTTATCTTTGATTGTAACGGTTCAACTTCGGTTTGAAATAGAGTTAAAGTTCTAAACATCCATCACCTCTTAGGACACACAAAGGTTGTAATAAGTATCTATAACTTATAGCTTTGAACCTTACTCTAAGACTCTAATCCCCAAGAGCTTTATCTTTGATTGTAACGGTTCAACTTCGGTTTGAAATAGAGTTAAAGTTCTAAACATCCATCACCTCTTAGGACACACAAAGGTTGTAATAAGTATCTATAACTTATAGCTTTGAACCTTACTCTAAGACTCTAATCCCCAAGAGCTTTATCTTTGATTGTAACGGTTTAACTTCGGTTTGAAATAGAGTTAAAGTTCTAAAGATCAATCACCTATTAGGACACCCAAAGGTTGTAATAAGTATCTATAACTTATAGCTTTGAACCTTACTCTAAGACTCTAATCCCCAAGAGCTTTATCTTTGATTGTAACGGTTCAACTTCGGTTTGAAATAGAGTTAAAGTTCTAAACATCTATCACCTCTTAGGACACCCAAAGGTTGTAATAAGTATCTATAACTTATAGCTTTGAACCTAACTCTAAGACTCTAATCCCCAAGAGCGTTATCTTTGATTGTAACGGTTCAACTACGGTTTGAAATACAGTTAAAGTTCTAAAGATCTATCACCTCTTAGGGCACCAAAAGCTTGTAATAAGTATCTATAACTTATAGCTTTGAACCTTACTCTGACTCTAATCCCCAAGAGCTTTATCTTTGATTGTAACGATTCAACTTTGGTTTGAAATAGAGTTAAAGTTCTAAACATCTATCACCTCTTAGGACACCCAAACGTTGTAATAAGTATCTATAACTTATAGCTTTGAACCTAACTCTAAGACTCTAATCCGCAAGAGCGTTATCTTTGATTGTAACGGTCCAACTTCGGTTTGAAATAGAGTTAAAGTTCTTAAGATCTAACTCCTCTTTGGACACCCAAAGGTTGTAATAAGTATCTATAACTTATAGCTTTGAACGTAACTCTAAGACTCTAATCCCCAAAAGCGTTATCTTTGATTGTAACGGTTCAACTTCGGTTTGAAATGAGTTAAAGTTCTAAAGATCTATCACCTCTTAGGACACCCAAAGGTTGTAATAAGTATCTATAACTTATAGCTTTGAACCTTACTCTAAGACTCTAATCCCCAAGAGCTTTATCTTTGATTGTAATGGTTTAACTTCGGTTTGAAATAGAGTTAAAGTTCTAAAGATCAATCACCTGTTAGGACACCCAAAGGTTGTAATAAGTATCTATAACTTATAGCTTTGAACCATACTCTAAGACTCTAATCCCCAAGAGCTTTATCTTTGATTGTAACGGTTCAACTTCGGTTTGAAATAGAGTTAAAGTTCTAAACATCTATCACCTCTTAGGACACCCAAATGTTGTAATAAGTATCTATAACTTATAGCTTTGAACCTAACTCTAAGACTCTAATCCCCAAGAGCGTTATCTTTGATTGTAACGATCCAACTTCGGTTTGAAATAGAGTTAAAGTTCTAAAGATCTATCACCTCTTAGGACACCCAAAGGTCGTAATAAGTATCTATAACTTATAGCTTTGAACCTTACTCTAAGACACTAATCCCCAAGAGCTTTATCTTTGATTGTAACGGTTCAACTTCGGTTTGAAATAGAGTTAAAGTTCTAAAGATCAATAACCTCTTAGCACATCCAGAGGTTGTAATAAGTATCTATAACTTATTGCTTTGAACCTTGCTCTAAGACTCTAATCCCCAAGAGCTTTATCTTTGATTGTAACGGTTCAACTTCGGTTTGAAATATAGTTAAAGTTGTAAACATCTATCACCTCTTAGGACACCCAATGGTTGTAATAGGTATCTATAACTTATAGCTTTGAACCTTACTCTAAGACTCTAATCCCCAAGAGCTTTATCTTTGATTGTAACGGTTCAACTTCGGTTTGAAATAGAGTTAAAGTTCTAAAGATCAATAACCTCTTAGCACATCCAGAGATTGTAATAAGTATCTATAACTTATAGCTTTGAACCTTGCTCTAAGACTCTAATCCCCAAGAGCTTTATCTTTGATTGTAACGGTTCAACTTCGGTTTGAAATATAGTTAAAGTTGTAAACATCTATCACCTCTTAGGACACCCAATGGTTGTAATAAGTATCTATAACTTATAGCTTTAACCTTACTCTAAGACTCTAATCCCCAAGAGCTTTATCTTTGATTGTAACGGTTCAACTTCGGTTTGAAATAGAGTTAAAGTTCTAAAGATCAATCACCTCTTAGGACATCCAAAGGTTGTAATAAGTATCTATAACTTATAGCTTTGAACCTTACTCTAAGACACTAATCCCCAAGAGCTTTATCTTTGATTGTAACGGTTCAACTTCGGTTTGAAATAGAGTTAAAGTTCTAAACATCTATCACCTGTTAGGACACCCAAAGGTTGTAATAAGTATCTATAACTTATAGCTTTGAACCTTACTCTAAGACTCTAATCCCCAAGAGTTATATCTTTGATTGTAACGATTCAACTTCGGTTTGAAATAGAGTTAAAGTTCTAAACATCTATCACCTCTTAGGACACCCAAAGGTTGTAATAAGTATCTATAACTTATAACTTTGAACCTTACTCTAAGACTCTAATCCCCAAGTGCTTTATCTTTGATTGTAAATAGAGTTAAAGTTCTAAAGATCTATCATCTCTTAGGACACCCAAAGGTTGAAATAAGTATCTATAACTTATAACTTTGAACCTTACTCTAACACTCTAATCCCTAAGAGTTTTATCTTTGATTGTAACGGTTCAACTTCGATTTGAAATAGAGTTAAAGTTCTAAAGATCAATCACCTCTTAGGACATCCAAAGGTTGTAATAAGTATCTATAACTTATAACTTTGAACCTTACTCTAAGACTCTAATCCCCAAGAGCGTTATCTTTGATTGTAAGGGTCCAACTTCGGTTTGAAATAGAGTTAAAGTTCTAAAGATCTATCACCTCTTAGGACACCCAAAGGTCGTAATAAGTATCTATAAATTATAGCTTTGAACCTTACTCTAAGACTCTAATCCCCAAGAGCTTTATCTTTGATTGTAACGGTTCAACTTCGGTTTGAAATAGAGTTAAAGTTCTAAAGATCAATAACCTCTTAGCACATCCAGAGGTTGTAATAAGTATCTATAACTTATTGCTTTGAACCTTGCTCTAAGACTCTAATCCCCAAGAGCTTTATCTTTGATTGTAACGGTTCAACTTCGGTTTGAAATAGAGTTAAAGTTCTAAACATCTATCACCTCTTAGGACACCCAAATGTTGTAATAAGTATCTATAACTTATAGCTTTGAACCTAACTCTAAGACTCTAATCCCCAAGAGCGTTATCTTTTATTGTAACGGTTCAACTACGATTTGAAATAGAGTTAAAGTTCTAAAGATCTATCACCTCTTAGGGCACCCAAAGCTTGTAATAAGTATCTATAACTTATAGCTTTGAACCTTACTCTGACTCTAATCCCCAAGAGATTTATCTTTGATTGTAACGATTCAACTTCGGTTTGAAATAGAGTTAAAGTTCTAAACATCTATCACCTCTTAGGACACCCAAAGGTTGTAATAAGTATCTATAAATTATAGCTTTGAACCTTACTCTAAGACTCTAATCCCCAAGAGCGTTATCTTTGATTGTAAGCATCCAACTTCGGTTTGAAATAGAGTTAAAGTTCTAAAGATCTATCACCTCTTAGGACACCCAAAGGTCGTAATAAGTATCTATAAATTATAGCTTTGAACCTTACTCTAAGACTCTAATCCCCAAGAGCTTTATCTTTGATTGTAACGGTTCAACTTCGGTTTGAAATAGAGTTAAAGTTCTAAATATCAATAACCTCTTAGCACATCCAGAGGTTGTAATAAGTTTCTATAACTTATTGCTTTGAACCTTGCTCTAAGACTCTAATCCCCAAGAGCTTTATCTTTGATTGTAACGGTTCAACTTCGGTTTGAAATAAAGTTAAAGTTCTAAACATCTATCACCTCTTAGGACACCCAAATTTTGTAATAAGTATCTATAACTTATAGCTTTGAACCTAACTCTAAGACTCTAATCCCCTAGAGCGTTATCTTTGATTGTAACGGTTCAACTACGATTTGAAATAGAGTTAAAGTTCTAAAGATCTATCACCTCTTAGGGCACCCAAAGCTTGTAATAAGTATCTATAACTTATAGCTTTGAACCTTACTCTGACTCTAATCCCCAAGAGATTTATCTTTGATTGTAACGATTCAACTTCGGTTTGAAATAGAGTTAAAGTTCTAAACATCTATCACCTCTTAGGACACCCAAATGTTGTAATAAGTATCTATAACTTATAGCTTTGAACCTAAATCTAAGACTCTAATCCCCAAGAGCGTTATCTTTGATTGTAACGGTCCAACTTCAGTTTGAAATAGAGTTAAAGTTCTGAAGATCTATCACCTCTTAGGACACCCAAAGGTCGTAATAAGTATCTATAACTTATAGCTTTGAACCTTACTCTAAGACTCTAATCCCCAAGAGCTTTATCTTTGATTGTAACGGTTCAACTTCGGTTTGAAATAGAGTTAAAGTTCTAAAGATCTATCACCTCTTAGGACACCCAAAGGTTGTAATAATTATCTATAACTTATAACATTGAACCTTACTCTAAGACTCTAATCCCCAAGAGCTTTATCTTTGATTGTAACGGTTCAACTTCGGTTTGAAATAGAGTTAAACTTCTAAAGATCTATCACCTCTTAGGACACCCAAAGGTTGAAATAAGTATCTATAACTTATAACTTTGAACCTTACTCTAAGTCTCTAATCCCCAAGAGCTTTATCTATGATTGTAACGGTTCAACTTCGGTTTGAAATAGAGTTAAAGTTCTAAATATATAACACTACTTAGGACTCCCAAAGTTTGTAATAAGTATCTATAACTTATAGCTTTGAACCTAACTCTAAGACTCTAATCCCCAAGAGCGTTATCTTTGATTGTAATGGTTAAACTACGGTTTGAAATAGAGTTAAAGTTCTTAAGATCTATCTCCTCTTAGGACACCCAAAGGTTGTAATAAGTATCTATAACTTATAGCTTTTAACCTAACTCTAAGACTCTAATCCCCAAAAGCGTTATCTTTGATTGTAACGGTTCAACTTCGGTTTGAAATGAGTTAAAGTTCTAAAGATCTATCACCTCTTAGGAAACCCAAAGGTTGTAATAAGTATCTATAACTTATAACTTTGAACCTTACTCTAAGACTCTAATCCCCAAGAGCTTTATCTTTGATTGTAACGGTTCAACTTCGGTTTGAAATAGAGTTAAAGTTCTAAAGATCTATCACCTCTTAGGACACCCAAAGGTTGAAATAAGTATCTATAACTTATAACTTTGAACCTTACTCTAAGACTCTAATCCTCAAGAGCTTTATCTTTTATTGTAACGGTTCAACTTCGATTTGAAATAGAGTTAAAGTTCTAAAGTTCTATCACCACTTGGGACTCCCAAAGGTTGTAATAAGTATCTATAACTTATAGCTTTGAACCTAACTCTAAGACTCTAATCCCCAAGAGCATTATCTTTGATTGTAACGGTTCAACTTCGGTTTGAAATAGAGTTAAAGTTCTAAAGATCAATCACCTCTTAGGACATCCAAAGGTTGTAATAAGTATCTATAACTTATAGCTTTGAACCTTACTCTAAGACTCTAATACCCAAGAGCTTTATCTTTGATTGTAACGGTTCAACTTCGGTTTGAAATAGAGTTAAAGTTCTAAAGATCAATCACGTCTTAGGACATCCAAAGGTTGTAATAAGTATCTATAACTTATAGCTTTGAACCTTACTCTAAGACTCTAATCCCCAAGAGCTTTATCTTTGATTGTAACGGTTCAACTTCGGTTTGAAATAGAGTTAAAGTTCTAAACATCTATCACCTCTTAGGACACCCAAACGTTGTAATAAGTATCTATAACTTATAGCTTTGAACCTAACTCTAAGACTCTAATCCGCAAGAGCGTTATCTTTGATTGTAACGGTCCAACTTCGGTTTGAAATAGAGTTAAAGTTCTAAAGATCCATCACCTCTAAGGACACCCAAAGGTTGTAATAAGTATCTATAACTTATAGCTTTGAACCTTACTCTAAGACTCTAATCCCCAAGAGCTTTATCTTTGATTGTAACGGTTTAACTTCGGTTTGAAATAGAGTTAAAGTTCTAAAGATCAATCACTTGTTAGGACACCCAAAGGTTGTAATAAGTATCTATAACTTATAGCTTTGAACCATACTCTAAGACTCTAATCCCCAAGGGCTTTATCTTTGATTGTAACGGTTCAACTTCGGTTTGAAATAGAGTTAAAGTTCTAAACATCTATCACCTCTTAGGACACCCAAATGTTGTAATAAGTATCTATAACTTATAGCTTTGAACCTAACTCTAAGACTCTAATCCCCAAGAGCGTTATCTTTGATTGTAACGGTCCAACTTCGGTTTGAAATAGAGTTAAAGTTCTAAAGATCTATCACCTCTTAGGACACCCAAAGGTCGTAATAAGTATCTATAACTTATAGCTTTGAACCTTACTCTAAGACTCTAAACCCCAAGAGCTTTATCTTTGACTGTAACGGTTCAACTTCGGTTTGCAATAGAGTTAAAGTTCTAAAGATCTATCACCTCTTAGGACACCCAAAGATTGTAATAATTATCTATAACTTATAACATTGAACCTTACTCTAAGACTCTAATCCCCAAGAGCTTTATCTTTGATTGTAACGGTTCAACTTCGGTTTGACATAGAGTTAAAGTTCTAAAGATCAATCACTTGTTAGGACACCCAAAGGTTGTAATAAGTATCTATAACTTATAGCTTTGAACCTTACTCTAAGACTCTAATGCCCAAGAGCTTTATCTTTGATTGTAACGGTTCAACTTCGGTTTGTAATAGAGTTAAAGTTCTAAACATCTATCACCTCTTAGGACACCCAAAGGTTGTAATAAGTGTCTATAACTTATAGCTTTGAACCTAACTCTAAGACTCTAATCCCCAAGAGCGTTATCTTTGATTGTAACGGTTCAACTTCGGTTTGAAATAGAGTTAAAGTTCTAAAGATCAATCACCTATTAGGACACCCAAAGGTTGTAATAAGTATCTATAACTTATAGCTTTGAACCTTACTCTAAGACTCTAATCCCCAAGAGCTTTATCTTTGATTGTAACGGTTCAACTTCGGTTTGAAATAGAGTTAAAGTTCTAAACATCTATCACCTCTTAGGACACCCAAAGGTTGTAATAAGTATCTATAACTTATAACTTTGAACCTTACTCTAAGACTCTAATCCCAAGAGCTTTATCTTTGATTGTAACGGTTCAACTTCGGTTTGAAATAGAGTTAAAGTTCTAAAGATCAATCACCTGTAAGGACACCCAAAGGTTGTAATAAGTATCTATATCTTATAGCTTTGAACCTTACTCTAAGACTCTAATCCCTAAGAGCTTTATCTTTGATTGTAACGGTTCAACTTCGGTTTAAAATAGAGTTAAAGTTCTAAACATCTATCACCTCTTAGGACACCCAAAGGTTGTAATAAGTATCTATAACTTACAGCTTTGAACCTAACTCTAAGACTCTAATCCCCAAGAGAGTTATCTTTGATTGTAACGGTCCAACTTCGGTTTGAAATAGAGTTAAAGTTCTAAAGATCTATCACCTCTTAGGACACCCAAAGGTCGTAATAAGTATCTATAACTTATAGCTTTGAACCTTACTCTAAGACTCTAATCCCCAAGAGCTTTATCTTTGATTGTAACGGTTCAACTTCGGTTTGAAATAGAGTTAAAGTTCTAAAGATCAATAACCTCTTAGCACATCCAGAGATTGTAATAAGTATCTATAACTTATAGCTTTGAACCTTGCTCCAAGACTCTAATCCCCAAGAGCTTTATCTTTGATTGTAACGGTTCAACTTCGGTTTGAAATATAGTTAAAGTTGTAAACATCTATCACCTCTTAGGACACCCAATGGTTGTAATAAGTATCTATAACTTATAGCTTTGAACCTTACTCTAAGACTCTAATCCCCAAGAGCTTTATCTTTGATTGTAACGGTTCAACTTCGGTTTGAAATAGAGTTAAAGTTCTAAAGATCAATCACCTCTTAGGACATCCAAAGGTTGTAATAAGTATCTATAACTTATAGCTTTGAACCTTACTCTAAGACACTAATCCCCAAGAGCTTTATCTTTGATTGTAACGGTTCAACTTCGGTTTGAAATAGAGTTAAAGTTCTAAACATCCATCACCTCTTAGGACACACAAAGGTTGTAATAAGTATCTATAACTTATAGCTTTGAACCTTACTCTAAGACTCTAATCCCCAAGAGCTTTATCTTTGATTGTAACGGTTCAACTTCGGTTTGAAATAGAGTTAAAGTTCTAAACATCCATCACCTCTTAGGACACACAAAGGTTGTAATAAGTATCTATAACTTATAGCTTTGAACCTTACTCTAAGACTCTAATCCCCAAGAGCTTTATCTTTGATTGTAACGGTTTAACTTCGGTTTGAAATAGAGTTAAAGTTCTAAAGATCAATCACCTATTAGGACACCCAAAGGTTGTAATAAGTATCTATAACTTATAGCTTTGAACCTTACTCTAAGACTCTAATCCCCAAGAGCTTTATCTTTGATTGTAACGGTTCAACTTCGGTTTGAAATAGAGTTAAAGTTCTAAACATCTATCACCTCTTAGGACACCCAAAGGTTGTAATAAGTATCTATAACTTATAGCTTTGAACCTAACTCTAAGACTCTAATCCCCAAGAGCGTTATCTTTGATTGTAACGGTTCAACTACGGTTTGAAATAGAGTTAAAGTTCTAAAGATCTATCACCTCTTAGGGCACCAAAAGCTTGTAATAAGTATCTATAACTTATAGCTTTGAACCTTACTCTGACTCTAATCCCCAAGAGCTTTATCTTTGATTGTAACGATTCAACTTTGGTTTGAAATAGAGTTAAAGTTCTAAACATCTATCACCTCTTAGGACACCCAAACGTTGTAATAAGTATCTATAACTTATAGCTTTGAACCTAACTCTAAGACTCTAATCCGCAAGAGCGTTATCTTTGATTGTAACGGTCCAACTTCGGTTTGAAATAGAGTTAAAGTTCTTAAGATCTAACTCCTCTTAGGACACCCAAAGGTTGTAATAAGTATCTATAACTTATAGCTTTGAACGTAACTCTAAGACTCTAATCCCCAAAAGCGTTATCTTTGATTGTAACGGTTCAACTTCGGTTTGAAATGAGTTAAAGTTCTAAAGATCTATCACCTCTTAGGACACCCAAAGGTTGTAATAAGTATCTATAACTTATAGCTTTGAACCTTACTCTAAGACTCTAATCCCCAAGAGCTTTATCTTTGATTGTAACGGTTTAACTTCGGTTTGAAATAGAGTTAAAGTTCTAAAGATCAATCACCTGTTAGGACACCCAAAGGTTGTAATAAGTATCTATAACTTATAGCTTTGAACCATACTCTAAGACTCTAATCCCCAAGAGCTTTATCTTTGATTGTAACGGTTCAACTTCGGTTTGAAATAGAGTTAAAGTTCTAAACATCTATCACCTCTTAGGACACCCAAATGTTGTAATAAGTATCTATAACTTATAGCTTTGAAC
The DNA here is from genome assembly GCA_030549335.1 of Pontederia crassipes. Taxonomy (NCBI): domain Eukaryota; kingdom Viridiplantae; phylum Streptophyta; class Magnoliopsida; order Commelinales; family Pontederiaceae; genus Pontederia; species Pontederia crassipes. Next base: position 12,957,411 of record CM060187.1, read on the forward strand.
CTAACTCTAAGACTCTAATCCCCAAGAGCGTTATCTTTGATTGTAACGATCCAACTTCGGTTTGAAATAGAGTTAAAGTTCTAAAGATCTATCACCTCTTAGGACACCCAAAGGTCGTAATAAGTATCTATAACTTATAGCTTTGAACCTTACTCTAAGACACTAATCCCCAAGAGCTTTATCTTTGATTGTAACGGTTCAACTTCGGTTTGAAATAGAGTTAAAGTTCTAAAGATCAATAACCTCTTAGCACATCCAGAGGTTGTAATAAGTATCTATAACTTATTGCTTTGAACCTTGCTCTAAGACTCTAATCCCCAAGAGCTTTATCTTTGATTGTAACGGTTCAACTTCGGTTTGAAATATAGTTAAAGTTGTAAACATCTATCACCTCTTAGGACACCCAATGGTTGTAATAGGTATCTATAACTTATAGCTTTGAACCTTACTCTAAGACTCTAATCCCCAAGAGCTTTATCTTTGATTGTAACGGTTCAACTTCGGTTTGAAATAGAGTTAAAGTTCTAAAGATCAATAACCTCTTAGCACATCCAGAGATTGTAATAAGTATCTATAACTTATAGCTTTGAACCTTGCTCTAAGACTCTAATCCCCAAGAGCTTTATCTTTGATTGTAACGGTTCAACTTCGGTTTGAAATATAGTTAAAGTTCTAAACATCCATCACCTCTTAGGACACACAAAGGTTGTAATAAGTATCTATAACTTATAGCTTTGAACCTTACTCTAAGACTCTAATCCCCAAGAGCTTTATCTTTGATTGTAACGGTTCAACTTCGGTTTGAAATAGAGTTAAAGTTCTAAACATCCATCACCTCTTAGGACACACAAAGGTTGTAATAAGTATCTATAACTTATAGCTTTGAACCTTACTCTAAGACTCTAATCCCCAAGAGCTTTATCTTTGATTGTAACGGTTTAACTTCGGTTTGAAATAGAGTTAAAGTTCTAAAGATCAATCACCTATTAGGACACCCAAAGGTTGTAATAAGTATCTATAACTTATAGCTTTGAACCTTACTCTAAGACTCTAATCCCCAAGAGCTTTATCTTTGATTGTAACGGTTCAACTTCGGTTTGAAATAGAGTTAAAGTTCTAAACATCTATCACCTCTTAGGACACCCAAAGGTTGTAATAAGTATCTATAACTTATAGCTTTGAACCTAACTCTAAGACTCTAATCCCCAAGAGCGTTATCTTTGATTGTAACGGTTCAACTACGGTTTGAAATAGAGTTAAAGTTCTAAAGATCTATCACCTCTTAGGGCACCAAAAGCTTGTAATAAGTATCTATAACTTATAGCTTTGAACCTTACTCTGACTCTAATCCCCAAGAGCTTTATCTTTGATTGTAACGATTCAACTTTGGTTTGAAATAGAGTTAAAGTTCTAAACATCTATCACCTCTTAGGACACCCAAACGTTGTAATAAGTATCTATAACTTATAGCTTTGAACCTAACTCTAAGACTCTAATCCGCAAGAGCGTTATCTTTGATTGTAACGGTCCAACTTCGGTTTGAAATAGAGTTAAAGTTCTTAAGATCTATCTCCTCTTAGGACACCCAAAGGTTGTAATAAGTATCTATAACTTATAGCTTTGAACGTAACTCTAAGACTCTAATCCCCAAAAGCGTTATCTTTGATTGTAACGGTTCAACTTCGGTTTGAAATGAGTTAAAGTTCTAAAGATCTATCACCTCTTAGGACACCCAAAGGTTGTAATAAGTATCTATAACTTATAGCTTTGAACCTTACTCTAAGACTCTAATCCCCAAGAGCTTTATCTTTGATTGTAACGGTTTAACTTCGGTTTGAAATAGAGTTAAAGTTCTAAAGATCAATCACCTGTTAGGACACCCAAAGGTTGTAATAAGTTATAGCTTTGAACCAAAGATCAATAACTTATAGCTTTGAACCATACTCTAAGACTCTAATCCCCAAGAGCTTTATCTTTGATTGTAACGGTTCAACTTCGGTTTGAAATAGAGTTAAAGTTCTAAACATCTATCACTTCTTAGGACACCCAAAGGTTGTAATAAGTATCTATAACTTATAACTTTGAACCTAACTCTAAGACTCTAATCCCCAAGAGCGTTATCTTTGATTGTAACGGTTCAACTACGGTTTGTAATAGAGTTAAAGTTCTAAAGATCTATCACCTCTTAGGACACCCAAAGGTTGTAATAAGTATCTATAACTTATAGCTTTGAACCTAACTCTAAGACTCTAATCCCCTAGAGCGTTATCTTTGATTGTAACGGTTCAACTACGATTTGAAATAGAGTTAAAGTTCTAAAGATCTATCACCTCTTAGGGCACCCAAAGCTTGTAATAAGTATCTATAACTTATAGCTTTGAACCTTACTCTGACTCTAATCCCCAAGAGATTTATCTTTGATTGTAACGATTCAACTTCGGTTTGAAATAGAGTTAAAGTTCTAAACATCTATCACCTCTTAGGACACCCAAAGGTTGTAATAAGTATCTATAACTTATAGCTTTGAACCTTACTCTAAGACTCTAATCCCCAAGAGCTTTATCTTTGATTGTAACGGTTTAACTTCGGTTTGAAATAGAGTTAAAGTTCTAAAGATCAATCACCTGTTAGGACACCCAAAGGTTGTAATAAGTATCTATAACTTATAGCTTTGAACCATACTCTAAGACTCTAATCCCCAAGAGCTTTATCTTTGATTGTAACGGTTCAACTTCGGTTTGAAATAGAGTTAAAGTTCTAAACATCTATCACCTCTTAGGACACCCAAATGTTGTAATAAGTATCTATAACTTATAGCTTTGAACCTAACTCTAAGACTCTAATCCCCAAGAGCGTTATCTTTGATTGTAACGGTCAAACTTCGGTTTGAAATAGAGTTAAAGTTCTAAAGATCTATCACCTCTTAGGACACCCAAAGGTCGTAATAAGTATCTATAACTTATAGCTTTGAACCTTACTCTAAGACACTAATCCCCAAGAGCTTTATCTTTGATTGTAACGGTTCAACTTCGGTTTGAAATAGAGTTAAAGTTCTAAAGATCAATAACCTCTTAGCACATCCAGAGGTTGTAATAAGTATCTATAACTTATTGCTTTGAACCTTGCTCTAAGACTCTAATCCCCAAGAGCTTTATCTTTGATTGTAACGGTTCAACTTCGGTTTGAAATAGAGTTAAAGTTCTAAAGATCTATCACCTCTTAGGACACCCAAAGGTTGTAATAAGTATCTATAACTTATAACTTTGAACCTTACTCTAAGACTCTAATCCCGAAGAGCTTTATCTTTGATTGTAACGGTTCAACTTCGGTTTGAAATAGAGTTAAAGTTCTAAAGATCTATCATCTCTTAGGACACCCAAAGGTTGAAATAAGTATCTATAACTTATAACTTTGAACCTTACTCTAACACTCTAATCCCTAAGAGTTTTATCTTTGATTGTAACGGTTCAACTTCGGTTTGAAATAGAGTTAAAGTTCTAAAGATCAATCACCTCTTAGGACATCCAAAGGTTGTAATAAGTATCTATAACTTATAACTTTGAACCTTACTCTAAGACTCTAATCCCCAAGAGCGTTATCTTTGATTGTAAGGGTTCAACTTCGGTTTAAAATAGAGTTAAAGTTCTAAAGATCAATCACCTGTTAGGACACCCAAAGGTTGTAATAAGTATCTATATCTTATAGCTTTGAACCTTACTCTAAGACTCTAATCCCCAAGAGCTTTATCTTTGATTGTAATGGTTCAACTTCGGTTTGAAATAGAGTTAAAGTTCTAAACATCTATCACCTCTTAGGACACCCAAAGGTTGTAATAAGTATCTATAACTTATAGCTTTGAACCTAACTCTAAGACTCTAATCCCCAAGAGCGTTATATTTGATTGTAACGGTTCAACTACGATTTGAAATAGAGTTAAAGTTCTAAAGATCTATCACCTCTTAGAGCACCCAAAGCTTGTAATAAGTATCTATAACTTATAGCTTTGAACCTTACTCTGACTCTAATCCCCAAGAGATTTATCTTTGATTGTAACGATTCAACTTCGTTTTGAAATAGAGTTAAAGTTCTAAACATCTATCACCTCTTAGGACACCCAAAGGTTATAATAAGTATCTATAACTTATAGCTTTGAACCTTACTCTAAGACTCTAATCCCCAAGAGCTTTATCTTTGATTGTAACGGTTTAACTTCGGTTTGAAATAGAGTTAAAGTTCTAAAGATCAATCACCTGTTAGGACACCCAAAGGTTGTAATAAGTATCTATAACTTATAGCTTTGAACCATACTCTAAGACTCTAATCCCCAAGAGCTTTATCTTTGATTGTAACGGTTCAACTTCGGTTTGAAATAGAGTTAAAGTTCTAAACATCTATCACCTCTTAGGACACCCAAATGTTGTAATAAGTATCTATAACTTATAGCTTTGAACCTAAATCTAAGACTCTAATCCCCAAGAGCGTTATCTTTGATTGTAACGGTCCAACTTCAGTTTGAAATAGAGTTAAAGTTCTGAAGATCTATCACCTCTTAGGACACCCAAAGGTCGTAATAAGTATCTATAACTTATAGCTTTGAACCTTACTCTAAGACTCTAATCCCCAAGAGCTTTATCTTTGATTGTAACGGTTCAACTTCGGTTTGAAATAGAGTTAAAGTTCTAAAGATCTATCACCTCTTAGGACACCCAAAGGTTGTAATCATTATCTATAACTTATAACATTGAACCTTACTCTAAGACTCTAATCCCCAAGAGCTTTATCTTTGATTGTAACGGTTCAACTTCGGTTTGAAATAGAGTTAAACTTCTAAAGATCTATCACCTCTTAGGACACCCAAAGGTTGAAATAAGTATCTATAACTTATAACTTTGAACCTTACTCTAAGTCTCTAATCCCCAAGAGCTTTATCTATGATTGTAACGGTTCAACTTCGGTTTGAAATAGAGTTAAAGTTCTAAGTATATAACACTACTTAGGACTCCCAAAGTTTGTAATAAGTATCTATAACTTATAGCTTTGAACCTAACTCTAAGACTCTAATCCCCAAGAGCGTTATCTTTGATTGTAATGGTTAAACTACGGTTTGAAATAGAGTTAAAGTTCTTAAGATCTATCTCCACTTAGGACACCCAAAGGTTGTAATAAGTATCTATAACTTATAGCTTTTAACCAAACTCTAAGACTCTAATCCCCAAAAGCGTTATCTTTGATTGTAACGGTTCAACTTCGGTTTGAAATGAGTTAAAGTTCTAAAGATCTATCACCTCTTAGGAAACCCAAAGGTTGTAATAAGTATCTATAACTTATAACTTTGAACCTTACTCTAAGACTCTAATCCCCAAGAGCTTTATCTTTGATTGTAACGGTTCAACTTCGGTTTGAAATAGAGTTAAAGTTCTAAAGATCTATCACCTCTTAGGACACCCAAAGGTTGAAATAAGTATCTATAACTTATAACTTTGAACCTTACTCTAAGACTCTAATCCTCAAGAGCTTTATCTTTTATTGTAACGGTTCAACTTCGGTTTGAAATAGAGTTAAAGTTCTAAAGTTCTATCACCACTTAGGACTCCCAAAGGTTGTAATAAGTATCTATAACTTATAGCTTTGAACCTAACTCTAAGACTCTAATCCCCAAGAGCATTATCTTTGATTGTAACGGTTCAACTTCGGTTTGAAATAGAGTTAAAGTTCTAAAGATCAATCACCTCTTAGGACATCCAAAGGTTGTAATAAGTATCTATAACTTATAGCTTTGAACCTTACTCTAAGACTCTAATCCCCAAGAGCTTTATCTTTGATTGTAACGGTTCAACTTCGGTTTGAAATAGAGTTAAAGTTCTAAAGATCAATCACGTCTTAGGACATCCAAAGGTTGTAATAAGTATCTATAACTTATAGCTTTGAACCTTACTCTAAGACTCTAATCCCCAAGAGCTTTATCTTTGATTGTGACGGTTCAACTTCGGTTTGAAATAAAGTTAAAGTTCTAAAGATCAATCACCTCTTAGGACATCCAAAGGTTGTAATAAGTATCTATAACTTATAGCTTTGAACCTTACTCTAAGACTCTAATCCCCAAGAGCTTTATCTTTGATTGTAACGGTTCAACTTCGGTTTGAAATAGAGTTAAAGTTCTAAACAACCATCACCTCTTAGGACACACAAAGGTTGTAATAAGTATCTATAACTTATAGCTTTGAACCTTACTCTAAGACTCTAATCCCCAAGAGCTTTATCTTTAATTGTAACGGTTTAACTTCGGTTTGAAATAGAGTTAAAGTTCTAAAGATCAATCACCTATTAGGACACCCAAAGGTTGTAATAAGTATCTATAACTTATAGCTTTGAACCTTACTCTAAGACTCTAATCCCCAAGAGCTTTATCTTTGATTGTAACGGTTCAACTTCGGTTTGAAATAGAGTTAAAGTTCTAAACATCTATCACCTCTTAGGACACCCAAAGGTTGTAATAAGTATCTATAACTTATAGCTTTGAACCTTACTCAAAGACTCTAATCCCCAAGAGCATTATCTTTGATTGTAACGGTCCAACTTCGGTTTGAAATAGAGTTAAAGTTCTAAAGATCTATCACCTCTTAGGACACCCAAAGGTCGTAATAAGTATCTATAACTTATAGCTTTGAACCTTACTCTAAGACTCTAATCCCCAAGAGCTTTATCTTTGATTGTAACGGTTCAATTTCGATTTGAAATAGAGTTAAAGTTCTAAAGATCAATAACCTCTTAGCACATCCAGAGGTTGTAATAAGTATCTATAACTTATAGCTTTGAACCTTACTCTAAGACTCTAAACCCCAAGAGCTTTATCTTTGATTGTAACGGTTCAACTTCGGTTTGAAATAGAGTTAAAGTTTAAAGATCTATCACCTCTTAGGACACCCAAAGATTGTAATAATTATCTATAACTTATAACATTGAACCTTACTCTAAGACTCTAATCCCCAAGAGCTTTATCTTTGATTGTAACGGTTCAACTTCGGTTTGAAATAGAGTTAAAGTTCTAAAGATCAATCACTTGTTAGGACACCCAAAGGTTGTAATAAGTATCTATAACTTATAGCTTTGAACCTTACTCTAAGACTCTAATGCCCAAGAGCTTTATCTTTGATTGTAACGGTTCAACTTCGGTTTGTAATAGAGTTAAAGTTCTAAACATCTATCACCTCTTAGGACACCCAAAGGTTGTAATAAGTGTCTATAACTTGTAGCTTTGAACCTAACTCTAAGACTCTAATCCCCAAGAGCGTTATCTTTGATTGTAACGGTTCAACTTCGGTTTGAAATAGAGTTAAAGTTCTAAAGATCAATCACCTATTAGGACACCCAAAGGTTGTAATAAGTATCTATAACTTATAGCTTTGAACCTTACTCTAAGACTCTAATCCCCAAGAGCTTTATCTTTGATTGTAACGGTTCAACTTCGGTTTGAAATAGAGTTAAAGTTCTAAACATCTATCACCTCTTAGGACACCCAAAGGTTGTAATAAGTATCTATAACTTATAACTTTGAACCTTACTCTAAGACTCTAATCCCAAGAGCTTTATCTTTGATTGTAACGGTTCAACTTCGGTTTGAAATAGAGTTAAAGTTCTAAAGATCTATCACCTCTTAGGACACCCAAAGGTTGAAATAAGTATCTATAACTTATAACTTTGAACCTTACTCTAAGACTCTAATCCCCAAGAGCTTTATCTTTTATTGTAATGGTTCAACTTCGGTTTGAAATAGAGTTAAAGTTCTAAGGATCTATCACCTGTTAGGACACCCAAAGGTTGTAATAAGTATCTATAACTTATAGCTTTGAACCTTACTCTAAGACTCTAATGCCCAAGAGCTTTATCTTTGATTGTAACGGTTCAACTTCGGTTTGAAATAGAGTTAAAGTTCTAAAGATCAATCACCTCTTAGGACATCCAAATGTTGTAATAAGTATCTATAACTTATAGCTTTGAACCTTACTCTAAGACTCTAATCCCCAAGAGCTTTATCTTTGATTGTAACGGTTCAACTTCGGTTTGAAATAGAGTTAAAGTTCTAAAGATCAATCACCTCTTAGGACATCCAAAGGTTGTAATAAGTATCTATAACTTATAGCTTTGAACCTTACTCTAAGACTCTAATCCCCAAGAGCTTTATCTTTGATTGTAACGGTTCAACTTCGGTTTGAAATAGAGTTAAAGTTCTAAACAACCATCACCTCTTAGGACACCCAAAGGTTGTAATAAGTATCTATAACTTATAGCTTTGAACCTTACTCCAAGACTCTAAACCCCAAGAGCTTTATCTTTGATTGTAACGGTTCAACTTCGGTTTGAAATAGAGTTCAAGTTCTAAAGATCAATCACCTCTTAGGACATCCAAAGGTTGTAATAAGTATCTATAACTTATAGCTTTGAACCTTACTCTAAAACTCTAATGCTCAAGAGCTTTATCTATGATTGTAATAGTTCAACTTCGGATTGAAATAGAGTTAAAGTTCTAAACATCTATCACCTCTTACGACACCCAAAGGTTGTAATAAGTATCTATAACTTATAGCTTTGAACCTAACTCTAAGACTCTAATCCCCAAGAGCGTTATCTTTGATTGTAAAGGTTCAACTTTGGTTTGAAATAGAGTTAACGTTCTAAAGATCTATCTCCTCTTAGGACACCCAAAGGTTGTAATAACTATCTATAACTTATAGTTTTGAACCTTCAAGACTCTAATCCCCAAGAGCTTTATCTTTGATTGAAACGGTTCAACTTCGGTTTGAAATAGAGTTAAAGTTCTAAAGATCAATCACCTGTTAGGACACCCAAAGGTTGTAATAAGTATCTATAACTTATAGCTTTGAACCTTACTCTAAGACTCTAATGCCCAAGAGCTTTATCTTTGATTGTTACGGTTCAACTTCGGTTTGTAATAGAGTTAAAGTTCTAAACATCTATCACCTCTTAGGACACCCAAAGGTTGTAATAAGTGTCTATAACTTATAGCTTTGAACCTAACTCTAAGACTCCAATCCCCAAGAGCGTTATCTTTGATTGTAACGGTTCAACTTCGGTTTGAAATAGAGTTAAAGTTCTAAAGATCAATCACCTATTAGGACACCCAAAGGTTGTAATAAGTATCTATAACTTATAGCTTTGAACCTTACTCTAAGACTCTAATCCCAAGAGCTTTATCTTTGATTGTAACGGTTCAACTTCGGTTTGAAATAGAGTTAAAGTTCTAAAGATCTATCACCTCTTAGGACACCCAAAGATTGTAATAATTATCTATAACTTATAGCTTTTAACCTTACTCTAAGACTCTAATCCCCAAGAGCTTTATCTTTGATTGTAACGGTTCAACTTCGGTTTGAAATAGAGTTAAAGTTCTAAAGATCAATCACCTCTTAGGACATCCAAAGGTTCTAATAAGTATCTATAACTTATAGCTTTGAACCTTACTCTAAGACACTAATCCCCAAGAGCTTTATCTTTGATTGTAACGGTTCAACTTCGGTTTGAAATAGAGTTAAAGTTCTAAACATCCATCACCTCTTAGGACACACAAAGGTTGTAATAAGTATCTATAACTTATAGCTTTGAACCTTACTCTAAGACTCTAATCCCCAAGAGCTTTATCTTTGATTGTAACGGTTTAACTTCGGTTTGAAATAGAGTTAAAGTTCTAAAGATCAATCACCTATTAGGACACCCAAAGGTTGTAATAAGTATCTATAACTTATAGCTTTGAACCTTACTCTAAGACTCTAATCCCCAAGAGCTTTATCTTTGATTGTAACGGTTCAACTTCGGTTTGAAATAGAGTTAAAGTTCTAAACATCTATCACCTCTTATGACACCCAAAGGTTGTAATAAGTATCTATAACTTATAGCTTTGAACCTTACTCAAAGACTCTAATCCCCAAGAGCGTTATCTTTGATTGTAACGGTCCAACTTCGGTTTGAAATAGAGTTAAAGTTCTAAAGATCTATCACCTCTTAGGACACCCAAAGGTCGTAATAAGTATCTATAACTTATAGCTTTGAACCTTACTCTAAGACTCTAATCCTCAAGAGCTTTATCTTTGATTGTAACGGTTCAATTTCGATTTGAAATAGAGTTAAAGTTCTAAAGATCAATAACCTCTTAGCACATCCAGAGGTTGTAATAAGTATCTATAACTTATAGCTTTGAACCTTACTCTAAGACTCTAAACCCCAAGAGCTTTATCTTTGATTGTAACGGTTCAACTTCGGTTTGAAATAGAGTTAAAGTTCTAAAGATCTATCACCTCTTAGGACACCCAAAGATTGTAATAATTATCTATAACTTATAACATTGAACCTTACTCTAAGACTCTAATCCCCAAGAGCTTTATCTTTGATTGTAACGGTTCAACTTCGGTTTGAAATAGAGTTAAAGTTCTAAAGATCAATCACTTGTTAGGACACCCAAAGGTTGTAATAAGTATCTATAACTTATAGCTTTGAACCTTACTCTAAGACTCTAATGCCCAAGAGCTTTATCTTTGATTGTAACGGTTCAACTTCGGTTTGTAATAGAGTTAAAGTTCTAAACATCTATCACCTCTTAGGACACCCAAAGGTTGTAATAAGTGTCTATAACTTATAGCTTTGAACCTAACTCTAAGACTCTAATCCCCAAGAGCGTTATCTTTGATTGTAACGGTTCAACTTCGGTTTGAAATAGAGTTAAAGTTCTGAAGATCAATCACCTATTAGGACACCCAAAGGTTGTAATAAGTATCTATAACTTATAGCTTTGAACCTTACTCTAAGACTCTAATCCCCAAGAGCTTTATCTTTGATTGTAACGGTTCAACTTCGGTTTGAAATAGAGTTAAAGTTCTAAACATCTATCACCTCTTAGGACACCCAAAGGTTGTAATAAGTATCTATAACTTATAACTTTGAACCTTACTCTAAGACTCTAATCCCAAGAGCTTTATCTTTGATTGTAACGGTTCAACTTCGGTTTGAAATAGAGTTAAAGTTCTAAAGATCTATCACCTCTTAGGACACCCAAAGGTTGAAATAAGTATCTATAACTTATAACTTTGAACCTTACTCTAAGACTCTAATCCCCAAGAGCTTTATCTTTTATTGTAATGGTTCAACTTCGGTTTGAAATAGAGTTAAAGTTCTAAGGATCTATCACCTGTTAGGACACCCAAAGGTTGTAATAAGTATCTATAACTTATAGCTTTGAACCTTACTCTAAGACTCTAATGCCCAAGAGCCTTATCTTTGATTGTAACGGTTCAACTTCGGTTTGAAATAGAGTTAAAGTTCTAAAGATCTATCACCTCTTAGGACACCCAAAGATTGTAATAATTATCTATAACTTATAACATTGAACCTTACTCTAAGACTCTAATCCCCAAGAGCTTTATCTTTGATTGTAACGGTTCAACTTCGGTTTGAAATAGAGTTAAAGTTCTAAAGATCAATCACTTGTTAGGACACCCAAAGGTTGTAATAAGTATCTATAACTTATAGCTTTGAACCTTACTCTAAGACTCTAATGCCCAAGAGCTTTATCTTTGATTGTAACGGTTCAACTTCGGTTTGTAATAGAGTTAAAGTTCTAAACATCTATCACCTCTTAGGACACCCAAAGGTTGTAATAAGTGTCTCTAACTTATAGCTTTGAACCTAACTCTAAGACTCTAATCCCCAAGAGCGTTATCTTTGATTGTAACGGTTCAACTTCGGTTTGAAATAGAGTTAAAGTTCTAAAGATCAATCACCTATTAGGACACCCAAAGGTTGTAATAAGTATCTATAACTTATAGCTTTGAACCTTACTCTAAGACTCTAATCCCCAAGAGCTTTATCTTTGATTGTAACGGTTCAACTTCGGTTTGAAATAGAGTTAAAGTTCTAAACATCTATCACCTCTTAGGACACCCAAAGGTTGTAATAAGTATCTATAACTTATAACTTTGAACCTTACTCTAAGACTCTAATCCCAAGAGCTTTATCTTTGATTGTAACGGTTCAACTTCGGTTTGAAATAGAGTTAAAGTTCTAAAGATCTATCACCTCTTAGGACACCCAAAGGTTGAAATAAGTATCTATAACTTATAACTTTGAACCTTACTCTAAGACTCTAATCCCCAAGAGCTTTATCTTTTATTGTAATGGTTCAACTTCGGTTTGAAATAGAGTTAAAGTTCTAAGGATCTATCACCTGTTAGGACACCCAAAGGTTGTAATAAGTATCTATAACTTATAGCTTTGAACCTTACTCTAAGACTCTAATGCCCAAGAGCTTTATCTTTGATTGTAACGGTTCAACTTCGGTTTGAAATAGAGTTAAAGTTCTAAAGATCAATCACCTCTTAGGACATCCAAATGTTGTAATAAGTATCTATAACTTATAGCTTTGAACCTTACTCTAAGACTCTAATCCCCAAGAGCTTTATCTTTGATTGTAACGGTTCAACTTCGGTTTGAAATAGAGTTAAAGTTCTAAAGATCAATCACCTCTTAGGACATCCAAAGGTTGTAATAAGTATCTATAACTTATAGCTTTGAACCTTACTCTAAGACTCTAATCCCCAAGAGCTTTATCTTTGATTGTAACGGTTCAACTTCGGTTTGAAATAGAGTTAAAGTTCTAAACAACCATCACCTTAGGACACACAAAGGTTGTAATAAGTATCTATAACTTATAGCTTTGAACCTTACTCTAAGACTCTAATCCCCAAGAGCTTTATCTTTGATTGTAACGGTTTAACTTCGGTTTGAAATAGAGTTAAAGTTCTAAAGATCAATCACCTATTAGGACACCCAAAGGTTGTAATAAGTATCTATAACTTATAGCTTTGAACCTTACTCTAAGACTCTAATCCCCAAGAGCTTTATCTTTGATTGTAACGGTTCAACTTCGGTTTGAAATAGAGTTAAAGTTCTAAACATCTATCACCTCTTATGACACCCAAAGGTTGTAATAAGTATCTATAACTTATAGCTTTGAACCTTGCTCAAAGACTCTAATCCCCAAGAGCGTTATCTTTGATTGTAACGGTCCAACTTCGGTTTGAAATAGAGTTAAAGTTCTAAAGATCTATCACCTCTTAGGACACCCAAAGGTCGTAATAAGTATCTATAACTTATAGCTTTGAACCTTACTCTAAGACTCTAATCCTCAAGAGCTTTATCTTTGATTGTAACGGTTCAATTTCGATTTGAAATAGAGTTAAAGTTCTAAAGATCAATAACCTCTTAGCACATCCAGAGGTTGTAATAAGTATCTATAACTTATAGCTTTGAACCTTACTCTAAGACTCTAAACCCCAAGAGCTTTATCTTTGATTGTAACGGTTCAACTTCGGTTTGAAATAGAGTTAAAGTTCTAAAGATCTATCACCTCTTAGGACACCCAAAGATTGTAATAATTATCTATAACTTATAACATTGAACCTTACTCTAAGACTCTAATCCCCAAGAGCTTTATCTTTGATTGTAACGGTTCAACTTCGGTTTGAAATAGAGTTAAAGTTCTAAAGATCAATCACTTGTTAGGACACCCAAAGGTTGTAATAAGTATCTATAACTTATAGCTTTGAACCTTACTCTAATACTCTAATGCCCAAGAGCTTTATCTTTGATTGTAACGGTTCAACTTCGGTTTGTAATAGAGTTAAAGTTCTAAACATCTATCACCTCTTAGGACACCCAAAGGTTGTAATAAGTGTCTATAACTTATAGCTTTGAACCTAACTCTAAGACTCTAATCCCCAAGAGCGTTATCTTTGATTGTAACGGTTCAACTTCGGTTTGAAATAGAGTTAAAGTTCTGAAGATCAATCACCTATTAGGACACCCAAAGGTTGTAATAAGTATCTATAACTTATAGCTTTGAACCTTACTCTAAGACTCTAATCCCCAAGAGCTTTATCTTTGATTGTAACGGTTCAACTTCGGTTTGAAATAGAGTTAAAGTTCTAAACATCTATCACCTCTTAGGACACCCAAAGGTTGTAATAAGTATCTATAACTTATAACTTTGAACCTTACTCTAAGACTCTAATCCCAAGAGCTTTATCTTTGATTGTAACGGTTCAACTTCGGTTTGAAATAGAGTTAAAGTTCTAAAGATCTATCACCTCTTAGGACACCCAAAGGTTGAAATAAGTATCTATAACTTATAACTTTGAACCTTACTCTAAGACTCTAATCCCCAAGAGCTTTATCTTTTATTGTAATGGTTCAACTTCGGTTTGAAATAGAGTTAAAGTTCTAAGGATCTATCACCTGTTAGGACACCCAAAGGTTGTAATAAGTATCTATAACTTATAGCTTTGAACCTTACTCTAAGACTCTAATGCCCAAGAGCCTTATCTTTGATTGTAACGGTTCAACTTCGGTTTGAAATAGAGTTAAAGTTCTAAAGATCAATCACCTCTTAGGACATCCAAATGTTGTAATAAGTATCTATAACTTATAGCTTTGAACCTTACTCTAAGACTCTAATCCCCAAGAGCTTTATCTTTGATTGTAACGGTTCAACTTCGGTTTGAAATAGAGTTAAAGTTCTAAAGATCAATCACCTCTTAGGACATCCAAAGGTTGTAATAAGTATCTATAACTTATAGCTTTGAACCTTACTCTAAGACTCTAATCCCCAAGAGCTTTATCTTTGATTGTAACGGTTCAACTTCGGTTTGAAATAGAGTTAAAGTTGTAAACAACCATCACCTCTTAGGACACCCAAAGGTTGTAATAAGTATCTATAACTTATAGCTTTGAACCTTTCTCCAAGACTCTAAACCCCAAGAGCTTTATCTTTGATTGTAACGGTTCAACTTCGGTTTGAAATAGAGTTCAAGTTCTAAAGATCAATCACCTCTTAGGACATCCAAAGGTTGTAATAAGTATCTATAACTTATAGCTTTGAACCTTACTCTAAAACTCTAATGCTCAAGAGCTTTATCTATGATTGTAATAGTTCAACTTCGGATTGAAATAGAGTTAAAGTTCTAAACATCTATCACCTCTTACGACACCCAAAGGTTGTAATAAGTATCTATAACTTATATCTTTGAACCTAACTCTAAGACTCTAATCCCCAAGAGCGTTATCTTTGATTGTAAAGGCTCAACGTTGGTTTGAAATAGAGTTAACGTTCTAAAGATCTATCTCCCCTTAGGACACCCAAAGGTTGTAATAACTATCTATAACTTATAGCTTTGAACCTTCAAGACTCTAATCCCCAAAAGCTTTATCTTTGATTGAAACAGTTCAACTTCGGTTTGAAATAGAGTTAAAGTTCTAAAGATCTATCACCTCTTAGGACACCCAAAGGTTGAAATAAGTATCTATAACTTATAGCTTTGAACCTTACTCTAAGACACTAATCCCCAAGAGCTTTATCTTTGATTGTAACGGTTCAACTTCGGTTTGAAATAGAGTTAATGTTCTAAACATCCATCACCTCTTAGGACACACAAAGGTTGTAATAAGTATCTATAACTTATAGCTTTGAACCTTACTCTAAGACTCTAATCCCCAAGAGCTTTATCTTTGATTGTAACGGTTTAACTTCGGTTTGAAATAGAGTTAAAGTTCTAAAGATCAATCACCTATTAGGACACCCAAAGGTTGTAATAAGTATCTATAACTTATAGCTTTGAACCTTACTCTAAGACTCTAATCCCCAAGAGCTTTATCTTTGATTGTAACGGTTCAACTTCGGTTTGAAATAGAGTTAAAGTTCTAAACATCTATCACCTCTTAGGACACCCAAAGGTTGTAATAAGTTTCTATAACATATAGCTTTGAACCTAACTCTAAGACTCTAATCCCCAAGAGCGTGATAGATGTTTAGAACTTTAACTCTATTTCAAACCGAAGTTGAACCGTTACAATAAAAGATAAAGCACTTGGGGATTAGAGTCTTGGAGTAAGGTTCGAAGCTATAAGTTATAGATACTTATTACAACCTTTGGGTGTCCTAAGAGGTGATGGATGTTTAGAACTTTAACTCTATTTCAAACCGAAGTTGAACCGTTACTATCAAAGATAAAGCTCTTGGGGATTAGAGTCTTAGAGTAAGGTTCAAAGCTATAAGTTATAGATACTTATTACAAGCTTTGGGTGCCCTAAGAGGTGATAGATCTTCAGAACTTTAACTCTATTTCAAACCGTAATTGAACCGTTACAATCAAAGATAACGCTCTTGGGGATTAGAGTCTTAGAGTAAGGTTCAAAGCTATAAGTTATAGATACTTATTACAACCTTTGGGTGTACTAAGAGGTGATGGATGTTTAGAACTTTTACTCTATTTCAAACCGAAGTTGAACCGTTACAATCAAAGATAAAGCTCTTGGGGATTAGAGTCTTAGAGTAAGGTTCAAAGCTATAAGTTATAGATACTTTAACAACCTTTGGGTGTCCTAACATGTGATTTATCTTTAGAACTTTAACTCGATTTCAAACCGAAGTTGAACCGTTACAATCAAAGATAAAGCTCTTGGGGATTAGAGTCTTAGAGTAAGGTTCAAAGCTATAGGTTATAGATACTTATTACAACCTTTGGATCTCCTAAGAGGTGATTGATCTTTAGAACTTTAACTCTATTTCAAATCGAAGTTGAACCGTTACAATAAAAGATAAAGCTCTTGGGGATTAGAGTCTTAGAGTAAGGTTCAAAGCTATAAGTTATAGATACTTATTACAACCTTTGGGTGTCCTAACAGGTGATTGATCTTTAGAACTTTAACTCTATTTCAAACCGAAGTTGAACCGTTACAATCAAAGATAAAGCTCTTGGGGATTAGAGTCTTAGAGTAAGGTTCAAAGCTATAAGTTATAGATACTTATTACAAGCTTTGGGTGCCCTAAGAGGTGATAGATCTTTAGAACTTTAACTCTATTTCAAACCGTAATTGAATCGTTACAATCAAAGATAACGCTCTTGGGGATTAGAGTGTTAGAGTTAGGTTCAAAGCTATAAGTTATAGATACTTATTACAACCTTTGGGTGTCCTAAGAGGTGATAGGTGTTTAGAACTTTAACTATATTTCAAACCGTAGTTGAACCGTTACAATCAAAGATAAAGCTCTTGGGGATTAGAGTCTTAGAGTAAGGTTTAAAGCTATAAGTTATAGATACTTATTACAACCTTTGGGTGTACTAAGAGGTGATGGATGTTTAGAACTTTTACTCTATTTCAAACCGAAGTTGAACCGTTACAATCAAAGATAAAGCTCTTGGGGATTAGAGTCTTAGAGTAAGGTTCAAAGTTATAAGTTATAGATACTTATTACAACCTTTGGATGTCCTAAGAGGTGATAGATGTTTAGAACTTTAACTCTATTCCAAACCGAAGTTGAACCGTTACAATCAAAGGTAAAGCTCTTGGGGATTAGAGTCTTAGAGTAAGGTTCAAAGCTATAAGTTATAGATACTTATTACAACCTTTGGATGTCCTAAAATGTGATAGATGTTTAGAACTTTAACTCTATTCCAAACCGAAGTTGAACCGTTACAATCAAAGATAAAGCTCTTGGGGATTAGAGTCTTAGAGTAAGGTTCAAAGCTATAAGCTATAGATACTTATTACAAGCTTTGGGTGCCCTAAGTGGTGATAGATCTTTAGAACTTTAACTCTATTTCAAACCGTAGTTGAACCGTTACAATCAAAGATAACGCTCTTGGGGATTAGAGTGTTAGAGTTAGGTTCAAAGCTATAAGTTATAGATGCTTATTACAACCTTTGGGTGTCCTAAGAGTTGATGGATGTTTAGAACTTTAAATCTATTTCAAACCGAAGTTGAACCGTTACAATCAAAGATAAAGCTCTTGGGGATTAGAGTCTTAGAGTAAGGTTCAAAGCTATAAGTTATAGATACTTATTACAACCTTTGGGTGTCCTAAGAGGTGATTGATCTTTAGAACTTTAACTCTATTTCAAACCGAAGTTGAACCGTTACAATAAAAGATAAAGCTCTTGGGGATTAGAGTCTTAGAGTAAGGTTCAAAGCTATAAGTTATAGATACTTATTACAAGCTTTGGGTGCCCTAAGAGGTGATAGATCTTTAGAACTTTAACTCTATTTCAAACCGTAATTGAATCGTTACAATCAAAGATAACGCTCTTGGGGATTAGAGTGTTAGAGTTAGGTTCAAAGCTATAAGTTATAGATACTTATTACAACCTTTGGGTGTCCTAAGAGGTGATAGATGTTTAGAACTTTAACTATATTTCAAACCGTAGTTGAACCGTTACAATCAAAGATAAAGCTCTTGGGGATTAGAGTCTTAGAGTAAGGTTCAAAGCTATAAGTTATAGATACTTATTACAACCTTTGGGTGTACTAAGAGGTGATGGATGTTTAGAACTTTTACTCTATTTCAAACCGAAGTTGAACCGTTACAATCAAAGATAAAGCTCTTGGGGATTAGCGTCTTAGAGTAAGGTTCAAAGTTATAAGTTATAGATACTTATTACAACCTTTGGATGTCCTAAGAGGTGATAGATGTTTAGAACTTTAACTCTATTCCAAACCGAAGTTGAACCGTTACAATCAAAGGTAAAGCTCTTGGGGATTAGAGTCTTAGAGTAAGGTTCAAAGCTATAAGTTATAGATACTTATTACAACCTTTGGATGTCCTAAAAGGTGATAGATGTTTAGAACTTTAACTCTATTCCAAACCGAAGTTGAACCGTTACAATCAAAGATAAAGCTCTTGGGGATTAGAGTCTTAGAGTAAGGTTCAAAGCTATAAGTTATAGATACTTGTTACAAGCTTTGGGTGCCCTAAGTGGTGATAGATCTTTAGAACTTTAACTCTATTTCAAACCGTAGTTGAACCGTTACAATCAAAGATAACGCTCTTGGGGATTAGAGTGTTAGAGTTAGGTTCAAAGCTATAAGTTATAGATGCTTATTACAACCTTTGGGTGTCCTAAGAGGTGATGGATGTTTAGAACTTTAAATCTATTTCAAACCGAAGTTGAACCGTTACAATCAAAGATAAAGCTCTTGGGGATTAGAGTCTTAGAGTAAGGTTCAAAGCTATAAGTTATAGATACTTATTACAACCTTTGGGTGTCCTAAGAGGTGATAGATCTTTAGAACTTTAACTCTATTTCAAACCGAAGTTGAACCGTTACAATCAAAGATAAAGCTCTTGGGGATTAGAGTCTTAAAGTTAGGTTCAAAGCTATAAGTTATAGATACTTATTACAACCTTTGGATGTCCTAAGAGGTGATAGATGTTTAGAACTTTAACTCTATTTCAAACTGAAGTTGAACCGTTACAATAAAAGATAAAGCTCTTGGGGATTAGAGTCTTAGAGTAAGGTTCAAAGCTATAAGTTATAGATACTTATTACAACCTTTGGGTGTCCTAACAGGTGATTGATCTTTAGAACTTTAACTCTATTTCAAACCGAAGTTGAACCGTTACAATCAAAGATAAAGCTCTTGGGGATTAGAGTATTAAAGTTAGGTTCAAAGCTATAAGTTATAGATACTTATTACAACCTTTGGATGTCCTAAGAGGTGATAGATGTTTAGAACTTTAACTCTATTTCAAACCGAAGTTGAACCGTTACAATAAAAGATAAAGCTCTTGGGGATTAGAGTCTTAGAGTAAGGTTCAAAGCTATAAGTTATAGATACTTATTACAACCTTTGGGTGTCCTAACAGGTGATTGATCTTTAGAACTTTAACTCTATTTCAAACCGAAGTTGAACCGTTACAATCAATGATAAAGCTCTTGGGGATTAGAGTGTTAGAGTAAGGTTCAAAGCTATAAGTTATAGATACTTATTACAACCTTTGGGTGTCCTAAGAGGTGATGGATGTTTAGAACTTTAACTCGATTTCAAACCGAAGTTGAACCGTTACAATCAAAGATAAAGCTCTTGGGGATTAGAGTCTTAGAGTAATGTTCAAAGCTATAAGTTATAGATACTTATTACAACCTTTGGGTGTCCTAAGAGGTGATGGATGTTTAGAACTTTAACTCTATTTCAAACCGAAGTAGAACCGTTACAATCAAAGATAAAGCTCTTGGGGATTAGAGTCTTAGAGTAAGGTTCAAAGCTATAAGTTATAGATACTTATTACAACCTTTGGGTGTCCTAACAGGTGATTGATCTTTAGAACTTTAACTCTATTTCAAACCGAAGTTGAACCGTTACAATCAATGATAAAGCTCTTGGGGATTAGAGTGTTAGAGTAAGGTTCAAAGCTATAAGTTATAGATACTTATTACAACCTTTGGGTGTCCTAAGAGGTGATGGATGTTTAGAACTTTAACTCGATTTCAAACCGAAGTTGAACCGTTACAATCAAAGATAAAGCTCTTGGGGATTAGAGTCTTAGAGTAAGGTTCAAAGCTATAGGTTATAGATACTTATTACAACCTTTGGATCTCCTAAGAGGTGATTGATCTTTAGAACTTTAACTCTATTTCAAACCGAAGTTGAAGCGTTACAATCAAAGATAAAGCTCTTGGGGATTGGAGTCTTAAAGTTAGGTTCAAAGCTATAAGTTATAGATACTTATTACAACCTTTGGATGTCCTAAGAGGTGATAGATGTTTAGAACTTTAACTCTATTTCAAACCGAAGTTGAACCGTTACAATAAAAGATAAAGCACTTGGGGATTAGAGTCTTGGAGTAAGGTTCGAAGCTATAAGTTATATATACTTATTACAACCTTTGGGTGTCCTAAGAGGTGATGGATGTTTAGAACTTTAACTATATTTCAAACCGAAGTTGAACCGTTACTATCAAAGATAAAGCTCTTGGGGATTAGAGTCTTAGAGTAAGGTTCAAAGCTATAAGTTATAGATACTTATTACAAGCTTTGGGTGCCCTAAGAGGTGATAGATCTTTAGAACTTTAACTCTATTTCAAACCGTAATTGAACCGTTACAATCAAAGATAACGCTCTTGGGGATTAGAGTCTTAGAGTAAGGTTCAAAGCTATAAGTTATAGATACTTATTACAACCTTTGGGTGTACTAAGAGGTGATGGATGTTTAGAACTTTTACTCTATTTCAAACCGAAGTTGAACCGTTACAATCAAAGATAAAGCTCTTGGGGATTAGAGTCTTAGAGTAAGGTTCAAAGCTATAAGTTATAGATACTTTAACAACCTTTGGGTGTCCTAACATGTGATTTATCTTTAGAACTTTAACTCGATTTCAAACCGAAGTTGAACCGTTACAATCAAAGATAAAGCTCTTGGGGATTAGAGTCTTAGAGTAAGGTTCAAAGCTATAGGTTATAGATACTTATTACAACCTTTGGATCTCCTAAGAGGTGATTGATCTTTAGAACTTTAACTCTATTTCAAATCGAAGTTGAACCGTTACAATCAAAGATAAAGCTCTTGGGGATTAGAGTCTTAAAGTTAGGTTCAAAGCTATAAGTTGTAGATACTTATTACAACCTTTGGATGTCCTAAGAGGTGATAGATGTTTAGAACTTTAACTCTATTTAAAATCGAAGTTGAACCGTTACAATAAAAGATAAAGCTTTTGGGGATTAGAGTCTTAGAGTAAGGTTCAAAGCTATAAGTTATAGATACTTATTACAACCTTTGGGTGTCCTAACAGGTGATTGATCTTTAGAACTTTAACTCTATTTCAAACCGAAGTTGAACCGTTACAATCAAAGATAAAGCTCTTGGGGATTAGAGTCTTAGAGTAAGGTTCAAAGCTATAAGTTATAGATACTTATTACAAGCTTTGGGTGCCCTAAGAGGTGATAGATCTTTAGAACTTTAACTCTATTTCAAACCGTAATTGAATCGTTACAATCAAAGATAACGCTCTTGGGGATTAGAGTGTTAGAGTTAGGTTCAAAGCTATAAGTTATAGATACTTATTACAACCTTTGGGTGTCCTAAGAGGTGATAGATGTTTAGAACTTTAACTATATTTAAAACCGTAGTTGAACCGTTACAATCAAAGATAAAGCTCTTGGGGATTAGAGTCTTAGAGTAAGGTTCAAAGCTATAAGTTATAGATACTTATTACAACCTTTGGGTGTACTAAGAGGTGATGGATGTTTAGAACTTTTACTCTATTTCAAATCGAAGTTGAACCGTTACAATCAAAGATAAAGCTCTTGGGGATTAGAGTCTTAGAGTAAGGTTCAAAGTTATAAGTTATAGATACTTATTACAACCTTTGGATGTCCTAAGAGGTGATAGATGTTTAGAACTTTAACTCTATTCCAAACCGAAGTTGAACCGTTACAATCAAAGGTAAAGCTCTTGGGGATTAGAGTCTTAGAGTAAGGTTCAAAGCTATAAGTTATAGATACTTATTACAACCTTTAGATGTCCTAAAAGGTGATAGATGTTTAGAACTTTAACTCTATTCCAAACCGAAGTTGAACCGTTACAATCAAAGATAAAGCTCTTGGGGATTAGAGTCTTAGAGTAAGGTTCAAAGCTATAAGTTATAGATACTTATTACAACCTTTGGATGTCCTAAAAGGTGATAGATGTTTAGAACTTTAACTCTATTCCAAACCGTAGTTGAACCGTTACAATCAAAGATAACGCTCTTGGGGATTAGAGTCTTAGAGTAAGGTTCAAAGCTATAAGTTATAGATACTTATTACAAGCTTTGGGTGCCCTAAGTGGTGATAGATCTTTAGAACTTTAACTCTATTTCAAACCGTAGTTGAACCGTTACAATCAAAGATAAAGCTCTTGGGGATTAGAGTCTTAGAGTAAGGTTCAAAGCTATAAGTTATAGATACTTATTACAACCTTTGGGTGTCCTAACAGGTGATTGATCTTTAGAACTTTAACTCTATTTCAAACCGAAGTTGAACCGTTACAATCAAAGATAAAGCTCTTGGGGATTAGAGTCTTAGAGTATGGTTCAAAGCTTTAAGTTATAGATACTTATTACAAGCTTTGGGTGCCCTAAGAGGTGATAGATCTTTAGAACTTTAACTATATTTCAAACCGTAGTTGAACCGTTACAATCAAAGATAAAGCTCTTGGGGATTAGAGTCTTAGATTAAGGTTCAAAGCTATAAGTTATAGATACTTATTACAACCTTTGGGTGTCCTAAGAGGTGATAGATCTTTAGAACTTTAAACCTATTTCAAACCGAAGTTGAACCGTTACAATCAAAGATAAAGCTCTTGGGATTAGAGTCTTAGAGTAAGGTTCAAAGTTATAAGTTATAGATACTTATTACAACCTTTGGGTGTACTAAGAGGTGATGGATGTTTAGAACTTTTACTCTATTTCAAACCAAAGTTGAACCGTTACAATCAAAGATAAAGCTCTTGGGGATTAGAGTCTTAGAGTAAGGTTCAAAGTTATAAGTTATAGATACTTATTACAACCTTTGGATGTCCTAAGAGGTGATAGATGTTTAGAACTTTAACTCTATTCCAAACCGAAGTTGAACCGTTATAATCAAAGGTAAAGCTCTTGGGGATTAGAGTCTTAGAGTAAGGTTCAAAGCTATAAGTTATAGATACTTATTACAACCTTTGGATGTCCTAAAAGGTGATAGATGTTTAGAACTTTAACTCTATTCCAAACCGAAGTTGAACCGTTACAATCAAAGATAAAGCTCTTGGGGATTAGAGTCTTAGAGTAAGGTTCAAAGCTATAAGTTATAGATACTTATTACAAGCTTTGGGTGCCCTAAGTGGTGATAGATCTTTAGAACTTTAACTCTATTTCAAACCGTAGTTGAACCGTTACAATCAAAGATAATGCTCTTGGGGATTAGAGTGTTAGAGTTAGGTTCAAAGCTATAAGTTATAGATGCTTATTACAACCTTTGGGTGTCCTAAGAGGTGATGGATGTTTAGAACTTATAATCTATTTCAAACCGAAGTTGAACCGTTACAATCAAAGATAAAGCTCTTGGGGATTAGAGTCTTAGAGTAAGGTTCAAAGCTATAAGTTATAGATACTTATTACAACCTTTGGGTGTCCTAAGAGGTGATAGATCTTTAGAACTTTAACTCTATTTCAAACCGAAGTTGAACCGTTACAATCAAAGATAAAGCTCTTGGGGATTAGAGTCTTAAAGTTAGGTTCAAAGCTATAAGTTATAGATACTTATTACAACCTTTGGATGTCCTAAGAGGTGATAGATGTTTAGAACTTTAACTCTATTTCAAATCGAAGTTGAACCGTTACAATAAAAGATAAAGCTCTTGGGGATTAGAGTCTTAGAGTAAGGTTCAAAGCTATAAGTTATAGATACTTATTACAACCTTTGGGTGTCCTAACAGGTGATTGATCTTTAGAACTTTAACTCTATTTCAAACCGAAGTTGAACCGTTACAATCAAAGATAAAGCTCTTGGGGATTAGAGTATTAAAGTTAGGTTCAAAGCTATAAGTTATAGATACTTATTACAACCTTTGGATGTCCTAAGAGGTGATAGATGTTTAGAACTTTAACTCTATTTCAAACCGAAGTTGAACCGTTACAATAAAAGATAAAGCTCTTGGGGATTAGAGTCTTAGAGTAAGGTTCAAAGCTATAAGTTATAGATACTTATTACAACCTTTGGGTGTCCTAACAGGTGATTGATCTTTAGAACTTTAACTCTATTTCAAACCGAAGTTGAACCGTTACAATCAATGATAAAGCTCTTGGGGATTAGAGTGTTAGAGTAAGGTTCAAAGCTATAAGTTATAGATACTTATTACAACCTTTGGGTGTCCTAAGAGGTGATGGATGTTTAGAACTTTAACTCGATTTCAAACCGAAGTTGAACCGTTACAATCAAAGATAAAGCTCTTGGGGATTAGAGTCTTAGAGTAAGGTTCAAAGCTATAAGTTATAGATACTTATTACAACCTTTAGATCTCCTAAGAGGTGATTGATCTTTAGAACTTTAACTCTATTTCAAACCGAAGTTGAACCGTTACAATCAAAGATAAAGCTCTGGGGGATTAGAGTCTTAAAGTTAGGTTCGAAGCTATAAGTTATAGATACTTATTACAACCTTTGGATGTCCTAAGAGGTGATTGATCTTTAGAACTTTAACTCTATTTCAAACCGAAGTTGAACCGTTACAATCAAAGATAAAGCACTTGGGGATTAGAGTCTTAGAGTAAGGTTCAAAGTTATAAGTTATAGATACTTATTACAACCTTTGGATGTCCTAAGAGGTGATAGATGTTTAGAACTTTAACTCTATTCCAAACCGAAGTTGAACCGTTACAATCAAAGATAAAGCTCTTGGGGATTAGAGTCTTAGAGTAAGGTTCAAAGCTATAAGTTATAGATACTTATTACAACCTTTGGATGTCCTAAGAGGTGATAGATGTTTAGAACTTTAACTCTATTTCAAACCGAAGTTGAACCGTTACAATAAAAGATAAAGCACTTGGGGATTAGAGTCTTGGAGTAAGGTTCAAAGCTATAAGTTATAGATACTTATTACAACCTTTGGGTGTCCTAAGAGGTGATGGATGTTTAGAACTTTAACTCTATTTCAAACCGAAGTTGAACCGTTACTATCAAAGATAAAGGTCTTGGGGATTAGAGTCTTAGAGTAAGGTTCAAAGCTATAAGTTATAGATACTTATTACAACCTTTGGGTGTCCAAACAGGTGATTGATCTTTAGAATTTTAACCCTATTTCAAACCGAAGTTGAACCGTTACAATCAAAGATAAAGCTCTTGGGGATTAGAGTCTTAGAGTAAGGTTCAAAGCTATAAGTTATAGATACTTATTAAAATCTTTGGGTGTACTAAGAGGTGATGGATGTTTAGAACTTTTACTCTATTTCAAACCGAAGTTGAACCGTTACAATCAAAGATAAAGCACTTGGGGATTAGAGTCTTAGAGTAAGGTTCAAAGTTATAAGTTATAGATACTTATTACAACCTTTGGATGTCCTAAGAGGTGATAGAAGTTTAGAACTTTAACTCTATTCCAAACCGAAGTTGAACCGTTACAATCAAAGATAAAGCTCTTGGGGATTAGAGTCTTAGAGTAAGGTTCAAAGCTATAAGTTATAGATACTTTTACAACATTTGGGTGTCCTAACAGGTGATTTATCTTTAGAACTTTAACTCTATTTCAAACCGAAGTTGAACCGTTACAATCAAAGACAAAGCTCTTGGGGATTAGAGTCTTAGAGTAAGGTTCAAAGCTATAAGTTATAGATACTTCTTACAACCTTTGGGTGTCCTAAGAGGTGATGGATGTTTAGAACTTTAACTCTATTTCAAACCGAAGTAGAACCGTTACAATCAAAGATAACGCTCTTGGGGATTAGAGTCTTAGAGTTAGGTTCAAAGGTATAAGTTATAGATACTTATTACAACCTTTGGATGTCCTAAGAGGTGATAGATGTTTAGAACTTTAACTCTATTTAAAATCGAAGTTGAACCGTTACAATAAAAGATAAAGCTCTTGGGGATTAGAGTCTTAGAGTAAGGTTCAAAGCTATAAGTTATAGATACTTATTACAACCTTTGGGTGTCCTAACAGGTGATTGATCTTTAGAACTTTAACTCTATTTCAAACCGAAGTTGAACCGTTACAATCAAAGATAAAGCTCTTGGGGATTAGAGTCTTAGAGTAAGGTTCAAAGCTATAAGTTATAGATACTTATTACAAGCTTTGGGTGCCCTAAGAGGTGATAGATCTTTAGAACTTTAACTCTATTTCAAACCGTAATTGAATCGTTACAATCAAAGATAACGCTCTTGGGGATTAGAGTGTTAGAGTTAGGTTCAAAGCTATAAGTTATAGATACTTATTACAACCTTTGGGTGTCCTAAGAGGTGATAGATGTTTAGAACTTTAACTATATCTAAAACCGTAGTTGAACCGTTACAATCAAAGATAAAGCTCTTGGGGATTAGAGTCTTAGAGTAAGGTTCAAAGCTATAAGTTATAGATACTTATTACAACCTTTGGGTGTACTAAGAGGTGATGGATGTTTAGAACTTTTACTCTATTTCAAATCGAAGTTGAACCGTTACAATCAAAGATAAAGCTCTTGGGGATTAGAGTCTTAGAGTAAGGTTCAAAGTTATAAGTTATAGATACTTATTACAACCTTTGGATGTCCTAAGAGGTGATGGATGTTTAGAACTTTAACTCTATTCCAAACCGAAGTTGAACCGTTACAATCAAAGGTAAAGCTCTTGGGGATTAGAGTCTTAGAGTAAGGTTCAAAGCTATAAGTTATAGATACTTATTACAACCTTTGGATGTCCTAAAAGGTGATAGATGTTTAGAACTTTAACTCTATTCCAAACCGAAGTTGAACCGTTACAATCAAAGATAAAGCTCTTGGGGATTAGAGTCTTAGAGTAAGGTTCAAAGCTATAAGTTATAGATACTTATTACAACCTTTGGGTGTCCTAAGAGGTGATTGATCTTTAGAACTTTAACTCTATTTCAAACCGAAGTTGAACCGTTACAATCAAAGATAAAGCTCTTGGGGATTAGAGTCTTAGAGTAAGGTTCAAAGCTATAAGTTATAGATACTTATTACAACCTTTGGGTGTCCTAAGAGGTGATTGATCTTTAGAACTTTAACTCTATTTCAAACCGAAGTTGAACCGTTACAATCAAAGATAAAGCTCTTGGGGATTAGAGTCTTAGAGTAAGGTTCAAAGCTATAAGTTATAGATACTTATTACAAGCTTTGGGTGCCCTAAGAGGTGATAGATCTTTAGAACTTTAACTCTATTTCAAACCGTAATTGAATCGTTACAATCAAAGATAACGCTCTTGGGGATTAGAGTGTTAGAGTTAGGTTCAAAGCTATAAGTTATAGATACTTATTACAACCTTTGGGTGTCCTAAGAGGTGATAGATGTTTAGAACTTTAACTATATTTCAAACCGTAGTTGAACCGTTACAATCAAAGATAAAGCTCTTGGGGATTAGAGTCTTAGAGTAAGGTTCAAAGCTATAAGTTATAGATACTTATTACAACCTTTGGGTGTACTAAGAGGTGATGGATGTTTAGAACTTTTACTCTATTTCAAACCGAAGTTGAACCGTTACAATAAAAGATAAAGCACTTGGGGATTGGAGTCTTGGAGTAAGGTTCAAAGCTATAAGTTATAGATACTTATTACAACCTTTGGGTGTCCTAAGAGGTGATGGATGTTTAGAACTTTAACTCTATTTCAAACCGAAGTTGAACCGTTACTATCAAAGATAAAGGTCTTGGGGATTAGAGTCTTAGAGTAAGGTTCAAAGCTATAAGTTATAGATACTTATTACAACCTTTGGGTGTCCAAACAGGTGATTGATCTTTAGAACTTTAACCCTATTTCAAACCGAAGTTGAACCGTTACAATCAAAGATAAAGCTCTTGGGGATTAGAGTCTTAGAGTAAGGTTCAAAGCTATAAGTTATAGATACTTATTAAAATCTTTGGGTGTACTAAGAGGTGATGGATGTTTAGAACTTTTACTCTATTTCAAACCGAAGTTGAACCGTTACAATCAAAGATAAAGCACTTGGGGATTAGAGTCTTAGAGTAAGGTTCAAAGTTATAAGTTATAGATACTTATTACAACCTTTGGATGTCCTAAGAGGTGATAGATGTTTAGAACTTTAACTCTATTCCAAACCGAAGTTGAACCGTTACAATCAAAGATAAAGCTCTTGGGGATTAGAGTCTTAGAGTAAGGTTCAAAGCTATAAGTTATAGATACTTTTACAACATTTGGGTGTCCTAACAGGTGATTTATCTTTAGAACTTTAACTCTATTTCAAACCGAAGTTGAACCGTTACAATCAAAGACAAAGCTCTTGGGGATTAGAGTCTTAGAGTAAGGTTCAAAGCTATAAGTTATAGATACTTCTTACAACCTTTGGGTGTCCTAAGAGGTGATGGATGTTTAGAACTTTAACTCTATTTCAAACCGAAGTAGAACCGTTACAATCAAAGATAACGCTCTTGGGGATTAGAGTCTTAGAGTTAGGTTCAAAGGTATAAGTTATAGATACTTATTACAACCTTTGGATGTCCTAAGAGGTGATAGATGTTTAGAACTTTAACTCTATTTAAAATCGAAGTTGAACCGTTACAATAAAAGATAAAGCTCTTGGGGATTAGAGTCTTAGAGTAAGGTTCAAAGCTATAAGTTATAGATACTTATTACAACCTTTGGGTGTCCTAACAGGTGATTGATCTTTAGAACTTTAACTCTATTTCAAACCGAAGTTGAACCGTTACAATCAAAGATAAAGCTCTTGGGGATTAGAGTCTTAGAGTAAGGTTCAAAGCTATAAGTTATAGATACTTATTACAAGCTTTGGGTGCCCTAAGAGGTGATAGATCTTTAGAACTTTAACTCTATTTCAAACCGTAATTGAATCGTTACAATCAAAGATAACGCTCTTGGGGATTAGAGTGTTAGAGTTAGGTTCAAAGCTATAAGTTATAGATACTTATTACAACCTTTGGGTGTCCTAAGAGGTGATAGATGTTTAGAACTTTAACTATATTTAAAACCGTAGTTGAACCGTTACAATCAAAGATAAAGCTCTTGGGGATTAGAGTCTTAGAGTAAGGTTCAAAGCTATAAGTTATAGATACTTATTACAACCTTTGGGTGTACTAAGAGGTGATGGATGTTTAGAACTTTTACTCTATTTCAAATCGAAGTTGAACCGTTACAATCAAAGATAAAGCTCTTGGGGATTAGAGTCTTAGAGTAAGGTTCAAAGTTATAAGTTATAGATACTTATTACAACCTTTGGATGTCCTAAGAGGTGATAGATGTTTAGAACTTTAACTCTATTCCAAACCGAAGTTGAACCGTTACAATCAAAGGTAAAGCTCTTGGGGATTAGAGTCTTAGAGTAAGGTTCAAAGCTATAAGTTATAGATACTTATTACAACCTTTGGATGTCCTAAAAGGTGATAGATGTTTAGAACTTTAACTCTATTCCAAACCGAAGTTGAACCGTTACAATCAAAGATAAAGCTCTTGGGGATTAGAGTCTTAGAGTAAGGTTCAAAGCTATAAGTTATAGATACTTATTACAACCTTTGGATGTCCTAAAAGGTGATAGATGTTTAGAACTTTAACTCTATTCCAAACCGTAGTTGAACCGTTACAATCAAAGATAACGCTCTTGGGGATTAGAGTCTTAGAGTAAGGTTCAAAGCTATAAGTTATAGATACTTATTACAAGCTTTGGGTGCCCTAAGTGGTGATAGATCTTTAGAACTTTAACTCTATTTCAAACCGTAGTTGAACCGTTACAATCAAAGATAAAGCTCTTGGGGATTAGAGTCTTAGAGTAAGGTTCAAAGCTATAAGTTATAGATACTTATTACAACCTTTGGGTGTCCTAACAGGTGATTGATCTTTAGAACTTTAACTCTATTTCAAACCGAAGTTGAACCGTTACAATCAAAGATAAAGCTCTTGGGGATTAGAGTCTTAGAGTATGGTTCAAAGCTTTAAGTTATAGATACTTATTACAAGCTTTGGGTGCCCTAAGAGGTGATAGATCTTTAGAACTTTAACTATATTTCAAACCGTAGTTGAACTGTTACAATCAAAGATAAAGCTCTTGGGGATTAGAGTCTTAGAGTACGGTTCAAAGCTATAAGTTATAGATACTTATTACAACCTTTGGGTGTCCTAAGAGGTGATAGATCTTTAGAACTTTAAACCTATTTCAAACCGAAGTTGAACCGTTACAATCAAAGATAAAGCTCTTGGGATTAGAGTCTTAGAGTAAGGTTCAAAGTTATAAGTTATAGATACTTATTACAACCTTTGGGTGTACTAAGAGGTGATGGATGTTTAGAACTTTTACTCTATTTCAAATCGAAGTTGAACCGTTACAATCAAAGATAAAGCTCTTGGGGATTAGAGTCTTAGAGTAAGGTTCAAAGTTATAAGTTATAGATACTTATTACAACCTTTGGATGTCCTAAGAGGTGATAGATGTTTAGAACTTTAACTCTATTCCAAACCGAAGTTGAACCGTTACAATCAAAGGTAAAGCTCTTGGGGATTAGAGTCTTAGAGTAAGGTTCAAAGCTATAAGTTATAGATACTTATTACAACCTTTGGATGTCCTAAAAGGTGATAGATGTTTAGAACTTTAACTCTATTCCAAACCGAAGTTGAACCGTTACAATCAAAGATAAAGCTCTTGGGGATTAGAGTCTTAGAGTAAGGTTCAAAGCTATAAGTTATAGATACTTATTACAACCTTTGGATGTCCTAAAAGGTGATAGATGTTTAGAACTTTAACTCTATTCCAAACCGTAGTTGAACCGTTACAATCAAAGATAACGCTCTTGGGGATTAGAGTCTTAGAGTAAGGTTCAAAGCTATAAGTTATAGATACTTATTACAAGCTTTGGGTGCCCTAAGTGGTGATAGATCTTTAGAACTTTAACTCTATTTCAAACCGTAGTTGAACCGTTACAATCAAAGATAAAGCTCTTGGGGATTAGAGTCTTAGAGTAAGGTTCAAAGCTATAAGTTATAGATACTTATTACAACCTTTGGGTGTCCTAACAGGTGATTGATCTTTAGAACTTTAACTCTATTTCAAACCGAAGTTGAACCGTTACAATCAAAGATAAAGCTCTTGGGGATTAGAGTCTTAGAGTATGGTTCAAAGCTTTAAGTTATAGATACTTATTACAAGCTTTGGGTGCCCTAAGAGGTGATAGATCTTTAGAACTTTAACTATATTTCAAACCGTAGTTGAACTGTTACAATCAAAGATAAAGCTCTTGGGGATTAGAGTCTTAGAGTACGGTTCAAAGCTATAAGTTATAGATACTTATTACAACCTTTGGGTGTCCTAAGAGGTGATAGATCTTTAGAACTTTAAACCTATTTCAAACCGAAGTTGAACCGTTACAATCAAAGATAAAGCTCTTGGGATTAGAGTCTTAGAGTAAGGTTCAAAGTTATAAGTTATAGATACTTATTACAACCTTTGGGTGTACTAAGAGGTGATGGATGTTTAGAACTTTTACTCTATTTCAAACCAAAGTTGAACCGTTACAATCAAAGATAAAGCTCTTGGGGATTAGAGTCTTAGAGTAAGGTTCAAAGTTATAAGTTATAGATACTTATTACAACCTTTGGATGTCCTAAGAGGTGATAGATGTTTAGAACTTTAACTCTATTCCAAACCGAAGTTGAACCGTTATAATCAAAGGTAAAGCTCTTGGGGATTAGAGTCTTAGAGTAAGGTTCAAAGCTATAAGTTATAGATACTTATTACAACCTTTGGATGTCCTAAAAGGTGATAGATGTTTAGAACTTTAACTCTATTCCAAACCGAAGTTGAACCGTTACAATCAAAGATAAAGCTCTTGGGGATTAGAGTCTTAGAGTAAGCTTCAAAGCTATAAGTTATAGATACTTATTACAAGCTTTGGGTGCCCTAAGTGGTGATAGATCTTTAGAACTTTAACTCTATTTCAAACCGTAGTTGAACCGTTACAATCAAAGATAATGCTCTTGGGGATTAGAGTGTTAGAGTTAGGTTCAAAGCTATAAGTTATAGATGCTTATTACAACCTTTGGGTGTCCTAAGAGGTGATGGATGTTTAGAACTTTAAATCTATTTCAAACCGAAGTTGAACCGTTACAATCAAAGATAAAGCTCTTGGGGATTAGAGTCTTAGAGTAAGGTTCAAAGCTATAAGTTATAGATACTTATTACAACCTTTGGGTGTCCTAAAAGGTGATAGATGTTTAGAACTTTAACTCTATTCCAAACCGAAGTTGAACCGTTACAATCAAAGATAAAGCTCTTGGGGATTAGAGTCTTAGAGTAAGGTTCAAAGCTATAAGTTATAGATACTTATTACAACCTTTGGATGTCCTAAAAGGTGATAGATGTTTAGAACTTTAACTCTATTCCAAACCGTAGTTGAACCGTTACAATCAAAGATAACGCTCTTGGGGATTAGAGTCTTAGAGTAAGGTTCAAAGCTATAAGTTATAGATACTTATTACAAGCTTTGGGTGCCCTAAGTGGTGATAGATCTTTAGAACTTTAACTCTATTTCAAACCGTAGTTGAACCGTTACAATCAAAGATAAAGCTCAGTCTTAGAGTAAGGTTCAAAGCTATAAGTTATAGATACTTATTACAACCTTTGGGTGTCCTAACAGGTGATTGATCTTTAGAACTTTAACTCTATTTCAAACCGAAGTTGAACCGTTACAATCAAAGATAAAGCTCTTGGGGATTAGAGTCTTAGAGTATGGTTCAAAGCTTTAAGTTATAGATACTTATTACAAGCTTTGGGTGCCCTAAGAGGTGATAGATCTTTAGAACTTTAACTATATTTCAAACCGTAGTTGAACCGTTACAATCAAAGATAAAGCTCCTGGGGATTAGAGTCTTAGAGTAAGGTTCAAAGCTATAAGTTATAGATACTTATTACAACCTTTGGGTGTCCTAAGAGGTGATAGATCTTTAGAACTTTAAACCTATTTCAAACCGAAGTTGAACCGTTACAATCAAAGATAAAGCTCTTGGGATTAGAGTCTTAGAGTAAGGTTCAAAGTTATAAGTTATAGATACTTATTACAACCTTTGGGTGTACTAAGAGGTGATGGATGTTTAGAACTTTTACTCTATTTCAAACCGAAGTTGAACCGTTACAATCAAAGATAAAGCTCTTGGGGATTAGAGTCTTAGAGTAAGGTTCAAATTTATAAGTTATAGATACTTATTACAACCTTTGGATGTCCTAAGAGGTGATAGATGTTTAGAACTTTAACTCTATTCCAAACCGAAGTTGAACCGTTATAATCAAAGGTAAAGCTCTTGGGGATTAGAGTCTTAGAGTAAGGTTCAAAGCTATAAGTTATAGATACTTATTACAACCTTTGGATGTCCTAAGAGGTGATAGATGTTTAGAACTTTAACTCTATTCCAAACCGAAGTTGAACCGTTACAATCAAAGATAAAGCTCTTGGGGATTAGAGTCTTAGAGTAAGGTTCAAAGCTATAAGTTATAGATACTTATTACAACCTTTGGATGTCCTAAGAGGTGATAGATGTTTAGAACTTTAACTCTATTTCAAACCGAAGTTGAACCGTTACAATAAAAGATAAAGCACTTGGGGATTAGAGTCTTGGAGTAAGGTTCAAAGCTATAAGTTATAGATACTTATTACAACCTTTGGGTGTCCTAAGAGGTGATGGATGTTTAGAACTTTAACTCTATTTCAAACCGAAGTTGAACCGTTACTATCAAAGATAAAGGTCTTGGGGATTAGAGTCTAAGAGTAAGGTTCAAAGCTATAAGTTATAGATACTTATTACAACCTTTGGGTGTCCAAACAGGTGATTGATCTTTAGAACTTTAACCCTATTTCAAACCGAAGTTGAACCGTTACAATCAAAGATAAAGCTCTTGGGGATTAGAGTCTTAGAGTAAGGTTCAAAGCTATAAGTTATAGATACTTATTAAAATCTTTGGGTGTACTAAGAGGTGATGGATGTTTAGAACTTTTACTCTATTTCAAACCGAAGTTGAACCGTTACAATCAAAGATAAAGCACTTGGGGATTAGAGTCTTAGAGTAAGGTTCAAAGTTATAAGTTATAGATACTTATTACAACCTTTGGATGTCCTAAGAGGTGATAGATGTTTAGAACTTTAACTCTATTCCAAACCGAAGTTGAACCGTTACAATCAAAGATAAAGCTCTTGGGGATTAGAGTCTTAGAGTAAGGTTCAAAGCTATAAGTTATAGATACTTATTACAACCTTTGGGTGTCCTAACAGGTGATTGATCTTTAGAACTTTAACTCTATTTCAAACCGAAGTTGAACCGTTACAATCAAAGATAAAGCTCTTGGGGATTAGAGTCTTAGAGTAAGGTTCAAAGCTATAAGTTATAGATACTTATTACAAGCTTTGGGTGCCCTAAGAGGTGATAGATCTTTAGAACTTTAACTCTATTTCAAACCGTAATTGAATCGTTACAATCAAAGATAACGCTCTTGGGGATTAGAGTGTTAGAGTTAGGTTCAAAGCTATAAGTTATAGATACTTATTACAACCTTTGGATGTCCTAAAAGGTGATAGATGTTTAGAACTTTAACTCTATTCCAAACCGTAGTTGAACCGTTACAATCAAAGATAAAGCTCTTGGGGATTAGAGTCTTAGAGTAAGGTTCAAAGCTATAAGTTATAGATACTTTTACAACATTTGGGTGTCCTAACAGGTGATTTATCTTTAGAACTTTAACTCTATTTCAAACCGAAGTTGAACCGTTACAATCAAAGACAAAGCTCTTGGGGATTAGAGTCTTAGAGTAAGGTTCAAAGCTATAAGTTATAGATACTTCTTACAACCTTTGGGTGTCCTAAGAGGTGATGGATGTTTAGAACTTTAACTCTATTTCAAACCGAAGTAGAACCGTTACAATCAAAGATAAAGCTCTTGGTGATTAGAGTCTTAGAGTAAGGTTCAAAGCTATAAGTTATAGATACTTATTACAACCTTTGGGTGTCCTAACAGGTGATTGATCTTTAGAACTTTAACTCTATTTCAAACCGAAGTTGAACCGTTACAATCAATGATAAAGCTCTTGGGGATTAGAGTGTTAGAGTAAGGTTCAAAGCTATAAGTTATAGATACTTATTACAACCTTTGGGTGTCCTAAGAGGTGATGGATGTTTAGAACTTTAACTCGATTTCAAACCGAAGTTGAACCGTTACAATCAAAGATAAAGCTCTTGGGGATTAGAGTCTTAGAGTAAGGTTCAAAGCTATAGGTTATGGATACTTATTACAACCTTTGGATCTCCTAAGAGGTGATTGATCTTTAGAACTTTAACTCTATTTCAAACCGAAGTTGAAGCGTTACAATCAAAGATAAAGCTCTTGGGGATTGGAGTCTTAAAGTTAGGTTCAAAGCTATAAGTTATAGATACTTATTACAACCTTTGGATGTCCTAAGAGGTGATAGATGTTTAGAACTTTAACTCTATTTCAAACCGAAGTTGAACCGTTACAATAAAAGATAAAGCACTTGGGGATTAGAGTCTTGGAGTAAGGTTCGAAGCTATAAGTTATAGATACTTATTACAACCTTTGGGTGTCCTAAGAGGTGATGGATGTTTAGAACTTTAACTCTATTTCAAACCGAAGTTGAACCGTTACTATCAAAGATAAAGCTCTTGGGGATTAGAGTCTTAGAGTAAGGTTCAAAGCTATAAGTTATAGATACTTATTACAAGCTTTGGGTGCCCTAAGAGGTGATAGATCTTTAGAATTTTAACTCTATTTCAAACCGTAATTGAACCGTTACAATCAAAGATAACGCTCTTGGGGATTAGAGTCTTAGAGTAAGGTTCAAAGCTATAAGTTATAGATACTTATTACAACCTTTGGGTGTACTAAGAGGTGACGGATGTTTAGAACTTTTACTCTATTTCAAACCGAAGTTGAACCGTTACAATCAAAGATAAAGCTCTTGGGGATTAGAGTCTTAGAGTAAGGTTCAAAGCTATAAGTTATAGATACTTTAACAACCTTTGGGTGTCCTAACATGTGATTTATCTTTAGAACTTTAACTCGATTTCAAACCGAAGTTGAACCGTTACAATCAAAGATAAAGCTCTTGGGGATTAGAGTCTTAGAGTAAGGTTCAAAGCTATAGGTTATAGATACTTATTACAACCTTTGGATCTCCTAAGAGGTGATTGATCTTTAGAACTTTAACTCTATTTCAAATCGAAGTTGAACCGTTACAATCAAAGATAAAGCTCTTGGGGATTAGAGTCTTAAAGTTAGGTTCAAAGCTATAAGTTATAGATACTTATTACAACCTTTGGATGTCCTAAGAGGTGATAGATGTTTAGAACTTTAACTCTATTTAAAATCGAAGTTGAACCGTTACAATAAAAGATAAAGCTCTTGGGGATTAGAGTCTTAGAGTAAGGTTCAAAGCTATAAGTTATAGATACTTATTACAACCTTTGGGTGTCCTAACAGGTGATTGATCTTTAGAACTTTAACTCTATTTCAAACCGAAGTTGAACCGTTACAATCAAAGATAAAGCTCTTGGGGATTAGAGTCTTAGAGTAAGATTCAAAGCTATAAGTTATAGATACTTATTACAAGCTTTGGGTGCCCTAAGAGGTGATAGATCTTTAGAACTTTAACTCTATTTCAAACCGTAATTGAATCGTTACAATCAAAGATAACGCTCTTGGGGATTAGAGTGTTAGAGTTAGGTTCAAAGCTATAAGTTATAGATACTTATTACAACCTTTGGGTGTCCTAAGAGGTGATAGATGTTTAGAACTTTAACTATATTTCAAACCGTAGTTGAACCGTTACAATCAAAGATAAAGCTCTTGGGGATTAGAGTCTTAGAGTAAGGTTTAAAGCTATAAGTTATAGATACTTATTACAACCTTTGGGTGTACTAAGAGGTGATGGATGTTTAGAACTTTTACTCTATTTCAAACCGAAGTTGAACCGTTACAATCAAAGATAAAGCTCTTGGGGATTAGAGTCTTAGAGTAAGGTTCAAAGTTATAAGTTATAGATACTTATTACAACCTTTGGATGTCCTAAGAGGTGATAGATGTTTAGAACTTTAACTCTATTCCAAACCGAAGTTGAACCGTTACAATCAAAGGTAAAGCTCTTGGGGATTAGAGTCTTAGAGTAAGGTTCAAAGCTATAAGTTATAGATACTTATTACAACCTTTGGATGTCCTAAAAGGTGATAGATGTTTAGAACTTTAACTCTATTCCAAACCGAAGTTGAACCGTTACAATCAAAGATAAAGCTCTTGGGGATTAGAGTCTTAGAGTAAGGTTCAAAGCTATAAGTTATAGATACTTATTACAAGCTTTGGGTGCCCTAAGTGGTGATAGATCTTTAGAACTTTAACTCTATTTCAAACCGTAGTTGAACCGTTACAATCAAAGATAATGCTCTTGGGGATTAGAGTGTTAGAGTTAGGTTCAAAGCTATAAGTTATAGATGCTTATTACAACCTTTGGGTGTCCTAAGAGGTGATGGATGTTTAGAACTTTAAATCTATTTCAAACCGAAGTTGAACCGTTACAATCAAAGATAAAGCTCTTGGGGATTAGAGTCTTAGAGTAAGGTTCAAAGCTATAAGTTATAGATACTTATTACAACCTTTGGGTGTCCTAAGAGGTGATTGATCTTTAGAACTTTAACTCTATTTCAAACCGAAGTTGAACCGTTACAATCAAAGATAAAGCTCTTGGGGATTAGAGTCTTAGAGTAAGGTTCAAAGCTATAAGTTATAGATACTTATTACAAGCTTTGGGTGCCCTAAGAGGTGATAGATCTTTAGAACTTTAACTCTATTTCAAACCGTAATTGAATCGTTACAATCAAAGATAACGCTCTTGGGGATTAGAGTGTTAGAGTTAGGTTCAAAGCTATAAGTTATAGATACTTATTACAACCTTTGGGTGTCCTAAGAGGTGATAGATGTTTAGAACTTTAACTATATTTCAAACCGTAGTTGAACCGTTACAATCAAAGATAAAGCTCTTGGGGATTAGAGTCTTAGAGTAAGGTTCAAAGCTATAAGTTATAGATACTTATTACAACCTTTGGGTGTACTAAGAGGTGATGGATGTTTAGAACTTTTACTCTATTTCAAACCGAAGTTGAACCGTTACAATAAAAGATAAAGCACTTGGGGATTGGAGTCTTGGAGTAAGGTTCAAAGCTATAAGTTATAGATACTTATTACAACCTTTGGGTGTCCTAAGAGGTGATGGATGTTTAGAACTTTAACTCTATTTCAAACCGAAGTTGAACCGTTACTATCAAAGATAAAGGTCTTGGGGATTAGAGTCTTAGAGTAAGGTTCAAAGCTATAAGTTATAGATACTTATTACAACCTTTGGGTGTCCAAACAGGTGATTGATCTTTAGAACTTTAACCCTATTTCAAACCGAAGTTGAACCGTTACAATCAAAGATAAAGCTCTTGGGGATTAGAGTCTTAGAGTAAGGTTCAAAGCTATAAGTTATAGATACTTATTAAAATCTTTGGGTGTACTAAGAGGTGATGGATGTTTAGAACTTTTACTCTATTTCAAACCGAAGTTGAACCGTTACAATCAAAGATAAAGCACTTGGGGATTAGAGTCTTAGAGTAAGGTTCAAAGTTATAAGTTATAGATACTTATTACAACCTTTGGATGTCCTAAGAGGTGATAGATGTTTAGAACTTTAACTCTATTCCAAACCGAAGTTGAACCGTTACAATCAAAGATAAAGCTCTTGGGGATTAGAGTCTTAGAGTAAGGTTCAAAGTTATAAGTTATAGATACTTATTACAACCTTTGGATGTCCTAAGAGGTGATAGATGTTTAGAACTTTAACTCTATTCCAAACCGAAGTTGAACCGTTACAATCAAAGGTAAAGCTCTTGGGGATTAGAGTCTTAGAGTAAGGTTCAAAGCTATAAGTTATAGATACTTATTACAACCTTTGGATGTCCTAAAAGGTGATAGATGTTTAGAACTTTAACTCTATTCCAAACCGAAGTTGAACCGTTACAATCAAAGATAAAGCTCTTGGGGATTAGAGTCTTAGAGTAAGGTTCAAAGCTATAAGTTATAGATACTTATTACAAGCTTTGGGTGCCCTAAGTGGTGATAGATCTTTAGAACTTTAACTCTATTTCAAACCGTAGTTGAACCGTTACAATCAAAGATAATGCTCTTGGGGATTAGAGTGTTAGAGTTAGGTTCAAAGCTATAAGTTATAGATGCTTATTACAACCTTTGGGTGTCCTAAGAGGTGATGGATGTTTAGAACTTTAAATCTATTTCAAACCGAAGTTGAACCGTTACAATCAAAGATAAAGCTCTTGGGGATTAGAGTCTTAGAGTAAGGTTCAAAGCTATAAGTTATAGATACTTATTACAACCTTTGGGTGTCCTAAGAGGTGATTGATCTTTAGAACTTTAACTCTATTTCAAACCGAAGTTGAACCGTTACAATCAAAGATAAAGCTCTTGGGGATTAGAGTCTTAGAGTAAGGTTCAAAGCTATAAGTTATAGATACTTATTACAAGCTTTGGGTGCCCTAAGAGGTGATAGATCTTTAGAACTTTAACTCTATTTCAAACCGTAATTGAATCGTTACAATCAAAGATAACGCTCTTGGGGATTAGAGTGTTAGAGTTAGGTTCAAAGCTATAAGTTATAGATACTTATTACAACCTTTGGGTGTCCTAAGAGGTGATAGATGTTTAGAACTTTAACTATATTTCAAACCGTAGTTGAACCGTTACAATCAAAGATAAAGCTCTTGGGGATTAGAGTCTTAGAGTAAGGTTCAAAGCTATAAGTTATAGATACTTATTACAACCTTTGGGTGTACTAAGAGGTGATGGATGTTTAGAACTTTTACTCTATTTCAAACCGAAGTTGAACCGTTACAATAAAAGATAAAGCACTTGGGGATTGGAGTCTTGGAGTAAGGTTCAAAGCTATAAGTTATA
Organism: Pontederia crassipes; assembly: GCA_030549335.1. Lineage (NCBI taxonomy): Eukaryota > Viridiplantae > Streptophyta > Magnoliopsida > Commelinales > Pontederiaceae > Pontederia > Pontederia crassipes. Next base: position 12,997,932 of record CM060187.1, read on the forward strand.
GATACTTATTACAACCTTTGGGTGTCCTAAGAGGTGATGGATGTTTAGAACTTTAACTCTATTTCAAACCGAAGTTGAACCGTTACTATCAAAGATAAAGGTCTTGGGGATTAGAGTCTTAGAGTAAGGTTCAAAGCTATAAGTTATAGATACTTATTACAACCTTTGGGTGTCCAAACAGGTGATTGATCTTTAGAACTTTAACCCTATTTCAAACCGAAGTTGAACCGTTACAATCAAAGATAAAGCTCTTGGGGATTAGAGTCTTAGAGTAAGGTTCAAAGCTATAAGTTATAGATACTTATTAAAATCTTTGGGTGTACTAAGAGGTGATGGATGTTTAGAACTTTTACTCTATTTCAAACCGAAGTTGAACCGTTACAATCAAAGATAAAGCACTTGGGGATTAGAGTCTTAGAGTAAGGTTCAAAGTTATAAGTTATAGATACTTATTAGAACCTTTGGATGTCCTAAGAGGTGATAGATGTTTAGAACTTTAACTCTATTCCAAACCGAAGTTGAACCGTTACAATCAAAGATAAAGCTCTTGGGGATTAGAGTCTTAGAGTAAGGTTCAAAGCTATAATTATAGATACTTATTACAACCTTTGGGTGTCCTAAGAGGTGATAGATCTTTAGAACTTTAACTCTATTTCAAACCGAAGTTGAACCGTTACAATCAAAGATAAAGCTCTTGGGGATTAGAGTCTTAAAGTTAGGTTCAAAGCTATAAGTTATAGATACTTATTACAACCTTTGGATGTCCTAAGAGGTGATAGATGTTTAGAACTTTAACTCTATTTCAAACTGAAGTTAAACCGTTACAATAAAAGATAAAGCTCTTGGGGATTAGAGTCTTAGAGTAAGGTTCAAAGCTATAAGTTATAGATACTTATTACAACCTTTGGGTGTCCTAACAGGTGATTGATCTTTAGAACTTTAACTCTATTTCAAACCGAAGTTGAACCGTTACAATCAAAGATAAAGCTCTTGGGGATTAGAGTATTAAAGTTAGGTTCAAAGCTATAAGTTATAGATACTTATTACAACCTTTGGATGTCCTAAGAGGTGATAGATGTTTAGAACTTTAACTCTATTTCAAACCGAAGTTGAACCGTTACAATAAAAGATAAAGCTCTTGGGGATTAGAGTCTTAGAGTAAGGTTCAAAGCTATAAGTTATAGATACTTATTACAACCTTTGGGTGTCCTAACAGGTGATTGATCTTTAGAACTTTAACTCTATTTCAAATCGAAGTTGAACCGTTACAATCAATGATAAAGCTCTTGGGGATTAGAGTGTTAGAGTAAGGTTCAAAGCTATAAGTTATAGATACTTATTACAACCTTTGGGTGTCCTAAGAGGTGATGGATGTTTAGAACTTTAACTCGATTTCAAACCGAAGTTGAACCGTTACAATCAAAGATAAAGCTCTTGGGGATTAGAGTCTTAGAGTAATGTTCAAAGCTATAAGTTATAGATACTTATTACAACCTTTGGGTGTCCTAAGAGGTGATGGATGTTTAGAACTTTAACTCTATTTCAAACCGAAGTAGAACCGTTACAATCAAAGATAAAGCTCTTGGGGATTAGAGTCTTAGAGTAAGGTTCAAAGCTATAAGTTATAGATACTTATTACAACCTTTGGGTGTCCTAACAGGTGATTGATCTTTAGAACTTTAACTCTATTTCAAACCGAAGTTGAACCGTTACAATCAATGATAAAGCTCTTGGGGATTAGAGTGTTAGAGTAAGGTTCAAAGCTATAAGTTATAGATACTTATTACAACCTTTGGGTGTCCTAAGAGGTGATGGATGTTTAGAACTTTAACTCGATTTCAAACCGAAGTTGAACCGTTACAATCAAAGATAAAGCTCTTGGGGATTAGAGTCTTAGAGTAAGGTTCAAAGCTATAGGTTATAGATACTTATTACAACCTTTGGATCTCCTAAGAGGTGATTGATCTTTAGAACTTTAACTCTATTTCAAACCGAAGTTGAAGCGTTACAATCAAAGATAAAGCTCTTGGGGATTGGAGTCTTAAAGTTAGGTTCAAAGCTATAAGTTATAGATACTTATTACAACCTTTGGATGTCCTAAGAGGTGATAGATGTTTAGAACTTTAACTCTATTTCAAACCGAAGTTGAACCGTTACAATAAAAGATAAAGCACTTTGGGATTAGAGTCTTGGAGTAAGGTTCGAAGCTATAAGTTATATATACTTATTACAACCTTTGGGTGTCCTAAGAGGTGATGGATGTTTAGAACTTTAACTATATTTCAAACCGAAGTTGAACCGTTACTATCAAAGATAAAGCTCTTGGGGATTAGAGTCTTAGAGTAAGGTTCAAAGCTATAAGTTATAGATACTTATTACAAGCTTTGGGTGCCCTAAGAGGTGATAGATCTTTAGAACTTTAACTCTATTTCAAACCGTAATTGAACCGTTACAATCAAAGATAACGCTCTTGGGGATTAGAGTCTTAGAGTAAGGTTCAAAGCTATAAGTTATAGATACTTATTACAACCTTTGGGTGTACTAAGAGGTGATGGATGTTTAGAACTTTTACTCTATTTCAAACCGAAGTTGAACCGTTACAATCAAAGATAAAGCTCTTGGGGATTAGAGTCTTAGAGTAAGGTTCAAAGCTATAGGTTATAGATACTTATTACAACCTTTGGATCTCCTAAGAGGTGATTGATCTTTAGAACTTTAACTCTATTTCAAATCGAAGTTGAACCGTTACAATCAAAGATAAAGCTCTTGGGGATTAGAGTCTTAAAGTTAGGTTCAAAGCTATAAGTTATAGATACTTATTACAACCTTTGGATGTCCTAAGAGGTGATAGATGTTTAGAACTTTAACTCTATTTAAAATCGAAGTTGAACCGTTACAATAAAAGATAAAGCTCTTGGGGATTAGAGTCTTAGAGTAAGGTTCAAAGCTATAAGTTATAGATACTTATTACAACCTTTGGGTGTCCTAACAGGTGATTGATCTTTAGAACTTTAACTCTATTTCAAACCGAAGTTGAACCGTTACAATCAAAGATAAAGCTCTTGGGGATTAGAGTCTTAGAGTAAGGTTCAAAGCTATAAGTTATAGATACTTATTACAAGCTTTGGGTGCCCTAAGAGGTGATAGATCTTTAGAACTTTAACTCTATTTCAAACCGTAATTGAATCGTTACAATCAAAGATAACGCTCTTGGGGATTAGAGTGTTAGAGTTAGGTTCAAAGCTATAAGTTATAGATACTTATTACAACCTTTGGGTGTCCTAAGAGGTGATAGATGTTTAGAACTTTAACTATATTTAAAACCGTAGTTGAACCGTTACAATCAAAGATAAAGCTCTTGGGGATTAGAGTCTTAGAGTAAGATTCAAAGCTATAAGTTATAGATACTTATTACAACCTTTGGGTGTACTAAGAGGTGATGGATGTTTAGAACTTTTACTCTATTTCAAATCGAAGTTGAACCGTTACAATCAAAGATAAAGCTCTTGGGGATTAGAGTCTTAGAGTAAGGTTCAAAGTTATAAGTTATAGATACTTATTACAACCTTTGGATGTCCTAAGAGGTGATAGATGTTTAGAACTTTAACTCTATTCCAAACCGAAGTTGAACCGTTACAATCAAAGGTAAAGCTCTTGGGGATTAGAGTCTTAGAGTAAGGTTCAAAGCTATAAGTTATAGATAATTATTACAACCTTTGGATGTCCTAAAAGGTGATAGATGTTTAGAACTTTAACTCTATTCCAAACCGAAGTTGAACCGTTACAATCAAAGATAAAGCTCTTGGGGATTAGAGTCTTAGAGTAAGGTTCAAAGCTATAAGTTATAGATACTTATTACAACCTTTGGATGTCCTAAAAGGTGATAGATGTTTAGAACTTTAACTCTATTCCAAACCGTAGTTGAACCGTTACAATCAAAGATAACGCACTTGGGGATTAGAGTCTTAGAGTAAGGTTCAAAGCTATAAGTTATAGATACTTATTACAAGCTTTGGGTGCCCTAAGTGGTGATAGATCTTTAGAACTTTAACTCTATTTCAAACCGTAGTTGAACCGTTACAATCAAAGATAAAGCTCAGTCTTAGAGTAAGGTTCAAAGCTATAAGTTATAGATACTTATTACAACCTTTGGGTGTCCTAACAGGTGATTGATCTTTAGAACTTTAACTCTATTTCAAACCGAAGTTGAACCGTTACAATCAAAGATAAAGCTCTTGGGGATTAGAGTCTTAGAGTATGGTTCAAAGCTTTAAGTTATAGATACTTATTACAAGCTTTGGGTGCCCTAAGAGGTGATAGATCTTTAGAACTTTAACTATATTTCAAACCGTAGTTGAACCGTTACAATCAAAGATAAAGCTCCTGGGGATTAGAGTCTTAGAGTAAGGTTCAAAGCTATAAGTTATAGATACTTATTACAACCTTTGGGTGTCCTAAGAGGTGATAGATCTTTAGAACTTTAAACCTATTTCAAACCGAAGTTGAACCGTTACAATCAAAGATAAAGCACTTGGGATTAGAGTCTTAGAGTAAGGTTCAAAGTTATAAGTTATAGATACTTATTACAACCTTTGGGTGTACTAAGAGGTGATGGATGTTTAGAACTTTTACTCTATTTCAAACCGAAGTTGAACCGTTACAATCAAAGATAAAGCTCTTGGGGATTAGAGTCTTAGAGTAAGGTTCAAAGTTATAAGTTATAGATACTTATTACAACCTTTGGATGTCCTAAGAGGTGATAGATGTTTAGAACTTTAACTCTATTCCAAACCGAAGTTGAACCGTTATAATCAAAGGTAAAGCTCTTGGGGATTAGAGTCTTAGAGTAAGGTTCAAAGCTATAAGTTATAGATACTTATTACAACCTTTGGATGTCCAAAAAGGTGATAGATGTTTAGAACTTTAACTCTATTCCAAACCGAAGTTGAACCGTTACAATCAAAGATAAAGCTCTTGGGGATTAGAGTCTTAGAGTAAGGTTCAAAGCTATAAGTTATAGATACTTATTACAAGCTTTGGGTGCCCTAAGTGGTGATAGATCTTTAGAACTTTAACTCTATTTCAAACCGTAGTTGAACCGTTACAATCAAAGATAATGCTCTTGGGGATTAGAGTGTTAGAGTTAGGTTCAAAGCTATAAGTTATAGATGCTTATTACAACCTTTGGGTGTCCTAAGAGGTGATGGATGTTTAGAACTTTAAATCTATTTCAAACCGAAGTTGAACCGTTACAATCAAAGATAAAGCTCTTGGGGATTAGAGTCTTAGAGTAAGGTTCAAAGCTATAAGTTATAGATACTTATTACAACCTTTGGGTGTCCTAAGAGGTGATAGATCTTTAGAACTTTAACTCTATTTCAAACCGAAGTTGAACCGTTACAATCAAAGATAAAGCTCTTGGGGATTAGAGTCTTAAAGTTAGGTTCAAAGCTATAAGTTATAGATACTTATTACAACCTTTGGATGTCCTAAGAGGTGATAGATGTTTAGAACTTTAACTCTATTTCAAATCGAAGTTGAACCGTTACAATAAAAGATAAAGCTCTTGGGGATTAGAGTCTTAGAGTAAGGTTCAAAGCTATAAGTTATAGATACTTATTACAACCTTTGGGTGTCCTAACAGGTGATTGATCTTTAGAACTTTAACTCTATTTCAAATCGAAGTTGAACCGTTACAATCAATGATAAAGCTCTTGGGGATTAGAGTGTTAGAGTAAGGTTCAAAGCTATAAGTTATAGATACTTATTACAACCTTTGGGTGTCCTAAGAGGTGATGGATGTTTAGAACTTTAACTCGATTTCAAACCGAAGTTGAACCGTTACAATCAAAGATAAAGCTCTTGGGGATTAGAGTCTTAGAGTAATGTTCAAAGCTATAAGTTATAGATACTTATTACAACCTTTGGGTGTCCTAAGAGGTGATGGATGTTTAGAACTTTAACTCTATTTCAAACCGAAGTAGAACCGTTACAATCAAAGATAAAGCTCTTGGGGATTAGAGTCTTAGAGTAAGGTTCAAAGCTATAAGTTATAGATACTTATTACAACCTTTGGGTGTCCTAACAGGTGATTGATCTTTAGAACTTTAACTCTATTTCAAACCGAAGTTGAACCGTTACAATCAATGATAAAGCTCTTGGGGATTAGAGTGTTAGAGTAAGGTTCAAAGCTATAAGTTATAGATACTTATTACAACCTTTGGGTGTCCTAAGAGGTGATGGATGTTTAGAACTTTAACTCGATTTCAAACCGAAGTTGAACCGTTACAATCAAAGATAAAGCTCTTGGGGATTAGAGTCTTAGAGTAAGGTTCAAAGCTATAGGTTATAGATACTTATTACAACCTTTGGATCTCCTAAGAGGTGATTGATCTTTAGAATTTTAACTCTATTTCAAACCGAAGTTGAAGCGTTACAATCAAAGATAAAGCTCTTGGGGATTGGAGTCTTAAAGTTAGGTTCAAAGCTATAAGTTATAGATACTTATTACAACCTTTGGATGTCCTAAGAGGTGATAGATGTTTAGAACTTTAACTCTATTTCAAACCGAAGTTGAACCGTTACAATAAAAGATAAAGCACTTTGGGATTAGAGTCTTGGAGTAAGGTTCGAAGCTATAAGTTATATATACTTATTACAACCTTTGGGTGTCCTAAGAGGTGATGGATGTTTAGAACTTTAACTATATTTCAAACCGAAGTTGAACCGTTACTATCAAAGATAAAGCTCTTGGGGATTAGAGTCTTAGAGTAAGGTTCAAAGCTATAAGTTATAGATACTTATTACAAGCTTTGGGTGCCCTAAGAGGTGATAGATCTTTAGAACTTTAACTCTATTTCAAACCGTAATTGAACCGTTACAATCAAAGATAACGCTCTTGGGGATTAGAGTCTTAGAGTAAGGTTCAAAGCTATAAGTTATAGATACTTATTACAACCTTTGGGTGTACTAAGAGGTGATGGATGTTTAGAACTTTTACTCTATTTCAAACCGAAGTTGAACCGTTACAATCAAAGATAAAGCTCTTGGGGATTAGAGTCTTAGAGTAAGGTTCAAAGCTATAGGTTATAGATACTTATTACAACCTTTGGATCTCCTAAGAGGTGATTGATCTTTAGAACTTTAACTCTATTTCAAATCGAAGTTGAACCGTTACAATCAAAGATAAAGCTCTTGGGGATTAGAGTCTTAAAGTTAGGTTCAAAGCTATAAGTTATAGATACTTATTACAACCTTTGGATGTCCTAAGAGGTGATAGATGTTTAGAACTTTAACTCTATTTAAAATCGAAGTTGAACCGTTACAATAAAAGATAAAGCTCTTGGGGATTAGAGTCTTAGAGTAAGGTTCAAAGCTATAAGTTATAGATACTTATTACAACCTTTGGGTGTCCTAACAGGTGATTGATCTTTAGAACTTTAACTCTATTTCAAACCGAAGTTGAACCGTTACAATCAAAGATAAAGCTCTTGGGGATTAGAGTCTTAGAGTAAGGTTCAAAGCTATAAGTTATAGATACTTATTACAAGCTTTGGGTGCCCTAAGAGGTGATAGATCTTTAGAACTTTAACTCTATTTCAAACCGTAATTGAATCGTTACAATCAAAGATAACGCTCTTGGGGATTAGAGTGTTAGAGTTAGGTTCAAAGCTATAAGTTATAGATACTTATTACAACCTTTGGGTGTCCTAAGAGGTGATAGATGTTTAGAACTTTAACTATATTTAAAACCGTAGTTGAACCGTTACAATCAAAGATAAAGCTCTTGGGGATTAGAGTCTTAGAGTAAGATTCAAAGCTATAAGTTATAGATACTTATTACAACCTTTGGGTGTACTAAGAGGTGATGGATGTTTAGAACTTTTACTCTATTTCAAATCGAAGTTGAACCGTTACAATCAAAGATAAAGCTCTTGGGGATTAGAGTCTTAGAGTAAGGTTCAAAGTTATAAGTTATAGATACTTATTACAACCTTTGGATGTCCTAAGAGGTGATAGATGTTTAGAACTTTAACTCTATTCCAAACCGAAGTTGAACCGTTACAATCAAAGGTAAAGCTCTTGGGGATTAGAGTCTTAGAGTAAGGTTCAAAGCTATAAGTTATAGATAATTATTACAACCTTTGGATGTCCTAAAAGGTGATAGATGTTTAGAACTTTAACTCTATTCCAAACCGAAGTTGAACCGTTACAATCAAAGATAAAGCTCTTGGGGATTAGAGTCTTAGAGTAAGGTTCAAAGCTATAAGTTATAGATACTTATTACAACCTTTGGATGTCCTAAAAGGTGATAGATGTTTAGAACTTTAACTCTATTCCAAACCGTAGTTGAACCGTTACAATCAAAGATAACGCTCTTGGGGATTAGAGTCTTAGAGTAAGGTTCAAAGCTATAAGTTATAGATACTTATTACAAGCTTTGGGTGCCCTAAGTGGTGATAGATCTTTAGAACTTTAACTCTATTTCAAACCGTAGTTGAACCGTTACAATCAAAGATAAAGCTCAGTCTTAGAGTAAGGTTCAAAGCTATAAGTTATAGATACTTATTACAACCTTTGGGTGTCCTAACAGGTGATTGATCTTTAGAACTTTAACTCTATTTCAAACCGAAGTTGAACCGTTACAATCAAAGATAAAGCTCTTGGGGATTAGAGTCTTAGAGTATGGTTCAAAGCTTTAAGTTATAGATACTTATTACAAGCTTTGGGTGCCCTAAGAGGTGATAGATCTTTAGAACTTTAACTATATTTCAAACCGTAGTTGAACCGTTACAATCAAAGATAAAGCTCCTGGGGATTAGAGTCTTAGAGTAAGGTTCAAAGCTATAAGTTATAGATACTTATTACAACCTTTGGGTGTCCTAAGAGGTGATAGATCTTTAGAACTTTAAACCTATTTCAAACCGAAGTTGAACCGTTACAATCAAAGATAAAGCTCTTGGGATTAGAGTCTTAGAGTAAGGTTCAAAGTTATAAGTTATAGATACTTATTACAACCTTTGGGTGTACTAAGAGGTGATGGATGTTTAGAACTTTTACTCTATTTCAAACCGAAGTTGAACCGTTACAATCAAAGATAAAGCTCTTGGGGATTAGAGTCTTAGAGTAAGGTTCAAAGTTATAAGTTATAGATACTTATTACAACCTTTGGATGTCCTAAGAGGTGATAGATGTTTAGAACTTTAACTCTATTCCAAACCGAAGTTGAACCGTTATAATCAAAGGTAAAGCTCTTGGGGATTAGAGTCTTAGAGTAAGGTTCAAAGCTATAAGTTATAGATACTTATTACAACCTTTGGATGTCCAAAAAGGTGATAGATGTTTAGAACTTTAACTCTATTCCAAACCGAAGTTGAACCGTTACAATCAAAGATAAAGCTCTTGGGGATTAGAGTCTTAGAGTAAGGTTCAAAGCTATAAGTTATAGATACTTATTACAAGCTTTGGGTGCCCTAAGTGGTGATAGATCTTTAGAACTTTAACTCTATTTCAAACCGTAGTTGAACCGTTACAATCAAAGATAATGCTCTTGGGGATTAGAGTGTTAGAGTTAGGTTCAAAGCTATAAGTTATAGATGCTTATTACAACCTTTGGGTGTCCTAAGAGGTGATGGATGTTTAGAACTTTAAATCTATTTCAAACCGAAGTTGAACCGTTACAATCAAAGATAAAGCTCTTGGGGATTAGAGTCTTAGAGTAAGGTTCAAAGCTATAAGTTATAGATACTTATTACAACCTTTGGGTGTCCTAAGAGGTGATAGATCTTTAGAACTTTAACTCTATTTCAAACCGAAGTTGAACCGTTACAATCAAAGATAAAGCTCTTGGGGATTAGAGTCTTAAAGTTAGGTTCAAAGCTATAAGTTATAGATACTTATTACAACCTTTGGATGTCCTAAGAGGTGATAGATGTTTAGAACTTTAACTCTATTTCAAATCGAAGTTGAACCGTTACAATAAAAGATAAAGCTCTTGGGGATTAGAGTCTTAGAGTAAGGTTCAAAGCTATAAGTTATAGATACTTATTACAACCTTTGGGTGTCCTAACAGGTGATTGATCTTTAGAACTTTAACTCTATTTCAAACCGAAGTTGAACCGTTACAATCAAAGATAAAGCTCTTGGGGATTAGAGTATTAAAGTTAGGTTCAAAGCTATAAGTTATAGATACTTATTACAACCTTTGGGTGTCCTAAGAGGTGATGGATGTTTAGAACTTTAACTATATTTCAAACCGAAGTTGAACCGTTACTTTCAAAGATAAAGCTCTTGGGGATTAGAGTCTTAGAGTTAGGTTCAAAGCTATAAGTTATAGATACTTATTACAACATTTGGGTGTCCTAAGAGGTGATAGGTCTTTAGAATCTAACTCTATTGCAATCCGAAGTTGAACCATTAGAATCAATGATAAAGCTCTTGGGGATTAGAGTCTTAGAGTAATGTTCAAAGCTATAAGTTATAGATACTTATTACAACCTTTGGGTGTCCTAAGAGGTGATGGATGTTTAGAACTTTAACTCTATTTCAAACCGAAGTAGCACCGTTACAATCAAAGATAAAGCTCTTGGGGATTAGAGTATTAGAGTAAGGTTCAAAGCTATAAGTTATAGATACTTATTACAACCTTTGGGTGTCCTAACAGGTGATTGATCTTTAGAACTTTAACTCTATTTCAAACCGAAGTTGAACCGTTACAATCAATGATAAAGCTCTTGGGGATTAGAGTGTTAGAGTAAGGTTCAAAGCTATAAGTTATAGATACTTATTACAACCTTTGGGTGTCCTAAGAGGTGATGGATGTTTAGAACTTTAACTCGATTTCAAACCGAAGTTGAACCGTTACAATCAAAGATAAAGCTCTTGGGGATTAGAGTCTTAGAGTAAGGTTCAAAGCTATAGGTTATAGATACTTATTACAACCTTTGGATCTCCTAACAGGTGATTGATCTTTAGAACTTTAACTCTATTTCAAACCGAAGTTGAACCGTTACAATCAAAGATAAAGCTCTTGGGGATTAGAGTATTAAAGTTAGGTTCAAAGCTATAAGTTATAGATACTTATTACAACCTTTGGATGTCCTAAGAGGTGATAGATGTTTAGAACTTTAACTCTATTTCAAACCGAAGTTGAACCGTTACAATAAAAGATAAAGCTCTTGGGGATTAGAGTCTTAGAGTAAGGTTCAAAGCTATAAGTTATAGATACTTATTACAACCTTTGGGTGTCCTAACAGGTGATTGATCTTTAGAACTTTAACTCTATTTCAAACCGAAGTTGAACCGTTACAATCAATGATAAAGCTCTTGGGGATTAGAGTGTTAGAGTAAGGTTCAAAGCTATAAGTTATAGATACTTATTACAACCTTTGGGTGTCCTAAGAGGTGATGGATGTTTAGAACTTTAACTCGATTTCAAACCGAAGTTGAACCGTTACAATCAAAGATAAAGCTCTTGGGGATTAGAGTCTTAGAGTAAGGTTCAAAGCTATAAGTTATAGATACTTATTACAACCTTTAGATCTCCTAAGAGGTGATTGATCTTTAGAACTTTAACTCTATTTCAAACCGAAGTTGAACCGTTACAATCAAAGATAAAGCTCTTAGGGATTAGAGTCTTAAAGTTAGGTTCAAAGCTATAAGTTATAGATACTTATTACAACCTTTGGATGTCCTAAGAGGTGATTGATCTTTAGAACTTTAACTCTATTTCAAACCGAAGTTGAACCGTTACAATAAAAGATAAAGCACTTGGGGATTAGGGTCTTGGAGTAAGGTTCAAAGCTATAAGTTATAGATACTTATTACAACCTTTGGGTGTCCTAAGAGGTGATGGATGTTTAGAACTTTAACTCTATTTCAAACCGAAGTTGAACCGTTACAATCAAAGATAAAGCTCTTGGGGATTAGAGTCTTAGAGTAAGGTTCAAAGCTAAAAGTTATAGATACTTATTACAAGCTTTGGGTGCCCTAAGAGTTGATAGATCTTTAGAACTTTAACTCTATTTCAAACCGTAGTTGAACCGTTACAATCAAAGATAACGTTCTTGGGGATTAGAGTGTTAGAGTTAGGTTCAAAGCTATAAGTTATAGATACTTATTACAACCTTTGGATGTCCTAAGAGGTGATTGATGTTTAGAACTTTAACTCTATTCCAAACCGAAGTTGAACCGTTACAATCAAAGATAAAGCTCTTGGGGATTAGAGTCTTAGAGTAAGGTTCAAAGCTATAAGTTATAGATACTTATTACAACCTTTGGGTGTCCTAACAGGTGATTTATCTTTAGAACTTTAACCCTATTTCAAACCGAAGTTGAACCGTTACAATCAAAGATAAAGCTCTTGGGGATTAGAGTCTTAGAGTAAGGTTCAAAGCTATAAGTTATAGATACTTATTAAAATCTTTTGGTGTACTAAGAGGTGATGGATGTTTAGAACTTTTACTCTATTTCAAACCGAAGTTGAACCGTTACAATCAAAGATAAAGCACTTGGGGATTAGAGTCTTAGAGTAAGGTTCAAAGTTATAAGTTATAGATACTTATTACAACCTTTGGATGTCCTAAGAGGTGATAGATGTTTAGAACTTTAACTCTATTTCAAACCGAAGTTGAACCGTTACAATCAAAGATAAAACTCTTGGGGATTAGAGTGTTAGAGTAAGGTTCAAAGCTATAAGTTATAGATACTTATTACAACCTTTGGGTGTCCTAAGAGGTGATGGATGTTTAGAACTTTAACTCGATTTCAAACCGAAGTTGAACCGTTACAATCAAAGATAAAGCTCTTGGGGATTAGAGTCTTAAAGTTAGGTTCAAAGCTATAAGTTATAGATATTTATTACAACCTTTGGATGTCCTAAGAGGTGATAGATGTTTAGAACTTTAACTCTATTTCAAACCGAAGTTGAACCGTTACAATAAAAGATAAAGCACTTGGGGATTAGAGTCTTGGAGTAAGGTTCAAAGCTATAAGTTATAGATACTTATTACAACCTTTGGGCGTCCTAAGAGGTGATGGATGTTTAGAACTTTAACTCTATTTCAAACCGAAGATGAACCGTTACAATCAAAGATAAAGCTCTTGGGGATTAGAGTCTTAGAGTAAGGTTCAAAGCTAAAAGTTATAGATACTTATTACAAGCTTTGGGTGCCCTAAGAGTTGATAGATCTTTAGAACTTTAACTCTATTTCAAACCGTAGTTGAACCGTTACAATCAAAGATAACGTTCTTGGGGATTAGAGTGTTAGAGTTAGGTTCAAAGCTATAAGTTATAGATACTTATTACAACCTTTGGATGTCCTAAGAGGTGATTGATGTTTAGAACTTTAACTCTATTCCAAACCGAAGTTGAACCGTTACAATCAAAGATAAAGCTCTTGGGGATTAGAGTCTTAGAGTAAGGTTCAAAGCTATAAGTTATAGATACTTATTACAACCTTTGGGTGTCCTAACAGGTGATTTATCTTTAGAACTTTAACTCTATTTCAAACCGAAGTTGAACCGTTACAATCAAAGACAAAGCTCTTGGGGATTAGAGTCTTAGAGTAAGGTTCAAAGCTATAATTTATAGATACTTATTACAACCTTTGGGTGTCCTAAGAGGTGATGGATGTTTAGAACTTTAACTCTATTTCAAACCGAAGTTGAACCGTTACAATCAAAGATAAAGCTCTTGGGGATTAGAGTCTTAGAGTAAGGTTCAAAGCTATAAGTTATAGATACTTATTACAACCTTTGGGTGTCCTAAGAGGTGATGGATGTTTAGAACTTTAAATCTATTTCAAACCGAAGTTGAACCGTTACAATCAAAGATAAAGCTCTTGGGGATTAGAGTCTTAGAGTAAGGTTCAAAGCTATAAGTTATAGATACTTATTACAACCTTTGGGTGTCCAAACAGGTGATTGATCTTTAGAACTTTAACCCTATTTCAAACCGAAGTTGAACCGTTACAATCAAAGATAAAGCTCTTGGGGATTAGAGTTTTAGAGTAAGGTTCAAAGCTATAAGTTATAGATACTTATTAAAATCTTTGGGTGTACTAAGAGGTGATGGATGTTTAGAACTTTTACTCTATTTCAAACCGAAGTTGAACCGTTACAATCAAAGATAAAGCACTTGGGGATTAGAGTCTTAGAGTAAGGTTCAAAGTTATAAGTTATAGATACTTATTACAACCTTTGGATGTCCTAAGAGGTGATAGATGTTTAGAACTTTAACTCTATTCCAAACCGAAGTTGAACCGTTACAATCAAAGATAAAGCTCTTGGGGATTAGAGTCTGAGAGTAAGGTTCAAAGCTATAAGTTATAGATACTTTTACAACTTTTGGGTGTCCTAACAGGTGATTTATCTTTAGAACTTTAACTCTATTTCAAACCGAAGTTGAACCGTTACAATCAAAGACAAAGCTCTTGGGGATTAGAGTCTTAGAGTAAGGTTCAAAGCTATAAGTTATAGATACTTATTACAACCTTTGGGTGTCCTAAGAGGTGATGGATGTTTAGAACTTTAAATCTATTTCAAACCGAAGTTGAACCGTTACAATCAAAGATAAAGCTCTTGGGGATTAGAGTCTTAGAGTAAGGTTCAAAGCTATAAGTTATAGATACTTATTACAACTTTTGGGTGTCCTAAGAGGTGATGGATGTTTAGAACTTTAACTCGATTTCAAACCGAAGTTGAACCGTTACAATCAAAGATAAAGCTCTTGGGGATTAGAGTCTTAAAGTTAGGTTCAAAGCTATAAGTTATAGATATTTATTACAACCTTTGGATGTCCTAAGAGGTGATAGATGTTTAGAACTTTAACTCTATTTCAAACCGAAGTTGAACCGTTACTATAAAAGATAAAGCACTTGGGGATTAGAGTCTTGGAGTAAGGTTCAAAGCTATAAGTTATAGATACTTATTACAACCTTTGGGTGTCCTAAGAGGTGATGGATGTTTAGAACTTTAACTCTATTTCAAACCGAAGTTGAACCGTTACAATAAAAGATAAAGCACTTGGGGATTAGAGTCTTGGAGTAAGGTTCAAAGCTATAAGTTATAGATACTTATTACAACCTTTGGGTGTCCAAAGAGGTGATGGATGTTTAGAACTTTAACTCTATTTCAAACCGAAGTTGAACCGTTACAATCAAAGATAAAGCTCTTGGGGATTAGTGTGTTAGAGTAAGGTTCAAAGCTATAAGTTATAGATACTCATTACAACCTTTGGGTGTCCTAAGAGGTGATTGATGTTTAGAACTTTAACTCGATTTCAAACCGAAGTTGAACCGTTACAATCAAAGATAAAGCTATTGGGGATTAGAGTCTTAGAGTAAGGTTCAAAGCTATAAGTTATAGATACTTATTACAACCTTTGGATGTCCTAAGAGGTGATTGATCTTTAGAACTTTAACTCTATTTCAAACCGAAGTTGAACCGTTACAATCAAAGATAACGCTCTTGGGGATTAGAGTCTTAGAGTTAGGTTCAAAGCTATAAGTTATAGATACTTATTACAACCTTTGGGTGTCCTAAGAGGTGATAGATCTTTAGAACTTTAACTCTATTTCAAACCGAAGTTGAACCGTTACAATCAAAGATAACGCTCTTGGGGATTAGAGTCTTAGAGTTAGGTTCAATGCTATAAGTTATAGATACTTATTACAACCTTTGGGTGTCCTAACAGGTGATTGATCTTTAGAACTTTAACTCTATTTCAAATCGAAGTTGAACCGTTACAATCAAAGATAAAGCTCTTGGGGATTAGAGTCTTAGAGTAAGGTTCAAAGCTATAAGTTATAGATACTTATTGAAACCTTTGGGTGTCCTAAGAGGTGATGGATGTTTAGAACTTTAAATCTATTTCAAACCGAAGTTGAACCGTTACAATCAAAGATAAAGCTCTTGGGGATTAGAGTCTTAGAGTAAGGTTCAAAGCTATAAGTTATAGATACTTATTACAACCTTTGGGTGTCCTAAGAGGTGATAGATGTTTAGAACTTTAACTCTATTTCAAACCGAAGTTGAACCGTTACAATCAAAGATAAAGCTCTTGGGGATTAGAGTCTTAGAGTAAGGTTCAAAGCTAGAAGTTATAGATACTTATTACAACCTTTGGGTGTCCTAACAGGTGATTGATCTTTAGAACTTTAACTCTATTTCAAACCGAAGTTGAACCGTTACAATCAAAGATAAAGCTCTTGGGGATTAGAGTGTTAGAGTAAGGTTCAAAGCTATAAGTTATAGATACTTATTACAACCTTTGGGTGTCCTAAGAGGTGATGGATGTTTAGAACTTTAACTCGATTTCAAACCGAAGTTGAACCGTTATAATCAAAGATAAAGCTCTTGGGGATTAGAGTCTTAAAGTTAGGTTCAAAGCTATAAGTTATGGATATTTATTACAACCTTTGGATGTCCTAAGAGGTGATAGATGTTTAGAACTTTAACTCTATTTCAAACCGAAGTTGAACCGTTACAATAAAAGATAAAGCACTTGGGGATTAGAGTCTTGGAGTAAGGTTCAAAGCTATAAGTTATAGATACTTATTACAACCTTTGGGTGTCCTAAGAGGTGATGGATGTTTAGAACTTTAACTCTATTTCAAACCGAAGTTGAACCGTTACAATCAAAGATAAAGCTCTTGGGGATTAGAGTCTTAGAGTAAGGTTCAAAGCTAAAAGTTATAGATACTTATTACAAGCTTTGGGTGCCCTAAGAGTTGATAGATCTTTAGAACTTTAACTCTATTTCAAACCGTAGTTGAACCGTTACAATCAAAGATAACGTTCTTGGGGATTAGAGTGTTAGAGTTAGGTTCAAAGCTATAAGTTATAGATACTTATTACAACCTTTGGATGTCCTAAGAGGTGATTGATGTTTAGAACTTTAACTCTATTCCAAACCGAAGTTGAACCGTTACAATCAAAGATAAAGCTCTTGGGGATTAGAGTCTTGGAGTAAGGTTCAAAGTTATAACTTATAGATTCTTACTACAACCTTTGGGTGTCCTAAGAGGTGATAGATCTTTAGAACTTTAACTCTATTTCAAACCGAAGTTGAACCGTTACAATCAAAGATAAAGCTCTTGGGGATTAGAGTCTTAAAGTTAGGTTCAAAGCTATAAGTTATAGATATTTATTACAACCTTTGGATGTCCTAAGAGGTGATAGATGTTTAGAACTTTAACTCTATTTCAAACCGAAGTTGAACCGTTACAATAAAAGATAAAGCACTTGGGGATTAGAGTCTTGGAGTAAGGTTCAAAGCTATAAGTTATAGATACTTATTACAACCTTTGGGTGCCTAAGAGGTGATGGATGTTTAGAACTTTAACTCTATTTCAAACCGAAGTTGAACCGTTACAGTCAAAGATAAAGCTCTTGGGGATTAGAGTGTTAGAGTAAGGTTCAAAGTTATAACTTATAGATTCTTATTACAACCTTTGGGTGTCCTAAGAGGTGATAGATCTTTAGAACTTTAACTCTATTTCAAACCGAAGTTGAACCGTTACAATCAAAGATAAAGCTCTTGGGGATTAGAGTCTTAAAGTTAGGTTCAAAGCTATAAGTTATAGATATTTATTACAACCTTTGGATGTCCTAAGAGGTGATAGATGTATAGAACTTTAACTCTATTTCAAACCGAAGTTGAACCGTTACAATAAAAGATAAAGCACTTGGGGATTAGAGTCTTGGAGTAAGGTTCAAAGCTATAAGTTATAGATACTTATTACAACCTTTGGGTGCCTAAGAGGTGATGGATGTTTAGAACTTTAACTCTATTTCAAACCGAAGTTGAACCGTTACAGTCAAAGATAAAGCTCTTGGGGATTAGAGTCTTAGAGTAAGGTTCAAAGCTATAAGTTATAGATACTTATTACAACCTTTGGGTGTCCTAACAGGTGATTGATCTTTAGAACTTTAACTCTATTTCAAACCGAAGTTGAACCGTTACAATCAAAGATAAAGCTCTTGGGGATTAGAGTGTTAGAGTAAGGTTCAAAGCTATAAGTTATAGATACTTATTACAACCTTTGGGTGTCCTAAGAGGTGATGGATGTTTAGAACTTTAACTCGATTTCAAACCGAAGTTGAACCGTTACAATCAAAGATAAAGCTCTTGGGGATTAGAGTCTTAAAGTAAGGTTCAAAGCTATAAGTTATAGATACTTATTACAACCTTTGGATGTCCTAAGAGGTGATTGATCTTTAGAACTTTAACTCTATTTCAAACCGAAGTTGAACCGTTACAATCAAAGATAACGCTCTTGGGGATTAGAGTCTTAGAGTTAGGTTCAAAGCTATAAGTTATAGATACTTATTACAACCATTGGGTGTCCTAAGAGGTGATAGATCTTTAGAACTTTAACTCTATTTCAAACCGAAGTTGAACCGTTACAATCAAAGATAAAGCTCTTGGGGATTAGAGTCTTAGAGTAAGGTTCAAAGCTATAAGTTATAGATACTTATTACAACCTTTGGGTGTCCTAACAGGTGATTGATATTTAGAACTTTAACTCTATTTCAAACCGAGGTTGAACCGTTACAATCAAAGATAAAGCTCTTGGGGATTAGAGTCTTAGAGTAAGGTTCAAAGCTATAAGTTATAGATACTTATTGAAACCTTTGGGAGTCCTAAGAGGTGATGGATGTTTAGAACTTTAAATCTATTTCAAACCGAAGTTGAACCGTTACAATCAAAGATAAAGCTCTTGGGGATTAGAGTGTTAGAGTAAGGTTCAAAGCTATAAGTTATAGATACTTATTACAACCTTTGGGTGTCCTAAGAGGTGATAGATCTTTAGAACTTTAACTCAATTTCAAACCGAAGTTGAACCGTTATAATCAAAGATAAAGCTCTTGGGGATTAGAGTCTTAGAGTAAGGTTCAAAGCTATAAGTTATAGATACTTATTACAACCTTTGGGTGTCCTAACAGGTGATTGATCTTTAGAACTTTAACTCTATTTCAAACCGAAGTTGAACCGTTACAATCAAAGATATAGCTCTTGGGGATTAGAGTCTTAGAGTAAGGTTCAAAGCTATAAGTTATAGATACTTATTACAACCTGTGGGTGTCCTAAGAGGCGATGGATGTTTAGAACTTTAACTCTATTTCAAACCGAAGTTGAACCGTTACAATCAAATCTTGGGGATTAGAGTCTTAGAGTAAGGTTCAAAGTTATATCTTATAGATTCTTATTACAACCTTTGGGTGTCGTAAGAGGTGATAGATCTTTAGAACTTTAACTCTATTTCAAACCGAAGTTGAACCGTTACAATCAAAGATAAAGCTTTCGAGGATTAGAGTCTTAGAGTAAGGTTCAAAGCTGTAAGTTATAGATACTTATTACAACCTTTGGGCGTCCTAATAGGTGATTGATCTTTAGAACTTTAACTCTATTTCAAACCGAAGTTGAACCGTTACAATCAAAGATAAAGCTCTTGGGGATTAGTGTGTTAGAGTAAGGTTCAAAGCTATAAGTTATAGATACTCATTACAACCTTTGGGTGTCCTAAGAGGTGATGGATGTTTAGAACTTTAACTCGATTTCAAACCGAAGTTGAACCGTTACAATCAAAGATAAAGCTATTGGGGATTAGAGTCTTAGAGTAAGGTTCAAAGCTATAAGTTATAGATACTTATTACAACCTTTGGATGTCCTAAGAGGTGATTGATCTTTAGAACTTTAACTCTATTTCAAACCGAAGTTGAACCGTTACAATCAAAGATAACGCTCTTGGGGATTAGAGTCTTAGAGTTAGGTTCAAAGCTATAAGTTATAGATACTTATTACAACCTTTGGGTGTCCTAAGAGGTGATAGATCTTTAGAACTTTAACTCTATTTCAAACCGAAGTTGAACCGTTACAATCAAAGATAACGCTCTTGGGGATTAGAGTCTTAGAGTTAGGTTCAATGCTATAAGTTATAGATACTTATTACAACCTTTGGGTGTCCTAACAGGTGATTGATCTTTAGAACTTTAACTCTATTTCAAATCGAAGTTGAACCGTTACAATCAAAGATAAAGCTCTTGGGGATTAGAGTCTTAGAGTAAGGTTCAAAGCTATAAGTTATAGATACTTATTGCAACCTTTGGGTGTCCTAAGAGGTGATGGATGTTTAGAACTTTAAATCTATTTCAAACCGAAGTTGAACCGTTACAATCAAAGATAAAGCTCTTGGGGATTAGAGTCTTGGAGTAAGGTTCAAAGCTATAAGTTATAGATACTTATTACAACCTTTGGGTGTCCTAAGAGGTGATAGATCTTTAGAACTTTAACTCTATTTCAAACCGAAGTTGAACCGTTACAATCAAAGACAAAGCTCTTGGGGATTAGAGTCTTAGAGTTAGGTTAAAAGGTATAAGTTATAGATACTTATTACAACCTTTGGATGTCCTAAGAGGTGATAGATGTTTAGAACTTTAACTCTATTTCAAACCGAAGTTGAACCGTTACAATCAAAGATAACGCTCTTGGGGATTAGAGTCTTAGAGTTAGGTTCAAAGCTATAAGTTATAGATACTTATTACAACCTTTGGGTGTCCTAAGAGGTGATAGATCTTTAGAACTTTAACTCTATTTCAAACCGAAGTTGAACCGTTACAATCAAAGATAACGCTCTTGGGGATTAGAGTCTTAGAGTTAGGTTCAATGCTATAAGTTATAGATACTTATTACAACCTTTGGGTGTCCTAACAGGTGATTGATCTTTAGAACTTTAACTCTATTTCAAATCGAAGTTGAACCGTTACAATCAAAGATAAAGCTCTTGGGGATTAGAGTCTTAGAGTAAGGTTCAAAGCTATAAGTTATAGATACTTATTGCAACCTTTGGGTGTCCTAAGAGGTGATGGATGTTTAGAACTTTAAATCTATTTCAAACCGAAGTTGAACCGTTACAATCAAAGATAAAGCTCTTGGGGATTAGAGTCTTGGAGTAAGGTTCAAAGCTATAAGTTATAGATACTTATTACAACCTTTGGGTGTCCTAAGAGGTGATAGATCTTTAGAACTTTAACTCTATTTCAAACCGAAGTTGAACCGTTACAATCAAAGACAAAGCTCTTGGGGATTAGAGTCTTAGAGTTAGGTTCAAAGGTATAAGTTATAGATACTTATTACAACCTTTGGATGTCCTAAGAGGTGATAGATGTTTAGAACTTTAACTCTATTTCAAACCGAAGTTGAACCGTTACAATCAAAGATAAAGCTCTTGGGGATTAGAGTCTTAGAGTAAGGTTCAAAGCTATAAGTTATAGATACTTATTACAACCTTTGGATGTCCTAAGAGGTGATTGATCTTTAGAACTTTAACTCTATTTCAAACCGAAGTTGAACCGTTACAATCAAAGATAAAGCTCTTGGGGATTAGAGTGTTAGAGTAAGGTTCAAAGCTATAAGTTATAGATACTTATTACAACCTTTGGGTGTCCTAAGAGGTGATGGATGTTTAGAACTTTAACTCGATTTCAAACCGAAGTTGAACCGTTACAATCAAAGATAAAGCTATTGGGGATTAGAGTCTTAGAGTAAGGTTCAAAGCTATAAGTTATAGATACTTATTACAACCTTTGGATGTCCTAAGAGGTGATTGATATTTAGAACTTTAACTCTATTTCAAACCAAAGTTGAACCGTTACAATCAAAGATAACGCTCTTGGGGATTAGAGTCTTAGAGTTAGGTTCAAAGCTATAAGTTATAGATACTTATTACAACCTTTGGGTGTCCTAAGAGGTGATAGATCTTTAGAAGTTTAACTCTATTTGAAACCGAAGTTGAACCGTTACAATCAAAGATAAAGCTCTTGGGGATTAGAGTCTTAGAGTAAGGTTCAAAGTTATAAGTTATAGATACTTATTACAACCTTTGGTTGTCATAACAGGTGATTGATCTTTAGAACTTTAACTCTATTTCAAATCGAAGTTGAACCGTTACAATCAAAGATAAAGCTCTTGGGGATTAGAGTCTTAGATTAAGGTTCAAAGCTATAAGTTATAGATACTTATTGCAACCTTTGGGTGTCCTAAGAGGTGATGGATGTTTAGAACTTTAAATCTATTTCAAACCGAAGTTGAACCATTACAATCAAAGATAAAGCTCTTGGGGATTAGAGTCTTAGAGTAAGGTTCAAAGCTATAAGTTATAGATACTTATTACAACCTTTGGGTGTCCTAACAGGTGATTGATCTTTAGAACTTTAACTCTATTTCAAATCGAAGTTGAACCGTTACAATCAAAGATAAAGCTCTTGGGGATTAGAGTCTTAGAGTAAGGTTCAAAGCTATAAGTTATAGATACTTATTGCAACCTGTGGGTGTCCTAAGAGGCGATGGATGTTTAGAACTTTAACTCTATTTCAAACCGAAGTTGAACCGTTACAGTCAAAGATAAAGCTCTTGGGGATTAGAGTGTTAGAGTAAGGTTCAAAGTTATAACTTATAGATTCTTATTACAACCTTTGGGTGTCCTAAGAGGTGATAGATCTTTAGAACTTTAACTCTATTTCAAACCGAAGTTGAACCGTTACAATCAAAGATAAAGCTCTTGGGGATTAGAGTCTTAAAGTTAGGTTCAAAGCTATAAGTTATAGATATTTATTACAACATTTGGATGTCCTAAGAGGTGATAGATGTTTAGAACTTTAACTCTATTTCAAACCGAAGTTGAACCGTTACAATAAAAGATAAAGCACTTGGGGATTAGAGTCTTGGAGTAAGGTTCAAAGCTATAAGTTATAGATACTTATTACAACCTTTGGGTGCCTAAGAGGTGATGGATGTTTAGAACTTTAACTCTATTTCAAACCGAAGTTGAACCGTTACAGTCAAAGATAAAGCTCTTGGGGATTAGAGTCTTAGAGTAAGGTTCAAAGCTATAAGTTATAGATACTTATTACAACCTTTGGGTGTCCTAACAGGTGATTGATCTTTAGAACTTTAACTCTATTTCAAACCGAAGTTGAACCGTTACAATCAAAGATAAAGCTCTTGGGGATTAGAGTGTTAGAGTAAGGTTCAAAGCTATAAGTTATATATACTTATTACAACCTTTGGGTGTCCTAAGAGGTGATGGATGTTTAGAACTTTAACTCGATTTCAAACCGAAGTTGAACCGTTACAATCAAAGATAAAGCTCTTGGGGATTAGAGTCTTAAAGTAAGGTTCAAAGCTATAAGTTATAGATACTTATTACAACCTTTGGATGTCCTAAGAGGTGATTGATCTTTAGAACTTTAACTCTATTTCAAACCGAAGTTGAACCGTTACAATCAAAGATAACGCTCTTGGGGATTAGAGTCTTAGAGTTAGGTTCAAAGCTATAAGTTATAGATACTTATTACAACCATTGGGTGTCCTAAGAGGTGATAGATCTTTAGAACTTTAACTCTATTTCAAACCGAAGTTGAACCGTTACAATCAAAGATAAAGCTCTTGGGGATTAGAGTCTTAGAGTAAGGTTCAAAGCTATAAGTTATAGATACTTATTACAACCTTTGGGTGTCCTAACAGGTGATTGATATTTAAAACTTTAACTCTATTTCAAACCGAAGTTGAACCGTTACAATCAAAGATAAAGCTCTTGGGGATTAGAGTCTTAGAGTAAGGTTCAAAGCTATAAGTTATAGATACTTATTGAAACCTTTGGGTGTCCTAAGAGGTGATGGATGTTTAGAACTTTAAATCTATTTCAAACCGAAGTTGAACCGTTACAATCAAAGATAAAGCTCTTGGGGATTAGAGTGTTAGAGTAAGGTTCAAAGCTATAAGTTATAGATACTTATTACAACCTTTGGGTGTCCTAAGAGGTGATAGATCTTTAGAACTTTAACTCAATTTCAAACCGAAGTTGAACCGTTATAATCAAAGATAAAGCTCTTGGGGATTAGAGTCTTAGAGTAAGGTTCAAAGCTATAAGTTATAGATACTTATTACAACCTTTGGGTGTCCTAACAGGTGATTGATCTTTAGAACTTTAACTCTATTTCAAACCGAAGTTGAACCGTTACAATTAAAGATATAGCTCTTGGGGATTAGAGTCTTAGAGTAAGGTTCAAAGCTATAAGTTATAGATACTTATTACAACCTGTGGGTGTCCTAAGAGGCGATGGATGTTTAGAACTTTAACTCTATTTCAAACCGAAGTTGAACCGTTACAATCAAAGATAAAGCTCTTGGGGATTAGAGTCTTAGAGTAAGGTTCAAAGTTATATCTTATAGATTCTTATTACAACCTTTGGGTGTCGTAAGAGGTGATAGATCTTTAGAACTTTAACTCTATTTCAAACCGAAGTTGAACCGTTACAATCAAAGATAAAGCTTTCGAGGATTAGAGTCTTAGAGTAAGGTTCAAAGCTGTAAGTTATAGATACTTATTACAACCTTTGGGTGTCCTAATAGGTGATTGATCTTTAGAACTTTAACGCTATTTGAAACCGAAGTTGAACCGTTACAATCAAAGATGAAGCTCTTGGGGATTAGTGTGTTAGAGTAAGGTTCAAAGCTATAAGTTATAGATACTCATTACAACCTTTGGGTGTCCTAAGAGGTGATGGATGTTTAGAACTTTAACTCGATTTCAAACCGAAGTTGAACCGTTACAATCAAAGATAAAGCTATTGGGGATTAGAGTCTTAGAGTAAGGTTCAAAGCTATAAGTTATAGATACTTATTACAACCTTTGGATGTCCTAAGAGGTGATTGATATTTAGAACTTTAACTCTATTTCAAACCAAAGTTGAACCGTTACAATCAAAGATAACGCTCTTGGGGATTAGAGTCTTAGAGTTAGGTTCAAAGCTATAAGTTATAGATACTTATTACAACCTTTGGGTGTCCTAAGAGGTGATAGATCTTTAGAAGTTTAACTCTATTTGAAACCGAAGTTGAACCGTTACAATCAAAGATAAAGCTCTTGGGGATTAGAGTCTTAGAGTAAGGTTCAAAGCTATAAGTTATAGATACTTATTACAACCTTTGGTTGTCATAACAGGTGATTGATCTTTAGAACTTTAACTCTATTTCAAATCGAAGTTGAACCGTTACAATCAAAGATAAAGCTCTTGGGGATTAGAGTCTTAGAGTAAGGTTCAAAGCTATAAGTTATAGATACTTATTGCAACCTTTGGGTGTCCTAAGAGGTGATGGATGTTTAGAACTTTAAATCTATTTCAAACCGAAGTTGAACCGTTACAATCAAAGATAAAGCTCTTGGGGATTAGAGTCTTAGAGTAAGGTTCAAAGCTATAAGTTATAGATACTTATTACAACCTTTGGGTGTCCTAACAGGTGATTGATCTTTAGAACTTTAACTCTATTTCAAATCGAAGTTGAACCGTTACAATCAAAGATAAAGCTCTTGGGGATTAGAGTCTTAGAGTAAGGTTCAAAGCTATAAGTTATAGATACTTATTGCAACCTGTGGGTGTCCTAAGAGGCGATGGATGTTTAGAACTTTAACTCTATTTCAAACCGAAGTTGAACCGTTACAGTCAAAGATAAAGCTCTTGGGGATTAGAGTGTTAGAGTAAGGTTCAAAGTTATAACTTATAGATTCTTATTACAACCTTTGGGTGTCCTAAGAGGTGATAGATCTTTAGAACTTTAACTCTATTTCAAACCGAAGTTGAACCATTACAATCAAAGATAAAGCTCTTGGGGATTAGAGTCTTAAAGTTAGGTTCAAAGCTATAAGTTATAGATATTTATTACAACCTTTGGATGTCCTAAGAGGTGATAGATGTTTAGAACTTTAACTCTATTTCAAACCGAAGTTGAACCGTTACAATAAAAGATAAAGCACTTGGGGATTAGAGTCTTGGAGTAAGGTTCAAAGCTATAAGTTATAGATACTTATTACAACCTTTGGGTGCCTAAGAGGTGATGGATGTTTAGAACTTTAACTCTATTTCAAACCGAAGTTGAACCGTTACAGTCAAAGATAAAGCTCTTGGGGATTAGAGTCTTAGAGTAAGGTTCAAAGCTATAAGTTATAGATACTTATTACAACCTTTGGGTGTCCTAACAGGTGATTGATCTTTAGAACTTTAACTCTATTTCAAACCGAAGTTGAACCGTTACAATCAAAGATAAAGCTCTTGGGGATTAGAGTGTTAGAGTAAGGTTCAAAGCTATAAGTTATAGATACTTATTACAACCTTTGGGTGTCCTAAGAGGTGATGGATGTTTAGAACTTTAACTCGATTTCAAACCGAAGTTGAACCGTTACAATCAAAGATAAAGCTCTTGGGGATTAGAGTCTTAAAGTAAGGTTCAAAGCTATAAGTTATAGATACGTATTACAACCTTTGGATGTCCTAAGAGGTGATTGATCTTTAGAACTTTAACTCTATTTCAAACCGAAGTTGAACCGTTACAATCAAAGATAACGCTCTTGGGGATTAGAGTCTTAGAGTTAGGTTCAAAGCTATAAGTTATAGATACTTATTACAACCATTGGGTGTCCTAAGAGGTGATAGATCTTTAGAACTTTAACTCTATTTCAAACCGAAGTTGAACCGTTACAATCAAAGATAAAGCTCTTGGGGATTAGAGTCTTAGAGTAAGGTTCAAAGCTATAAGTTATAGATACTTATTACAACCTTTGGGTGTCCTAACAGGTGATTGATATTTAAAACTTTAACTCTATTTCAAACCGAAGTTGAACCGTTACAATCAAAGATAAAGCTCTTGGGGATTAGAGTCTTAGAGTAAGGTTCAAAGCTATAAGTTATAGATACTTATTGAAACCTTTGGGTGTCCTAAGAGGTGATGGATGTTTAGAACTTTAAATCTATTTCAAACCGAAGTTGAACCGTTACAATCAAAGATAAAGCTCTTGGGGATTAGAGTGTTAGAGTAAGGTTCAAAGCTATAAGTTATAGATACTTATTACAACCTTTGGGTGTCCTAAGAGGTGATAGATCTTTAGAACTTTAACTCAATTTCAAACCGAAGTTGAACCGTTATAATCAAAGATAAAGCTCTTGGGGATTAGAGTCTTAGAGTAAGGTTCAAAGCTATAAGTTATAGATACTTATTACAACCTTTGGGTGTCCTAACAGGTGATTGATCTTTAGAACTTTAACTCTATTTCAAACCGAAGTTGAACCGTTACAATTAAAGATATAGCTCTTGGGGATTAGAGTCTTAGAGTAAGGTTCAAAGCTATAAGTTATAGATACTTATTACAACCTGTGGGTGTCCTAAGAGGCGATGGATGTTTAGAACTTTAACTCTATTTCAAACCGAAGTTGAACCGTTACAATCAAAGATAAAGCTCTTGGGGATTAGAGTCTTAGAGTAAGGTTCAAAGTTATATCTTATAGATTCTTATTACAACCTTTGGGTGTCGTAAGAGGTGATAGATCTTTAGAACTTTAACTCTATTTCAAACCGAAGTTGAACCGTTACAATCAAAGATAAAGCTTTCGAGGATTAGAGTCTTAGAGTAAGGTTCAAAGCTGTAAGTTATAGATACTTATTACAACCTTTGGGTGTCCTAATAGGTGATTGATCTTTAGAACTTTAACTCTATTTCAAACCGAAGTTGAACCGTTACAATCAAAGATGAAGCTCTTGGGGATTAGTGTGTTAGAGTAAGGTTCAAAGCTATAAGTTATAGATACTCATTACAACCTTTGGGTGTCCTAAGAGGTGATGGATGTTTAGAACTTTAACTCGATTTCAAACCGAAGTTGAACCGTTACAATCAAAGATAAAGCTATTGGGGATTAGAGTCTTAGAGTAAGGTTCAAAGCTATAAGTTATAGATACTTATTACAACCTTTGGATGTCCTAAGAGGTGATTGATATTTAGAACTTTAACTCTATTTCAAACCGAAGTTGAACCGTTACAATCAAAGATAACACTCTTGGGGATTAGAGTCTTAGAGTTAGGTTCAAAGCTATAAGTTATAGATACTTATTACAACCTTTGGGTGTCCTAAGAGGTGATAGATCTTTAGAAGTTTAACTCTATTTGAAACCGAAGTTGAACCGTTACAATCAAAGATAAAGCTCTTGGGGATTAGAGTCTTAGAGTTAGGTTCAATGCTATAAGTTATAGATACTTATTACAACCTTTGGGTGTCCTAACAGGTGATTGATCTTTAGAACTTTAACTCTATTTCAAATCGAAGTTGAACCGTTACAATCAAAGATAAAGCTCTTGGGGATTAGAGTCTTAGAGTAAGGTTCAAAGTTATAAGTTATAGATACTTATTGCAACCTTTGGGTGTCCTAAGAGGTGATGGATGTTTAGAACTTTAAATCTATTTCAAACCGAAGTTGAACCGTTACAATCAAAGATAAAGCACTTGGGGATTAGAGTCTTGGAGTAAGGTTCAAAGCTATAAGTTATAGATACTTATTACAACCTTTGGGTGTCCTAAGAGGTGATAGATCTTTAGAACTTTAACTCTATTTCAAACCGAAGTTGAACCGTTACAATCAAAGACAAAGCTCTTGGGGATTAGAGTCTTAGAGTTAGGTTCAATGCTATAAGTTATAGATACTTATTACAACCTTTGGGTGTCCTAACAGGTGATTGATCTTTAGAACTTTAACTCTATTTCAAATCGAAGTTGAACCGTTACAATCAAAGATAAAGCTCTTGGGGATTAGAGTCTTAGA
Organism: Pontederia crassipes; assembly: GCA_030549335.1. NCBI lineage: Eukaryota > Viridiplantae > Streptophyta > Magnoliopsida > Commelinales > Pontederiaceae > Pontederia > Pontederia crassipes. The sequence continues at coordinate 13,026,580 of CM060187.1, forward strand.
GTAAGGTTCAAAGCTATAAGTTATAGATACTTATTACAACCTTTGGATGTCCTAAGAGGTGATGGATGTTTAGAACTTTAAATCTATTTCAAACCGAAGTTGAACCGTTACAATCAAAGATAAAGCTCTTGGGGATTAGAGTGTTAGAGTAAGGTTCAAAGCTATAAGTTATAGATACTTATTACAACCTTTGGGTGTCCTAAGAGGTGATAGATCATTAGAACTTTAACTCTATTTCAAACCGAAGTTGAACCGTTACAATCAAAGACAAAGCTCTTGGGGATTAGAGTCTTAGAGTTAGGTTCAAAGGTATAAGTTATAGATACTTATTACAACCTTTGGATGTCCTAAGAGGTGATAGATGTTTAGAACTTTAACTCTATTTCAAACCGAAGTTGAACCGTTACAATCAAAGATAAAGCTCTTGGGGATTAGAGACTTAGAGTAAGGTTCAAAGCTATAAGTTATAGATACTTATTACAACCTTTGGATGTCCTATGAGGTGATTGATCTTTAGAACTTTAACTCTATTTCAAACCGAAGTTGAACCGTTACAATCAAAGATAACGCTCTTGGGGATTAGAGTCTTAGAGTTAGGTTCAAAGCTATAAGTTATAGATACTTATTACAACCTTTGGGTGTCCTAAGAGGTGATAGATATTTAGAACTTTAACTCTATTTCAAACCGAAGTTGAACCGTTACAATCAAAGATAAAGCTCTTGGGGATTAGAGTCTTAGAGTTAGGTTCAAAGCTATAAGTTATAGATACTTATTACAACCTTTGGGTGTTCTAAGAGGTGATAGATGTTTAGAACTTTAACTCTATTTCAAACCGAAGTTGAACCGTTACAATCAAAGATAAAGCTCTTGGGGATTAGAGTCTTAGACTAAGGTTCAAAGCTATAAGTTATAGATACTTATTACAACCTTTAGATGTCCTAAGAGGTGATAGATGTTTAGAACTTTAACTCTATTTCAAACCGAAGTTGAATCGTTACAATAAAAGATAAAGCTCTTGGGGATTAGAGTCTTAGAGTAAGGTTCAAAGCTATAAGTTATATATACTTATTACAACCTTTGGGTGTCCTAACAGGTGATTGATCTTTAGAACTTTAACTCGATTTCAAACCGAAGTTGAACCGTTACAATAAAAGATAAAGCTCTTGGGGATTAGAGTCTTAGAGTAAAGTTCAAAGCTATAAGTTATAGATACTTATTACAACCTTTGGGTGTCCTAACAGGTGATTGATCTTTAGAACTTTAACTCTATTTCAAACCGAATTTGAACTGTTACAATCAAAGATAAAGCTCTTGGGGATTAGTGTGTTAGAGTAAGGTTCAAAGCTATAAGTTATAGATACTTATTACAACCTTTGGGTGTCGTAAGAGGTGATGGATGTTTAGAACTTTAACTCGATTTCAAACCGAAGTTGAACCGTTACAATCAAAGATAAAGCTCTTGGGGATTAGAGTCTTAGAGTAAGGTTCAAAGCTATAAGTTATAGATACTTATTACAACGTTTGGATGTCCTAAGAGGTGATTGATCTTTAGAACTATAACTCTATTTCAAACCGAAGTTGAACCGTTACAATAAAAGATAAAGCTCATGGGGATTAGAGTCTTAAAGTTAGGTTCAAAGCTATAAGTTATAGATACTTATTACAACCTTTGGATGTCCTAAGAGGTGATAGATGTTTAGAACTTTAACTCTATTTCAAACCGAAGTTGAACCGTTACAATAAAAGATAAAGCTCTTGGGGATTAGAGTCTTAGAGTAAGGTTCAAAGCTATAAGTTAAAGATACTTATTACAACCATTGGGTGTCCTAACAGGTGATTGATCTTTAGAACTTTAACTCTATTTCAAACCGAAGTTGAACCGTTACAATCAAAGATAAAGCTCTTGGGGATTAGAGTGTTAGAGTAAGGTTCAAAGCTATAAGTTATAGATACTTATTACAACCTTTGGGTGTCCTAAGAGGTGATGGATGTTTAGAACTTTAACTCGATTTCAAACCGAAGTTGAACCGTTACAATAAAAGATAAAGCTCTTGGGGATTAGAGTCTTAGAGTATAGTTCAAAGCTATAAGTTATAGATACTTATTACAACCTTTGGGTGTCCTAACAGGTGATTGATCTTTAGAACTTTAACTCTATTTCAAACCGAATTTGAACCGTTACAATCAAAGATAAAGCTCTTGGGGATTAGAGTCTTAGAGTAAGGTTCAAAGCTATAAGTTATAGATACTTATTACAACCTTTGGATGTCCTAAGAGGTGATTGATCTTTAGAACTTTAACTCTATTTCAAACCGAAGTTGAACCGTTACAATAAAAAATAACGCTCTTGGGGATTAGAGTCTTAGAGTTAGGTTCAAAGCTATAAGTTATAGATACTTATTACAACCTTTGGGTGTCCTAAGAGGTGATAGATCTTTAGAACTTTAACTCTATTTGAAACCGAAGTTGAACCGTTACAATCAAAGATAAAGCTCTTGGGGATTAGAGTCTTAGAGTAAGGTTCAAAGCTATAAGTTATAGATACTTATTACAACCTTTGGGTGTCCTAACAGGTGATTGATCTTTAGAACTTTAACTCTATTTCAAATCGAAGTTGAACCGTTACAATCAAAGATAAAACTCTTGGGGATTAGAGTCTTAGAGTAAGGTTCAAAGCTATAAGTTATAGATACTTATTGCAACCTTTGGGTGTACTAAGAGGTGATGGATGTTTAGAACTTTAAATCTATTTCAAACCGAAGTTGAACCGTTACAATCAAAGATAAAGCTCTTGGGGATTAGAGTCTTAGAGTAAGGTTCAAAGCTATAAGTTATAGATACTTATTACAACCTTTGGGTGTCCTAAGAGGTGATAGATCTTTAGAACTTTAACTCTATTTCAAACCGAAGTTGAACCGTTACAATCAAAGATAACGCTCTTGGGGATTAGAGTCTTAGAGTAAGGTTCAAATTTATAAGTTATAGATACTTATTACAACCTTTGGGTGTCCTAAGAGGTGATAGATCTTTAGAACTTTAACTCTATTTCAAACCGAAGTTGAACCGTTACAATCAAAGATAAAGCTCTTGGGGATTAGAGTCTTAGAGTTAGGTTCAAAGCTATACGTTATAGATACTTATTACAACCTTTGGGTGTCCTAACAGGTGATTGATCTTTAGAACTTTAACTCTATTTCAAATCGAAGTTGAACCGTTACAATCAAAGATAAAGCTCTTGGGGATTAGAGTCTTAGAGTAAGGTTCAAAGTTATAAGTTATAGATACTTATTGCAACCTTTGGGTGTCCTAAGAGGTGATGGATGTTTAGAACTTTAAATCTATTTCAAACCGAAGTTGAACCGTTACAATCAAAGATAAAGCTCTTGGGGATTAGAGTCTTGGAGTAAGGTTCAAAGCTATAAGTTATAGATACTTATTACAACCTTTGGGTGTCCTAAGAGGTGATAGATCTTTAGAACTTTAACTCTATTTCAAACCGAAGTTGAACCGTTACAATCAAAGACAAAGCTCTTGGGGATTAGAGTCTTAGAGTTAGGTTCAATGCTATAAGTTATAGATACTTATTACAACCTTTGGGTGTCCTAACAGGTGATTGATCTTTAGAACTTTAACTCTATTTCAAATCGAAGTTGAACCGTTACAATCAAAGATAAAGCTCTTGGGGATTAGAGTCTTAGAGTAAGGTTCAAAGCTATAAGTTATAGATACTTATTACAACCTTTGGATGTCCTAAGAGCTGATGGATGTTTAGAACTTTAAATCTATTTCAAACCGAAGTTGAACCGTTACAATCAAAGATAAAGCTCTTGGGGATTAGAGTGTTAGAGTAAGGTTCAAAGCTATAAGTTATAGATACTTATTACAACCTTTGGGTGTCCTAAGAGGTGATAGATCTTTAGAACTTTAACTCTATTTCAAACCGAAGTTGAACCGTTACAATCAAAGACAAAGCTCTTGGGGATTAGAGTCTTAGAGTTAGGTTCAAAGGTATAAGTTATAGATACTTATTACAACCTTTGGATGTCCTAAGAGGTGATAGATGTTTAGAACTTTAACTCTATTTCAAACCGAAGTTGAACCGTTACAATCAAAGATAAAGCTCTTGGGGATTAGAGACTTAGAGTAAGGTTCAAAGCTATAAGTTATAGATACTTATTACAACCTTTGGATGTCCTATGAGGTGATTGATCTTTAGAACTTTAACTCTATTTCAAACCGAAGTTGAACCGTTACAATCAAAGATAAAGCTCTTGGGGATTAGAGTCTTAGAGTAAGGTTCAAAGCTATAAGTTATAGATACTTATTGAAACCTTTGGGTGTCCTAAGAGGTGATGGATGTTTAGAACTTTAAATCTATTTCAAACCGAAGTTGAACCGTTACAATCAAAGATAAAGCTCTTGGGGATTAGAGTGTTAGAGTAAGGTTCAAAGCTATAAGTTATAGATACTTATTACAACCTTTGGGTGTCCTAAGAGGTGATAGATCTTTAGAACTTTAACTCAATTTCAAACCGAAGTTGAACCGTTATAATCAAAGATAAAGCTCTTGGGGATTAGAGTCTTAGAGTAAGGTTCAAAGCTATAAGTTATAGATACTTATTACAACCTTTGGGTGTCCTAACAGGTGATTGATCTTTAGAACTTTAACTCTATTTCAAACCGAAGTTGAACCGTTACAATTAAAGATATAGCTCTTGGGGATTAGAGTCTTAGAGTAAGGTTCAAAGCTATAAGTTATAGATACTTATTACAACCTGTGGGTGTCCTAAGAGGCGATGGATGTTTAGAACTTTAACTCTATTTCAAACCGAAGTTGAACCGTTACAATCAAAGATAAAGCTCTTGGGGATTAGAGTCTTAGAGTAAGGTTCAAAGTTATATCTTATAGATTCTTATTACAACCTTTGGGTGTCGTAAGAGGTGATAGATCTTTAGAACTTTAACTCTATTTCAAACCGAAGTTGAACCGTTACAATCAAAGATAAAGCTTTCGAGGATTAGAGTCTTAGAGTAAGGTTCAAAGCTGTAAGTTATAGATACTTATTACAACCTTTGGGTGTCCTAATAGGTGATTGATCTTTAGAACTTTAACTCTATTTCAAACCGAAGTTGAACCGTTACAATCAAAGATGAAGCTCTTGGGGATTAGTGTGTTAGAGTAAGGTTCAAAGCTATAAGTTATAGATACTCATTACAACCTTTGGGTGTCCTAAGAGGTGATGGATGTTTAGAACTTTAACTCGATTTCAAACCGAAGTTGAACCGTTACAATCAAAGATAAAGCTATTGGGGATTAGAGTCTTAGAGTAAGGTTCAAAGCTATAAGTTATAGATACTTATTACAACCTTTGGATGTCCTAAGAGGTGATTGATATTTAGAACTTTAACTCTATTTCAAACCGAAGTTGAACCGTTACAATCAAAGATAACACTCTTGGGGATTAGAGTCTTAGAGTTAGGTTCAAAGCTATAAGTTATAGATACTTATTACAACCTTTGGGTGTCCTAAGAGGTGATAGATCTTTAGAAGTTTAACTCTATTTGAAACCGAAGTTGAACCGTTACAATCAAAGATAAAGCTCTTGGGGATTAGAGTCTTAGAGTTAGGTTCAATGCTATAAGTTATAGATACTTATTACAACCTTTGGGTGTCCTAACAGGTGATTGATCTTTAGAACTTTAACTCTATTTCAAATCGAAGTTGAACCGTTACAATCAAAGATAAAGCTCTTGGGGATTAGAGTCTTAGAGTAAGGTTCAAAGTTATAAGTTATAGATACTTATTGCAACCTTTGGGTGTCCTAAGAGGTGATGGATGTTTAGAACTTTAAATCTATTTCAAACCGAAGTTGAACCGTTACAATCAAAGATAAAGCTCTTGGGGATTAGAGTCTTGGAGTAAGGTTCAAAGCTATAAGTTATAGATACTTATTACAACCTTTGGGTGTCCTAAGAGGTGATAGATCTTTAGAACTTTAACTCTATTTCAAACCGAAGTTGAACCGTTACAATCAAAGACAAAGCTCTTGGGGATTAGAGTCTTAGAGTTAGGTTCAATGCTATAAGTTATAGATACTTATTACAACCTTTGGGTGTCCTAACAGGTGATTGATCTTTAGAACTTTAACTCTATTTCAAATCGAAGTTGAACCGTTACAATCAAAGATAAAGCTCTTGGGGATTAGAGTCTTAGAGTAAGGTTCAAAGCTATAAGTTATAGATACTTATTACAACCTTTGGATGTCCTAAGAGGTGATGGATGTTTAGAACTTTAAATCTATTTCAAACCGAAGTTGAACCGTTACAATCAAAGATAAAGCTCTTGGGGATTAGAGTGTTAGAGTAAGGTTCAAAGCTATAAGTTATAGATACTTATTACAACCTTTGGGTGTCCTAAGAGGTGATAGATCTTTAGAACTTTAACTCTATTTCAAACCGAAGTTGAACCGTTACAATCAAAGACAAAGCTCTTGGGGATTAGAGTCTTAGAGTTAGGTTCAAAGGTATAAGTTATAGATACTTATTACAACCTTTGGATGTCCTAAGAGGTGATAGATGTTTAGAACTTTAACTCTATTTCAAACCGAAGTTGAACCGTTACAATCAAAGATAAAGCTCTTGGGGATTAGAGACTTAGAGTAAGGTTCAAAGCTATAAGTTATAGATACTTATTACAACCTTTGGATGTCCTATGAGGTGATTGATCTTTAGAACTTTAACTCTATTTCAAACCGAAGTTGAACCGTTACAATCAAAGATAACGCTCTTGGGGATTAGAGTCTTAGAGTTAGGTTCAAAGCTATAAGTTATAGATACTTATTACAACCTTTGGGTGTCCTAAGAGGTGATAGATATTTAGAACTTTAACTCTATTTCAAACCGAAGTTGAACCGTTACAATCAAAGATAAAGCTCTTGGGGATTAGAGTCTTAGAGTTAGGTTCAAAGCTATAAGTTATAGATACTTATTACAACCTTTGGGTGTTCTAAGAGGTGATAGATGTTTAGAACTTTAACTCTATTTCAAACCGAAGTTGAACCGTTACAATCAAAGATAAAGCTCTTGGGGATTAGAGTCTTAGACTAAGGTTCAAAGCTATAAGTTATAGATACTTATTACAACCTTTAGATGTCCTAAGAGGTGATAGATGTTTAGAACTTTAACTCTATTTCAAACCGAAGTTGAATCGTTACAATAAAAGATAAAGCTCTTGGGGATTAGAGTCTTAGAGTAAGGTTCAAAGCTATAAGTTATATATACTTATTACAACCTTTGGGTGTCCTAACAGGTGATTGATCTTTAGAACTTTAACTCGATTTCAAACCGAAGTTGAACCGTTACAATAAAAGATAAAGCTCTTGGGGATTAGAGTCTTAGAGTAAAGTTCAAAGCTATAAGTTATAGATACTTATTACAACCTTTGGGTGTCCTAACAGGTGATTGATCTTTAGAACTTTAACTCTATTTCAAACCGAATTTGAACTGTTACAATCAAAGATAAAGCTCTTGGGGATTAGTGTGTTAGAGTAAGGTTCAAAGCTATAAGTTATAGATACTTATTACAACCTTTGGGTGTCGTAAGAGGTGATGGATGTTTAGAACTTTAACTCGATTTCAAACCGAAGTTGAACCGTTACAATCAAAGATAAAGCTCTTGGGGATTAGAGTCTTAGAGTAAGGTTCAAAGCTATAAGTTATAGATACTTATTACAACGTTTGGATGTCCTAAGAGGTGATTGATCTTTAGAACTATAACTCTATTTCAAACCGAAGTTGAACCGTTACAATAAAAGATAAAGCTCATGGGGATTAGAGTCTTAAAGTTAGGTTCAAAGCTATAAGTTATAGATACTTATTACAACCTTTGGATGTCCTAAGAGGTGATAGATGTTTAGAACTTTAACTCTATTTCAAACCGAAGTTGAACCGTTACAATAAAAGATAAAGCTCTTGGGGATTAGAGTCTTAGAGTAAGGTTCAAAGCTATAAGTTAAAGATACTTATTACAACCATTGGGTGTCCTAACAGGTGATTGATCTTTAGAACTTTAACTCTATTTCAAACCGAAGTTGAACCGTTACAATCAAAGATAAAGCTCTTGGGGATTAGAGTGTTAGAGTAAGGTTCAAAGTTATAAGTTATAGATACTTATTACAACCTTTGGGTGTCCTAAGAGGTGATGGATGTTTAGAACTTTAACTCGATTTCAAACCGAAGTTGAACCGTTACAATAAAAGATAAAGCTCTTGGGGATTAGAGTCTTAGAGTATAGTTCAAAGCTATAAGTTATAGATACTTATTACAACCTTTGGGTGTCCTAACAGGTGATTGATCTTTAGAACTTTAACTCTATTTCAAACCGAATTTGAACCGTTACAATCAAAGATAAAGCTCTTGGGGATTAGAGTCTTAGAGTAAGGTTCAAAGCTATAAGTTATAGATACTTATTACAACCTTTGGATGTCCTAAGAGGTGATTGATCTTTAGAACTTTAACTCTATTTCAAACCGAAGTTGAACCGTTACAATAAAAAATAACGCTCTTGGGGATTAGAGTCTTAGAGTTAGGTTCAAAGCTATAAGTTATAGATACTTATTACAACCTTTGGGTGTCCTAAGAGGTGATAGATCTTTAGAACTTTAACTCTATTTGAAACCGAAGTTGAACCGTTACAATCAAAGATAAAGCTCTTGGGGATTAGAGTCTTAGAGTAAGGTTCAAAGCTATAAGTTATAGATACTTATTACAACCTTTGGGTGTCCTAACAGGTGATTGATCTTTAGAACTTTAACTCTATTTCAAATCGAAGTTGAACCGTTACAATCAAAGATAAAACTCTTGGGGATTAGAGTCTTAGAGTAAGGTTCAAAGCTATAAGTTATAGATACTTATTGCAACCTTTGGGTGTACTAAGAGGTGATGGATGTTTAGAACTTTAAATCTATTTCAAACCGAAGTTGAACCGTTACAATCAAAGATAAAGCTCTTGGGGATTAGAGTCTTAGAGTAAGGTTCAAAGCTATAAGTTATAGATACTTATTACAACCTTTGGGTGTCCTAAGAGGTGATAGATCTTTAGAACTTTAACTCTATTTCAAACCGAAGTTGAACCGTTACAATCAAAGATAACGCTCTTGGGGATTAGAGTCTTAGAGTAAGGTTCAAATTTATAAGTTATAGATACTTATTACAACCTTTGGGTGTCCTAAGAGGTGATAGATCTTTAGAACTTTAACTCTATTTCAAACCGAAGTTGAACCGTTACAATCAAAGATAAAGCTCTTGGGGATTAGAGTCTTAGAGTTAGGTTCAAAGCTATACGTTATAGATACTTATTAAAACCTTTGGGTGTCCTAAGAGGTGATGGATGTTTAGAACTTTAACTCTATTTCAAACCGAAGTTGAACCGTTACAATAAAAGATAACGCTCTTGGGGATTAGAGTCTTAGAGTTAGGTTCAAAGCTATAAGTTATAGATACTTATTACAACCTTTGGGTGTCCTAAGAGGTGATGGATGTTTAGAACTTTAACTCTATTTCAAACCGAAGTTGAACCGTTACATTCAAAGATAAAGCTCTTGGGGATTAGAGTCTTAGAGTTAGGTTCAAAGCTATAAGTTATAGATACTTATTACAACCTTTGGGTGTCCTAAGAGGTGATAGATGTTTAGAACTTTAACTCTATTTCAAACCGAAGTTGAACCGTTACAATCAAAGATAACGATCTTGGGGATTAGAGTCTTAGAGTTAGGTTCAAAGCTATAAGTTATAGATACTTATTACAACCTTTGGGAGTCCTAAGTGGTGTTATATCTTTAGAACTTTAACTCTATTTCAAACCGAAGTTCAACCGTTACAATCAAAGATAAAGCTCTTGGGGATTAGAGTCTTAGAGTAAGGTTCAAAGCTATAAGTTATAGATACTTATTACAACCTTTGGGTGTCCTAACAGGTGATTGATCTTTAGAACTTTAACTCTATTTCAAACCGAAGTTGAACCGTTACGATCAAAGATAAAGCTTTTGGGGATTAGAGTCTTAGAGTAAGGTTCAAAGCTATAAGTTATAGATACTTATTACAACCTTTGGGTGTCCTAACAGGTGATTGATCTTTAGAACTTTAACTTTATTTCAAACCGAAGTTGAACCGTTACAATCAAAGATAAAGCTCTTGGGGATTAGAGTCTTAGAGATAGGTTTAAAGCTATAAGTTATAGATACTTATTGCAACCTTTGGGTGTCCTAAGAGGTGATGGATGTTTAGAACTTTAAATCTATTACAAACCGAAGTTGAACCGTTACAATCAAAGATAAAGCTCTTGGGGATTAGAGTCTTAGAGTTAGGTTCAATCCTATAAGTTATAGATACTTATTACAACCTTTGGGTGTCCTAACAGGTGATTGATCTTTAGAACATTAACTCTATTTCAAACCGAAGTTGAACCGTTACAATCAAAGATAAAGCTCTTGAGGATTAGAGTCTTAGAGTAAGGTTCAAAGCTATAAGTTATAGATACTTATTACAACCTTTGGGTGTCCTAAGAGTTGATGGATGTTTAGAACTTTAACTCTATTTCAAACCGAAGTTGAACCGTTACAATGAAAGATAAAGCTCTTGGGGATTAGAGTCTTAGATAAGGTTCAAAGCTATAGGTTATAGATACTTATTACAACCTTTGGGTATTCTAAGAGGTGATAGATCTTTAGAACTTTAACTCTATTTCAAACCGAAGTTGAACCGTTACAATCAATGAAAACGCACTTGGGGATTAGAGTCTTAGAGTTAGGTTCAAAGCTATAAGTTATAGATACTTATTACAACCTTTGGGTGTCCTAAGAGGTGATAGATGTTTAGAACTTTAACTCTATTTCAAACCGAAGTTGAACCGTTACAATCAAAGATAACGATCTTGGGGATTAGAGTCTTAGAGTTAGGTTCAAAGCTATAAGTTATAGATACTTATTACAACCTTTGGGAGTCCTAAGTGGTGTAATATCTTTAGAACTTTAACTCTATTTCAAACCGAAGTTCAACCGTTACAATCAAAGATAAAGCTCTTGGGGATTAGAGTCTTAGAGTAAGGTTCAAAGCTATAAGTTATAGATACTTATTACAACCTTTGGGTGTCCTAACAGGTGATTGATCTTTAGAACTTTAACTCTATTTCAAACCGAAGTTGAACCGTTACAATCAAAGATAAAGCTTTTGGGGATTAGAGTCTTAGAGTAAGGTTCAAAGCTATAAGTTATAGATACTTATTACAACCTTTGGGTGTCCTAAGAGGTGATGGATGTTTAGAACTTTAACTCGATTTCAAACCGAAGTTGAACCGTTACAATCAAAGATAAAGCTATTGGGGATTAGAGTCTTAGTGTAAGGTTCAAAGCTATAAGTTATAGATACTTATTACAACCTTTGGATGTCCTAAGAGGTGATTGATCTTTAGAACTTTAACTCTATTTCAAACCGAAGTTGAACCGTTACAATCAAAGATAACGCTTTTGGGGATTAGGGATTAGAGTCTTAGAGTTAGGTTCAAATCTATAAGTGATAGATACTTATTACAACCTTTTGGTGTCCTAAGAGGTGATAGATGTTTAGAACTTTAACTCTATTTCAAACCGAAGTAGAACCGTTACAATCAAAGATAAAGCTCTAGGGGATTAGAGTCTTAGAGTAAGGTTCAAAGCTATAAGTTATAGATACTTATTACAACCTTTGGGTGTCCTAACAGGTGATGGATGTTTAGAACTTTAACTCTATTTCAAACCGAAGTTGAACCGTTACAATCAAAGATAAAGCTCTTGGGGATTAGAGTGTTAGAGTAAGGTTCAAAGCTATAAGTTATAGATACTTATTACAACCTTTGGGTGTCCTAAGAGGTGATAGATCTTTAGAACTTTAACTCTATTTCAAACCGAAGTTGAACCGTTACAATCAAAGACAAAGCTCTTGGGGATTAGAGTCTTAGAGTTAGGTTCAAAGGTATAAGTTATAGATACTTATTACAACCTTTGGATGTCCTAAGAGGTGATAGATGTTTAGAACTTTAACTCTATTTCAAACCGAAGTTGAACCGTTACAATCAAAGATAAAGCTCTTGGGGATTAGAGACTTAGAGTAAGGTTCAAAGCTATAAGTTATAGATACTTATTACAACCTTTGGATGTCCTATGAGGTGATTGATCTTTAGAACTTTAACTCTATTTCAAACCGAAGTTGAACCGTTACAATCAAAGATAAAGCTCTTGGGGATTAGAGTCTTAGAGTAAGGTTCAAAGCTATAAGTTATAGATACTTATTGAAACCTTTGGGTGTCCTAAGAGGTGATGGATGTTTAGAACTTTAAATCTATTTCAAACCGAAGTTGAACCGTTACAATCAAAGATAAAGCTCTTGGGGATTAGAGTGTTAGAGTAAGGTTCAAAGCTATAAGTTATAGATACTTATTACAACCTTTGGGTGTCCTAAGAGGTGATAGATCTTTAGAACTTTAACTCAATTTCAAACCGAAGTTGAACCGTTATAATCAAAGATAAAGCTCTTGGGGATTAGAGTCTTAGAGTAAGGTTCAAAGCTATAAGTTATAGATACTTATTACAACCTTTGGGTGTCCTAACAGGTGATTGATCTTTAGAACTTTAACTCTATTTCAAACCGAAGTTGAACCGTTACAATTAAAGATATAGCTCTTGGGGATTAGAGTCTTAGAGTAAGGTTCAAAGCTATAAGTTATAGATACTTATTACAACCTGTGGGTGTCCTAAGAGGCGATGGATGTTTAGAACTTTAACTCTATTTCAAACCGAAGTTGAACCGTTACAATCAAAGATAAAGCTCTTGGGGATTAGAGTCTTAGAGTAAGGTTCAAAGTTATATCTTATAGATTCTTATTACAACCTTTGGGTGTCGTAAGAGGTGATAGATCTTTAGAACTTTAACTCTATTTCAAACCGAAGTTGAACCGTTACAATCAAAGATAAAGCTTTCGAGGATTAGAGTCTTAGAGTAAGGTTCAAAGCTGTAAGTTATAGATACTTATTACAACCTTTGGGTGTCCTAATAGGTGATTGATCTTTAGAACTTTAACTCTATTTCAAACCGAAGTTGAACCGTTACAATCAAAGATGAAGCTCTTGGGGATTAGTGTGTTAGAGTAAGGTTCAAAGCTATAAGTTATAGATACTCATTACAACCTTTGGGTGTCCTAAGAGGTGATGGATGTTTAGAACTTTAACTCGATTTCAAACCGAAGTTGAACCGTTACAATCAAAGATAAAGCTATTGGGGATTAGAGTCTTAGAGTAAGGTTCAAAGCTATAAGTTATAGATACTTATTACAACCTTTGGATGTCCTAAGAGGTGATTGATATTTAGAACTTTAACTCTATTTCAAACCGAAGTTGAACCGTTACAATCAAAGATAACACTCTTGGGGATTAGAGTCTTAGAGTTAGGTTCAAAGCTATAAGTTATAGATACTTATTACAACCTTTGGGTGTCCTAAGAGGTGATAGATCTTTAGAAGTTTAACTCTATTTGAAACCGAAGTTGAACCGTTACAATCAAAGATAAAGCTCTTGGGGATTAGAGTCTTAGAGTTAGGTTCAATGCTATAAGTTATAGATACTTATTACAACCTTTGGGTGTCCTAACAGGTGATTGATCTTTAGAACTTTAACTCTATTTCAAATCGAAGTTGAACCGTTACAATCAAAGATAAAGCTCTTGGGGATTAGAGTCTTAGAGTAAGGTTCAAAGTTATAAGTTATAGATACTTATTGCAACCTTTGGGTGTCCTAAGAGGTGATGGATGTTTAGAACTTTAAATCTATTTCAAACCGAAGTTGAACCGTTACAATCAAAGATAAAGCTCTTGGGGATTAGAGTCTTGGAGTAAGGTTCAAAGCTATAAGTTATAGATACTTATTACAACCTTTGGGTGTCCTAAGAGGTGATAGATCTTTAGAACTTTAACTCTATTTCAAACCGAAGTTGAACCGTTACAATCAAAGACAAAGCTCTTGGGGATTAGAGTCTTAGAGTTAGGTTCAATGCTATAAGTTATAGATACTTATTACAACCTTTGGGTGTCCTAACAGGTGATTGATCTTTAGAACTTTAACTCTATTTCAAATCGAAGTTGAACCGTTACAATCAAAGATAAAGCTCTTGGGGATTAGAGTCTTAGAGTAAGGTTCAAAGCTATAAGTTATAGATACTTATTACAACCTTTGGATGTCCTAAGAGGTGATGGATGTTTAGAACTTTAAATCTATTTCAAACCGAAGTTGAACCGTTACAATCAAAGATAAAGCTCTTGGGGATTAGAGTGTTAGAGTAAGGTTCAAAGCTATAAGTTATAGATACTTATTACAACCTTTGGGTGTCCTAAGAGGTGATAGATCTTTAGAACTTTAACTCTATTTCAAACCGAAGTTGAACCGTTACAATCAAAGACAAAGCTCTTGGGGATTAGAGTCTTAGAGTTAGGTTCAAAGGTATAAGTTATAGATACTTATTACAACCTTTGGATGTCCTAAGAGGTGATAGATGTTTAGAACTTTAACTCTATTTCAAACCGAAGTTGAACCGTTACAATCAAAGATAAAGCTCTTGGGGATTAGAGACTTAGAGTAAGGTTCAAAGCTATAAGTTATAGATACTTATTACAACCTTTGGATGTCCTATGAGGTGATTGATCTTTAGAACTTTAACTCTATTTCAAACCGAAGTTGAACCGTTACAATCAAAGATAACGCTCTTGGGGATTAGAGTCTTAGAGTTAGGTTCAAAGCTATAAGTTATAGATACTTATTACAACCTTTGGGTGTCCTAAGAGGTGATAGATATTTAGAACTTTAACTCTATTTCAAACCGAAGTTGAACCGTTACAATCAAAGATAAAGCTCTTGGGGATTAGAGTCTTAGAGTTAGGTTCAAAGCTATAAGTTATAGATACTTATTACAACCTTTGGGTGTTCTAAGAGGTGATAGATGTTTAGAACTTTAACTCTATTTCAAACCGAAGTTGAACCGTTACAATCAAAGATAAAGCTCTTGGGGATTAGAGTCTTAGACTAAGGTTCAAAGCTATAAGTTATAGATACTTATTACAACCTTTAGATGTCCTAAGAGGTGATAGATGTTTAGAACTTTAACTCTATTTCAAACCGAAGTTGAATCGTTACAATAAAAGATAAAGCTCTTGGGGATTAGAGTCTTAGAGTAAGGTTCAAAGCTATAAGTTATATATACTTATTACAACCTTTGGGTGTCCTAACAGGTGATTGATCTTTAGAACTTTAACTCGATTTCAAACCGAAGTTGAACCGTTACAATAAAAGATAAAGCTCTTGGGGATTAGAGTCTTAGAGTAAAGTTCAAAGCTATAAGTTATAGATACTTATTACAACCTTTGGGTGTCCTAACAGGTGATTGATCTTTAGAACTTTAACTCTATTTCAAACCGAATTTGAACTGTTACAATCAAAGATAAAGCTCTTGGGGATTAGTGTGTTAGAGTAAGGTTCAAAGCTATAAGTTATAGATACTTATTACAACCTTTGGGTGTCGTAAGAGGTGATGGATGTTTAGAACTTTAACTCGATTTCAAACCGAAGTTGAACCGTTACAATCAAAGATAAAGCTCTTGGGGATTAGAGTCTTAGAGTAAGGTTCAAAGCTATAAGTTATAGATACTTATTACAACGTTTGGATGTCCTAAGAGGTGATTGATCTTTAGAACTATAACTCTATTTCAAACCGAAGTTGAACCGTTACAATAAAAGATAAAGCTCATGGGGATTAGAGTCTTAAAGTTAGGTTC
Organism: Pontederia crassipes; assembly: GCA_030549335.1. NCBI lineage: Eukaryota > Viridiplantae > Streptophyta > Magnoliopsida > Commelinales > Pontederiaceae > Pontederia > Pontederia crassipes. The sequence continues at coordinate 13,042,431 of CM060187.1, forward strand.
AAAGCTATAAGTTATAGATACTTATTACAACCTTTGGATGTCCTAAGAGGTGATAGATGTTTAGAACTTTAACTCTATTTCAAACCGAAGTTGAACCGTTACAATAAAAGATAAAGCTCTTGGGGATTAGAGTCTTAGAGTAAGGTTCAAAGCTATAAGTTAAAGATACTTATTACAACCATTGGGTGTCCTAACAGGTGATTGATCTTTAGAACTTTAACTCTATTTCAAACCGAAGTTGAACCGTTACAATCAAAGATAAAGCTCTTGGGGATTAGAGTGTTAGAGTAAGGTTCAAAGCTATAAGTTATAGATACTTATTACAACCTTTGGGTGTCCTAAGAGGTGATGGATGTTTAGAACTTTAACTCGATTTCAAACCGAAGTTGAACCGTTACAATAAAAGATAAAGCTCTTGGGGATTAGAGTCTTAGAGTATAGTTCAAAGCTATAAGTTATAGATACTTATTACAACCTTTGGGTGTCCTAACAGGTGATTGATCTTTAGAACTTTAACTCTATTTCAAACCGAATTTGAACCGTTACAATCAAAGATAAAGCTCTTGGGGATTAGAGTCTTAGAGTAAGGTTCAAAGCTATAAGTTATAGATACTTATTACAACCTTTGGATGTCCTAAGAGGTGATTGATCTTTAGAACTTTAACTCTATTTCAAACCGAAGTTGAACCGTTACAATAAAAAATAACGCTCTTGGGGATTAGAGTCTTAGAGTTAGGTTCAAAGCTATAAGTTATAGATACTTATTACAACCTTTGGGTGTCCTAAGAGGTGATAGATCTTTAGAACTTTAACTCTATTTGAAACCGAAGTTGAACCGTTACAATCAAAGATAAAGCTCTTGGGGATTAGAGTCTTAGAGTAAGGTTCAAAGCTATAAGTTATAGATACTTATTACAACCTTTGGGTGTCCTAACAGGTGATTGATCTTTAGAACTTTAACTCTATTTCAAATCGAAGTTGAACCGTTACAATCAAAGATAAAACTCTTGGGGATTAGAGTCTTAGAGTAAGGTTCAAAGCTATAAGTTATAGATACTTATTGCAACCTTTGGGTGTACTAAGAGGTGATGGATGTTTAGAACTTTAAATCTATTTCAAACCGAAGTTGAACCGTTACAATCAAAGATAAAGCTCTTGGGGATTAGAGTCTTAGAGTAAGGTTCAAAGCTATAAGTTATAGATACTTATTACAACCTTTGGGTGTCCTAAGAGGTGATAGATCTTTAGAACTTTAACTCTATTTCAAACCGAAGTTGAACCGTTACAATCAAAGATAACGCTCTTGGGGATTAGAGTCTTAGAGTAAGGTTCAAATTTATAAGTTATAGATACTTATTACAACCTTTGGGTGTCCTAAGAGGTGATAGATCTTTAGAACTTTAACTCTATTTCAAACCGAAGTTGAACCGTTACAATCAAAGATAAAGCTCTTGGGGATTAGAGTCTTAGAGTTAGGTTCAAAGCTATACGTTATAGATACTTATTAAAACCTTTGGGTGTCCTAAGAGGTGATGGATGTTTAGAACTTTAACTCTATTTCAAACCGAAGTTGAACCGTTACAATAAAAGATAACGCTCTTGGGGATTAGAGTCTTAGAGTTAGGTTCAAAGCTATAAGTTATAGATACTTATTACAACCTTTGGGTGTCCTAAGAGGTGATGGATGTTTAGAACTTTAACTCTATTTCAAACCGAAGTTGAACCGTTACATTCAAAGATAAAGCTCTTGGGGATTAGAGTCTTAGAGTTAGGTTCAAAGCTATAAGTTATAGATACTTATTACAACCTTTGGGTGTCCTAAGAGGTGATAGATGTTTAGAACTTTAACTCTATTTCAAACCGAAGTTGAACCGTTACAATCAAAGATAACGATCTTGGGGATTAGAGTCTTAGAGTTAGGTTCAAAGCTATAAGTTATAGATACTTATTACAACCTTTGGGAGTCCTAAGTGGTGTTATATCTTTAGAACTTTAACTCTATTTCAAACCGAAGTTCAACCGTTACAATCAAAGATAAAGCTCTTGGGGATTAGAGTCTTAGAGTAAGGTTCAAAGCTATAAGTTATAGATACTTATTACAACCTTTGGGTGTCCTAACAGGTGATTGATCTTTAGAACTTTAACTCTATTTCAAACCGAAGTTGAACCGTTACGATCAAAGATAAAGCTTTTGGGGATTAGAGTCTTAGAGTAAGGTTCAAAGCTATAAGTTATAGATACTTATTACAACCTTTGGGTGTCCTAACAGGTGATTGATCTTTAGAACTTTAACTTTATTTCAAACCGAAGTTGAACCGTTACAATCAAAGATAAAGCTCTTGGGGATTAGAGTCTTAGAGATAGGTTTAAAGCTATAAGTTATAGATACTTATTGCAACCTTTGGGTGTCCTAAGAGGTGATGGATGTTTAGAACTTTAAATCTATTACAAACCGAAGTTGAACCGTTACAATCAAAGATAAAGCTCTTGGGGATTAGAGTCTTAGAGTTAGGTTCAATCCTATAAGTTATAGATACTTATTACAACCTTTGGGTGTCCTAACAGGTGATTGATCTTTAGAACATTAACTCTATTTCAAACCGAAGTTGAACCGTTACAATCAAAGATAAAGCTCTTGAGGATTAGAGTCTTAGAGTAAGGTTCAAAGCTATAAGTTATAGATACTTATTACAACCTTTGGGTGTCCTAAGAGTTGATGGATGTTTAGAACTTTAACTCTATTTCAAACCGAAGTTGAACCGTTACAATGAAAGATAAAGCTCTTGGGGATTAGAGTCTTAGATAAGGTTCAAAGCTATAGGTTATAGATACTTATTACAACCTTTGGGTATTCTAAGAGGTGATAGATCTTTAGAACTTTAACTCTATTTCAAACCGAAGTTGAACCGTTACAATCAATGAAAACGCACTTGGGGATTAGAGTCTTAGAGTTAGGTTCAAAGCTATAAGTTATAGATACTTATTACAACCTTTGGGTGTCCTAAGAGGTGATAGATGTTTAGAACTTTAACTCTATTTCAAACCGAAGTTGAACCGTTACAATCAAAGATAACGATCTTGGGGATTAGAGTCTTAGAGTTAGGTTCAAAGCTATAAGTTATAGATACTTATTACAACCTTTGGGAGTCCTAAGTGGTGTAATATCTTTAGAACTTTAACTCTATTTCAAACCGAAGTTCAACCGTTACAATCAAAGATAAAGCTCTTGGGGATTAGAGTCTTAGAGTAAGGTTCAAAGCTATAAGTTATAGATACTTATTACAACCTTTGGGTGTCCTAACAGGTGATTGATCTTTAGAACTTTAACTCTATTTCAAACCGAAGTTGAACCGTTACAATCAAAGATAAAGCTTTTGGGGATTAGAGTCTTAGAGTAAGGTTCAAAGCTATAAGTTATAGATACTTATTACAACCTTTGGGTGTCCTAAGAGGTGATGGATGTTTAGAACTTTAACTCGATTTCAAACCGAAGTTGAACCGTTACAATCAAAGATAAAGCTATTGGGGATTAGAGTCTTAGTGTAAGGTTCAAAGCTATAAGTTATAGATACTTATTACAACCTTTGGATGTCCTAAGAGGTGATTGATCTTTAGAACTTTAACTCTATTTCAAACCGAAGTTGAACCGTTACAATCAAAGATAACGCTTTTGGGGATTAGGGATTAGAGTCTTAGAGTTAGGTTCAAATCTATAAGTGATAGATACTTATTACAACCTTTTGGTGTCCTAAGAGGTGATAGATGTTTAGAACTTTAACTCTATTTCAAACCGAAGTAGAACCGTTACAATCAAAGATAAAGCTCTAGGGGATTAGAGTCTTAGAGTAAGGTTCAAAGCTATAAGTTATAGATACTTATTACAACCTTTGGGTGTCCTAACAGGTGATGGATGTTTAGAACTTTAACTCTATTTCAAACCGAAGTTGAACCGTTACTATAAAAGATAAAGCACTTGGGGATTAGAGTCTTGGAGTAAGGTTCAAAGCTATAAGTTATAGATACTTATTACAACCTTTGGGTGTCCTAAGAGGTGATGGATGTTTAGAACTTTAACTCTATTTCAAACCGAAGTTGAACCGTTACAATAAAAGATAAAGCACTTGGGGATTAGAGTCTTGGAGTAAGGTTCAAAGCTATAAGTTATAGATACTTATTACAACCTTTGGGTGTCCAAAGAGGTGATGGATGTTTAGAACTTTAACTCTATTTCAAACCGAAGTTGAACCGTTACAATCAAAGATAAAGCTCTTGGGGATTAGAGTCTTAGAGTAAGGTTCAAAGCTATAAGTTATAGATACTTATTGCAACCTTTGGGTGTCCTATGAGGTGATAGATCTTTAGAACTTTAACTCTATTTCAAACCGACGTTGGACCGTTACAATCAAAGATAACGCTCTTGGGGATTAGAGTCTTAGAGTTAGGTTCAAAGCTATAAGTTATAGATACTTATTACAACCTTTGGGTGTCCTAAGAGGTGATAGATGTTTAGAACTTTAACTCTATTTCAAACCGAAGTTGAACCGTTACAATCAAAGATAAAGCTATTGGGGATTAGAGTCTTAGAGTAAGGTTCAAAGCTATAAGTTATAGATACTTATTACAACCTTTGGGTGTCCTAACAGGTGATTGATCTTTAGAACTTTAACTCTATTTCAAACCGAAGTTGAACCGTTACAATCAAAGATAAAGCTCTTGGGGATTAGAGTCTTAGAGTAAGGTTCAAAGCTATAAGTTATAGATTCTTATTACAACCTTTGGGTGTCGTAAGAGGTGACTGATCTTTAGATCTTTAACTCTATTTCAAACCGAAGTTGAACCGTTACAATCAAAGATAAAGCTCTTGGGGATTAGAGTCTTAGAGTAAGGTTCAAAGCTATAAGTTATAGATACTTATTACAACCTTTGGGTGTCCTAAGAGGTGATAGATGTTCAGAACTTTAACTCTATTTCAAACCGAAGTTGAACCGTTACAATCAAAGATAAAGCTCTTGGGCATTAGAGTCTTAGAGTAAGGTTCAAAGCTATAAGTTATAGATACTTATTACAAACTTTGGGTGTCCTAACAGGTGATTGATCTTTAGAAATTTAACTCTATTTCAAATCAAAGTTGAACCGTTACAATCAAAGATAAAGCTCTTGGGGATTAGAGTCTTAGAGTAAGGTTCAAAGCTATAAGTTATAGATTCTTATTACAACCTTTGGGTGTCGTAAGAGGTGATAGATCTTTAGAACTTTAACTCTATTTCAAACCGAAGTTGAACCGTTAAAATCAAAGATAAAGCTCTTGGGGATTAGAGTCTTAGAGTTAGGTTCAAAGTTATAAGTTATAGATACTTATTACAACCTTTGGATGTCCTAAGAGGTGATAGATGTTTAGAACCTTAACTCTATTTCAAACCGAAGTTGAACCGTTACAATCAAAGATAAAGCTCCTCGGGATTAGAGTCTTAGAGTAAGGTTCAAAGCTATAAGTTATAGATACTTATTACAACCTTTGGGTGTCCTAAGAGGTGATAGATCTTCAGAATTTTAACTCTATTTCAAACCGAAGTTGAACCGTTACAATCAAAGTTAAAGCTCTTGGGGATTAGAGTCTTAGAGTAAGGTTCAAAGCTATAAGTTATAGATACTTATTACAACCTTTGGGTGTCCTAAGAGGTGATAGATGTTTAGAACTTTAACTGTATTTCAAACCGAAGTTGAACCGTTACAATCAAAGAAAATGCTCTTGGGGATTAGAGTCTAAGAGTAAGGTTCAAAGCTATAAGTTATAGATACTTATTACAACCTTTGGGTGTCCTAAGAGGTGATAGATGTTTAGAACTTTAACTCTATTTCAAACCGAAGTTGAACCGTTACAATCAAAGATAACGATCTTGGGGATTGATCTTTAGAACTTTAACTCTATTTCAAACCGAAGTTGAACCGTTACAATCAAAGATAAATCTCTTGGGGATTAGAGTCTTAGAGTAAGGTTCAAAGCTATAAGTTATAGATACTTATTACAACCTTTGGGAGTCCTAAGTGGTGTCATATCTTTAGAACTTTAACTCTATTTGCCGTTTTAGGCCCCGGATCTTCCCGGGTAGACCCAACCGAAGTTCAACCGTTACAATAAAAGATAAAGCTCTTGGGGATTAGAGTCTTAGAGTAAGTTTCAAAGCTATAAGTTATAGATACTTATTACAACCTTTGGGTGTCCTAATAGGTGATTGATCTTTAGAACTTTAACTCTATTTCAAACCGAAGTTGAACCGTTACAATCAAAGATAAAGCTCTTGGGGAATAGAGTGTTAGAGTAAGGTTCAAAGCTATAAGTTATAGATACTTATTACAACCTTTGGGTGTCCTAAGAGATGATGGATGTTTAGAACTTTAACTCGATTTCAAACCGAAGTTCAACCGTTACAATCAAAGATAAAGCTATTGAGGATTGGAGTCTTAGAGTAAGGTTCAAAGCTATAAGTTATAGATACTTATTACAACCTTTGGATGTCCTAAGAGGTGATTGATCTTTAGAACTTTAACTCTATTTCAAACCGAAGTTGAACCGTTACAATCAAAGATAACGCTCTTGGGGATTAGAGTCTTAGAGTTAGGTTCAAAGCTATAAGTTATAGAGACTTATTACAACCTTTGGGTGTCCTAAAAGGTGATAGATCTTTAGAACTTTAACTCTATTTCAAACCGAAGTTGAACCGTTACAATCAAAGATACAGCTCTTGGGGATTCGAGTCTTAGAGTAAGGTTCAAAGCTACAATCAAAGATAAAGCTCTTGGGGATTAGAGTCTTAGAGTCAGGTTCAAAGCTATAAGTTATAGATACTTATTGCAACCTTTGGGTGTCCTAAGAGGTGATGGATGTTTAGAACTTTAAATCTATTTCAAACCGAAGTTGAACCGTTACAATCAAAGATAAAGCTCTTGGGGATTAAAGTCTTAGAGTAAGGTTCAAAGCTATAAGTTATAGATACTTATTACAACCTTTGGGTGTCCTAAGAGGTGATAGATCTTTAGAACTTTAACTCTATTTCAAACCGAAGTTGAACCGTTACAATCAAAGATAACGCTCTTGGGGATTAGAGTCTTAGAGTTAGGTTGAATGCTATAAGTTATTGATACTTATTACAACCTTTGGGTGTCCTAATAGGTGATTGATCTTTAGAACTTAAACTCCATTTCAAACCGAAGTTGAACCGTTACAATCAAAGATAAAGCTCTTGGGGATTAGAGTCTTAAAGTTAGGTTCAAAGCTATAAGTTATAGATACTTATTACAACCTTTGGGTGTCCTAACAGGTGATTGATCTTTAGAACTTTAACTCTATTTCAAACCGAAGTTGAACCGTTACAATCAAAGATAAATCTCTTGGGGATTAGAGTCTTAGAGTAAGGTTCAAAGCTATAAGTTATAGATTCTTATTACAACCTTTGGGTGTCGTAAGAGGTGATAGATCTTTAGAACTTTAACTCTATTTCAAACCGAAGTTGAACCGTTACAATCAAAGACAAAGCTCTTGGGGATTAGATTCTTAGAGTTAGGTTCAAAGGTATAAGTTATAGATACTTATTACAACCTTTGGATGTCCTAAGAGGTGATAGATGTTTAGAACTTTAACTCTATTTCAAACCGAAGTTGAACCGTTACAATCAAAGATAAAGCTCTTGGGGATTAGAGTCTTAGAGTAAGGTTCAAAGCTATAAGTTATAGATACTTATTACAACCTTTGGGTGTCCTAACAGGTGATTGATCTTTAGAACTTTAACTCTATTTCAAACCGAAGTTGAAACGTTACAATCAAAGATAAAGCTTTTGGGGATTAGAGTCTTAGAGTAAGGTTCAAAGCTATAAGTTATAGATACTTATTACAACCTTTGGGTGTCCTAAGAGGTGATGGATGTTTAGAACTTTAACTCGATTTCAAACCGAAGTTGAACCGTTACAATCAAAGATAAAGCTATTGGGGATTAGAGTCTTAGAGTAAGGTTCAAAGCTATAAGTTATAGATACTTATTACAACCTTTGGATGTCCTAAGAGGTGGGTGATTGATCTTTAGAACTTTAACTCTATTTCAAACCGTAGTTGAACCGTTACAATCAAAGATAACGCTTTTGGGGATTAGAGTCTTAGAGTTAGGTTCAAATCTATAAGTGATAGATACTTATTACAACCTTTTGGTGTCCTAAGAGGTGATAGATGTTTAGAACTTTAACTCTATTTCAAACCGAAGTTGAACCGTTACAATCAAAGATAAAGCTCTTGGGGATTAGAGTCTTAGAGTAAGGTTCAAAGCTATAAGTTATAGATACTTATTACAACCTTTGGGTGTCGTAAGTGGTGATAGATCTTTAGAACTTTAACTCTATTTCAAACCGAAGTTGAACCGTTGCAATCAAAGATAAAGCTCTTGGGGATTAGAGTCTTAGAGTAAGGTTCAAAGTTATAAGTTATAGATACTTATTTCAACCTTTGGGTGTCCTAAGAGTTGATAGATCTTTAGAACTTTAACTCTATTTCAAACCGAAGTTGAACCGTTACAATCAAAGATAAAGCTCTTGGGAATTAGAGTCTTAGAGTAAGGTTCAAAGTTATAAGTTATAGATACTTATTACAACCTTTGGGTGTCATAAGAGGTGATGGATGTTTAGAACTTTAACTCTATTTCAAACCGAAGTTGAACCGTTACAATAAAAGATAACGCTCTTGGGGATTAGAGTCTTGGAGTTAGGTTCAAAGCTATAAGTTATAGATACTTATTACAACCTTTGGGTGTCCTAAGAGGTGATAGATCTTTAGAACTTTAACTCTATTTCAAACCGAAGTTGGACCGTTACAATCAAATATAATGCTCTTGGGGATTAGAGTCTTAGAGTAAGGTTCAAAGCTATAAGTTATAGATACTTATTACAACCTTTGGGTGTCCTAAGAGGTGATGCATGTTTAGAACTATAACTCTATTTCAAACCGAAGTTGAACCGTTACAATCAAAGATAAAGCTTTTGGGGATTAGAGTCTTAGAGTAAGGTTCAAAGCTATAAGTTATAGATACTTATTACAACCTTTGGGTGTCCTAACAGGTGATTGATCTTTAGAACTTTAACTCTATTTCAAACCGAAGTTGAACCGTTACAATCAAAGATAAAGCTCTTGAGGATTAGAGTCTTAGAGTAAGGTTCAACGCTATAAGTTATAGATACTTATTACAACCTTTGGGTGTCCTAAGAGGTGATGGATGTTTAGAACTTTAACTCTATTTCAAACCGAAGTTGAACCGTTACAATCAAAGATAACGATCTTGGGGATTAGAGTCTTAGAGTAAGGTTCAAAGCTATAAGTTATAGATACTTATTACAACCTTTGGGAGTCCTAAGTGGTGTCATATCTTTAGAACTTTAACTCTATTTGCCGTTTTAGGCCCCGGATCTTCCCGGGTAGACCCAACCGAAGTTCAACCGTTACAATAAAAGATAAAGCTCTTGGGGATTAGAGTCTTAGAGTAAGTTTCAAAGCTATAAGTTATAGATACTTATTACAACCTTTGGGTGTCCTAATAGGTGATTGATCTTTAGAACTTTAACTCTATTTCAAACCGAAGTTGAACCGTTACAATCAAAGATAAAGCTCTTGGGGAATAGAGTGTTAGAGTAAGGTTCAAAGCTATAAGTTATAGATACTTATTACAACCTTTGGGTGTCCTAAGAGATGATGGATGTTTAGAACTTTAACTCGATTTCAAACCGAAGTTGAACCGTTACAATCAAAGATAAAGCTATTGAGGATTAGAGTCTTAGAGTAAGGTTCAAAGCTATAAGTTATAGATACTTATTACAACCTTTGGATGTCCTAAGAGGTGATTGATCTTTAGAACTTTAACTCTATTTCAAACCGAAGTTGAACCGTTACAATCAAAGATAACGCTCTTGGGGATTAGAGTCTTAGAGTTAGGTTCAAAGCTATAAGTTATAGAGACTTATTACAACCTTTGGGTGTCCTAAAAGGTGATAGATCTTTAGAACTTTAACTCTATTTCAAACCGAAGTTGAACCGTTACAATCAAAGATACAGCTCTTGGGGATTCGAGTCTTAGAGTAAGGTTCAAAGCTACAATCAAAGATAAAGCTCTTGGGGATTAGAGTCTTAGAGTCAGGTTCAAAGCTATAAGTTATAGATACTTATTGCAACCTTTGGGTGTCCTAAGAGGTGATAGATCTTTAGAACTTTAACTCTATTTCAAACCGAAGTTGAACCGTTACAATCAAAGATAACGCTCTTGGGGATTAGAGTCTTAGAGTTAGGTTGAATGCTATAAGTTATTGATACTTATTACAACCTTTGGGTGTCCTAATAGGTGATTGATCTTTAGAACTTAAACTCCATTTCAAACCGAAGTTGAACCGTTACAATCAAAGATAAAGCTCTTGGGGATTAGAGTCTTAGAGTTAGGTTGAATGCTATAAGTTATTGATACTTATTACAACCTTTGGGTGTCCTAATAGGTGATTGATCTTTAGAACTTAAACTCCATTTCAAACCGAAGTTGAACCGTTACAATCAAAGATAAAGCTCTTGGGGATTAGAGTCTCAAAGTTAGGTTCAAAGCTATAAGTTATAGATACTTATTACAACCTTTGGGTGTCCTAACAGGTGATTGATCTTTAGAACTTTAACTCTATTTCAAACCGAAGTTGAACCGTTACAATCAAAGATAAATCTCTTGGGGATTAGAGTCTTAGAGTAAGGTTCAAAGCTATAAGTTATAGATTCTTATTACAACCTTTGGGTGTCGTAAGAGGTGATAGATCTTTAGAACTTTAACTCTATTTCAAACCGAAGTTGAACCGTTACAATCAAAGACAAAGCTCTTGGGGATTAGATTCTTAGAGTTAGGTTCAAAGGTATAAGTTATAGATACTTATTACAACCTTTGGATGTCCTAAGAGGTGATAGATGTTTAGAACTTTAACTCTATTTCAAACCGAAGTTGAACCATTACAATCAAAGATAAAGCTCTTGGGGATTAGAGTCTTAGAGTAAGGTTCAAAGCTATAAGTTATAGATACTTATTACAACCTTTGGGTGTCCTAACAGGTGATTGATCTTTAGAACTTTAACTCTATTTCAAACCGAAGTTGAAACGTTACAATCAAAGATAAAGCTTTTGGGGATTAGAGTCTTAGAGTAAGGTTCAAAGCTATAAGTTATAGATACTTATTACAACCTTTGGGTGTCCTAAGAGGTGATGGATGTTTAGAACTTTAACTCGATTTCAAACCGAAGTTGAACCGTTACAATCAAAGATAAAGCTATTGGGGATTAGAGTCTTAGAGTAAGGTTCAAAGCTATAAGTTATAGATACTTATTACAACCTTTGGATGTCCTAAGAGGTGGGTGATTGATCTTTAGAACTTTAACTCTATTTCAAACCGAAGTTGAACCGTTACAATCAAAGATAACGCTTTTGGGGATTAGAGTCTTAGAGTTAGGTTCAAATCTATAAGTGATAGATACTTATTACAACCTTTTGGTGTCCTAAGAGGTGATAGATGTTTAGAACTTTAACTCTATTTCAAACCGAAGTTGAACCGTTACAATCAAAGATAAAGCTCTTGGGGATTAGAGTCTTAGAGTAAGGTTCAAAGCTATAAGTTATAGATACTTATTACAACCTTTGGGTGTCGTAAGTGGTGATAGATCTTTAGAACTTTAACTCTATTTCAAACCGAAGTTGAACCGTTGCAATCAAAGATAAAGCTCTTGGGGATTAGAGTCTTAGAGTAAGGTTCAAAGTTATAAGTTATAGATACTTATTTCAACCTTTGGGTGTCCTAAGAGTTGATAGATCTTTAGAACTTTAACTCTATTTCAAACCGAAGTTGAACCGTTACAATCAAAGATAAAGCTCTTGGGAATTAGAGTCTTAGAGTAAGGTTCAAAGTTATAAGTTATAGATACTTATTACAACCTTTGGGTGTCCTAAGAGGTGATAGATCTTTAGAACTTTAACTCTATTTCAAACCGAAGTTGAACCGTTACAATCAAAGATAAAGCTCTTGGGGATTAGAGTCTTAGAGTAAGGTTCAAAGCTATAAGTTATAGATACTTATTACAACCTTTGGGTGTCCTAAGAGGTGATAGATCTTTAGAACTTTAACTCTATTTCAAACCGAAGTTGGACCGTTACAATCAAAGATAACGCTCTTGGGGATTAGAGTCTTAGAGTAAGGTTCAAAGCTATAAGTTATAGATACTTATTACAACCTTTGGGTGTCCTAAGAGGTGATGCATGTTTAGAACTATAACTCTATTTCAAACCGAAGTTGAACCGTTACAATCAAAGATAAAGCTTTTGGGGATTAGAGTCTTAGAGTAAGGTTCAAAGCTATAAGTTATAGATACTTATTACAACCTTTGGGTGTCCTAACAGGTGATTGATCTTTAGAACTTTAACTCTATTTCAAACCGAAGTTGAACCGTTACAATCAAAGATAAAGCTCTTGAGGATTAGAGTCTTAGAGTAAGGTTCAACGCTATAAGTTATAGATACTTATTACAACCTTTGGGTGTCCTAAGAGGTGATGGATGTTTAGAACTTTAACTCTATTTCAAACCGAAGTTGAACCGTTACAATCAAAGATAACGCTCTTGGGGATTAGAGTCTTGGAGTTAGGTTCAAAGCTATAAGTTATAGATACTTATTACAACCTTTGGGTGTCCTAAGAGGTGATAGATCTTTAGAACTTTAACTCTATTTCAAACCGAAGTTGGACCGTTACAATCAAAGATAACGCTCTTGGGGATTAGAGTCTTAGAGTAAGGTTCAAAGCTATAAGTTATAGATACTTATTACAACCTTTGGGTGTTGTAAGAGGTGATAGATCTTAAGAACTTTAAATCTATTTCAAACCGAAGTTGAACCGTTACAAACAAAGATAACGCTCTTGGGGATTAGTGTCTTAGAGTAAGGTTCAAATTTATAAGTTATAGATACTTATTACAACCTTTGGGTGTCCTAAGAGGTGATAGATCTTTAGAACTTTAACTCTATTTCAAACCGAAGTTGAACCGTTACAATCAAAGATAACGCTCTTGGGGATTAGAGTCTTAGAGTTAGGTTCAAAGATATAAGTTATAGATACTTATTACAATCTTTGGGTGTCCTAAGAGGTGATAGATCTTTAGAACTTTAACTCTATATGAAACTGAAGTTAGATCGTTACAATCAAAGATAACGCTCTTGGGGATTAGAGTCTTTGAGTTAGGTTCAAAGCTATAAGTTATAGATACTTATTACAACCTTTGGGTGTCCTAAGAGGTGATAGATGTTTAGAACTTTAACTCTATTTCAAACCGAAGTTGGACCGTTACAATCAAAGATAACGCTCTTGGGGATTAGAGTCTTAGAGTAAGGTTCAAAGCTATAAGTTATAGATACTTATTACAACCCTTGGGTGTCCTAAGAGGTGATAGATCTTAAGAACTTTAACTCTATTTCAAACCGAAGTTGAACCGTTACAAATAAAGATAACGCTCTTGGGGATTAGTGTCTTAGAGTAAGGTTCAAATTTATAAGTTATAGATACTTATTACAACCTTTGGGTGTCCTAAGAGGTGATAGATCTTTAGAACTTTAACTCTATTTCAAACCGAAGTTGGACCGTTACAATCAAAGATAACGCTCTTGGGGATTAGAGTCTTTGAGTTAGGTTCAAAGCTATAAGTTATAGATACTTATTACAACCTTTGGGTGTCCTAACAGGTGATTGATCTTTAGAACTTTAACTCTATTTCAAACCGAAGTTGAACCGTTACAATCAAAGATAAAGCTCTTGGAGATTAGAGTCTTAGAGTAAGGTTCAAAGCTATAAGTTATAGATACTTATTACAACCTTTGGGTGTCCTAAGAGGTGATAGATGTTTAGAACTTTAACTCTATTTCAAACCGAAGTTGAACCGTTACAATCAAAGATAAAGCTCTTGGGGATTAGAGTCTTAGAGTAAGGTTCAAAGTTATAAGTTATAGATTCTTATTACAACCTTTCGGTGTCCTTAGAGGAGATAGATCTTTAGAACTTTAACTCTATTTCAAACCGAAGTTGAACCGTTACAATCAAAGATAAAGCTCTTGGGGATTAGAGTCTTAGAGTTAGGTTCAAAGCTATAAGTTATAGATACTTATTACAACCTTTGGGTGTCCTAAGAGGTGATAGATGTTTAGAACTTTAACTCTATTTCAAACCGAAGTTGAACCGTTACAATCAAAGATAAAGCTCTTGGGGATTAGAGTCTTAGAGTAAGGTTCAAAGCTATAAGTTATAGATACTTATTACAACCTTTGGGTGTCCTAACAGGTGATTGATCTTTAGAACTTTAACTCTATTTCAAACCGAAGTTGAACCGTTACAATCAAAGATAAAGCTCTTGGGGATTGGAGTCTTAGAGTAAGGTTCAAAGCTATAAGTTATAGATACTTATTACAACCTTTGGGTGTCCTAAGAGGTGATGGATGTTTAGAACTTTAACTCTATTTCAAACCGAAGTTGAACCATTACAATCAAAGATAACGCTCTTGGGGATTAGAGTCTTAGAGTTAGGTTCAAAGCTATAAGTTATAGATACTTATTACAACCTTTGGGTGTCCTAAGAGGTGATGGATGTTTAGAACTTTAACTCTATTTCAAACCGAAGTTGAACCGTTACAATCAAAGATAACGCTCTTGGGGATTAGAGTCTTAGAGTTAGGTTCAAAGCTATAAGTTATAGATACTTATTACAACCTTTGGGTGTCCTAAGAGGTGATGGATGTTTAGAACTTTAACTCTATTTCAAACCGAAGTTGAACCGTTACAATCAAAGATAAAGCTCTTGGGGATTAGAGTCTTAGAGTTAGGTTCAAAGCTATACGTTATAGATACTTATTAAAACCTTTGGGTGTCCTAAGAGGTGATGGATGTTTAGAACTTTAACTCTATTTCAAACCGAAGTTGAACCGTTACAATAAAAGATAACGCTCTTGGGGATTAGAGTCTTAGAGTTAGGTTCAAAGCTATAAGTTATAGATACTTATTACAACCTTTGGGTGTCCTAAGAGGTGATGGATGTTTAGAACTTTAACTCTATTTCAAACCGAAGTTGAACCGTTACAATCAAAGATAAAGCTCTTGGGGATTAGAGTCTTAGAGTAAGGTTCAAAGCTATAAGTTATAGATACTTATTACAACCTTTGGGTGTCCTAAGAGGTGATGGATGTTTAGAACTTTAACTCTATTTCAAACCGAAGTTGAACCGTTACAATAAAAGATAACGCTCTTGGGGATTAGAGTCTTGGAGTTAGGTTCAAAGCTATAAGTTATAGATACTTATTACAACCTTTGGGTGTCCAAAGAGGTGATAGATCTTTAGAACTTTAACTCTATTTCAAACCGAAGTTGGACCGTTACAATCAAAGATAACGCTCTTGGGGATTAGAGTCTTAGAGTAAGGTTCAAATCTATAAGTTATAGATACTTATTACAACCTTTGGGTGTCGTAAGAGGTGATAGATCTTTAGAACTTTAACTCTATTTCAAACCGAAGTTTAACCGTTACAATCAAAGATAACGCTCTTGGGGATTAGACTCTTAGAGTTAGGTTCAAAGGTATAAGTTATAGATACTTATTACAACCTTTGGGTGTCCTAAGAGGTGATAGATCTTTAGAACTTTAACTCTATTTCAAACCGAAGTTGGACCGTTACAATCAAAGATAACGCTCTTGGGGATTAGAGTCTTAGAGTAAGGTTCAAAGCTATAAGTTATAGATACTTATTACAACCTTTGGGTGTCGTAAGAGGTGATAGATCTTAAGAACTTTAACTCTATTTCAAACCGAAGTTGAACCGTTACAAACAAAGATAACGCTCTTGGGGATTAGTGTCTTAGAGTAAGGTTCAAATTTATAAGTTATAGATACTTATTACAACCTTTGGGTGTCCTAAGAGGTGATAGATCTTTAGAACTTTAACTCTATTTCAAACCGAAGTTGAACCGTTACAATCAAAGATAACGCTCTTGGGGATTAGAGTCTTAGAGTTAGGTTCAGAGCTATAAGTTATAGATACTTATTACAATCTTTGGGTGTCCTAAGAGGTGATAGATCTTTAGAACTTTAACTCTATATGAAACTGAAGTTAGACCGTTACAATCAAAGATAAAGCTCTTGGGGATTAGAGTCTTAGAGTAAGGTTCAAAGCTATAAGTTATATATACTTATTACAACCTTTGGGTGTCCTAACAGGTGATTGATCTTTAGAACTTTAACTCTATTTCAAACCGAAGTTGAACCGTTACAATCAAAGATAAAGCTCTTAGGGATTAGAGTCTTAGAGTAAGGTTCAAACCTATAAGTTATAGATTCTTATTACAACCTTTGGGTGTCGTAAGAGGTGATAGATCTTTAGAACTTTAATTCTATTTCAAAACGAAGTTGAACCGTTACAATCAAAGATAAAGCTCTTGGGGATTAGAGTCTTAGAGTTAGGTTCAAAGGTATAAGTTATAGATACTTATTACAACCTTTGGATGTCCTAAGAGGTGTTAGATGTTTAGAACTTTAACTCTATTTCAAATCGAAGTTGAAACATTACAATCAAAGATAAAGCTCTTGGGGATTAGAGTCTTAGAGTAAGGTTCAAAGCTATAAGTTATAGATACTTATTACAACCTTTGGGTGTCCTAAGAGGTGATAGATCTTTAGAACTTTAACTCTATTTCAAACCGAAGTTGAACCGTTACAATCAAAGATAACGCTCTTGGGGATTAGAGTCTTAGAGTTAGGTTCAAAGCTATAAGTTATAGATACTTATTACAACCTTTGGGTGTCCTAAGAGGTGATCGATGTTTAGAACTTTAACTCTATTTCAAACCGATGTTGAACCGTTACAATCAAAGATAAAGCTCTAGGGGATTAGAGTCTTAGAGTAAGGTTCAAAGCTATAAGTTATACATACTTATTACAACCTTTGGGTGTCCTAACAGTTGATTGATCTTTAGAACTTTAACTCTATTTCAAACCGAAGTTGAAGCGTTACAATCAAAGATAACGCTCTTGGGGATTAGAGTCATAGAGTAAGGTTCAAAGTTATAAGTTATAGATACTTATTTCAACCTTTGGGTGTCCTAAGAGTTGATAGATCTTTAGAACTTTAACTCTATTTCAAACCGAAGTTGAATCGTTACAATCAAAGATAAAGCTCTTGGGGATTAGAGTCTTAGAGTAAGGTTCAAAGTTATAAGTTATAGATACTTATTACAACCCATGGGTGTCCTAAGAGGTGATGGATCTTTAGAACTTTAACTCTATTTCAAACCGTAGTTGAACCGTTACAATCAAAGATAACGCTCTTGGGGATTAGAGTCTTAGAGTTAGGTTCAAAGCTATAAGTTATAGATACTTATTACAACCTTTGGGTGTCCTAAGAGGTGATAGATCTTTAGAACTTTAACTCTATTTCAAACCGAAGTTGGACCGTTACAATCAAAGATAACGCTCTTGGGGATTAGAGTCTTAGAGTAAGGTTCAAAGCTATAAGTTATAGATACTTATTACAACCTTTGGGTGTTGTAAGAGGTGATAGATCTTAAGAACTTTAAATCTATTTCAAACCGAAGTTGAACCGTTACAAACAAAGATAACGCTCTTGGGGATTAGTGTCTTAGAGTAAGGTTCAAATTTATAAGTTATAGATACTTATTACAACCTTTGGGTGTCCTAAGAGGTGATAGATCTTTAGAACTTTAACTCTATTTCAAACCGAAGTTGAACCGTTACAATCAAAGATAAAGCTCTTGGGGATTAGAGTCTTAGAGTTAGGTTCAAAGCTATACGTTATAGATACTTATTAAAACCTTTGGGTGTCCTAAGAGGTGATGGATGTTTAGAACTTTAACTCTATTTCAAACCGAAGTTGAACCGTTACAATAAAAGATAACGCTCTTGGGGATTAGAGTCTTAGAGTTAGGTTCAAAGCTATAAGTTATAGATACTTATTACAACCTTTGGGTGTCCTAAGAGGTGATGGATGTTTAGAACTTTAACTCTATTTCAAACCGAAGTTGAACCGTTACAATCAAAGATAAAGCTCTTGGGGATTAGAGTCTTAGAGTTAGGTTCAAAGCTATAAGTTATAGATACTTATTACAACCTTTGGGTGTCTTAAGAGGTGATAGATGTTTAGAACTTTAACTCTATTTCAAACCGAAGTTGAACCGTTACAATCAAAGATAAAGCTCTTGGGGATTAGAGTCTTAGAGTAAGGTTCAAAGCTATAAGTTATAGATACTTATTACAACCTTTGGATGTCCTAACAGGTGATTGATCTTTAGAACTTTAACTCTATTTCAAACCGAAGTTGAACCGTTACAATCAAAGATAAAGCTCTTGGGGATTGGAGTCTTAGAGTAAGGTTCAAAGCTATAAGTTATAGATACTTATTACAACCTTTGGGTGTCCTAAGAGGTGATGGATGTTTAGAACTTTAACTCTATTTCAAACCGAAGTTGAACCGTTACAATCAAAGATAACGCTCTTGGGGATTAGAGTCTTAGAGTTAGGTTCAAAGCTATAAGTTATAGATACTTATTACAACCTTTGGGTGTCCTAAGAGGTGATGGATGTTTAGAACTTTAACTCTATTTCAAACCGAAGTTGAACCGTTACAATCAAAGATAACGCTCTTGGGGATTAGAGTCTTAGAGTTAGGTTCAAAGCTATAAGTTATAGATACTTATTACAACCTTTGGGTGTCCTAAGAGGTGATGGATGTTTAGAACTTTAACTCTATTTCAAACCGAAGTTGAACCGTTACAATCAAAGATAAAGCTCTTGGGGATTAGAGTCTTAGAGTTAGGTTCAAAGCTATACGTTATAGATACTTATTAAAACCTTTGGGTGTCCTAAGAGGTGATGGATGTTTAGAACTTTAACTCTATTTCAAACTGAAGTTGAACCGTTACAATAAAAGATAACGCTCTTGGGGATTAGAGTCTTAGAGTTAGGTTCAAAGCTATAAGTTATAGATACTTATTACAACCTTTGGGTGTCCTAAGAGGTGATGGATGTTTAGAACTTTAACTCTATTTCAAACCGAAGTTGAACCGTTACAATCAAAGATAAAGCTCTTGGGGATTAGAGTCTTAGAGTAAGGTTCAAAGCTATAAGTTATAGATACTTATTACAACCTTTGGGTGTCCTAAGAGGTGATGGATGTTTAGAACTTTAACTCTATTTCAAACCGAAGTTGAACCGTTACAATAAAAGATAACGCTCTTGGGGATTAGAGTCTTGGAGTTAGGTTCAAAGCTATAAGTTATAGATACTTATTACAACCTTTGGGTGTCCTAAGAGGTGATAGATCTTTAGAACTTTAACTCTATTTCAAACCGAAGTTGGACCGTTACAATCAAAGATAACGCTCTTGGGGATTAGAGTCTTAGAGTAAGGTTCAAATCTATAAGTTATAGATACTTATTACAACCTTTGGGTGTCGTAAGAGGTGATAGATCTTTAGAACTTTAACTCTATTTCAAACCGAAGTTTAACCGTTACAATCAAAGATAACGCTCTTGGGGATTAGACTCTTAGAGTTAGGTTCAAAGGTATAAGTTATAGATACTTATTACAACCTTTGGGTGTCCTAAGAGGTGATAGATCTTTAGAACTTTAACTCTATTTCAAACCGAAGTTGGACCGTTACAATCAAAGATAACGCTCTTGGGGATTAGAGTCTTAGAGTAAGGTTCAAAGCTATAAGTTATAGATACTTATTACAACCTTTGGGTGTCGTAAGAGGTGATAGATCTTAAGAACTTTAACTCTATTTCAAACCGAAGTTGAACCGTTACAAACAAAGATAACGCTCTTGGGGATTAGTGTCTTAGAGTAAGGTTCAAATTTATAAGTTATAGATACTTATTACAACCTTTGGGTGTCCTAAGAGGTGATAGATCTTTAGAACTTTAACTCTATTTCAAACCGAAGTTGAACCGTTACAATCAAAGATAACGCTCTTGGGGATTAGAGTCTTAGAGTTAGGTTCAAAGCTATAAGTTATAGATACTTATTACAATCTTTGGGTGTCCTAAGAGGTGATAGATCTTTAGAACTTTAACTCTATATGAAACTGAAGTTAGACCGTTACAATCAAAGATAACGCTCTTGGGGATTAGAGTCTTTGAGTTAGGTTCAAAGCTATAAGTTATAGATACTTATTACAACCTTTGGGTGTCCAAAGAGGTGATAGATGTTTAGAACTTTAACTCTATTTCAAACCGAAGTTGGACCGTTACAATCAAAGATAACGCTCTTGGGGATTAGAGTCTTAGAGTAAGGTTCAAAGCTATAAGTTATAGATACTTATTACAACCTTTGGGTGTCCTAAGAGGTGATAGATCTTAAGAACTTTAACTCTATTTCAAACCGAAGTTGAACCGTTACAAATAAAGATAACGCTCTTGGGGATTAGTGTCTTAGAGTAAGGTTCAAATTTATAAGTTATAGATAATTATTACAACCTTTGGGTGTCCTAAGAGGTGATAGATCTTTAGAACTTTAACTCTATTTCAAACCGAAGTTGGACCGTTACAATCAAAGATAAAGCTCTTGGGGATTAGAGTCTTAGAGTAAGGTTCAAAGCTATAAGTTATAGATACTTATTACAACCTTTGGGTGTCCTAAGAGGTGATAGATGTTTAGAACCTTAACTCTATTTCAAACCGAAGTTGAACCGTTACAATCAAAGATAACGCTCTTGGGGATTAGAGTCTTAGAGTTAGGTTCAAAGGTATAAGTTATAGATACTTATTACAACCTTTGGATGTCCTAAGAGGTGATAGATGTTTAGAACTTTTACTCTATTTCAAACCGAAGTTGAACCGTTACAAACAAAGATAAAGCTCTTGGGGATTAGAGTATTAGAGTAAGGTTCAAAGCTATAAGTTATAGATACTTATTACAACCTTTGGGTGTCCTAAGAGGTGATAGATCTTTAGAATTTTAACTCTATTTCAAACCGAAGTTGAACCGTTACAATCAAAGATAAAGCTCTTGGGGATTAGAGTCTTAGAGTAAGGTTCAAAGCTATAAGTTATAGATACTTATTACAACCTTTGGGTGTCCTAAGAGGTGATAGATGTTTAGAACTTTAACTCTATTTCAAACCGAAGTTGAACCGTTACAATCAAAGATAAAGCTCTTGGGGATTAGAGTCTTAGAGTAAGGTTCAAAGCTATAAGTTATATATACTTATTACAATCTTTGGGTGTCCTAACAGGTGATTGATCTTTAGAACTTTAACTCTATTTCAAACCGAAGTTGAACCGTTACAATCAAAGATAAAGCTCTTGGGGATTAGAGTCTTAGAGTAAGGTTCAAACCTATAAGTTATAGATTCTTATTACAACCTTTGGGTGTCGTAAGAGGTGATAGATCTTTAGAACTTTAATTCTATTTCAAAACGAAGTTGAACCGTTACAATCAAAGATAAAGCTCTTGGGGATTAGAGTCTTAGAGTTAGGTTCAAAGGTATAAGTTATAGATACTTATTACAACCTTTGGATGTCTTAAGAGGTGTTAGATGTTTAGAACTTTAACTCTATTTCAAATCGAAGTTGAAACATTACAATCAAAGATAAAGCTCTTGGGGATTAGAGTCTTAGAGTAAGGTTCAAAGCTATAAGTTATAGATACTTATTACAACCTTTGGGTGTCCTAAGAGGTGATAGATCTTTAGAACTTTAACTCTATTTCAAACCGAAGTTGAACCGTTACAATCAAAGATAACGCTCTTGGGGATTAGAGTCTTAGAGTTAGGTTCAAAGCTATAAGTTATAGATACTTATTACAACCTTTGGGTGTCCTAAGAGGTGATCGATGTTTAGAACTTTAACTCTATTTCAAACCGATGTTGAACCGTTACAATCAAAGATAAAGCTCTAGGGGATTAGAGTCTTAGAGTAAGGTTCAAATCTATAAGTTATACATACTTATTACAACCTTTGGGTGTCCTAACAGTTGGTTGATCTTTAGAACTTTAACTCTATTTCAAACCGAAGTTGAAGCGTTACAATCAAAGATAACGCTCTTGGGGATTAGAGTCATAGAGTAAGGTTCAAAGTTATAAGTTATAGATACTTATTTCAACCTTTGGGTGTCCTAAGAGTTGATAGATCTTTAGAACTTTAACTCTATTTCAAACCGAAGTTGAACCGTTACAATCAAAGATAAAGCTCTTGGGGATTAGAGTCTTAGAGTAAGGTTCAAAGTTATAAGTTATAGATACTTATTACAACCCATGGGTGTCCTAAGAGGTGATGGATCTTTAGAACTTTAACTCTATTTCAAACCGTAGTTGAACCGTTACAATCAAAGATAACGCTCTTGCGGATTAGAGTCTTAGAGTTAGGTTCAAAGCTATAAGTTATAGATACTTATTACAACCTTTGGGTGTCCTAAGAGGTGATAGATCTTTAGAACTTTAACTCTATTTCAAACCGAAGTTGGACCGTTACAATCAAAGATAACGCTCTTGGGGATTAGAGTCTTAGAGTAAGGTTCAAAGCTATAAGTTATAGATACTTATTACAACCTTTGGGTGTCCTAAGAGGTGATAGATCTTTAGAACTTTAACTCTATTTCAAACCGAAGTTGAACCGTTACAATCAAAGATAACGCTCTTGGGGATTAGAGTCTTAGAGTTAGGTTCAAAGATATAAGTTATAGATACTTATTACAATCTTTGGGTGTCCTAAGAGGTGATAGATCTTTAGAACTTTAACTCTATATGAAACTGAAGTTAGATCGTTACAATCAAAGATAACGCTCTTGGGGATTAGAGTCTTTGAGTTAGGTTCAAAGCTATAAGTTATAGATACTTATTACAACCTTTGGGTGTCCTAAGAGGTGATAGATGTTTAGAACTTTAACTCTATTTCAAACCGAAGTTGGACCGTTACAATCAAAGATAACGCTCTTGGGGATTAGAGTCTTAGAGTAAGGTTCAAAGCTATAAGTTATAGATACTTATTACAACCTTTGGGTGTCCTAAGAGGTGATAGATCTTAAGAACTTTAACTCTATTTCAAACCGAAGTTGAACCGTTACCAATAAAGATAACGCTCTTGGGGATTAGTGTCTTAGAGTAAGGTTCAAATTTATAAGTTATAGATACTTATTACAACCTTTGTGTGTCCTAAGAGGTGATAGATCTTTAGAACTTTAACTCTATTTCAAACCGAAGTTGGACCGTTACAATCAAAGATAACGCTCTTGGGGATTAGAGTCTTTGAGTTAGGTTCAAAGCTATAAGTTATAGATACTTATTACAACCTTTGGTTGTCCTAACAGGTGATTGATCTTTAGAACTTTAACTCTATTTCAAACCGAAGTTGAACCGTTACAATCAAAGATGAAGCTCTTGGAGATTAGAGTCTTAGAGTAAGGTTCAAAGCTATAAGTTATAGATACTTATTACAACCTTTGGGTGTCCTAAGAGGTGATAGATGTTTAGAACTTTAACTCTATTTCAAACCGAAGTTGAACCGTTACAATCAAAGATAAAGCTCTTGGGGATTAGAGTCTTAGAGTAAGGTTCAAAGTTATAAGTTATAGATTCTTATTACAACCTTTCGGTGTCCTTAGAGGAGATAGATCTTTAGAACTTTAACTCTATTTCAAACCGAAGTTGAACCGTTACAATCAAAGATAAAGCTCTTGGGGATTAGAGTCTTAGAGTTAGGTTCAAAGCTATAAGTTATAGATACTTATTACAACCTTTGGGTGTCCTAAGAGGTGATAGATGTTTAGAACTTTAACTCTATTTCAAACCGAAGTTGAACCGTTACAATCAAAGATAAAGCTCTTGGGGATTAGAGTCTTAGAGTAAGGTTCAAAGCTATAAGTTATAGATACTTATTACAACCTTTGGGTGTCCTAACAGGTGATTGATCTTTAGAACTTTAACTCTATTTCAAACCGAAGATGAACCGTTACAATCAAAGATAAAGCTCTTGGGGTTGGAGTCTTAGAGTAAGGTTCAAAGCTATAAGTTATAGATACTTATTACAACCTTTGGGTGTCCTAAGAGGTGATGGATGTTTAGAACTTTAACTCTATTTCAAACCGAAGTTGAACCGTTACAATCAAAGATAACGCTCTTGGGGATTAGAGTCTTAGAGTTAGGTTCAAAGCTATAAGTTATAGATACTTATTACAACCTTTGGGTGTCCTAAGAGGTGATGGATGTTTAGAACTTTAACTCTATTTCAAACCGAAGTTGAACCGTTACAATCAAAGATAACGCTCTTGGGGATTAGAGTCTTAGAGTTAGGTTCAAAGCTATAAGTTATAGATACTTATTACAACCTTTGGGTGTCCTAAGAGGTGATGGATGTTTAGAACTTTAACTCTATTTCAACCCGAAGTTGAACCGTTACAATCAAAGATAAAGCTCTTGGGGATTAGAGTCTTAGAGTTAGGTTCAAAGCTATAGGTTATAGATACTTATTAAAACCTTTGGGTGTCCTAAGAGGTGATGGATGTTTAGAACTTTAACTCTATTTCAAACCGAAGTTGAACCGTTACAATAAAAGATAACGCTCTTGGGGATTAGAGTCTTAGAGTTAGGTTCAAAGCTATAAGTTATAGATACTTATTACAACCTTTGGGTGTCCTAAGAGGTGATGGATGTTTAGAACTTTAACTCTATTTCAAACCGAAGTTGAACCGTTACAATCAAAGATAAAGCTCTTGGGGATTAGAGTCTTAGAGTAAGGTTCAAAGCTATAAGTTATAGATACTTATTACAACCTTTGGGTGTCCTAAGAGGTGATGGATGTTTAGAACTTTAACTCTATTTCAAACCGAAGTTGAACCGTTACAATAAAAGATAACGCTCTTGGGGATTAGAGTCTTGGAGTTAGGTTCAAAGCTATAAGTTATAGATACTTATTACAACCTTTGGGTGTCCTAAGAGGTGATAGATCTTTAGAACTTTAACTCTATTTCAAACCGAAGTTGGACCGTTACAATCAAAGATAACGCTCTTGGGGATTAGAGTCTTAGAGTAAGGTTCAAAGCTATAAGTTATAGATACTTATTACAACCTTTGGGTGTCGTAAGAGGTGATAGATCTTTAGAACTTTAACTCTATTTCAAACCGAAGTTTAACCGTTACAATCAAAGATAACGCTCTTGGGGATTAGACTCTTAGAGTTAGGTTCAAAGCTATAAGTTATAGATACTTATTACAACCTTTGGGTGTCCTAAGAGGTGATAGATCTTTAGAACTTTAACTCTATTTCAAACCGAAGTTGGACCGTTACAATCAAAGATAACGCTCTTGGGGATTAGAGTCTTAGAGTAAGGTTCAAAGCTATAAGTTATAGATACTTATTACAACCTTTGGGTGTCGTAAGAGGTGATAGATCTTAAGAACTTTAACTCTATTTCAAACCGAAGTTGAACCGTTACAAACAAAGATAACGCTCTTGGGGATTAGTGTCTTAGAGTAAGGTTCAAATTTATAAGTTATAGATACTTATTACAACCTTTGGGTGTCCTAAGAGGTGATAGATCTTTAGAACTTTAACTCTATTTCAAACCGAAGTTGAACCGTTACAATCAAAGATAACGCTCTTGGGGATTAGAGTCTTAGAGTAAGGTTCAAAGCTATAAGTTATAGATACTTATTACAATCTTTGGGTGTCCTAAGAGGTGATAGATCTTTAGAACTTTAACTCTATATGAAACTGAAGTTAGACCGTTACAATCAAAGATAACGCTCTTGGGGATTAGAGTCTTTGAGTTAGGTTCAAAGCTATAAGTTATAGATACTTATTACAACCTTTGGGTGTCCAAAGAGGTGATAGATGTTTAGAACTTTAACTCTATTTCAAACCGAAGTTGGACCGTTGCAATCAAAGATAACGCTCTTGGGGATTAGAGCCTTAGAGTAAGGTTCAAAGCTATAAGTTATAGATGCTTATTACAACCTTTGGGTGTCCTAAGAGGTGATAGATCTTAAGAACTTTAACTCTATTTCAAACCGAAGTTGAACCGTTACAAATAAAGATAACGCTCTTGGGGATTAGTGTCTCAGAGTAAGGTTCAAATTTATAAGTTATAGATACTTATTACAACCTTTGGGTGTCCTAAGAGGTGATAGATCTTTAGAACTTTAACTCTATTTCAAACCGAAGTTGGACCGTTACAATCAAAGATAAAGCTCTTGGGGATTAGAGTCTTAGAGTAAGGTTCAAAGCTATAAGTTATAGATACTTATTACAACCTTTGGGTGTCCTAAGAGGTGATAGATGTTTAGAACTTTAACTCTATTTCAAACCGAAGTTGAACCGTTACAATCAAAGATAACGCTCTTGGGGATTAGAGTCTTAGAGTTAGGTTCAAAGGTATAAGTTATAGATACTTATTACAACCTTTGGATGTCCTAAGAGGTGATAGATGTTTAGAACTTTTACTCTATTTCAAACCGAAGTTGAACCATTACAAACAAAGATAAAGCTCTTGGGGATTAGAGTATTAGAGTAAGGTTCAAAGCTATAAGTTATAGATACTTATTACAACCTTTGGGTGTCCTTAGAGGAGATAGATCTTTAGAACTTTAACTCTATTTCAAACCGAAGTTGGACCGTTACAATCAAAGATAACGCTCTTGGGGATTAGAGTCTTAGAGTAAGGTTCAAAGCTATAAGTTATAGATACTTATTACAACCTTTGGGTGTCCTAAGAGGTGATAGATCTTTAGAACTTTAACTCTATTTCAAACCGAAGTTGAACCGTTACAATCAAAGATAACGCTCTTGGGGATTAGAGTCTTAGAGTTAGGTTCAAAGATATAAGTTATAGATACTTATTACAATCTTTGGGTGTCCTAAGAGGTGATAGATCTTTAGAACTTTAACTCTATATGAAACTGAAGTTAGATCGTTACAATCAAAGATAACGCTCTTGGGGATTAGAGTCTTTGAGTTAGGTTCAAAGCTATAAGTTATAGATACTTATTACAACCTTTGGGTGTCCTAAGAGGTGATAGATGTTTAGAACTTTAACTCTATTTCAAACCGAAGTTGGACCGTTACAATCAAAGATAACGCTCTTGGGGATTAGAGTCTTAGAGTAAGGTTCAAAGCTATAAGTTATAGATACTTATTACAACCTTTGGGTGTCCTAAGAGGTGATAGATCTTAAGAACTTTAACTCTATTTCAAACCGAAGTTGAACCGTTACAAATAAAGATAACGCTCTTGGGGATTAGTGTCTTAGAGTAAGGTTCAAATTTATAAGTTATAGATACTTATTACAACCTTTGTGTGTCCTAAGAGGTGATAGATCTTTAGAACTTTAACTCTATTTCAAACCGAAGTTGGACCGTTACAATCAAAGATAACGCTCTTGGGGATTAGAGTCTTTGAGTTAGGTTCAAAGCTATAAGTTATAGATACTTATTACAACCTTTGGTTGTCCTAACAGGTGATTGATCTTTAGAACTTTAACTCTATTTCAAACCGAAGTTGAACCGTTACAATCAAAGATGAAGCTCTTGGAGATTAGAGTCTTAGAGTAAGGTTCAAAGCTATAAGTTATAGATACTTATTACAACCTTTGGGTGTCCTAAGAGGTGATAGATGTTTAGAACTTTAACTCTATTTCAAACCGAAGTTGAACCGTTACAATCAAAGATAAAGCTCTTGGGGATTAGAGTCTTAGAGTAAGGTTCAAAGTTATAAGTTATAGATTCTTATTACAACCTTTCGGTGTCCTTAGAGGAGATAGATCTTTAGAACTTTAACTCTATTTCAAACCGAAGTTGAACCGTTACAATCAAAGATAAAGCTCTTGGGGATTAGAGTCTTAGAGTTAGGTTCAAAGCTATAAGTTATAGATACTTATTACAACCTTTGGGTGTCCTAAGAGGTGATAGATGTTTAGAACTTTAACTCTATTTCAAACCGAAGTTGAACCGTTACAATCAAAGATAAAGCTCTTGGGGATTAGAGTCTTAGAGTAAGGTTCAAAGCTATAAGTTATAGATACTTATTACAACCTTTGGGTGTCCTAACAGGTGATTGATCTTTAGAACTTTAACTCTATTTCAAACCGAAGTTGAACCGTTACAATCAAAGATAAAGCTCTTGGGGTTGGAGTCTTAGAGTAAGGTTCAAAGCTATAAGTTATAGATACTTATTACAACCTTTGGGTGTCCTAAGAGGTGATGGATGTTTAGAACTTTAACTCTATTTCAAACCGAAGTTGAACCGTTACAATCAAAGATAACGCTCTTGGGGATTAGAGTCTTAGAGTTAGGTTCAAAGCTATAAGTTATAGATACTTATTACAACCTTTGGGTGTCCTAAGAGGTGATGGATGTTTAGAACTTTAACTCTATTTCAAACCGAAGTTGAACCGTTACAATCAAAGATAACGCTCTTGGGGATTAGAGTCTTAGAGTTAGGTTCAAAGCTATAAGTTATAGATACTTATTACAACCTTTGGGTGTCCTAAGAGGTGATGGATGTTTAGAACTTTAACTCTATTTCAAACCGAAGTTGAACCGTTACAATCAAAGATAAAGCTCTTGGGGATTAGAGTCTTAGAGTTAGGTTCAAAGCTATACGTTATAGATACTTATTAAAACCTTTGGGTGTCCTAAGAGGTGATGGATGTTTAGAACTTTAACTCTATTTCAAACCGAAGTTGAACCGTTACAATAAAAGATAACGCTCTTGGGGATTAGAGTCTTAGAGTTAGGTTCAAAGCTATAAGTTATAGATACTTATTACAACCTTTGGGTGTCCTAAGAGGTGATGGATGTTTAGAACTTTAACTCTATTTCAAACCGAAGTTGAACCGTTACAATCAAAGATAAAGCTCTTGGGGATTAGAGTCTTAGAGTAAGGTTCAAAGCTATAAGTTATAGATACTTATTACAACCTTTGGGTGTCCTAAGAGGTGATGGATGTTTAGAACTTTAACTCTATTTCAAACCGAAGTTGAACCGTTACAATAAAAGATAACGCTCTTGGGGATTAGAGTCTTGGAGTTAGGTTCAAAGCTATAAGTTATAGATACTTATTACAACCTTTGGGTGTCCTAAGAGGTGATAGATCTTTAGAACTTTAACTCTATTTCAAACCGAAGTTGGACCGTTACAATCAAAGATAACGCTCTTGGGGATTAGAGTCTTAGAGTAAGGTTCAAAGCTATAAGTTATAGATACTTATTACAACCTTTGGGTGTCGTAAGAGGTGATAGATCTTTAGAACTTTAACTCTATTTCAAACCGAAGTTTAACCGTTACAATCAAAGATAACGCTCTTGGGGATTAGACTCTTAGAGTTAGGTTCAAAGCTATAAGTTATAGATACTTATTACAACCTTTGGGTGTCCTAAGAGGTGATAGATCTTTAGAACTTTAACTCTATTTCAAACCGAAGTTGGACCGTTACAATCAAAGATAACGCTCTTGGGGATTAGAGTCTTAGAGTAAGGTTCAAAGCTATAAGTTATAGATACTTATTACAACCTTTGGGTGTCGTAAGAGGTGATAGATCTTAAGAACTTTAACTCTATTTCAAACCGAAGTTGAACCGTTACAAACAAAGATAACGCTCTTGGGGATTAGTGTCTTAGAGTAAGGTTCAAATTTATAAGTTATAGATACTTATTACAACCTTTGGGTGTCCTAAGAGGTGATAGATCTTTAGAACTTTAACTCTATTTCAAACCGAAGTTGAACCGTTACAATCAAAGATAACGCTCTTGGGGATTAGAGTCTTAGAGTAAGGTTCAAAGCTATAAGTTATAGATACTTATTACAATCTTTGGGTGTCCTAAGAGGTGATAGATCTTTAGAACTTTAACTCTATATGAAACTGAAGTTAGACCGTTACAATCAAAGATAACGCTCTTGGGGATTAGAGTCTTTGAGTTAGGTTCAAAGCTATAAGTTATAGATACTTATTACAACCTTTGGGTGTCCAAAGAGGTGATAGATGTTTAGAACTTTAACTCTATTTCAAACCGAAGTTGGACCGTTGCAATCAAAGATAACGCTCTTGGGGATTAGAGCCTTAGAGTAAGGTTCAAAGCTATAAGTTATAGATACTTATTACAACCTTTGGGTGTCCTAAGAGGTGATAGATCTTAAGAACTTTAACTCTATTTCAAACCGAAGTTGAACCGTTACAAATAAAGATAACGCTCTTGGGGATTAGTGTCTTAGAGTAAGGTTCAAATTTATAAGTTATAGATACTTATTACAACCTTTGGGTGTCCTAAGAGGTGATAGATCTTTAGAACTTTAACTCTATTTCAAACCGAAGTTGGACCGTTACAATCAAAGATAAAGCTCTTGGGGATTAGAGTCTTAGAGTAAGGTTCAAAGCTATAAGTTATAGATACTTATTACAACCTTTGGGTGTCCTAAGAGGTGATAGATGTTTAGAACTTTAACTCTATTTCAAACCGAAGTTGAACCGTTACAATCAAAGATAACGCTCTTGGGGATTAGAGTCTTAGAGTTAGGTTCAAAGGTATAAGTTATAGATACTTATTACAACCTTTGGATGTCCTAAGAGGTGATAGATGTTTAGAACTTTTACTCTATTTCAAACCGAAGTTGAACCATTACAAACAAAGATAAAGCTCTTGGGGATTAGAGTATTAGAGTAAGGTTCAAAGCTATAAGTTATAGATACTTATTACAACCTTTGGGTGTCCTAAGAGGTGATAGATCTTTAGAATTTTAACTCTATTTCAAACCGAAGTTGAACCGTTACAATCAAAGATAAAGCTCTTGGGGATTAGAGTCTTAGAGTAAGGTTCAAAGCTATAAGTTATAGATACTTATTACAACCTTTGGGTGTCCTAAGAGGTGATAGATGTTTAGAACTTTAACTCTATTTCAAACCGAAGTTGAACCGTTACAATCAAAGATAAAGCTCTTGGGGATTAGAGTCTTAGAGTAAGGTTCAAAGCTATTAGTTATAGATTCTTATTACAACCTTTGGGTGTCGTAAGAGGTGATAGATCTTTAGAACTTTAATTCTATTTCAAAACGAAGTTGAACCGTTACAATCAAAGATAAAGCTCTTGGGGATTAGAGTCTTAGAGTTAGGTTCAAAGGTATAAGTTATAGATACTTATTACAACCTTTGGATGTCCTAAGAGGTGTTAGATGTTTAGAACTTTAACTCTATTTCAAATCGAAGTTGAAACATTACAATCAAAGATAAAGCTCTTGGGGATTAGAGTCTTAGAGTAAGGTTCAAAGCTATAAGTTATAGATACTTATTACAACCTTTGGGTGTCCTAAGAGGTGATAGATCTTTAGAACTTTAACTCTATTTCAAACCGAAGTTGAACCGTTACAATCAAAGATAACGCTCTTGGGGATTAGAGTCTTAGAGTTAGGTTCAAAGCTATAAGTTATAGATACTTATTACAACCTTTGGGTGTCCTAAGAGGTGATCGATGTTTAGAACTTTAACTCTATTTCAAACCGATGTTGAACCGTTACAATCAAAGATAAAGCTCTAGGGGATTAGAGTCTTAGAGTAAGGTTCAAAGCTATAAGTTATACATACTTATTACAACCTTTGGGTGTCCTAACAGTTGATTGATCTTTAGAACTTTAACTCTATTTCAAACCGAAGTTGAACCGTTACAATCAAAGATAACGCTCTTGGGGATTAGAGTCATAGAGTAAGGTTCAAAGTTATAAGTTATAGATACTTATTTCAACCTTTGGGTGTCCTAAGAGTTGATAGATCTTTAGAACTTTAACTCTATTTCAAACCGAAGTTGAACCGTTACAATCAAAGATAAAGCTCTTGGGGATTAGAGTCTTAGAGTAAGGTTCAAAGTTATAAGTTATAGATACTTATTACAACCCATGGGTGTCCTAAGAGGTGATGGATCTTTAGAACTTTAACTCTATTTCAAACCGTAGTTGAACCGTTACAATCAAAGATAACGCTCTTGGGGATTAGAGTCTTAGAGTTAGGTTCAAAGCTATAAGTTATAGATACTTATTACAACCTTTGGGTGTCCTAAGAGGTGATAGATCTTTAGAACTTTAACTCTATTTCAAACCGAAGTTGGATCGTTACAATCAAAGATAACGCTCTTGGGGATTAGAGTCTTTGAGTTAGGTTCAAAGCTATAAGTTATAGATACTTATTACAACCTTTGGGTGTCCTAACAGGTCATTGATCTTTAGAACTTTAACTCTATTTCAAACCGAAGTTGAACCGTTACAATCAAAGATAAAGCTCTTGGGGATTAGAATCTTAGAGTAAGGTTCAAAGCTATAAGTTATAGATACTTATTACAACCTTTGGGTGTCCTAACAGGTGATTGATCTTTAGAACTTTAACTCTATTTCAAACCGAAGTTGAACCGTTACAATCAAAGATAAAGCTCTTGGGGATTAGAGTCTTAGAGTAAGGTTCAAAGTTATAAGTTATAGATTCTTATTACAACCTTTCGGTGTCCTTAGAGGTGATAGATCTTTAGAACTTTAACTCTATTTCAAACCGAAGTTGAACCGTTACAATCAAAGATAAAGCTCTTGGGGATTAGAGTCTTAGAGTTAGGTTCAAAGCTATAAGTTATAGATACTTATTACAACCTTTGGGTGTCCTAAGAGGTGATAGATGTTTAGAACTTTAACTCTATTTCAAACCGAAGTTGAATCGTTACAATCAAAGATAAAGCTCTTGGGGATTAGAGTCTTAGAGTAAGGTTCAAAGCTATAAGTTATAGATACTTATTACAACCTTTGGGTGTCCTAATAGGTGATTGATCTTTAGAACTTTAACTCTATTTCAAACCGAAGTTGAACCGTTACAATCAAAGATAAAGCTCTTGGGGATTAGAGTCTTAGAGTAAGGTTCAAAGCTATAAGTTATAGATACTTATTACAACCTTTGGGTGTCCTAAGAGGTGATGGATGTTTAGAACTTTAACTCTATTTCAAACCGAAGTTGAACCGTTACAATCAAAGATAACGCTCTTGGGGATTAGAGTCTTGGAGTTAGGTTCAAAGCTATAAGTTATAGATACTTATTACAACCTTTGGGTGTCCAAAGAGGTGATAGATCTTTAGAACTTTAACTCTATTTCAAACCGAAGTTGGACCGTTACAATCAAAGATAACGCTCTTGGGGATTAGAGTCTTAGAGTAAGGTTCAAAGCTATAAGTTATAGATACTTATTACAACCTTTGGGTGTTGTAAGAGGTGATAGATCTTAAGAACTTTAACTCTATTTCAAACCGAAGTTGAACCGTTACAAACAAAGATAACGCTCTTGGGGATTAGTGTCTTAGAGTAAGGTTCAAATTTATAAGTTATAGATACTTATTACAACCTTTGGGTGTCCTAAGAGGTGATAGATCTTTAGAACTTTAACTCTATTTCAAACCGAAGTTGAACCGTTACAATGAAAGATAACGCTCTTAGGGATTAGAGTCTTAGAGTTAGGTTCAAAGATATAAGTTATAGATACTTATTACAATCTTTGGGTGTCCTAAGAGGTGATAGATCTTTAGAACTTTAACTCTATATGAAACTGAAGTTAGATCGTTACAATCAAAGATAACGCTCTTGGGGATTAGAGTCTTTGAGTTAGGTTCAAAGCTATAAGTTATAGATACTTATTACAACCTTTGGGTGTCCTAAGAGGTGATAGATGTTTAGAACTTTAACTCTATTTCAAACCGAAGTTGGACCGTTACAATCAAAGATAACGCTCTTGGGGATTAGAGTCTTAGAGTAAGGTTCAAAGCTATAAGTTATAGATACTTATTACAACCTTTGGGTGTCCTAAGAGGTGATAGATCTTAAGAACTTTAACTCTATTTCAAACCGAAGTTGAACCGTTACAAATAAAGATAACGCTCTTGGGGATTAGTGTCTTAGAGTAAGGTTCAAATTTATAAGTTATAGATACTTATTACAACCTTTGGGTGTCCTAAGAGGTGATAGATCTTTAGAACTTTAACTCTATTTCAAACCGAAGTTGGACCGTTACAATCAAAGATAACGCTCTTGGGGATTAGAGTCTTTGAGTTAGGTTCAAAGCTATAAGTTATAGATACTTATTACAACCTTTGGGTGTCCTAACAGGTGATTGATCTTTAGTACTTTAACTCTATTTCAAACCGAAGTTGAACCGTTACAATCAAAGATAAAGCTCTTGGGGATTAGAGTCTTAGAGTAAGGTTCAAAGCTATAAGTTATAGATACTTATTACAACCTTTGGGTGTCCTAAGAGGTGATAGATGTTTAGAACTTTAACTCTATTTCAAACCGAAGTTGAACCGTTACAATCAAAGATAAAGCTCTTGGGGATTAGAGTCTTAGAGTAAGGTTCAAAGTTATAAGTTATAGATTCTTATTACAACCTTTCGGTGTCCTTAGAGGAGATAGATCTTTAGAACTTTAACTCTATTTCAAACCTAAGTTGAACTGTTACAATCAAAGATAACGCTCTTGGGGATTAGAGTCTTAGAGTTAGGTTAAAAGCTATAAGTTATAGATACTTATTACAACCTTTGGGTGTCCTAAGAGGTGATAGATGTTTAGAACTTTAACTCTATTTCAAACCGAAGTTGAACCGTTACAATCAAAGATAAAGCTCTTGGGGATTAGAGTCTTAGAGTAAGGTTCAAAGCTATAAGTTATAGATACTTATTACAACCTTTGGGTGTCCTAACAGGTGATTGATCTTTAGAACTTTAACTCTATTTCAAACCGAAGTTGAACCGTTACAATCAAAGATAAAGCTCTTGGGGATTAGAGTCTTAGAGTAAGGTTCAAAGCTATAAGTTATAGATACTTATTACAACCTTTGGGTGTCCTAAGAGGTGATGGATGTTTAGAACTTTAACTCTATTTCAAACCGAAGTTGAACCGTTACAATCAAAGATAACGTTCTTGGGGATTAGAGTCTTAGAGTTAGGTTCAAAGCTATAAGTTATAGATACTTATTACAACCTTTGAGTGTCCTAAGAGGTGATGGATGTTTAGAACTTTAACTCTATTTCAAACCGAAGTTGAACCGTTACAATCAAAGATAAAGCTCTTGGGGATTAGAGTCTTAGAGTAAGGTTCAAAGTTATAAGTTATAGATTCTTATTACAACCTTTCGGTGTCCTTAGAGGTGATAGATCTTTAGAACTTTAACTCTATTTCAAACCGAAGTTGAACCGTTACAATCAAAGATAAAGCTCTTGGGGATTAGAGTCTTAGAGTTAGGTTCAAAGCTATAAGTTATAGATACTTATTACAACCTTTGGGTGTCCTAAGAGGTGATAGATGTTTAGAACTTTAACTCTATTTCAAACCGAAGTTGAACCGTTACAATCAAAGATAAAGCTCTTGGGGATTAGAGTCTTAGAGTAAGGTTCAAAGCTATAAGTTATAGATACTTATTACAACCTTTGGGTGTCCTAACAGGTGATTGATCTTTAGAACTTTAACTCTATTTCAAACCGAAGTTGAACCGTTACAATCAAAGATAAAGCTCTTGGGGATTAGAGTCTTAGAGTAAGGTTCAAAGCTATAAGTTATAGATACTTATTACAACCTTTGGGTGTCCTAAGAGGTGATGGATGTTTAGAACTTTAACTCTATTTCAAACCGAAGTTGAACCGTTACAATCAAAGATAACGCTCTTGGGGATTAGAGTCTTGGAGTTAGGTTCAAAGCTATAAGTTATAGATACTTATTACAACCTTTGGGTGTCCTAAGAGGTGATAGATCTTTAGAACTTTAACTCTATTTCAAACCGAAGTTGGACCGTTACAATCAAAGATAACGCTCTTGGGGATTAGAGTCTTAGAGTAAGGTTCAAAGCTATAAGTTATAGATACTTATTACAACCTTTGGGTGTTGTAAGAGGTGATAGATCTTAAGAACTTTAACTCTATTTCAAACCGAAGTTGAACCGTTACAAACAAAGATAACGCTCTTGGGGATTAGTGTCTTAGAGTAAGGTTCAAATTTATAAGTTATAGATACTTATTACAACCTTTGGGTGTCCTAAGAGGTGATAGATCTTTAGAACTTTAACTCTATTTCAAACCGAAGTTGAACCGTTACAATCAAAGATAACGCTCTTGGGGATTAGAGTCTTAGAGTTAGGTTCAAAGCTATAAGTTATAGATACTTATTACAATCTTTGGGTGTCCTAAGAGGTGATAGATCTTTAGAACTTTAACTCTATATGAAATTGAAGTTAGACCGTTACAATCAAAGATAACGCTCTTGGGGATTAGAGTCTTTGAGTTAGGTTCAAATCTATAAGTTATAGATACTTATTACAACCTTTGGGTGTCCTAAGAGGTGATAGATGTTTAGAACTTTAACTCTATTTCAAACCGAAGTTGGACCGTTACAATCAAAGATAACGCTCTTGGGGATTAGAGTCTTAGAGTAAGGTTCAAAGCTATAAGTTATAGATACTTATTACAACCTTTGGGTGTCCTAAGAGGTGATAGATCTTAAGAACTTTAACTCTATTTCAAACCGAAGTTGAACCGTTACAAATAAAGATAACGCTCTTGGGGATTAGTGTCTTAGAGTAAGGTTCAAATTTATAAGTTATAGATACTTATTACAACCTTTGGATGTCCTAAGAGGTGATAGATCTTTAGAACTTTAACTCTATTTCAAACCGAAGTTGGACCGTTACAATCAAAGATAACGCTCTTGGGGATTAGAGTCTTTGAGTTAGGTTCAAAGCTATAAGTTATAGATACTTATTAGAACCTTTGGGTGTCCTAACAGGTGATTGATCTTTAGAACTTTAACTCTATTTCAAACCGAAGTTGAACCGTTACAATCAAAGATAAAGCTCTTGGGGATTAGAGTCTTAGAGTAAGGTTCAAAGCTATAAGTTATAGATACTTATTACAACCTTTGGGTGTCCTAAGAGGTGATAGATGTTTAGAACTTTAACTCTATTTCAAACCGAAGTTGAACCGTTGCAATCAAAGATAAAGCTCTTGGGGATTAGAGTCTTAGAGTAAGGTTCAAAGTTATAAGTTATAAATTCTTATTACAACCTTTCGGTGTCCTTAGAGGAGATAGATCTTTAGAACTTTAACTCTATTTCAAACCGAAGTTGAACTGTTACAATCAAAGATAAAGCTCTTGGGGATTAGAGTCTTAGAGTAAGGTTCAAAGCTATAAGTTATATATACTTATTACAACCTTTGGGTGTCCTAACAGGTGATAGATGTTTAGAACTTTAACTCTATTTCAAACCGAAGTTGAACCGTTACAATCAAAGATAAAGCTCTTGTGGATTAGAGTCTTAGAGTAAGGTTCAAAGCTATAAGTTATATATACTTATTACAACCTTTGGGTGTCCTAACAGGTGATTGATCTTTAGAACTTTAACTCTATTTCAAACCGAAGTTGAACCGTTACAATCAAAGATAAAGCTCTTGGGGATTAGAGTCTTAGAGTAAGGTTCAAAGCTATAAGTTATAGATACTTATTACAACCTTTGGGTGTCCTAAGAGGTGATGGATGTTTAGAACTTTAACTCTATTTCAAACCGAAGTTGAACCGTTACAATCAAAGATAACGCTCTTGGGGATTAGAGTCTTAGAGTTAGGTTCAAAGCTATAAGTTATAGATACTTATTACAACCTTTGGGTGTCCTAAGAGGTGATGGATGTTTAGAACTTTAACTCTATTTCAAACCGAAGTTGAACCGTTACAATCAAAGATAACGCTTTTGGGGATTAGAGTCTTAGAGTTAGGTTCAAAGCTATAAGTTATAGATACTTATTACAACCTTTGGGTGTCCTAAGAGGTGATGGATGTTTAGAACTTTAACTCTATTTCAAACCGAAGTTGAACCGTTACAATCAAAGATAACGCTATTGGGGATTAGACTCTTAGAGTTAGGTTCAAAGCTATAAGTTATAGATACTTATTACAACATTTGGGTGTCCTAAGAGGTGATAGATGTTTAGAACTTTAACTCTATTTCAAACCGAAGTTGAACCGTTACAATCAAATATAAAGCTCTTGGGGATTAGAGTCTTAGAGTATGGTACAAAGCTATAAGTTATAGATACTTATTACAACCTTTGGGTGTCCTAAGAGGTGATGGATGTTTAGAACTTTAACTCTATTTCAAAACGAAGTTGAACCGTTACAATCAAAGATAACGCTCTTGGGGATTAGAGTCTTAGAGTTAGGTTCAAAGCTATAAGTTATAGATACTTATTACAACCTTTGGGTGTCCTAAGAGGTTATGGATGTTTAGAACTTTAACTCTATTTCAAACCGAAGTTGAACCGTTACAATCAAAGATAACGCTCTTGAGGATTAGAGTCTTAGAGTTAGGTTCAAAGCTATAAGTTATAGATACTTATTACAACCTTTGGGTGTCCTAAGAGGTGATGGATGTTTAGAACTTTAACTCTATTTCAAACCGAAGTTGAACCGTTACAATCAAAGATAAAGCTCTTGGGGATTAGAGTCTTAGAGTAAGGTTCAAAGCTATAAGTTATAGATACTTATTACAACCTTTGGGTGTCCTAAGAGGTGATAGATCTTTAGAACTTTAACTCTATTTCAAACCGAAGTTGAACCGTTACAATCAAAGATAAAGCTCTTGGGGATTAGAGTCTTAGAGTAAGGTTCAAAGCTATAAGTTATAGATACTTATTACAACCTTTGGGTGTCCTAAGAGGTGATGGATGTTTAGAACTTTAACTCTATTTCAAACCGAAGTTGAACCGTTACAATCAAAGATAACGCTCTTGGGGATTAGAGTCTTAGAGTTAGGTTCAAAGCTATAAGTTATAGATACTTATTACAACCTTTGGGTGTCCTAAGAGGTGATAGATGTTTAGAACTTTAACTCTATTTCAAACCGAAGTTGAACCGTTACAATCAAAGATAACGCTCTTGGGGATTAGAGTCTTAGAGTTAGGTTCAAAGCTATAAGTTATTGATACTTATTACAACCTTTGGGTGTCCTAAGAGGTGATAGATCTTTAGAACTTTAACTCTATTTCAAACCGAAGTAGAATCGTTACAATCAAAGATAACGCTCCTGGGGATTAGAGTCTTAGAGTTAGGTTCAAAGCTATACGTTATAGATACTTATTAAAACCTTTGGGTGTCCTAAGAGGTGATGGATGTTTAGAACTTTAACTCTATTTCAAACCGAAGTTGAACCGTTACAATCAAAGATAACGCTCTTGGGGATTAGAGTCTTAGAGTTAGGTTCAAAGCTATAAGTTATAGATACTTATTACAACCTTTGGGTGTCCTAAGAGGTGATGGATGTTTAGAACTTTAACTCTATTTCAAACCGAAGTTGAACCGTTACAATCAAAGATAAAGCTCTTGGGGATTAGAGTCTTAGAGTAAGGTTCAAAGCTATAAGTTATATATACTTATTACAACCTTTGGGTGTCCTAACAGGTGATTGATCTTTAGAACTTTAACTCTATTTCAAACCGAAGTTGAACCGTTACAATCAAAGATAAAGCTCTTGGGGATTAGAGTCTTAGAGTAAGGTTCAAAGCTATAAGTTATAGATACTTATTACAACCTTTGGGTGTCCTAAGAGGTGATGGATGTTTAGAACTTTAACTCTATTTCAAACCGAAGTTGAACCG
Organism: Pontederia crassipes; assembly: GCA_030549335.1. Taxonomy (NCBI): domain Eukaryota; kingdom Viridiplantae; phylum Streptophyta; class Magnoliopsida; order Commelinales; family Pontederiaceae; genus Pontederia; species Pontederia crassipes. Next base: position 13,082,156 of record CM060187.1, read on the forward strand.
TTACAATCAAAGATAACGCTCTTGGGGATTAGAGTCTTAGAGTTAGGTTCAAAGCTATAAGTTATAGATACTTATTACAACCTTTGGGTGTCCTAAGAGGTGATGGATGTTTAGAACTTTAACTCTATTTCAAACCGAAGTTGAACCGTTACAATCAAAGATAACGCTCTTGGGGATTAGACTCTTAGAGTTAGGTTCAAAGCTATAAGTTATAGATACTTATTACAACATTTGGGTGTCCTAAGAGGTAATAGATGTTTAGAACTTTAACTCTATTTCAAACCGAAGTTGAACCGTTACAATCAAATATAAAGCTCTTGGGGATTAGAGTCTTAGAGTATGGTACAAAGCTATAAGTTATAGATACTTATTACAACCTTTGGGTGTCCTAAGAGGTGATGGATGTTTAGAACTTTAACTCTATTTGAAAACGAAGTTGAACCGTTACAATCAAAGATAACGCTCTTGGGGATTAGAGTCTTAGAGTTAGGTTCAAAGCTATAAGTTATAGATACTTATTACATCCTTTGGGTGTCCTAAGAAGTTATGGATGTTTAGAACTTTAACTCTATTTCAAACCGAAGTTGAACCGTTACAATCAAAGATAAAGCTCTTGGGGATTAGAGTCTTAGAGTTAGGTTCAAAGCTATACGTTATAGATACTTATTACAACCTTTGGGTGTCCTAAGAGGTGATGGATGTTTAGAACTTTAACTCTATTTCAAACCGAAGTTGAACCGTTACAATCAAAGATAACGCTCTTGGGGATTAGAGTCTTAGAGTTAGGTTCAAAGCTATAAGTTATAGATACTTATTACAACCTTTGGGTGTCCTAAGAGGTGATAGATGTTTAGAACTTTAACTCTATTTCAAACCGAAGTTGAACCGTTACAATCAAAGATAACGCTCTTGGGGATTAGAGTCTTAGAGTTAGGTTCAAAGCTATAAGTTATTGATACTTATTACAACCTTTGGGTGTCCTAAGAGGTGATAGATCTTTAGAACTTTAACTCTATTTCAAACCGAAGTAGAATCGTTACAATCAAAGATAACGCTCCTGGGGATTAGAGTCTTAGAGTTAGGTTCAAAGCTATACGTTATAGATACTTATTAAAACCTTTGGGTGTCCTAAGAGGTGATGGATGTTTAGAACTTTAACTCTATTTCAAACCGAAGTTGAACCGTTACAATCAAAGATAACGCTCTTGGGGATTAGAGTCTTAGAGTTAGGTTCAAAGCTATAAGTTATAGATACTTATTACAACCTTTGGGTGTCCTAAGAGGTGATGGATGTTTAGAACTTTAACTCTATTTCAAACCGAAGTTGAACCGTTACAATCAAAGATAAAGCTCTTGGGGATTAGAGTCTTAGAGTTAGGTTCAAAGCTATAAGTTATAGATACTTATTACAACCTTTGGGTGTCCTAAGAGGTGATAGATGTTTAGAACTTTAACTCTATTTCAAACCGAAGTTGAACCGTTACAATCAAAGATAAAGCTCTTGGTGATTAGAGTCTTAGAGTAAGGTTCAAAGTTATAAGTCATAGATACTTATTACAACCTTTGGGTGACCTAAGAGGTGATAGATCTTTAGAACTTTAACTCCATTTCAAACCGAAGTTGAACCGTTACAATCAAAGATAACGCTCTTGGGGATTAGAGTCTTAGAGTTAGGTTCAAAGCTATAAGTTATAGATACTTATTACAACCTTTGGGTGTCCTAAGAGGTGATGGATGTTTAGAACTTTAACTCTATTTCAAACCGAAGTTGAACCGTTACAATCAAAGATAACGCTCTTGGGGATTAGAGTCTTAGAGTTAGGTTCAAAGCTATAAGTTATAGATACTTATTACAACCTTTTGGTGTCCTAAGAGGTGATGGATGTTTAGAACTTTAACTCTATTTCAAACCGAAGTTGAACCGTTACAATCAAAGATAACGCTCTTGGGGATTAGACTCTTAGAGTTAGGTTCAAAGCTATAAGTTATAGATACTTATTACAACATTTGGGTGTCCTAAGAGGTAATAGATGTTTAGAACTTTAACTCTATTTCAAACCGAAGTTGAACCGTTACAATCAAATATAAAGCTCTTGGGGATTAGAGTCTTAGAGTATGGTACAAAGCTATAAGTTATAGATACTTATTACAACCTTTGGGTGTCCTAAGAGGTGATGGATGTTTAGAACTTTAACTCTATTTCAAAACGAAGTTGAACCGTTACAATCAAAGATAACGCTCTTGGGGATTAGAGTCTTAGAGTTAGGTTCAAAGCTATAAGTTATAGATACTTATTACAACCTTTGGGTGTCCTAAGAAGTTATGGATGTTTAGAACTTTAACTCTATTTCAAACCGAAGTTGAACCGTTACAATCAAAGATAAAGCTCTTGGGGATTAGAGTCTTAGAGTTAGGTTCAAAGCTATACGTTATAGATACTTATTAAAACCTTTGGGTGTCCTAAGAGGTGATGGATGTTTAGAACTTTAACTCTATTTCAAACCGAAGTTGAACCGTTACAATCAAAGATAACGCTCTTGAGGATTAGAGTCTTAGAGTTAGGTTCAAAGCTATAAGTTATAGATACTTATTACAACCTTTGGGTGTCCTAAGAGGTGATGGATGTTTAGAACTTTAACTCTATTTCAAACCGAAGTTGAACCGTTACAATCAAAGATAAAGCTCTTGGGGATTAGAGTCTTAGAGTAAGGTTCAAAGCTATAAGTTATAGATACTTATTACAACCTTTGGGTGTCCTAAGAGGTGATAGATCTTTAGAACTTTAACTCTATTTCAAACCGAAGTTGAACCGTTACAATCAAAGATAAAGCTCTTGGGGATTAGAGTCTTAGAGTAAGGTTCAAAGCTATAAGTTATAGATACTTATTACAACCTTTGGGTGTCCTAAGAGGTGATGGATGTTTAGAACTTTAACTCTATTTCAAACCGAAGTTGAACCGTTACAATCAAAGATAACGCTCTTGGGGATTAGAGTCTTAGAGTTAAGTTCAAAGCTATAAGTTATAGATACTTATTACAACCTTTGGGTGTCCTAAGAGGTGATGGATGTTTAGAACTTTAACTCTATTTCAAACCGAAGTTGAACCGTTACAATCAAAGATAACGCTCTTGGGGATTAGAGTCTTAGAGTTAGGTTCAAAGCTATAAGTTATAGATACTTATTACAACCTTTGGGTGTCCTAAGAGGTGATGGATGTTTAGAACTTTAACTCTATTTCAAACCGAAGTTGAACCGTTACAATCAAAGATAACGCTCTTGGGGATTAGACTCTTAGACTTAGGTTCAAAGCTATAAGTTATAGATACTTATTACAACATTTGGGTGTCCTAAGAGGTAATAGATGTTTAGAACTTTAACTCTATTTCAAACCGAAGTTGAACCGTTACAATCAAATATAAAGCTCTTGGGGATTAGAGTCTTAGAGTATGGTACAAAGCTATAAGTTATAGATACTTATTACAACCTTTGGGTGTCCTAAGAGGTGATGGATGTTTAGAACTTTAACTCTATTTCAAAACGAAGTTGAACCGTTACAATCAAAGATAACGCTCTTGGGGATTAGAGTCTTAGAGTTAGGTTCAAAGCTATAAGTTATAGATACTTATTACAACCTTTGGGTGTCCTAAGAGGTTATGGATGTTTAGAACTTTAACTCTATTTCAAACCGAAGTTGAACCGTTACAATCAAAGATAAAGCTCTTGGGGATTAGAGTCTTAGAGTTAGGTTCAAAGCTATACGTTATAGATACTTATTAAAACCTTTGGGTGTCCTAAGAGGTGATGGATGTTTAGAACTTTAACTCTATTTCAAACCGAAGTTGAACCGTTACAATCAAAGATAACGCTCTTGAGGATTAGAGTCTTAGAGTTAGGTTCAAAGCTATAAGTTATAGATACTTATTACAACCTTTGGGTGTCCTAAGAGGTGATGGATGTTTAGAACTTTAACTCTATTTCAAACCGAAGTTGAACCGTTACAATCAAAGATAAAGCTCTTGGGGATTAGAGTCTTAGAGTAAGGTTCAAAGCTATAAGTTATAGATACTTATTACAACCTTTGGGTGTCCTAAGAGGTGATGGATGTTTAGAACTTTAACTCTATTTCAAACCGAAGTTGAACCGTTACAATCAAAGATAACGCTCTTTGGGATTAGAGTCTTAGAGTTAGGTTCAAAGCTATAAGTTATAGATACTTATTACAACCTTTGGGTGTCCTAAGAGGTGATGGATGTTTAGAACTTTAACTCTATTTCAAACCGAAGTTGAACCGTTACAATCAAAGATAACGCTCTTGGGGATTAGACTCTTAGAGTTAGGTTCAAAGCTATAAGTTATTGATACTTATTACAACCTTTGGGTGTCCTAAGAGGTGATAGATCTTTAGAACTTTAACTCTATTTCAAACCGAAGTAGAATCGTTACAATCAAAGATAACGCTCCTGGGGATTAGAGTCTTAGAGTTAGGTTCAAAGCTATACGTTATAGATACTTATTAAAACCTTTGGGTGTCCTAAGAGGTGATGGATGTTTAGAACTTTAACTCTATTTCAAACCGAAGTTGAACCGTTACAATCAAAGATAACGCTCTTGGGGATTAGAGTCTTAGAGTTAGGTTCAAAGCTATAAGTTATAGATACTTATTACAACATTTGGGTGTCCTAAGAGGTAATAGATGTTTAGAACTTTAACTCTATTTCAAACCGAAGTTGAACCGTTACAATCAAATATAAAGCTCTTGGGGATTAGAGTCTTAGAGTATGGTACAAAGCTATAAGTTATAGATACTTATTACAACCTTTGGGTGTCCTAAGAGGTGATGGATGTTTAGAACTTTAACTCTATTTCAAAACGAAGTTGAACCGTTACAATCAAAGATAACGCTCTTGGGGATTAGAGTCTTAGAGTTAGGTTCAAAGCTATAAGTTATAGATACTTATTACAACCTTTGGGTGTCCTAAGAAGTTATGGATGTTTAGAACTTTAACTCTATTTCAAACCGAAGTTGAACCGTTACAATCAAAGATAAAGCTCTTGGGGATTAGTGTCTTAGAGTTAGGTTCAAAGCTATACGTTATAGATACTTATTAAAACCTTTGGGTGTCCTAAGAGGTGATGGATGTTTAGAACTTTAACTCTATTTCAAACCGAAGTTGAACCGTTACAATCAAAGATAAAGCTCTTGGGGATTATAGTCTTAGAGTTAGGTTCAAAGCTATAAGTTATAGATACTTATTACAACCTTTGGGTGTCCTAAGAGGTGATTGATGTTTAGAACTTTAACTCTATTTCAAACCGAAGTTGAACCGTTACAATCAAAGATAAAGCTCTTGGGGATTAGAGTCTTAGAGTAAGGTTCAAAGTTATAAGTCATAGATACTTATTACAACCTTTGGGTGACCTAAGAGGTGATAGATCTTTAGAACTTTAACTCCATTTCAAACCGAAGTTGAACCGTTACAATCAAAGATAACGCTCTTGGGGATTAGAGTCTTAGAGTTAGGTTCAAAGCTATAAGTTATAGATACTTATTACAACCTTTGGGTGTCCTAAGAGGTGATGGATGTTTAGAACTTTAACTCTATTTCAAACCGAAGTTGAACCGTTACAATCAAAGATAACGCTCTTGGGGATTAGAGTCTTAGAGTTAGGTTCAAAGCTATAAGTTATAGATACTTATTACAACCTTTTGGTGTCCTAAGAGGTGATGGATGTTTAGAACTTTAACTCTATTTCAAACCGAAGTTGAACCGTTACAATCAAAGATAACGCTCTTGGGGATTAGACTCTTAGAGTTAGGTTCAAAGCTATAAGTTATAGATACTTATTACAACATTTGGGTGTCCTAAGAGGTAATAGATGTTTAGAACTTTAACTCTATTTCAAACCGAAGTTGAACCGTTACAATCAAATATAAAGCTCTTGGGGATTAGAGTCTTAGAGTATGGTACAAAGCTATAAGTTATAGATACTTATTACAACCTTTGGGTGTCCTAAGAGGTGATGGATGTTTAGAACTTTAACTCTATTTCAAAACGAAGTTGAACCGTTACAATCAAAGATAACGCTCTTGGGGATTAGAGTCTTAGAGTTAGGTTCAAAGCTATAAGTTATAGATACTTATTACAACCTTTGGGTGTCCTAAGAAGTTATGGATGTTTAGAACTTTAACTCTATTTCAAACCGAAGTTGAACCGTTACAATCAAAGATAAAGCTCTTGGGGATTAGAGTCTTAGAGTTAGGTTCAAAGCTATACGTTATAGATACTTATTAAAACCTTTGGGTGTCCTAAGAGGTGATGGATGTTTAGAACTTTAACTCTATTTCAAACCGAAGTTGAACCGTTACAATCAAAGATAACGCTCTTGAGGATTAGAGTCTTAGAGTTAGGTTCAAAGCTATAAGTTATAGATACTTATTACAACCTTTGGGTGTCCTAAGAGGTGATGGATGTTTAGAACTTTAACTCTATTTCAAACCGAAGTTGAACCGTTACAATCAAAGATAAAGCTCTTGGGGATTAGAGTCTTAGAGTAAGGTTCAAAGCTATAAGTTATAGATACTTATTACAACCTTTGGGTGTCCTAAGAGGTGATAGATCTTTAGAACTTTAACTCTATTTCAAACCGAAGTTGAACCGTTACAATCAAAGATAAAGCTCTTGGGGATTAGAGTCTTAGAGTAAGGTTCAAAGCTATAAGTTATAGATACTTATTACAACCTTTGGGTGTCCTAAGAGGTGATGGATGTTTAGAACTTTAACTCTATTTCAAACCGAAGTTGAACCGTTACAATCAAAGATAACGCTCTTGGGGATTAGAGTCTTAGAGTTAGGTTCAAAGCTATAAGTTATAGATACTTATTACAACCTTTGGGTGTCCTAAGAGGTGATGGATGTTTAGAACTTTAACTCTATTTCAAACCGAAGTTGAACCGTTACAATAAAAGATAACGCTCTTGGGGATTAGAGTCTTAGAGTTAGGTTCAAAGCTATAAGTTATAGATACTTATTACAACCTTTGGGTGTCCTAAGAGGTGATGGATGTTTAGAACTTTAACTCTATTTCAAACCGAAGTTGAACCGTTACAATCAAAGATAACGCTCTTGGGGATTAGACTCTTAGACTTAGGTTCAAAGCTATAAGTTATAGATACTTATTACAACATTTGGGTGTCCTAAGAGGTAATAGATGTTTAGAACTTTAACTCTATTTCAAACCGAAGTTGAACCGTTACAATCAAATATAAAGCTCTTGGGGATTAGAGTCTTAGAGTATGGTACAAAGCTATAAGTTATAGATACTTATTACAACCTTTGGGTGTCCTAAGAGGTGATGGATATTTAGAACTTTAACTCTATTTCAAAACGAAGTTGAACCGTTACAATCAAAGATAACGCTCTTGGGGATTAGAGTCTTAGAGTTAGGTTCAAAGCTATAAGTTATAGATACTTATTACAACCTTTGGGTGTCCTAAGAGGTTATGGATGTTTAGAACTTTAACTCTATTTCAAACCGAAGTTGAACCGTTACAATCAAAGATAAAGCTCTTGGGGATTAGAGTCTTAGAGTTAGGTTCAAAGCTATACGTTATAGATACTTATTAAAACCTTTGGGTGTCCTAAGAGGTGATGGATGTTTAGAACTTTAACTCTATTTCAAACCGAAGTTGAACCGTTACAATCAAAGATAACGCTCTTGAGGATTAGAGTCTTAGAGTTAGGTTCAAAGCTATAAGTTATAGATACTTATTACAACCTTTGGGTGTCCTAAGAGGTGATGGATGTTTAGAACTTTAACTCTATTTCAAACCGAAGTTGAACCGTTACAATCAAAGATAAAGCTCTTGGGGATTAGAGTCTTAGAGTAAGGTTCAAAGCTATAAGTTATAGATACTTATTACAACCTTTGGGTGTCCTAAGAGGTGATGGATGTTTAGAACTTTAACTCTATTTCAAACCGAAGTTGAACCGTTACAATCAAAGATAACGCTCTTTGGGATTAGAGTCTTAGAGTTAGGTTCAAAGCTATAAGTTATAGATACTTATTACAACCTTTGGGTGTCCTAAGAGGTGATGGATGTTTAGAACTTTAACTCTATTTCAAACCGAAGTTGAACCGTTACAATCAAAGATAACGCTCTTGGGGATTAGACTCTTAGAGTTAGGTTCAAAGCTATAAGTTATTGATACTTATTACAACCTTTGGGTGTCCTAAGAGGTGATAGATCTTTGAACTTTAACTCTATTTCAAACCGAAGTAGAATCGTTACAATCAAAGATAACGCTCCTGGGGATTAGAGTCTTAGAGTTAGGTTCAAAGCTATACGTTATAGATACTTATTAAAACCTTTGGGTGTACTAAGAGGTGATGGATGTTTAGAACTTTAACTCTATTTCAAACCGAAGTTGAACCGTTACAATCAAAGATAACGCTCTTGGGGATTAGAGTCTTAGAGTTAGGTTCAAAGCTATAAGTTATAGATACTTATTACAACATTTGGGTGTCCTAAGAGGTAATAGATGTTTAGAACTTTAACTCTATTTCAAACCGAAGTTGAACCGTTACAATCAAATATAAAGCTCTTGGGGATTAGAGTCTTAGAGTATGGTACAAAGCTATAAGTTATAGATACTTATTACAACCTTTGGGTGTCCTAAGAGGTGATGGATGTTTAGAACTTTAACTCTATTTCAAAACGAAGTTGAACCGTTACAATCAAAGATAACGCTCTTGGGGATTAGAGTCTTAGAGTTAGGTTCAAAGCTATAAGTTATAGATACTTATTACAACCTTTGGGTGTCCTAAGAAGTTATGGATGTTTAGAACTTTAACTCTATTTCAAACCGAAGTTGAACCGTTACAATCAAAGATAAAGCTCTTGGGGATTAGAGTCTTAGAGTTAGGTTCAAAGCTATACGTTATAGATACTTATTAAAACCTTTGGGTGTCCTAAGAGGTGATGGATGTTTAGAACTTTAACTCTATTTCAAACCGAAGTTGAACCGTTACAATCAAAGATAAAGCTCTTGGGGATTAGAGTCTTAGAGTAAGGTTCAAAGCTATAAGTTATATATACTTATTACAACCTTTGGGTGTCCTAACAGGTGATTGATCTTTAGAACTTTAACTCTATTTCAAACCGAAGTTGAACCGTTACAATAAAAGATAAAGCTCTTGGGGATTAGAGTCCTAGAGTTAGGTTCAAAGCTATAAGTTATAGATACTTATTACAACCTTTGGGTGTCCTAAGAGGTGATGGATGTTTAGAACTTTAACTCTATTTCAAACCGAAGTAGAACCGTTACAATCAAAGATAACGCTCTTGGGGATTAGAGTCCTAGAGTTAGGTTCAAAGCTATAAGTTATAGATACTTATTACAACCTTTGGGTGTCCTAAGAGGTGATAGATGTTTAGAACTTTAACTCTATTTCAAACCGAAGTTGGACCGTTACAATCAAAGATAACGCTCTTGGGGATTAGAGTCTTAGAGTAAGGTTCAAAGCTATAAGTTATAGATACTTATTACAACCTTTGGGTGTCCTAAGAGGTGATAGATCTTAAGAACTTTAACTCTATTTCAAACCGAAGTTGAACCGTTACAAATAGAGATAACGCTCTTGGGGATTAGTGTCTTAGAGTAAGGTTCAAATTTATAAGTTATAGATACTTATTACAACCTTTGGGTGTCATAAGAGGTGATAGATCTTTAGAACTTTAACTCTATTTCAAACCGAAGTTGGACCGTTACAATCAAAGATAACGCTCTTGGGGATTAGAGTCTTTGAGTTAGGTTCAAAGCTATAAGTTATAAATACTTATTACAACCTTTGGGTGTCCTAACAGGTGATTGATCTTTAGAACTTTAACTCTATTTCAAACCGAAGTTGAACCGTTACAATCAAAGATAAAGCTCTTGGGGATTAGAGTCTTAGAGTAAGGTTCAAAGCTATAAGTTATAGATACTTATTACAACCTTTGGGTGTCCTAAGAGGTGATAGATGTTTAGAACTATAACTCTATTTCAAACCGAAGTTGAACCGTTACAATCAAAGATAAAGCTCTTGGGGATTAGAGTCTTAGAGTAAGGTTCAAAGTTATAAGTTATAGATTCTTATTACAACCTTTCGGTGTCCTTAGAGGAGATAGATCTTTAGAACTTTAACTCTATTTCAAACCGAAGTTGAACCGTTACAATCAAAGATAAAGCTCTTGGGGATTAGAGTCTTAGAGTTAGGTTCAAAGCTATAAGTTATAGATACTTATTACAACCTTTGGGTGTCCTAAGAGGTGATAGATGTTTAGAACTTTAACTCTATTTCAAACCGAAGTTGAACCGTTACAATCAAAGATAAAGCTCTTGGGGATTAGAGTCTTAGAGTAAGGTTCAAAGCTATAAGTTATATATACTTATTACAACCTTTGGGTGTCCTAACAGGTGATTGATCTTTAGAACTTTAACTCTATTTCAAACCGAAGTTGAACCGTTACAATCAAAGATAAAGCTCTTGGGGATTAGAGTCTTAGAGTAAGGTTCAAAGCTATAAGTTATAGATACTTATTACAACCTTTGGGTGTCCTAAGAGGTGATGGATGTTTAGAACTTTAACTCTATTTCAAACCGAAGTTGAACCGTTACAATCAAAGATAACGCTCTTGGGGATTAGAGTCTTAGAGTTAGGTTCAAAGCTATAAGTTATAGATACTTATTACAACCTTTGGGTGTCCTAAGAGGTGATGGATGTTTAGAACTTTAACTCTATTTCAAACCGAAGTTGAACCGTTACAATCAAAGATAACGCTCTTGGGGATTAGAGTCTTAGAGTTAGGTTCAAAGCTATAAGTTATAGATACTTATTACAACCTTTGGGTGTCCTAAGAGGTGGTGGATGTTTAGAACTTTAACTCTATTTCAAACCGAAGTTGAACCGTTACAATCAAAGATAACGCTCTTGGGGATTAGACTCTTAGAGTTAGGTTCAAAGCTATAAGTTATAGATACTTATTACAACATTTGGGTGTCCTAAGAGGTGATAGATGTTTAGAACTTTAACTCTATTTCAAACCGAAGTTGAACCGTTACAATCAAATATAAAGCTCTTGGGGATTAGAGTCTTAGAGTATGGTACAAAGCTATAAGTTATAGATACTTATTACAACCTTTGGGTGTCCTAAGAGGTGATGGATGTTTAGAACTTTAACTCTATTTCAAAACGAAGTTGAACCGTTACAATCAAAGATAACGCTCTTGGGGATTAGAGTCTTAGAGTTAGGTTCAAAGCTATAAGTTATAGATACTTATTACAACCTTTGGGTGTCCTAAGAGGTTATGGATGTTTAGAACTTTAACTCTATTTCAAACCGAAGTTGAACCGTTACAATCAAAGATAAAGCTCTTGGGGATTAGAGTCTTAGAGTTAGGTTCAAAGCTATACGTTATAGATACTTATTAAAACCTTTGGGTGTCCTAAGAGGTGATGGATGTTTAGAACTTTAACTCTATTTCAAACCGAATTTGAACCGTTACAATCAAAGATAACGCTCTTGAGGATTAGAGTCTTAGAGTTAGGTTCAAAGCTATAAGTTATAGATACTTATTACAACCTTTGGGTGTCCTAAGAGGTGATGGATGTTTAGAACTTTAACTCTATTTCAAACCGAAGTTGAACCGTTACAATCAAAGATAAAGCTCTTGGGGATTAGAGTCTTAGAGTAAGGTTCAAAGCTATAAGTTATAGATACTTATTACAACCTTTGGGTGTCCTAAGAGGTGATAGATCTTTAGAACTTTAACTCTATTTCAAACCGAAGTTGAACCGTTACAATCAAAGATAAAGCTCTTGGGGATTAGAGTCTTAGAGTAAGGTTCAAAGCTATAAGTTATAGATACTTATTACAACCTTTGGGTGTCCTAAGAGGTGATGGATGTTTAGAACTTTAACTCTATTTCAAACCGAAGTTGAACCGTTACAATCAAAGATAACGCTCTTGGGGATTAGAGTCTTAGAGTTAGGTTCAAAGCTATAAGTTATAGATACTTATTACAACCATTGGGTGTCCTAAGAGGTGATAGATGTTTAGAACTTTAACTCTATTTCAAACCGAAGTTGAACCGTTACAATCAAAGATAACGCTCTTGGGGATTAGAGTCTTAGAGTTAGGTTCAAAGCTATAAGTTATTGATACTTATTACAACCTTTGGGTGTCCTAAGAGGTGATAGATCTTTAGAACTTTAACTCTATTTCAAACCGAAGTAGAATCGTTACAATCAAAGATAACGCTCCTGGGGATTAGAGTCTTAGAGTTAGGTTCAAAGCTATACGTTATAGATACTTATTAAAACCTTTGGGTGTCCTAAGAGGTGATGGATGTTTAGAACTTTAACTCTATTTCAAACCGAAGTTGAACCGTTACAATCACAGATAACGCTCTTGGGGATTAGAGTCTTAGAGTTACGTTCAAAGCTATAAGTTATAGATACTTATTACAACCTTTGGGTGTCCTAAGAGGTGATGGATGTTTAGAACTTTAACTCTATTTCAAACCGAAGTTGAACCGTTACAATCAAAGATAACGCTCTTGGGGATTAGAGTCTTAGAGTTAGGTTCAAAGCTATAAGTTATAGATACTTATTACAACCTTTGGGTGTCCTAAGAGGTGATGGATGTTTAGAACTTTAACTCTATTTCAAACCGAAGTTGAACCGTTACAATCAAAGATAACGCTCTTGGGGATTAGAGTCTTAGAGTTAGGTTCAAAGCTATAAGTTATAGATACTTATTACAACCTTTGGGTGTCCTAAGAGGTGATGGATGTTTAGAACTTTAACTCTATTTCAAACCGAAGTTGAACCGTTACAATCAAAGATAACGCTCTTGGGGATTAGACTCTTAGAGTTAGGTTCAAAGCTATAAGTTATAGATACTTATTACAACATTTGGGTGTCCTAAGAGGTGATAGATGTTTAGAACTTTAACTCTATTTCAAACCGAAGTTGAACCGTTACAATCAAAGATAACGCTCTTGGGGATTAGAGTCTTAGAGTTAGGTTCAAAGCTATAAGTTATAGATACTTATTACAACCTTTGGGTGTCCTAAGAGGTGATGGATGTTTAGAACTTTAACTCTATTTCAAACCGAAGTTGAACCGTTACAATCAAAGATAACGCTCTTGGGGATTAGAGTCTTAGAGTTAGGTTCAAAGCTATAAGTTATAGATACTTATTACAACCTTTGGGTGTCCTAAGAGGTGATAGATGTTTAGAACTTTAACTCTATTTCAAACCGAAGTTGAATCGTTACAATCAAAGATAAAGCTCTTGGGGATTAGAGTCTTAGAGTAAGGTTCAAAGCTATAAGTTATATATACTTATTACAACCTTTGGGTGTCCTAACAGGTGATTGATCTTTAGAACTTTAACTCTATTTCAAACCGAAGTTGAACCGTTACAATCAAAGATAAAGCTCTTGGGGATTAGAGTCTTAGAGTAAGGTTCAAAGCTATAAGTTATAGATACTTATTACAACCTTTGGGTGTCCTAAGAGGTGATGGATGTTTAGAACTTTAACTCTATTTCAAACCGAAGTTGAACCGTTACAATCAAAGATAACGCTCTTGGGGATTAGAGTCTTAGAGTTAGGTTCAAAGCTATAAGTTATAGATACTTATTACAACCTTTGGGTGTCCTAAGAGGTGATGGATGTTTAGAACTTTAACTCTATTTCAAACCGAAGTTGAACCGTTACAATCAAAGACAACGCTCTTGGGGATTAGAGTCTTAGAGTTAGGTTCAAAGCTATAAGTTATAGATACTTATTACAACCTTTGGGTGTCCTAAGAGGTGATGGATGTTTAGAACTTTAACTCTATTTCAAACCGAAGTTGAACCGTTACAATCAAAGATAACGCTCTTGGGGATTAGACTCTTAGAGTTAGGTTCAAAGCTATAAGTTATAGATACTTATTACAACATTTGGGTGTCCTAAGAGGTGATAGATGTTTAGAACTTTAACTCTATTTCAAACCGAAGTTGAACCGTTACAATCAAATATAAAGCTCTTGGGGATTAGAGTCTTAGAGTATGGTACAAAGCTATAAGTTATAGATACTTATTACAACCTTTGGGTGTCCTAAGAGGTGATGGATGTTTAGAACTTTAACTCTATTTCAAAACGAAGTTGAACCGTTACAATCAAAGATAACGCTCTTGGGGATTAGAGTCTTAGAGTTAGGTTCAAAGCTATAAGTTATAGATACTTATTACAACCTTTGGGTGTCCTAAGAGGTTATGGATGTTTAGAACTTTAACTCTATTTCAAACCGAAGTTGAACCGTTACAATCAAAGATAAAGCTCTTGGGGATTAGAGTCTTAGAGTTAGGTTCAAAGCTATACGTTATAGATACTTATTAAAACCTTTGGGTGTCCTAAGAGGTGATGGATGTTTAGAACTTTAACTCTATTTCAAACCGAAGTTGAACCGTTACAATCAAAGATAACGCTCTTGAGGATTAGAGTCTTAGAGTTAGGTTCAAAGCTATAAGTTATAGATACTTATTACAACCTTTGGGTGTCCTAAGAGGTGATGGATGTTTAGAACTTTAACTCTATTTCAAACCGAAGTTGAACCGTTACAATCAAAGATAAAGCTCTTGGGGATTAGAGTCTTAGAGTAAGGTTCAAAGCTATAAGTTATAGATACTTATTACAACCTTTGGGTGTCCTAAGAGGTGATAGATCTTTAGAACTTTAACTCTATTTCAAACCGAAGTTGAACCGTTACAATCAAAGATAAAGCTCTTGGGGATTAGAGTCTTAGAGTAAGGTTCAAAGCTATAAGTTATAGATACTTATTACAACCTTTGGGTGTCCTAAGAGGTGATGGATGTTTAGAACTTTAACTCTATTTCAAACCGAAGTTGAACCGTTACAATCAAAGATAACGCTCTTGGGGATTAGAGTCTTAGAGTTAGGTTCAAAGCTATAAGTTATAGATACTTATTACAACCTTTGGGTGTCCTAAGAGGTGATAGATGTTTAGAACTTTAACTCTATTTCAAACCGAAGTTGAACCGTTACAATCAAAGATAACGCTCTTGGGGATTAGAGTCTTAGAGTTAGGTTCAAAGCTATAAGTTATTGATACTTATTACAACCTTTGGGTGTCCTAAGAGGTGATAGATCTTTAGAACTTTAACTATATTTCAAACCGAAGTAGAATCGTTACAATCAAAGATAACGCTCCTGGGGATTAGAGTCTTAGAGTTAGGTTCAAAGCTATACGTTATAGATACTTATTAAAACCTTTGGGTGTCCTAAGAGGTGATGGATGTTTAGAACTTTAACTCTATTTCAAACCGAAGTTGAACCGTTACAATCAAAGATAACGCTCTTGGGGATTAGAGTCTTAGAGTTAGGTTCAAAGCTATAAGTTATAGATACTTATTACAACCTTTGGGTGTCCTAAGAGGTGATGGATGTTTAGAACTTTAACTCTATTTCAAACCGAAGTTGAACCGTTACAATCAAAGATAAAGCTCTTGGGGATTAGAGTCTTAGAGTAAGGTTCAAAGCTAAAAGTTATAGATACTTATTACAACCTTTGGGTCCCAAGAGGTGATAGATCTTTAGAACTTTAACTCTATTTCAAACCGAAGTTGGACCGTTACAATCAAAGATAACGCTCTTGGGGATTAGAGTCTTAGAGTTAGGTTCAAAGCTATAAGTTATAGATACTTATTACAACCTTTGGGTGTCCTAACAGGTGATTGATCTTTAGAACTTTAACTCTATTTCAAACCGAAGTTGAACCGTTACAATCAAAGATAAAGCTCTTGGGGATTAGAGTCTTAGAGTAAGGTTCAAAGCTATAAGTTATAGATACTTATTACAACCTTTGGGTGTCCCAAGAGGTGATAGATCTTTAGAACTTTAAGTCTATTTCAAACCGAAGTTGGACCGTTACAATCAAAGATAACGCTCTTGGGGATTAGAGTCTTAGAATTAGGTTCAAAGCTATAAGTTATAGATACTTATTACAACCTTTGGGTGTCCTAACAGGTGATTGATCTTTAGAACTTTAACTCTATTTCAAACCAAAGTTGAACCGTTACAATCAAAGATAAAGCTCATGGGATTAGAGTCTTAGAGTAAGGTTCAAAGCTATAAGTTATAGATACTTATTACAACCTTTGGGTGTCCTAAGAGGTGATAGATGTTTAGAACTTTAATTCTATTTCAAACCGATGTTGAACCGTTACAATCAAAGATATAGTTCTAGGGGATTAGAGTCTTAGAGTAAGGTTCAAAGCTATAAGTTATACATACTTATTACAACCTTTGGGTGTCCTAACAGTTGATTGATCTTTAGAACTTTAACTCTATTTCAAACCGAAGTTGAACCGTTACAATCAAAGATAACGCTCTTGGGGATTAGAGTCATAGAGTAAGGTTCAAAGTTATAAGTTATAGATACTTATTTCAACCTTTGGGTGTCCTAAGAGTTGATAGATCTTTAGAACTTTAACTCTATTTCAAACCGAAGTTGAACCGTTACAATCAAAGATAAAGCTCTTGGGGATTAGAGTCTTAGAGTAAGGTTCAAAGTTATAAGTTATAGATACTTATTACAACCCATGGGTGTCCTAAGAGGTGATGGATCTTTAGAACTTTAACTCTATTTCAAACCGTAGTTGAACCGTTACAATCAAAGATAACGCTCTTGGGGATTAGAGTCTTAGAGTTAGGTTCAAAGCTATAAGTTATAGATACTTATTACAACCTTTGGGTGTCCTAAGAGGTGATAGATCTTTAGAACTTTAACTCTATTTCAAACCGAAGTTGGACCGTTACAATCAAAGATAACGCTCTTGGGGATTAGAGTCTTTGAGTTAGGTTCAAAGCTATAAATTATAGATACTTATTACAACCTTTGGGTGTCCTAACAGGTCATTGATCTTTAGAACTTTAACTCTATTTCAAACCGAAGTTGAACCGTTACAATCAAAGATAAAGCTCTTGGGGATTGGAGTCTTAGAGTAAGGTTCAAAGCTATAAGTTATAGATACTTATTACAACCTTTGGGTGTCCTAACAGGTGCTTGATCTTTAGAACTTTAACTCTATTTCAAACCGAAGTTGAACCGTTACAATCAAAGATAAAGCTCTTGGGGATTAGAGTCTTGGAGTTAGGTTCAAAGCTATAAGTTATAGATACTTATTACAACCTTTGGGTGTCCTAAGAGGTGATGGATGTTTAGAACTTTAACTCTATTTCAAACCGAAGTTGAACCGTTACAATAAAAGATAACGCTCTTGGGGATTAGAGTCTTGGAGTTAGGTTCATAGCTATAAGTTATAGATACTTATTACAACCTTTGGGTGTCCTAAGAGGTGATAGATCTTTAGAACTTTAACTCTATTTCAAACCGAAGTTGAACCGTTACAATCAAAGATAACGCTCTTGGGGATTAGGGTCTTAGAGTAAGGTTCAAAGCTATAAGTTATAGATACTTATAACAACATTTGGGTGTCCTAAGAGGTGATAGATCTTTAGAACTTTAACTCTATTTCAAACCGAAGTTGAACCGTTACAAACAAAGATAACGCTCTTGGGGATTAGTGTCTTAGAGTAAGGTTCAAATTTATAAGTTATAGATACTTATTACAACCTTTGGGTGTCCTAAGAGGTGATAGATCTTTAGAACTTTAACTCTATTTCAAACCGAAGTTGAACCGTTACAATCAAAGATAACGCTCTTGGGGAGTAGAGTCTTAGAGTTAGGTTCAAAGCTATAAGTTATAGATACTTATTACAACCTTTGGGTGTCGTAAGAGGTGATAGATCTTAAGAACTTTAACTCTATTTCAAACCGAAGTTGAACCGTTACAAACAAAGATAACGCTCTTGGGGATTAGTGTCTTAGAGTAAGGTTCAAATTTATAAGTTATAGATACTTATTACAACCTTTGGGTGTCCTAAGAGGTGATAGATCTTTAGAACTTTAACTCTATTTCAAACCGAAGTTGAACCGTTACAATCAAAGATAAAGCTCTTGGGGATTAGAGTCTTAGAGTAAGGTTCAAAGCTATAAGTTATAGATACTTATTACAACCTTTGGGTGTCCCAAGAGGTGATAGATCTTTAGAACTTTAAGTCTATTTCAAACCGAAGTTGGACCGTTACAATCAAAGATAACGCTCTTGGGGATTAGAGTCTTAGAGTTAGGTTCAAAGCTATAAGTTATAGATACTTATTACAACCTTTGGGTGTCCTAACAGGTGATTGATCTTTAGAACTTTAACTCTATTTCAAACCGAAGTTGAACCGTTACAATCAAAGATAAAGCTCTTGGGATTAGAGTCTTAGAGTAAGGTTCAAAGCTATAAGTTATAGATACTTATTACAACCTTTGGGTGTCCTAAGAGGTGATAGATGTTTAGAACTTTAATTCTATTTCAAACCGATGTTGAACCGTTACAATCAAAGATATAGCTCTAGGGGATTAGAGTCTTAGAGTAAGGTTCAAAGCTATAAGTTATACATACTTATTACAACCTTTGGGTGTCCTAACAGTTGATTGATCTTTAGAACTTTAACTCTATTTCAAACCGAAGTTGAACCGTTACAATCAAAGATAACGCTCTTGGGGATTAGAGTCATAGAGTAAGGTTCAAAGTTATAAGTTATAGATACTTATTTCAACCTTTGGGTGTCCTAAGAGTTGATAGATCTTTAGAACTTTAACTCTATTTCAAACCAAAGTTGAACCGTTACAATCAAAGATAAAGCTCTTGGGGATTAGAGTCTTAGAGTAAGGTTCAAAGTTATAAGTTATAACTACTTATTACAACCCATGGGTGTCCTAAGAGGTGATGGATCTTTAGAACTTTAACTCTATTTCAAACCGTAGTTGAACCGTTACAATCAAAGATAACGCTCTTGGGGATTAGAGTCTTAGAGTTAGGTTCAAAGCTATAAGTTATAGATACTTATTACAACCTTTGGGTGTCCTAAGAGGTGATAGATCTTTAGAACTTTAACTCTATTTCATACCGAAGTTGGACCGTTACAATCAAAGATAACGCTCTTGGGGATTAGAGTCTTTGAGTTAGGTTCAAAGCTATAAATTATAGATACTTATTACAACCTTTGGGTGTCCTAACAGGTCATTGATCTTTAGAACTTTAACTCTATTTCAAACCGAAGTTGAACCGTTACAATCAAACATAAAGCTCTTGGGGATTGGAGTCTTAGAGTAAGGTTCAAAGCTATAAGTTATAGATACTTATTACAACCTTTGGGTGTCCTAACAGGTGCTTGATCTTTAGAACTTTAACTCTATTTCAAACCGAAGTTGAACCGTTACAATCAAAGATAAAGCTCTTGGGGATTAGAGTCTTGGAGTTAGGTTCAAAGCTATAAGTTATAGATACTTATTACAACCTTTGGGTGTCCTAAGAGGTGATGGATGTTTAGAACTTTAACTCTATTTCAAACCGAAGTTGAACCGTTACAATAAAAGATAACGCTCTTGGGGATTAGAGTCTTGGAGTTAGGTTCATAGCTATAAGTTATAGATACTTATTACAACCTTTGGGTGTCCTAAGAGGTGATAGATCTTTAGAACTTTAACTCTATTTCAAACCGAAGTTGAACCGTTACAATCAAAGATAACACTCTTGGGGATTAGGGTCTTAGAGTAAGGTTCAAAGCTATAAGTTATAGATACTTATAACAACATTTGGGTGTCCTAAGAGGTGATAGATCTTTAGAACTTTAACTCTATTTCAAACCCAAGTTGAACCGTTACAAACAAAGATAACGCTCTTGGGGATTAGTGTCTTAGAGTAAGGTTCAAATTTATAAGTTATAGATACTTATTACAACCTTTGGGTGTCCTAAGAGGTGATAGATCTTTAGAACTTTAACTCTATTTCAAACCGAAGTTGAACCGTTACAATCAAAGATAATGCTCTTGGGGATTAGAGTCTTAGAGTTAGGTTCAAAGCTATAAGTTATAGATACTTATTACAACCTTTGGGTGTCGTAAGAGGTGATAGATCTTAAGAACTTTAACTCTATTTCAAACCGAAGTTGAACCGTTACAAACAAAGATAACGCTCTTGGGGATTAGTGTCTTAGAGTAAGGTTCAAATTTATAAGTTATAGATACTTATTACAACCTTTGGGTGTCCTAAGAGGTGATAGATCTTTAGAACTTTAACTCTATTTCAAACCGAAGTTGAACCGTTACAATCAAAGATAACGCTCTTGGGGATTAGAGTCTTAGAGTTAGGTTCAAAGCTATAAGTTATAGACACTTATTACAATCTTTGGGTGTCCTAAGAGGTGATAGATCTTTAGAACTTTAACTCTATATGAAACTGAAGTTAGACCGTTACAATCAAAGATAACGCTCTTGGGGATTAGAGTCTTTGAGTTAGGTTCAAAGCTATAAGTTATAGATACTTATTACAACCTTTGGGTGTCCTAAGAGGTGATAGATGTTTAGAACTTTAACTCTATTTCAAACCGAAGTTGAACCGTTACAATCAAAGATAAAGCTCTTGGGGATTAGAGTCTTAGAGTAAGGTTCAAATTTATAAGTTATAGATACTTATTACAACCTTTGGGTGTCCTAAGAGGTGATAGATCTTTACAACTTTAACTCTATTTCAAACCGAAGTTGAACCGTTACAATCAAAGATAACGCTCTTGGGGATTAGAGTCTTAGAGTTAGGTTCAAAGCTATAAGTTATAGATACTTATTACAATCTTTGGGTGTCCTAAGAGGTGATAGATCTTTAGAACTTTAACTCTATATGAAACTGAAGTTAGACCGTTACAATCAAAGATAACGCTCTTGGGGATTAGAGTCTTAGAGTTAGGTTGAAAGCTATAAGTTATAGACACTTATTACAATCTTTGGGTGCCCTAAGTGGTGATAAATCTTTAGAACTTTAACTCTATTTCAAACCGAAGTTGAACCGTTACAATCAAAGATAACGCACTTGGGGATTAGAGTCTTAGAGCTAGGTTCAAAGCTATAAGTTATAGATACTCATTACAACCTTTGGGTGCCCTAAGAGGTGATAGATCTTTAGAACTTTAACTCTATTTCAAACCGAAGTTGAACCGTTACAATCAAAGATAACGCTCTTGGGGATTAGAGTCTTAGAGTAAGGTTCAAAGCTATAAGTTATAGATACTTATTACGACCTTTGGGTGCCCTAAGAGGTGATAGATCTTTAGAACTTTAACTCTATTTCAAACCGAAGTTGAACCGTTACAATCAAAGATAACGCACTTGGGGATTAGAGTCTTAGAGTAAGGTTCAAAGCTATAAGTTATAGATACTTATTACAACCTTTGGGTGCCCTAAGTGGTGATAAATCTTTAGAACTTTAACTCTATTTCAAACCGAAGTTGAACCGTTACAATCAAAGATAACGCTCTTGGGGATTAGAGTCTTAGAGTTAGGTTCAAAGCTATAAGTTATAGATACTTATTACAACCTTTGGGAGTCCTAAGTGGTGATAGATCTTTTGAACTTTAACTCTATTTCAAACCGAAGTTGAACCGTTACAATCAAAGATAACGTACTTGGGGATTAGAGTCTTAGAGTAAGGTTCAAAGCTATAAGTTATAGATACTTATTACAACCTTTGGGTGCCCTAAGAGGTGATAGATCCTTAGAACTTTAACTCTATTTCAAACCGAAGTTGAACCGTTACAATCGAAGATAACGCTCATGGGGATTAGAGTCTTAGAGTTAGGTTCAAAGCTATAAGTTATAGATACTTATTACAACCTTTGGGTGTCCTAAGAGGTGATGGATGTTTAGAACTTTAACTCCATTTCAAACCGAAGTTGAACCGTTACAATCAAAGATAACGCTCTTGGGGATTAGAGTCTTAGAGTTAGGTTCAAAGCTATAAGTTATAGATACTTATTACAACCTTTGGGCATCCTAAGAGGTGATAGATATTTAGAACTTTAACTCTATTTCAAACCGAAGTTGAACCGTTACAATCAAAGATAAAGCTATGGGGGATTAGAGTCTTAGAGTAAGGTTCGAAGCTATAAGTTATAGATACTTATTACAACCTTTGGGTGTCCATAGAGGTGATAGATCTTTAGAACTTTAACTCTATTTCAAACCGAAGTTGAACCGGTACAATCAAAGATAACCCTCTCGGGGATTAGAGTCTTAGAGTAAGGTTCAAAGCTATAAGTTATAGATACTTATTACAACCTTTGGGTGCCCTAAGAGGTGATAGATCTTTAGAACTTTAACTCTATTTCAAACAGAAGTTGAACCGTTACAATCAAAGATAAAGCTCTTGGGGATTAGAGTCTTAGAGTAAGGTTCAAAGCTATAAGTTATAGATACTTATTACAACCTTTGGGTGTCCTAAGAGGTGATAGATCTTTAGAACTTTAACTCTATTTCAAACCGAAGTTGAACCGTTACAATCAAAGATAACGCTCTTGGGGATTAGGGTCTTAGAGTAAGGTTCAAAGCTATAAGTTATAGATACTTATAACAACATTTGGGTGTCCTAAGAGGTGATAGATCTTTAGAACTTTAACTCTATTTCAAACCAAAGTTGAACCGTTACAATCAAAGATAACGCTCTTGGGGATTAGAGTCTTAGAGTTAGGTTGAAAGCTATAAGTTATAGACACTTATTACAACCTTTGGGTGCCCTAAGTGGTGATAAATCTTTAGAACTTTAACTCTATTTCAAACCGAAGTTGAACCGTTACAATCAAAGATAACGCTCTTGGGGATTAGAGTCTTAGAGCTAGGTTCAAAGCTATAAGTTATAGATACTCATTACAACCTTTGGGTGCCCTAAGAGGTGATAGATCTTTAGAACTTTAACTCTATTTCAAACCGAAGTTGAACCGTTACAATCAAAGATAACGCTCTTGGGGATTAGAGTCTTAGAGTTAGGTTCAAAGCAATAAGTTATAGATACTTATTACAACCTTTGGGTGTCGTAACAGGTGATTGATCTTTAGAACTTTAACTCTATTTCAAACCGAAGTTGAACCGTTACAATCAAAGATAAAGCTCTTGGGATTAGTCTTAGAGTAAGGTTCAAAGCTATAAGTTATAGATACTTATTACAACCTTTGGGTGTCCTAAGAGGTGATAGATGTTTAGAACTTTAACTCTATTTCAAACCGAAGTTGAACCGTTACAATCAAAGATAACGCTCTTGGGGATTAGAGTCTTAGAGTTAGGTTCAAAGCTATAAGTTATAGATACTTATTACAACCTTTGGGCGTCCTAAGAGGTGATAGATGTTTAGAACTTTAACTCTATTTCAAACCGAAGTTGAACCGTTACAATCAAAGATAAAGCTATGGGGGATTAGAGTCTTAGAGTAAGGTTCGAAGCTATAAGTTATAGATACTTATTACAACCTTTGGGTGTCCATAGAGGTGATAGATCTTTAGAACTTTAACTCTATTTCAAACCGAAGTTGAACCGGTACAATCAAAGATAACCCTCTCGGGGATTAGAGTCTTAGAGTAAGGTTCAAAGCTATAAGTTATAGATACTTATTACAACCTTTGGGTGTCCTAAGAGGTGATAGATCTTTATAACTTTAACTCTATTTCAAACCGAAGTTGAACCGTTACAATCAAAGATAACGCTCTTGGGGATTAGGGTCTTAGAGTAAGGTTCAAAGCTATAAGTTATAGATACTTATAACAACATTTGTCTGTCCTAAGAGGTGATAGATCTTTAGAACTTTAACTCTATTTCAAACCAAAGTTGAACCGTTACAATCAAAGATAACGCTCTTGGGGATTAGAGTCTTAGAGTTAGGTTGAAAGCTATAAGTTATAGACACTTATTACAACCTTTGGGTGCCCTAAGTGGTGATAAATCTTTAGAACTTTAACTCTATTTCAAACCGAAGTTGAACCGTTACAATCATAGATAACGCTCTTGGGGATTAGAGTCTTAGAGCTAGGTTCAAAGCTATAAGTTATAGATACTCATTACAACCTTTGGGTGCCCTAAGAGGTGATAGATCTTTAGAACTTTAACTCTATTTCAAACCGAAGTTGAACCGTTACAATCAAAGATAACGCTCTTGGGGATTAGAGTCTTAGAGCTAGGTTCAAAGCTATAAGTTATAGATACTCATTACAACCTTTGGGTGCCCTAAGAGGTGATAGATCTTTAGAACTTTAACTCTATTTCAAACCGAAGTTGAACCGTTACAATCAAAGATAACGCTCTTGGGGATTAGAGTCTTAGAGTAAGGTTCAAAGCTATAAGTTATAGATACTTATTACGACCTTTGGGTGCCCTAAGTGGTGATAAATCTATAGAACTTTAACTCTATTTCAAACCGAAGTTGAACCGTTACAATCAAAGATAACGCTCTTGGGGATTAGAGTCTTAGAGTTAGGTTCAAAGCTATAAGTTATAGATACTTATTACAACCTTTGGGAGTCCTAAGTGGTGATAGATCTTTTGAACTTTAACTCTATTTCAAACCGAAGTTGAACCGTTACAATCAAAGATAACGTACTTGGGGATTAGAGTCTTAGAGCAAGGTTCAAAGCTATAAGTTATAGATACTTATTACAACCTTTGGGTGCCCTAAGAGGTGATAGATCCTTAGAACTTTAACTCTATTTCAAACCGAAGTTGAACCGTTACAATCGAAGATAACGCTCATGGGGATTAGAGTCTTAGAGTTAGGTTCAAAGCTATAAGTTATAGATACTTATTACAACCTTTGGGTGTCCTAAGAGGTGATGGATGTTTAGAACTTTAACTCCATTTCAAACCGAAGTTGAACCGTTACAATCAAAGATAACGCTCTTGGGGATTAGAGTCTTAGAGTTAGGTTCAAAGCTATAAGTTATAGATACTTATTACAACCTTTGGGCATCCTAAGAGGTGATAGATGTTTAGAACTTTAACTCTATTTCAAACCGAAGTTGAACCGTTACAATCAAAGATAAAGCTATGAGGGATTAGAGTCTTAGAGTAAGGTTCGAAGCTATAAGTTATAGATACTTATTACAACCTTTGGGTGTCCATAGAGGTGATAGATCTTTAGAACTTTAACTCTATTTCAAACCGAAGTTGAACCGGTACAATCAAAGATAACCCTCTCGGGGATTAGAGTCTTAGAGTAAGGTTCAAAGCTATAAGTTATAGATACTTATTACAACCTTTGGGTGCCCAAAGAGGTGATAGATCTTTAGAACTTTAACTCTATTTGAAACCGAAGTTGAACCGTTACAATCAAAGATAACGCTCTTGGGGACTAGAGTCTTAGAGTAAGGTTCAAAGCTATAAGTTATAGATACTTATTACAACCTTTGGGTGTCCTAAGAGGTGATAGATCTTTAGAACTTTAACTCTATTTCAAACCGAAGTTGAACCGTTACAATCAAAGATAACGCTCTTGGGGATTAGGGTCTTAGAGTAAGGTTCAAAGCTATAAGTTATAGATACTTATAACAACATTTGGGTGTCCTAAGAGGTGATAGATCTTTAGAACTTTAACTCTATTTCAAACCAAAGTTGAACCGTTACAATCAAAGATAACGCTCTTGGGGATTAGAGTCTTAGAGTTAGGTTGAAAGCTATAAGTTATAGACACTTATTACAACCTTTGGGTGCCCTAAGTGGTGATAAATCTTTAGAACTTTAACTCTATTTCAAACCGAAGTTGAACCGTTACAATCAAAGATAACGCTCTTGGGGATTAGAGTCTTAGAGCTAGGTTCAAAGCTATAAGTTATAGATACTCATTACAACCTTTGGGTGCCCTAAGAGGTGATAGATCTTTAGAACTTTAACTCTATTTCAAACCGAAGTTGAACCGTTACAATCAAAGATAACGCTCTTGGGGATTAGAGTCTTAGAGTTAGGTTCAAAGCTATAAGTTATAGATACTTATTACAACCTTTGGGTGTCCTAACAGGTGATTGATCTTTAGAACTTTAACTCTATTTCAAACCGAAGTTGAACCGTTACAATCAAAGATAAAGCTCTTGGGATTAGTCTTAGAGTAAGGTTCAAAGTTATAAGTTATAGATACTTATTACAACCTTTGGGTGCCCTAAGAGGTGATAGATGTTTAGAACTTTAACTCTATTTCAAACCGAAGTTGAACCGTTACAATCAAAGATAACGCTCTTGGGGATTAGAGTCTTAGAGTTAGGTTCAAAGCTATAAGTTATAGATACTTATTACAACCTTTGGGCGTCCTAAGAGGTGATAGATGTTTAGAACTTTAACTCTATTTCAAACCGAAGTTGAACCGTTACAATCAAAGATAAAGCTATGGGGAATTAGAGTCTTAGAGTAAGGTTCGAAGCTATAAGTTATAGATACTTATTACAACCTTTGGGTGTCCATAGAGGTGATAGATCTTTAGAACTTTAACTCTATTTCAAACCGAAGTTGAACCGGTACAATCAAAGATAACCCTCTCGGGGATTAGAGTCTTGGAGTAAGGTTCAAAGCTATAAGTTATAGATACTTATTACAACCTTTGGGTGTCCTAAGAGGTGATAGATCTTTAGAACTTTAACTCTATTTCAAACCGAAGTTGAACCGTTACAATCAAAGATAACGCTCTTGGGGATTAGGGTCTTAGAGTAAGGTTCAAAGCTATAAGTTATAGATACTTATAACAACATTTGTGTGTACTAAGAGGTGATAGATCTTTAGAACTTTAACTCTATTTCAAACCAAAGTTGAACCGTTACAATCAAAGATAACGCTCTTGGGGATTAGAGTCTTAGAGTTAGGTTGAAAGCTATAAGTTATAGACACTTATTACAACCTTTGGGTGCCCTAAGTGGTGATAAATCTTTAGAACTTTAACTCTATTTCAAACCGAAGTTGAACCGTTACAATCATAGATAACGCTCTTGGGGATTAGAGTCTTAGAGCTAGGTTCAAAGCTATAAGTTATAGATACTCATTACAACCTTTGGGTGCCCTAAGAGGTGATAGATCTTTAGAACTTTAACTCTATTTCAAACCGAAGTTGAACCGTTACAATCAAAGATAACGCTCTTGGGGATTAGAGTCTTAGAGTTAGGTTCAAAGCAATAAGTTATAGATACTTATTACAACCTTTGGGTGTCGTAACAGGTGATTGATCTTTAGAACTTTAACTCTATTTCAAACCGAAGTTGAACCGTTACAATCAAAGATAAAGCTCTTGGGATTAGTCTTAGAGTAAGGTTCAAAGCTATAAGTTATAGATACTTATTACAACCTTTGGGTGTCCTAAGAGGTGATAGATGTTTAGAACTTTAACTCTATTTCAAACCGAAGTTGAACCGTTACAATCAAAGATAACGCTCTTGGGGATTAGAGTCTTAGAGTTAGGTTCAAAGCTATAAGTTATAGATACTTATTACAACCTTTGGGCGTCCTAAGAGGTGATAGATGTTTAGAACTTTAACTCTATTTCAAACCGAAGTTGAACCGTTACAATCAAAGATAAAGCTATGGGGGATTAGAGTCTTAGAGTAAGGTTCGAAGCTATAAGTTATAGATACTTATTACAACCTTTGGGTGTCCATAGAGGTGATAGATCTTTAGAACTTTAACTCTATTTCAAACCGAAGTTGAACCGGTACAATCAAAGATAACCCTCTCGGGGATTAGAGTCTTAGAGTAAGGTTCAAAGCTATAAGTTATAGATACTTATTACAACCTTTGGGTGTCCTAAGAGGTGATAGATCTTTAGAACTTTAACTCTATTTCAAACCGAAGTTGAACCGTTACAATCAAAGATAACGCTCTTGGGGATTAGGGTCTTAGAGTAAGGTTCAAAGCTATAAGTTATAGATACTTATAACAACATTTGTGTGTCCTAAGAGGTGATAGATCTTTAGAACTTTAACTCTATTTCAAACCAATGTTGAACCGTTACAATCAAAGATAACGCTCTTGGGGATTAGAGTCTTTGAGTTAGGTTGAAAGCTATAAGTTATAGACACTTATTACAACCTTTGGGTGCCCTAAGTGGTGATAAATCTTTAGAACTTTAACTCTATTTCAAACCGAAGTTGAACCGTTACAATCATAGATAACGCTCTTGGGGATTAGAGTCTTAGAGCTAGGTTCAAAGCTATAAGTTATAGATACTCATTACAACCTTTGGGTGCCCTAAGAGGTGATAGATCTTTAGAACTTTAACTCTATTTCAAACCGAAGTTGAACCGTTACAATCAAAGATAACGCTCTTGGGGATTAGAGTCTTAGAGCTAGGTTCAAAGCTATAAGTTATAGATACTCATTACAACCTTTGGGTGCCCTAAGAGGTGATAGATCTTTAGAACTTTAACTCTATTTCAAACCGAAGTTGAACCGTTACAATCAAAGATAACGCTCTTGGGGATTAGAGTCTTAGAGTAAGGTTCAAAGCTATAAGTTATAGATACTTATTACGACCTTTGGGTGCCCTAAGTGGTGATAAATCTATAGAACTTTAACTCTATTTCAAACCGAAGTTGAACCGTGACAATCAAAGATAACGCTCTTGGGGATTAGAGTCTTAGAGTTAGGTTCAAAGCTATAAGTTATAGATACTTATTACAACCTTTGGGAGTCCTTAGTGGTGATAGATCTTTTGAACTTTAACTCTATTTCAAACCGAAGTTGAACCGTTACAATCAAAGATAACGTACTTGGGGATTAGAGTCATAGAGCAAGGTTCAAAGCTATAAGTTATAGATACTTATTACAACCTTTGGGTGCCCTAAGAGGTGATAGATCCTTAGAACTTTAACTCTATTTCAAACCGAAGTTGAACCGTTACAATCGAAGATAACGCTCATGGGGATTAGAGTCTTAGAGTTAGGTTCAAAGCTATAAGTTATAGATACTTATTACAACCTTTGGGTGTCCTAAGAGGTGATGGATGTTTAGAACTTTAACTCCATTTCAAACCGAAGTTGAACCGTTACAATCAAAGATAACGCTCTTGGGGATTAGAGTCTTAGAGTTAGGTTCAAAGCTATAAGTTATAGATACTTATTACAACCTTTGGGCATCCTAAGAGGTGATAGATGTTTAGAACTTTAACTCTATTTCAAACCGAAGTTGAACCGTTACAATCAAAGATAAAGCTATGAGGGATTAGAGTCTTAGAGTAAGGTTCGAAGCTATAAGTTATAGATACTTATTACAACCTTTGGGTGTCCATAGAGGTGATAGATCTTTAGAACTTTAACTCTATTTCAAACCGAAGTTGAACCGGTACAATCAAAGATAACCCTCTCGGGGATTAGAGTCTTAGAGTAAGGTTCAAAGCTATAAGTTATAGATACTTATTACAACCTTTGGGTGCCCTAAGAGGTGATAGATCTTTAGAACTTTAACTCTATTTGAAACCGAAGTTGAACCGTTACAATCAAAGATAACGCTCTTGGGGACTAGAGTCTTAGAGTAAGGTTCAAAGCTATAAGTTATAGATACTTATTACAACCTTTGGGTGTCCTAAGAGGTGATAGATCTTTAGAACTTTAACTCTATTTCAAACCGAAGTTGAACCGTTACAATCAAAGATAACGCTCTTGGGGATTAGGGTCTTAGAGTAAGGTTCAAAGCTATAAGTTATAGATACTTATAACAACATTTGGGTGTCCTAAGAGGTGATAGATCTTTAGAACTTTAACTCTATTTCAAACCAAAGTTGAACCGTTACAATCAAAGATAACGCTCTTGGGGATTAGAGTCTTAGAGTTAGGTTGAAAGCTATAAGTTATAGACACTTATTACAACCTTTGGGTGCCCTAAGTGGTGATAAATCTTTAGAACTTTAACTCTATTTCAAACCGAAGTTGAACCGTTACAATCAAAGATAACGCTCTTGGGGATTAGAGTCTTAGAGCTAGGTTCAAAGCTATAAGTTATAGATACTCATTACAACCTTTGGGTGCCCTAAGAGGTGATAGATCTTTAGAACTTTAACTCTATTTCAAACCGAAGTTGAACCGTTACAATCAAAGATAACGCTCTTGGGGATTAGAGTCTTAGAGTTAGGTTCAAAGCTATAAGTTATAGATACTTATTACAACCTTTGGGTGTCCTAACAGGTGATTGATCTTTAGAACTTTAACTCTATTTCAAACCGAAGTTGAACCGTTACAATCAAAGATAAAGCTCTTGGGATTAGTCTTAGAGTAAGGTTCAAAGTTATAAGTTATAGATACTTATTACAACCTTTGGGTGCCCTAAGAGGTGATAGATGTTTAGAACTTTAACTCTATTTCAAACCGAAGTTGAACCGTTACAATCAAAGATAACGCTCTTGGGGATTAGAGTCTTAGAGTTAGGTTCAAAGCTATAAGTTATAGATACTTATTACAACCTTTGGGCGTCCTAAGAGGTGATAGATGTTTAGAACTTTAACTCTATTTCAAACCGAAGTTGAACCGTTACAATCAAAGATAAAGCTATGGGGAATTAGAGTCTTAGAGTAAGGTTCGAAGCTATAAGTTATAGATACTTATTACAACCTTTGGGTGTCCATAGAGGTGATAGATCTTTAGAACTTTAACTCTATTTCAAACCGAAGTTGAACCGGTACAATCAAAGATAACCCTCTCGGGGATTAGAGTCTTGGAGTAAGGTTCAAAGCTATAAGTTATAGATACTTATTACAACCTTTGGGTGCCCTAAGAGGTGATAGATCTTTAGAACTTTAACTCTATTTCAAACAGAAGTTGAACCGTTACAATCAAAGATAAAGCTCTTGGGGATTAGAGTCTTAGAGTAAGGTTCAAAGCTATAAGTTATAGATACTTATTACAACCTTTGGGTGTCCTAAGAGGTGATAGATCTTTAGAACTTTAACTCTATTTCAAACCGAAGTTGAACCGTTACAATCAAAGATAACGCTCTTGGGGATTAGGGTCTTAGAGTAAGGTTCAAAGCTATAAGTTATAGATACTTATAACAACATTTGGGTGTCCTAAGAGGTGATAGATCTTTAGAACTTTAAAACTCTATTTCAAACCAAAGTTGAACCGTTACAATCAAAGATAACGCTCTTGGGGATTAGAGTCTTAGAGTTAGGTTGAAAGCTATAAGTTATAGACACTTATTACAACCTTTGGGTGCCCTAAGTGGTGATAAATCTTTAGATACTTAACTCTATTTCAAACCGAAGTTGAACCGTTACAATCAAAGATAACGCTCTTGGGGATTAGAGTCTTAGAGCTAGGTTCAAAGCTATAAGTTATAGATACTCATTACATCCTTTGGGTGCCCTAAGAGGTGATAGATCTTTAGAACTTTAACTCTATTTCAAACCGAAGTTGAACCGTTACAATCAAAGATAACGCTCTTGGGGATTAGAGTCTTAGAGTTAGGTTCAAAGCTATAAGTTATAGATACTTATTACAACCTTTGGGTGTCCTAACAGGTGATTGATCTTTAGAACTTTAACTCTATTTCAAACCGAAGTTGAACCGTTACAATCAAAGATAACGCTCTTGGGGATTAGAGTCTTAGAGTTAGGTTCAAAGCTATAAGTTATAGATACTTATTACAACCTTTGGGCGTCCTAAGAGGTGATAGATGTTTAGAACTTTAACTCTATTTCAAACCGAAGTTGAACCGTTACAATCAAAGATAAAGCTATGGGGAATTAGAGTCTTAGAGTAAGGTTCGAAGCTATAAGTTATAGATACTTATTACAACCTTTGGGTGTCCATAGAGGTGATAGATCTTTAGAACTTTAACTCTATTTCAAACCGAAGTTGAACCGGTACAATCAAAGATAACCCTCTCGGGGATTAGAGTCTTGGAGTAAGGTTCAAAGCTATAAGTTATAGATACTTATTACAACCTTTGGGTGTCCTAAGAGGTGATAGATCTTTAGAACTTTAACTCTATTTCAAACCGAAGTTGAACCGTTACAATCAAAGATAACGCTCTTGGGGATTAGGGTCTTAGAGTAAGGTTCAAAGCTATAAGTTATAGATACTTATAACAACATTTGTGTGTACTAAGAGGTGTTAGATCTTTAGAACTTTAACTCTATTTCAAACCAAAGTTGAACCGTTACAATCAAAGATAACGCTCTTGGGGATTAGAGTCTTAGAGTTAGGTTGAAAGCTATAAGTTATAGACACTTATTACAACCTTTGGGTGCCCTAAGTGGTGATAAATCTTTAGAACTTTAACTCTATTTCAAACCAAAGTTGAACCGTTACAATCAAAGATAACGCTCTTGGGGATTAGAGTCTTAGAGTTAGGTTGAAAGCTATAAGTTATAGACACTTATTACAACCTTTGGGTGCCCTAAGTGGTGATAAATCTTTAGAACTTTAACTCTATTTCAAACCGAAGTTGAACCGTTACAATCAAAGATAACGCTCTTGGGGATTAGAGTCTTAGAGCTAGGTTCAAAGCTATAAGTTATAGATACTCATTACAACCTTTGGGTGCCCTAAGAGGTGATAGATCTTTAGAACTTTAACTCTATTTCAAACCGAAGTTGAACCGTTACAATCAAAGATAACGCTCTTGGGGATTAGAGTCTTAGAGCTAGGTTCAAAGCTATAAGTTATAGATACTCATTACAACCTTTGGGTGCCCTAAGAGGTGATAGATCTTTAGAACTTTAACTCTATTTCAAACCGAAGTTGAACCGTTACAATCAAAGATAACGCTCTTGGGGATTAGAGTCTTAGAGTAAGGTTCAAAGCTATAAGTTATAGATACTTATTACGACCTTTGGGTGCCCTAAGTGGTGATAGATCTTTAGAACTTTAACTCTATTTCAAACCGAAGTTGAACCGTTACAATCGAAGATAACGCTCTTGGGGGTTAGGGTCTTAGAGTAAGGTTCAAAGCTATAAGTTATAGATACTTATAACAACATTTGGGTGTCCTAAGAGGTGATAGATCTTTAGAACTTTAACTCTATTTCGAACCAAAGTTGAACCGTTACAATCAAAGATAACGCTCTTGGGGATTAGAGTCTTAGAGTAAGGTTCAAAGCTATAAGTTATAGATACTTATTACGACCTTTGGGTGCCCTAAGTGGTGATAAATCTATAGAACTTTAACTCTATTTCAAACCAAAGTTGAACCGTTACAATCAAAGATAACGCTCTTGGGGATTAGAGTCTTAGAGTTAGGTTCAAAGCTATAAGTTATAGATACTTATTACAACCTTTGGGAGTCCTAAGTGGTGATAGATCTTTTGAACTTTAACTCTATTTCAAACCGAAGTTGAACCGTTACAATCAAAGATAACGCTCTTGGGGATTAGAGTCTTAGAGCTAGGTTCAAAGCTATAAGTTATAGATACTCATTACAACCTTTGGGTGCCCTAAGAGGTGATAGATCTTTAGAACTTTAACTCTATTTCAAACCGAAGTTGAACCGTTACAATCAAAGATAACGCTCTTGGGGATTAGAGTCTTAGAGTAAGGTTCAAAGCTATAAGTTATAGATACTTATTACAACCTTTGGGTGCCCTAAGAGGTGATAGATCTTTAGAACTTTAACTCTATTTCAAACCGAAGTTGAACCGTTACAATCAAAGATAACGCTCTTGGGGATTAGAGTCTTAGAGTAAGGTTCAAAGCTATAAGTTATAGATACTTATTACAACCTTTGGGTGCCCTAAGTGGTGATAAATCTTTAGAACTTTAACTCTATTTCAAACCGAAGTTGAACCGTTACAACCAAAGATAACGCTCTTGGGGATTAGAGTCTTAGAGTTAGGTTCAAAGCTATAAGTTATAGATACTTATTACAACCTTTGGGAGTCCTAAGTGGTGATAGATCTTTTGAACTTTAACTCTATTTCAAACCGAAGTTGAACCGTTACAATCAAAGATAACGTACTTGGGGATTAGAGTCTTAGAGTAAGGTTCAAAGCTATAAGTTATAGATACTTATTACAACCTTTGGGTGCCCTAAGAGGTGATATATCCTTAGAACTTTAACTCTATTTCAAACCGAAGTTGAACCGTTACAATCGAAGATAACGCTCATGGGGCTTAGAGTCTTAGAGTTAGGTTCAAAGCTATAAGTTATAGATACTTATTACAACCTTTGGGTGTCCTAAGAGGTGATGGATGTTTAGAACTTTAACTCCATTTCAAACCGAAGTTGAACCGTTACAATCAAAGATAACGCTCTTGGGGATTAGAGTCTTAGAGTTAGGTTCAAAGCTATAAGTTATAGATACTTATTACAACCTTTGGGCATCCTAAGAGGTGATAGATGTTTAGAACTTTAACTCTATTTCAAACCGAAGTTGAACCGTTAGAATCAAAGATAAAGCTATGAGGGATTAGAGTCTTAGAGTAAGGTTCGAAGCTATAAGTTATAGATACTTATTACAACCTTTGGGTGTCCATAGAGGTGATAGATCTTTAGAACTTTAACTCTATTTCAAACCGAAGTTGAACCGGTACAATCAAAGATAACCCTCTCGGGGATTAGAGTCTTAGAGTAAGGTTCAAAGCTATAAGTTATAGATACTTATTACAACCTTTGGGTGCCCTAAGAGGTGATAGATCTTTAGAACTTTAACTCTATTTCAAACAGAAGTTGAACCGTTACAATCAAAGATAAAGCTCTTGGGGATTAGAGTCTTAGAGTAAGGTTCAAAGCTATAAGTTATAGATACTTATTACAACCTTTGGGTGTCCTAAGAGGTGATAGATCTTTAGAACTTTAACTCTATTTCAAACCGAAGTTGAACCGTTACAATCAAAGATAATGCTCTTGGGGATTAGGGTCTTAGAGTAAGGTTCAAAGCTATAAGTTATAGATACTTATAACAACATTTGGGTGTCCTAAGAGGTGATAGATCTTTAGAACTTTAAAACTCTATTTCAAACCAAAGTTGAACCGTTACAATCAAAGATAACGCTCTTGGGGATTAGAGTCTTAGAGTTAGGTTGAAAGCTATAAGTTATAGACACTTATTACAACCTTTGGGTGCCCTAAGTGGTGATAAATCTTTAGAACTTTAACTCTATTTCAAACCAAAGTTGAACCGTTACAATCAAAGATAACGCTCTTGGGGATTAGAGTCTTAGAGCTAGGTTCAAAGCTATAAGTTATAGATACTCATTACATCCTTTGGGTGCCCTAAGAGGTGATAGATCTTTAGAACTTTAACTCTATTTCAAACCGAAGTTGAACCGTTACAATCAAAGATAACGCTCTTGGGGATTAGAGTCTTAGAGTTAGGTTCAAAGCTATAAGTTATAGATACTTATTACAACCTTTGGGTGTCCTAACAGGTGATTGATCTTTAGAACTTTAACTCTATTTCAAACCGAAGTTGAACCGTTACAATCAAAGATAACGCTCTTGGGGATTAGAGTCTTAGAGTTAGGTTCAAAGCTATAAGTTATAGATACTTATTACAACCTTTGGGCGTCCTAAGAGGTGATAGATGTTTAGAACTTTAACTCTATTTCAAACCGAAGTTGAACCGTTACAATCAAAGATAAAGCTATGGGGAATTAGAGTCTTAGAGTAAGGTTCGAAGCTATAAGTTATAGATACTTATTACAACCTTTGGGTGTCCATAGAGGTGATAGATCTTTAAAACTTTAACTCTATTTCAAACCGAAGTTGAACCGGTACAATCAAAGATAACCCTCTCGGGGATTAGAGTCTTGGAGTAAGGTTCAAAGCTATAAGTTATAGATACTTATTACAACCTTTGGGTGTCCTAAGAGGTGATAGATCTTTAGAACTTTAACTCTATTTCAAACCGAAGTTGAACCGTTACAATCAAAGATAACGCTCTTGGGGATTAGGGTCTTAGAGTAAGGTTCAAAGCTATAAGTTATAGATACTTATAACAACATTTGTGTGTACTAAGAGGTGATAGATCTTTAGAACTTTAACTCTATTTCAAACCAAAGTTGAACCGTTACAATCAAAGATAACGCTCTTGGGGATTAGAGTCTTAGAGTTAGGTTGAAAGCTATAAGTTATAGACACTTATTACAACCTTTGGGTGCCCTAAGTGGTGATAAATCTTTAGAACTTTAACTCTATTTCAAACCGAAGTTGAACCGTTACAATCAAAGATAACGCTCTTGGGGATTAGAGTCTTAGAGCTAGGTTCAAAGCTATAAGTTATAGATACTCATTACAACCTTTGGGTGCCCTAAGAGGTGATAGATCTTTAGAACTTTAACTCTATTTCAAACCGAAGTTGAACCGTTACAATCAAAGATAACGCTCTTGGGGATTAGAGTCTTAGAGCTAGGTTCAAAGCTATAAGTTATAGATACTCATTACAACCTTTGGGTGCCCTAAGAGGTGATAGATCTTTAGAACTTTAACTCTATTTCAAACCGAAGTTGAACCGTTACAATCAAAGATAACGCTCTTGGGGATTAGAGTCTTAGAGTAAGGTTCAAAGCTATAAGTTATAGATACTTATTACGACCTTTGGGTGCCCTAAGTGGTGATAAATCTATAGAACTTTAACTCTATTTCAAACCGAAGTTGAACCGTTACAATCAAAGATAACGCTCTTGGGGATTAGAGTCTTAGAGTTAGGTTCAAAGCTATAAGTTATAGATACTTATTACAACCTTTGGGAGTCCTAATTGGTGATAGATCTTTTGAACTTTAACTCTATTTCAAACCGAAGTTGAACCGTTACAATCAAAGATAACGTACTTGGGGATTAGAGTCTTAGAGTAAGGTTCAAAGCTATAAGTTATAGATACTTATTACAACCTTTGGGTGCCCTAAGAGGTGATAGATCCTTAGAACTTTAACTCTATTTCAAACCGAAGTTGAACCGTTACAATCGAAGATAACGCTCATGGGGCTTAGAGTCTTAGAGTTAGGTTCAAAGCTATAAGTTATAGATACTTATTACAACCTTTGGGTGTCCTAAGAGGTGATGGATGTTTAGAACTTTAACTCCATTTCAAACCGAAGTTGAACCGTTACAATCAAAGATAACGCTCTTGGGGATTAGAGTCTTAGAGTTAGGTTCAAAGCTATAAGTTATAGATACTTATTACAACCTTTGGGCATCCTAAGAGGTGATAGATGTTTAGAACTTTAACTCT
Organism: Pontederia crassipes; assembly: GCA_030549335.1. Lineage (NCBI taxonomy): Eukaryota > Viridiplantae > Streptophyta > Magnoliopsida > Commelinales > Pontederiaceae > Pontederia > Pontederia crassipes. Next base: position 13,119,269 of record CM060187.1, read on the forward strand.
ATTTCAAACCGAAGTTGAACCGTTAGAATCAAAGATAAAGCTATGAGGGATTAGAGTCTTAGAGTAAGGTTCGAAGCTATAAGTTATAGATACTTATTACAACCTTTGGGTGTCCATAGAGGTGATAGATCTTTAGAACTTTAACTCTATTTCAAACCGAAGTTGAACCGGTACAATCAAAGATAACCCTCTCGGGGATTAGAGTCTTAGAGTAAGGTTCAAAGCTATAAGTTATAGATACTTATTACAACCTTTGGGTGCCCTAAGAGGTGATAGATCTTTAGAACTTTAACTCTATTTCAAACAGAAGTTGAACCGTTACAATCAAAGATAAAGCTCTTGGGGATTAGAGTCTTAGAGTAAGGTTCAAAGCTATAAGTTATAGATACTTATTACAACCTTTGGGTGTCCTAAGAGGTGATAGATCTTTAGAACTTTAACTCTATTTCAAACCGAAGTTGAACCGTTACAATCGAAGATAACGCTCTTGGGGGTTAGGGTCTTAGAGTAAGGTTCAAAGCTATAAGTTATAGATACTTATAACAACATTTGGGTGTCCTAAGAGGTGATAGATCTTTAGAACTTTAACTCTATTTCGAACCAAAGTTGAACCGTTACAATCAAAGATAACGCTCTTGGGGATTAGAGTCTTAGAGTAAGGTTCAAAGCTATAAGTTATAGATACTTATTACGACCTTTGGGTGCCCTAAGTGGTGATAAATCTATAGAACTTTAAATCTATTTCAAACCGAAGTTGAACCGTTACAATCAAAGATAACGCTCTTGGGGATTAGAGTCTTAGAGTTAGGTTCAAAGCTATAAGTTATAGATACTTATTACAACCTTTGGGAGTCCTAAGTGGTGATAGATCTTTTGAACTTTAACTCTATTTCAAACCGAAGTTGAACCGTTACAATCAAAGATAACGCTCTTGGGGATTAGAGTCTTAGAGCTAGGTTCAAAGCTATAAGTTATAGATACTCATTACAACCTTTGGGTGCCCTAAGAGGTGATAGATCTTTAGAACTTTAACTCTATTTCAAACCGAAGTTGAACCGTTACAATCAAAGATAACGCTCTTGGGGATTAGAGTCTTAGAGTAAGGTTCAAAGCTATAAGTTATAGATACTTATTACAACCTTTGGGTGCCCTAAGAGGTGATAGATCTTTAGAACTTTAACTCTATTTCAAACCGAAGTTGAACCGTTACAATCAAAGATAACGCTCTTGGGGATTAGAGTCTTAGAGTAAGGTTCAAAGCTATAAGTTATAGATACTTATTACAACCTTTGGGTGCCCTAAGTGGTGATAAATCTTTAGAACTTTAACTCTATTTCAAACCGAAGTTGAACCGTTACAACCAAAGATAACGCTCTTGGGGATTAGAGTCTTAGAGTTAGGTTCAAAGCTATAAGTTATAGATACTTATTACAACCTTTGGGAGTCCTAAGTGGTGATAGATCTTTTGAACTTTAACTCTATTTCAAACCGAAGTTGAACCGTTACAATTAAAGATAACGTACTTGGGGATTAGAGTCTTAGAGTAAGGTTCAAAGCTATAAGTTATAGATACTTATTACAACCTTTGGGTGCCCTAAGAGGTGATAGATCCTTAGAACTTTAACTCTATTTCAAACCGAAGTTGAACCGTTACAATCGAAGATAACGCTCATGGGGATTAGAGTCTTAGAGTTAGGTTCAAAGCTATAAGTTATAGATACTTATTACAACCTTTGGGTGTCCTAAGAGGTGATGGATGTTTAGAACTTTAACTCTATTTCAAACCGAAGTTGAACCGTTACAATCAAAGATAACGCTCTTGGGGATTAGAGTCTTAGAGTTAGGTTCAAAGCTATAAGCTATAGATACTTATTACAACCTTTGGGCGTCCTAAGAGGTGATAGATGTTTAGAACTTTAACTCTATTTCAAACCGAAGTTGAACCGTTACAATCAAAGATAAAGCTATGGGGGATTAGAGTCTTAGAGTAAGGTTCGAAGCTATAAGTTATAGATACTTATTACAACCTTTGGGTGTCCATAGAGGTGATAGATCTTTAGAACTTTAACTCTATTTCAAACCGAAGTTGAACCGGTACAATAAAAAATAACCCTCTCGGGGATTAGAGTTTAGAGTAAGGTTCAAAGCTATAAGTTATAGATACTTATTACAACCTTTGGGTGCCCTAAGAGGTGATAGATCTTTAGAACTTTAACTCTATTTCAAACAGAAGTTGAACCGTTACAATCAAAGATAAAGCTCTTGGGGATTAGAGTCTTAGAGTAAGGTTCAAAGCTATAAGTTATAGATACTTATTACAACCTTTGGGTGTCCTAAGAGGTGATAGATCTTTAGAACTTTAACTCTATTTCAAACCGAAGTTGAACCGTTACAATCGAAGATAACGCTCTTGGGGGTTAGGGTCTTAGAGTAAGGTTCAAAGCTATAAGTTATAGATACTTATAACAACATTTGGGTGTCCTAAGAGGTGATAGATCTTTAGAACTTTAACTCTATTTCGAACCAAAGTTGAACCGTTACAATCAAAGATAACGCTCTTGGGGATTAGAGTCTTAGAGTTAGGTTGAAAGCTATAAGTTATAGACACTTATTACAACCTTTGGGTGCCCTAAGTGGTGATAAATCTTTAGAACTTTAACTCTATTTCAAACCGAAGTTGAACCGTTACAATCAAAGATAACGCTCTTGGGGATTAGAGTCTTAGAGCTAGGTTCAAAGCTATAAGTTATAGATACTCATTACAACCTTTGGGTGCCCTAAGAGGTGATAGATCTTTAGAACTTTAACTCTATTTCAAACCGAAGTTGAACCGTTACAATCAAAGATAACGCTCTTGGGGATTAGAGTCTTAGAGTAAGGTTCAAAGCTATAAGTTATAGATACTTATTACAACCTTTGGGTGCCCTAAGAGGTGATAGATCTTTAGAACTTTAACTCTATTTCAAACCGAAGTTGAACCGTTACAATCAAAGATAACGCTCTTGGGGATTAGAGTCTTAGAGTAAGGTTCAAAGCTATAAGTTATAGATACTTATTACAACCTTTGGGAGTCCTAAGTGGTGATAGATCTTTTGAACTTTAACTCTATTTCAAACCGAAGTTGAACCGTTACAATCAAAGATAACGTACTTGGGGATTAGAGTCTTAGAGTAAGGTTCAAAGCTATAAGTTATAGATACTTATTACAACCTTTGGGTGCCCTAAGAGGTGATAGATCCTTAGAACTTTAACTCCATTTCAAACCGAAGTTGAACCGTTACAATCGAAGATAACGCTCATGGGGATTAGAGTCTTAGAGTTAGGTTCAAAGCTATAAGTTATAGATACTTATTACAACCTTTGGGTGTCCTAAGAGGTGATGGATGTTTAGAACTTTAACTCTATTTCAAACCGAAGTTGAACCGTTACAATCAAAGATAACGCTCTTGGGGATTAGAGTCTTAGAGTTAGGTTCAAAGCTATAAGTTATAGATACTTATTACAACCTTTGGGCATCCTAAGAGGTGATAGATCTTTAGAACTCTAACTCTATTGCAATCCGAAGTTGAACCGTTGCAATCAATGATAAAGCTCTTGGGGATTAGAGTCTTAGAGTTAGGTTCAAAGCTATAAGTTATAGATACTTATTACAACCTTTGGGTGTCCTAAGAGGTGATAGATCTTTAGAACTTTAACTCTATTTCAAACCGAAGTAGAACCGTTACAATCAAAGATAAAGCTCTGGGGGATTAGAGTCTTAGAGTAAGGTTCGAAGCTATAAGTTATAGATACTTATTACAACCTTTGGGTGTCCATAGAGGTGATAGATCTTTAGAACTTTAACTCTATTTTAAACCGAAGTTGAACCGGTACAATCAAAGATAACCCTCTCGGGGATTAGAGTCTTAGAGTAAGGTTCAAAGCTATAAGTTATAGATACTTATTACAACCTTTGGGTGCCCTAAGAGGTGATAGATCTTTAGAACTTTAACTCTATTTCAAACAGAAGTTGAACCGTTACAATCAAAGATAAAGCTCTTGGGGATTAGAGTCTTAGAGTAAGGTTCAAAGCTATAAGTTATAGATACTTATTACAACCTTTGGGTGTCCTAAGAGGTGATAGATCTTTAGAACTTTAACTCTATTTCAAACCGAAGTTGAACCGTTACAATCAAAGATAACGCTCTTGGGGATTAGGGTCTTAGAGTAAGGTTCAAAGCTATAAGTTATAGATACTTATAACAACATTTGGGTGTCCTAAGAGGTGATAGATCTTTAGAACTTTAACTCTATTTCAAACCAAAGTTGAACCGTTACAATCAAAGATAACGCTCTTGGGGATTAGAGTCTTAGAGTTAGGTTGAAAGCTATAAGTTATAGACACTTATTACAACCTTTGGGTGCCCTAAGTGGTGATAAATCTTTAGAACTTTAACTCTATTTCAAACCGAAGTTGAACCGTTACAATCAAAGATAACGCTCTTGGGGATTAGAGTCTTAGAGCTAGGTTCAAAGCTATAAGTTATAGATACTCATTACAACCTTTGGGTGCCCTAAGAGGTGATAGATCTTTAGAACTTTAACTCTATTTCAAACCGAAGTTGAACCGTTACAATCAAAGATAACGCTCTTGGGGATTAGAGTCTTAGAGTTAGGTTCAAAGCTATAAGTTATAGATACTTATTACAACCTTTGGGTGTCCTAACAGGTGATTGATCTTTAGAACTTTAACTCTATTTCAAACCGAAGTTGAACCGTTACAATCAAAGATAAAGCTCTTGGGATTAGTCTTAGAGTAAGGTTCAAAGCTATAAGTTATAGATACTTATTACAACCTTTGGGTGTCCTAAGAGGTGATAGATGTTTAGAACTTTAACTCTATTTCAAACCGAAGTTGAACCGTTACAATCAAAGATAACGCTCTTGGGGATTAGAGTCTTAGAGTTAGGTTCAAAGCTATAAGTTATAGATACTTATTACAACCTTTGGGCGTCCTAAGAGGTGATAGATGTTTAGAACTTTAACTCTATTTCAAACCGAAGTTGAACCGTTACAATCAAAGATAAAGCTATGGGGGATTAGAGTCTTAGAGTAAGGTTCAAAGCTATAAGTTATAGATACTTATTACAACCTTTGGGTGCCCTAAGTGGTGATAAATCTTTAGAACTTTAACTCTATTTCAAACCGAAGTTGAACCGTTACAATCAAAGATAACGCTCTTGGGGATTAGAGTCTTAGAGTTAGGTTCAAAGCTATAAGTTATAGATACTTATTACAACCTTTGGGAGTCCTAAGTGGTGATAGATCTTTTGAACTTTAACTCTATTTCAAACCGAAGTTGAACCGTTACAATCAAAGATAACGTACTTGGGGATTAGAGTCTTAGAGTAAGGTTCAAAGCTATAAGTTATAGATACTTATTACAACCTTTGGGTGTCCTAAGAGGTGATGGATGTTTAGAACTTTAACTCTATTTCAAACCGAAGTTGAACCGTTACAATCAAAGATAACGCTCTTGGGGATTAGAGTCTTAGAGTTAGGTTCAAAGCTATAAGTTATAGATACTTATTACAACCTTTGGGTGTCCTAAGAGGTGATGGATGTTTAGAACTTTAACTCTATTTCAAACCGAAGTTGAACCGTTACATTCAAAGATAAAGCTCTTGGGGATTAGATTCTTAGAGTAAGGTTCAAAGCTATAAGTTATAGATACTTATTACAACCTTTGGGTGTCCTAAGAGGTGATAGATCTTTAGAACTTTAACTCTATTTCAAACCGAAGTTGAACCGTTACAATCAAAGATAACGCTCTTGGGGATTAGAGTCTTAGAGTAAGGTTCAAAGCTATAAGTTATAGATACTTATTACAACCTTTGGGTGTCCTAAGTGGTCATAGATCTTTTGAACTTTAACTCTATTTCAAACCGAAGTTGAACCGTTACAATCAAAGATAAAGCTCTTGGGGATTAGAGTCTTAGAGTTAGGTTCAAAGCTATAAGTTATAGATACTTATTACAACCTTTGGGTGTCCTAAGAGGTGATGGATGTTTAGAACTTTAACTCTATTTCAAACCGAAGTTGAACCGTTACAATCAAAGATAACGCTCTTGGGGATTAGAGTCTTAGAGTTAGGTTCAAAGCTATAAGTTATAGATACTTATTACAACCTTTGGGTGTCCTAAGAGGTGATAGATGTTTAGAACTTTAACTCTATTTCAAACCGAAGTTGAACCGTTACAATCAAAGATAAAGCTATGGGTGATTAGAGTCTTAGAGTAATGTTCGAAGCTATAAGTTATAGATACTTATTACAACCTTTGGGTGTCCATAGAGGTGATAGATCTTTAGAACTTTAACTCTATTTCAAACCGAAGTTGAACCGGTACAATCAAAGATAACCCTCTCGGGGATTAGAGTTTAGAGTAAGGTTCAAAGCTATAAGTTATAGATACTTATTACAACCTTTGGGTGCCCTAAGAGGTGATAGATCTTTAGAACTTTAACTCTATTTCAAACAGAAGTTGAACCGTTACAATCAAAGATAAAGCTCTTGGGGATTAGAGTCTTAGAGTAAGGTTCAAAGCTATAAGTTATAGATACTTATTACAACCTTTGGGTGTCCTAAGAGGTGATAGATCTTTAGAACTTTAACTCTATTTCAAACCGAAGTTGAACCGTTACAATCAAAGATAACGCTCTTGGGGATTAGGGTCTTAGAGTAAGGTTCAAAGCTATAAGTTATAGATACTTATAACAACATTTGGGTGTCCTAAGAGGTGATAGATCTTTAGAACTTTAACTCTATTTCAAACCAAAGTTGAACCGTTACAATCAAAGATAACGCTCTTGGGGATTAGAGTCTTAGAGTTAGGTTGAAAGCTATAAGTTATAGACACTTATTACAACCTTTGGGTGCCCTAAGTGGTGATAAATCTTTAGAACTTTAACTCTATTTCAAACCGAAGTTGAACCGTTACAATCAAAGATAACGCTCTTGGGGATTAGAGTCTTAGAGCTAGGTTCAAAGCTATAAGTTATAGATACTCATTACAACCTTTGGGTGCCCTAAGAGGTGATAGATCTTTAGAACTTTAACTCTATTTCAAACCGAAGTTGAACCGTTACAATCAAAGATAACGCTCTTGGGGATTAGAGTCTTAGAGTAAGGTTCAAAGCTATAAGTTATAGATACTTATTACAACCTTTGGGTGCCCTAAGAGGTGATAGATCTTTAGAACTTTAACTCTATTTCAAACCGAAGTTGAACCGTTACAATCAAAGATAACGCTCTTGGGGATTAGAGTCTTAGAGTAAGGTTCAAAGCTATAAGTTATAGATACTTATTACAACCTTTGGGTGCCCTAAGTGGTGATAAATCTTTAGAACTTTAACTCTATTTCAAACCGAAGTTGAACCGTTACAACCAAAGATAACGCTCTTGGGGATTAGAGTCTTAGAGTTAGGTTCAAAGCTATAAGTTATAAATACTTATTACAACCTTTGGAAGTCCTAAGTGGTGATAGATCTTTTGAACTTTAACTCTATTTCAAACCGAAGTTGAACCGTTACAATCAAAGATAACGTACTTGGGGATTAGAGTCTTAGAGTAAGGTTCAAAGCTATAAGTTATAGATACTTATTACAACCTTTGGGTGCCCTAAGAGGTGATAGATCCTTAGAACTTTAACTCTATTTCAAACCGAAGTTGAACCGTTACAATCGAAGATAACGCTCATGGGGATTAGAGTCTTAGAGTTAGGTTCAAAGCTATAAGTTATAGATACTTATTACAACCTTTGGGTGTCCTAAGAGGTGATGGATGTTTAGAACTTTAACTCTATTTCAAACCGAAGTTGAACCGTTACAATCAAAGATAACGCTCTTGGGGATTAGAGTCTTAGAGTTAGGTTCAAAGCTATAAGCTATAGATACTTATTACAACCTTTGGGCGTCCTAAGAGGTGATAGATGTTTAGAACTTTAACTCTATTTCAAACCGAAGTTGAACCGTTACAATCAAAGATAAAGCTATGGGGGATTAGAGTCTTAGAGTAAGGTTCGAAGCTATAAGTTATAGATACTTATTACAACCTTTGGGTGTCCATAGAGGTGATAGATCTTTAGAACATTAACTCTATTTCAAATCGAAGTTGAACCGTTACAATCAAAGATAACGCTCTTGGGGATTAGGGTCTTAGAGTAAGGTTCAAAGCTATAAGTTATAGATACTTATAACAACATTTGGGTGTCCTAAGAGGTGATAGATCTTTAGAACTTTAACTCTATTTCAAACCAAAGTTGAACCGTTACAATAAAAGATAACGCTCTTGGGGATTAGAGTCTTAGAGTTAGGTTGAAAGCTATAAGTTATAGACACTTATTACAACCTTTGGGTGCCCTAAGTGGTGATAAATCTTTAGAACTTTAACTCTATTTCAAACCGAAGTTGAACCGTTACAATCAAAGATAACGCTCTTGGGGATTAGAGTCTTAGAGCTAGGTTCAAAGCTATAAGTTATAGATACTCATTACAACCTTTGGGTGCCCTAAGAGGTGATAGATCTTTAGAACTTTAACTCTATTTCAAACCGAAGTTGAACCGTTACAATCAAAGATAACGCTCTTGGGGATTAGAGTCTTAGAGTAAGGTTCAAAGCTATAAGTTATAGATACTTATTACAACCTTTGGGTGCCCTAAGAGGTGATAGATCTTTAGAACTTTAACTCTATTTCAAACCGAAGTTGAACCGTTACAATCAAAGATAACGCTCTTGGGGATTAGAGTCTTAGAGTAAGGTTCAAAGCTATAAGTTATAGATACTTATTACAACCTTTGGGTGCCCTAAGTGGTGATAAATCTTTAGAACTTTAACTCTATTTCAAACCGAAGTTGAACCGTTACAATCAAAGATAACGCTCTTGGGGATTAGAGTCTTAGAGTTAGGTTCAAAGCTATAAGTTATAGATACTTATTACAACCTTTGGGAGTCCTAAGTGGTGATAGATCTTTTGAACTTTAACTCTATTTCAAACCGAAGTTGAACCGTTACAATCAAAGATAACGTACTTGGGGATTAGAGTCTTAGAGTAAGGTTCAAAGCTATAAGTTATAGATACTTATTACAACCTTTGGGTGCCCTAAGAGGTGATAGATCCTTAGAACTTTAACTCTATTTCAAACCGAAGTTGAACCGTTACAATCGAAGATAACGCTCATGGGGATTAGAGTCTTAGAGTTAGGTTCAAAGCTATAAGTTATAGATACTTATTACAACCTTTGGGTGTCCTAAGAGGTGATGGATATTTAGAACTTTAACTCTATTTCAAACCGAAGTTGAACCGTTACAATCAAAGATAACGCTCTTGGGGATTAGAGTCTTAGAGTTAGGTTCAAAGCTATAAGCTATAGATACTTATTACAACCTTTGGGCGTCCTAAGAGGTGATAGATGTTTAGAACTTTAACTCTATTTCAAACCGAAGTTGAACCGTTACAATCAAAGATAAAGCTATGGGGGATTAGAGTCTTAGAGTAAGGTTCGAAGCTATAAGTTATAGATACTTATTACAACCTTTGGGTGTCCATAGAGGTGATAGATCTTTAGAACATTAACTCTATTTCAGACCGAAGTTGAACCGGTACAATCAAAGATAACCCTCTCGGGGATTAGAGTTTAGAGTAAGGTTCAAAGCTATAAGTTATAGATACTTATTACAACCTTTGGGTGCCCTAAGAGGTGATAGATCTTTAGAACTTTAACTCTATTTCAAACAGAAGTTGAACCGTTACAATCAAAGATAAAGCTCTTGGGGATTAGAGTCTTAGAGTAAGGTTCAAAGCTATAAGTTATAGATACTTATTACAACCTTTGGGTGTCCTAAGAGGTGATAGATCTTTAGAACTTTAACTCTATTTCAAACCGAAGTTGAACCGTTACAATCAAAGATAACGCTCTTGGGGATTAGGGTCTTAGAGTAAGGTTCAAAGCTATAAGTTATAGATACTTATAACAACATTTGGGTGTCCTAAGAGGTGATAGATCTTTAGAACTTTAACTCTATTTCGAACCAAAGTTGAACCGTTACAATCAAAGATAACGCTCTTGGGGATTAGAGTCTTAGAGTTAGGTTGAAAACTATAAGTTATAGACACTTATTACAACCTTTGGGTGCCCTAAGTGGTGATAAATCTTTAGAACTTTAACTCTATTTCAAACCGAAGTTGAACCGTTACAATCAAAGATAACGCTCTTGGGGATTAGAGTCTTAGAGCTAGGTTCAAAGCTATAAGTTATAGATACTCATTACAACCTTTGGGTGCCCTAAGAGGTGATAGATCTTTAGAACTTTAACTCTATTTCAAACCGAAGTTGAACCGTTACAATCAAAGATAATGCTCTTGGGGATTAGAGTCTTAGAGTAAGGTTCAAAGCTATAAGTTATAGATACTTATTACAACCTTTGGGTGCCCTAAGAGGTGATAGATCTTTAGAACTTTAACTCTATTTCAAACCGAAGTTGAACCGTTACAATCAAAGATAACGCTCTTGGGGATTAGAGTCTTAGAGTAAGGTTCAAAGCTATAAGTTATAGATACTTATTACAACCTTTGGGAGTCCTAAGTGGTGATAGATCTTTTGAACTTTAACTCTATTTCAAACCGAAGTTGAACCGTTACAATCAAAGATAACGTACTTGGGGATTAGAGTCTTAGAGTAAGGTTCAAAGCTATAAGTTATAGATACTTATTACAGCCTTTGGGTGCCCTAAGAGGTGATAGATCCTTAGAACTTTAACTCTATTTCAAACCGAAGTTGAACCGTTACAATCGAAGATAACGCTCATGGGGATTAGAGTCTTAGAGTTAGGTTCAAAGCTATAAGTTATAGATACTTATTACAACCTTTGGGTGTCCTAAGAGGTGATGGATGTTTAGAACTTTAACTCTATTTCAAACCGAAGTTGAACCGTTACAATCAAAGATAACGCTCTTGGGGATTAGAGTCTTAGAGTTAGGTTCAAAGCTATAAGTTATAGATACTTATTACAACCTTTGGGAATCCTAAGAGGTGATAGATCTTTAGAACTCTAACTCTATTGCAATCCGAAGTTGAACCGTTACAATCAATGATAAAGCTCTTGGGGATTAGAGTCTTAGAGTTAGGTTCAAAGCTATAAGTTATAGATACTTATTACAACCTTTGGGTGTCCTAAGAGGTGATAGATCTTTAGAACTTTAACTCTATTTCAAACCGAAGTAGAACCGTTACAATCAAAGATAAAGCTCTGGGGGATTAGAGTCTTAGAGTAAGGTTCGAAGCTATAAGTTATAGATACTTATTACAACCTTTGGGTGTCCATAGAGGTGATAGATCTTTAGAACTTTAACTCTATTTCAAACCGAAGTTGAACCGGTACAATCAAAGATAACCCTCTCGGGGATTAGAGTCTTAGAGTAAGGTTCAAAGCTATAAGTTATAGATACTTATTACAACCTTTGGGTGCCCTAAGAGGTGATAGATCTTTAGAACTTTAACTCTATTTCAAACAGAAGTTGAACCGTTACAATCAAAGATAAAGCTCTTGGGGATTAGAGTCTTAGAGTAAGGTTCAAAGCTATAAGTTATAGATACTTATTACAACCTTTGGGTGTCCTAAGAGGTGATAGATCTTTAGAACTTTAACTCTATTTCAAACCGAAGTTGAACCGTTACAATCAAAGATAACGCTCTTGGGGATTAGGGTCTTAGAGTAAGGTTCAAAGCTATAAGTTATAGATACTTATAACAACATTTGGGTGTCCTAAGAGGTGATAGATCTTTAGAACTTTAACTCTATTTCAAACCAAAGTTGAACCGTTACAATCAAAGATAACGCTCTTGGGGATTAGAGACTTAGAGTTAGGTTGAAAGCTATAAGTTATAGACACTTATTACAACCTTTGGGTGCCCTAAGTGGTGATAAATCTTTAGAACTTTAACTCTATTTCAAACCGAAGTTGAACCGTTACAATCAAAGATAACGCTCTTGGGGATTAGAGTCTTAGAGCTAGGTTCAAAGCTATAAGTTATAGATACTCATTACAACCTTTGGGTGCCCTAAGAGGTGATAGATCTTTAGAACTTTAACTCTATTTCAAACCGAAGTTGAACCGTTACAATCAAAGATAACGCTCTTGGGGATTAGAGTCTTAGAGTAAGGTTCAAAGCTATAAGTTATAGATACTTATTACAACCTTTGGGTGCCCTAAGAGGTGGTAGATCTTTAGAACTTTAACTCTATTTCAAACCGAAGTTGAACCGTTACAATCAAAGATAACGCTCTTGGGGATTAGAGTCTTAGAGTAAGGATCAAAGCTATAAGTTATATATACTTATTACAACCTTTGGGTGCCCTAAGTGGTGATAAATCTTTAGAACTGTAACTCTATTTCAAACCGAAGTTGAACCGTTACAATCAAAGATAACGCTCTTGGGGATTAGAGTCTTAGAGTTAGGTTCAAAGCTATAAGTTATAGATACTTATTACAACCTTTGGGAGTCCTAAGTGGTGATAGATCTTTTGAACTTTAACTCTATTTCAAACCGAAGTTGAACCGTTACAATCAAAGATAACGTACTTGGGGATTAGAGTCTTAGAGTAAGGTTCAAAGCTATAAGTTATAGATACTTATTACAACCTTTGGGTGCCCTAAGAGGTGATAGGTCCTTAGAACTTTAACTCTATTTCAAACCGAAGTTGAACCGTTACAATCGAAGATAACGCTCATGGCGATTAGAGTCTTAGAGTTAGGTTCAAAGCTATAAGTTATAGATACTTATTACAACCTTTGGGCATCCTAAGAGGTGATAGATCTTTAGAACTCTAACTCTATTGCAATCCGAAGTTGAACCGTTACAATCAATGATAAAGCTGTTGGGGATTAGAGTCTTAGAGTTAGGTTCAAAGCTATAAGTTATAGATACTTATTACAACCTTTGAGTGTCCTAAGAGGTGATAGATCTTTAGAACTTGAACTCTATTTCAAACCGAAGTTGAACCGTTATAATCAAAGATAAGGCTCTTGGGGATTAGAGTCTTAGAGTAAGGTTCAAAGCTATAAGTTATAGATACTTATTACAACCTTTGGGTGTCCTAAGAGGTGATAGATCTTTAGAACTTTAACTCTATTTCAAACCGAAGTAGAATCGTTACAATCAAAGATAACGCTCTTGGGGATTAGAGTCTTAGAGTAAGGTTCAAAGCTATAAGTTATAGAAACTTATTACAACCTTTGGGTGTCATAGATCTTTAGAACTTTAACTCTATTTCAAACCGAAGTAGAATCGTTACAATCAAAGATAACGCTCTTGGGGATTAGAGTCTTAGAGTTAGGTTCAAAGCTATAAGCTATAGATACTTATTACAACCTTTGGGCGTCCTAAGAGGTGATAGATGTTTAGAACTTTAACTCTATTTCAAACCGAAGTTGAACCGTTACAATCAAAGATAACGCTCTTGGGGATTAGAGTCTTAGAGTTAGGTTCAAAGCTATAAGTTATAGATACTTATTACAACCTTTGGGTGTCCTAAGAGGTGATGGATGTTTAGAACTTTAACTCTATTTCAAACCGCAGTTGAACCGTTACAATCAAAGATAAAGCTCTTGGGGATTAGAGTCTTAGAGTAAGGTTCAAAGCTATAAGTTATAGATACTTATTACAACCTTTGGGTGTCCTAAGAGGTGATAGATCTTTAGAACTTTAACTCTATTTCAAACCGAAGTTGAACCGTTACAATCAAAGATAACGCTCTTGGGGATTAGAGTCTTAGAGTAAGGTTCAAAGCTATAAGTTATAGATACTTATTACAACCTTTGGGTGCCCTAAGAGGTGATAGATCTTTAGAACTTTAACTCTATTTCAAACCGAAGTTGAACCGTTACAATCAAAGATAACGCTCTTGGGGATTAGAGTCTTAGAGTAAGGTTCAAAGCTATAAGTTATAGATACTTATTACAACCTTTGGGAGTCCTAAGTGGTGATAGATCTTTTGAACTTTAACTCTATTTCAAACCGAAGTTGAACCGTTACAATCAAAGATAACGTACTTGGGGATTAGAGTCTTAGAGTAAGGTTCAAAGCTATAAGTTATAGATACTTATTACAACCTTTGGGTGCCCTAAGAGGTGATAGATCCTTAGAACTTTAACTCTATTTCAAACCGAAGTTGAACCGTTACAATCGAAGATAACGCTCATGGGGATTAGAGTCTTAGAGTTAGGTTCAAAGCTATAAGTTATAGATACTTATTACAACCTTTGGGTGTCCTAAGAGGTGATGGATGTTTAGAACTTTAACTTTATTTCAAACCGAAGTTGAACCGTTACAATCAAAGATAACGCTCTTGGGGATTAGAGTCTTAGAGTTAGGTTCAAAGCTATAAGTTATAGATACTTATTACAACCTTTGGGCATCCTAAGAGGTGATAGATCTTTAGAACTCTAACTCTATTGCAATCCGAAGTTGAACCGTTACAATCAATGATAAAGCTCTTGGGGATTAGAGTCTTACAGTTAGGTTCAAAGCTATAAGTTATAGATACTTATTACAAGCTTTGGGTGTCCTAAGAGGTGATAGATCTTTAGAACTTTAACTCTATTTCAAACCGAAGTAGAACCGTTACAATCAAAGATAAAGCTCTGGGGGATTAGAGTCTTAGAGTAAGGTTCGAAGCTATAAGTTATAGAAACTTATTACAACCTTTGGGTGTCCATAGAGGTGATAGATCTTTAGAACTTTAACTCTATTTCAAACCGAAGTTGAACCGGTACAATCAAAGATAACCCTCTCGGGGATTAGAGTCTTAGAGTAAGGTTCAAAGCTATAAGTTATAGATACTTATTACAACCTTTGGGTGCCCTAAGAGGTGATAGATCTTTAGAACTTTAACTCTATTTCAAACAGAAGTTGAACCGTTACAATCAAAGATAAAGCTCTTGGGGATTAGAGTCTTAGAGTAAGGTTCAAAGCTATAAGTTATAGAAACTTATTACAACCTTTGGGTGTCCTAAGAGGTGATAGATCTTTAGAACTTTAACTCTATTTCAAACCGAAGTTGAACCGTTACAATCAAAGATAACGCTCTTGGGGATTAGGGTCTTAGAGTAAGGTTCAAAGCTATAAGTTATAGATACTTATAACAACATTTGGGTGTCCTAAGAGGTGATAGATCTTTAGAACTTTAACTCTATTTCAAACCAAAGTTGAACCGTTACAATCAAAGATAACGCTCTTGGGGATTAGAGTCTTAGAGTTAGGTTGAAAGCTATAAGTTATAGACACTTATTACAACCTTTGGGTGCCCTAAGTGGTGATAAATCTTTAGAACTTTAACTCTATTTCAAACCGAAGTTGAACCGTTACAATCAAAGATCTTGGGGATTAGAGTCTTAGAGCTAGGTTCAAAGCTATAAGTTATAGATACTCATTACAACCTTTGGGTGCCCTAAGAGGTGATAGATCTTTAGAACTTTAACTCTATTTCAAACCGAAGTTGAACCGTTACAATCAAAGATAACGCTCTTGGGGATTAGAGTCTTAGAGTAAGGTTCAAAGCTATAAGTTATAGATACTTATTACAACCTTTGGGTGCCCTAAGAGGTGGTAGATCTTTAGAACTTTAACTCTATTTCAAACCGAAGTTGAACCGTTACAATCAAAGATAACGCTCTTGGGGATTAGAGTCTTAGAGTAAGGATCAAAGGTATAAGTTATAGATACTTATTACAACCTTTGGGTGCCCTAAGTGGTGATAAATCTTTAGAACTTTAACTCTATTTCAAACCGAAGTTGAACCGTTACAATCAAAGATAACGCTCTTGGGGATTAGAGTCTTAGAGTTAGGTTCAAAGCTATAAGTTATAGATACTTATTACAACCTTTGGGAGTCCTAAGTGGTGATAGATCTTTTGAACTTTAACTCTATTTCAAACCGAAGTTGAACCGTTACAATCAAAGATAACGTACTTGGGGATTAGAGTCTTAGAGTAAGGTTCAAAGCTATAAGTTATAGATACTTATTACAACCTTTGGGTGCCCTAAGAGGTGATAGGTCCTTAGAACTTTAACTCTATTTCAAACCGAAGTTGAACCGTTACAATCGAAGATAACGCTCATGGCGATTAGAGTCTTAGAGTTAGGTTCAAAGCTATAAGTTATAGATACTTATTACAACCTTTGGGCATCCTAAGAGGTGATAGATCTTTAGAACTTTAACTCTATTTCAAACCGAAGTTGAACCGTTACAATCAAAGATAACGCTCTTGGGGGATTAGAGTCTTAGAGTAAGGTTCAAAGCTATAAGTTATAGATACCTATTACAACCTTTGGGTGTCCTAAGAGGTGATAGATCTTTAGAACTTTAACTCTATTTCAAACCGAAGTTGAACCGTTACAATCAAATATAACGCTCTTGGGGATTAGAGTCTTAGAGTATGGTTCGAAGCTATAAGTTATAGATACTTATTACAACCTTTGGGTGTCCATAGAGGTGATAGATCTTTAGAACTTTAACTCTATTTCAAACCGAAGTTGAACCGGTACAATCAAAGATAACCCTCTCGGGGATTAGAGTCTTAGAGTAAGGTTCAAAGCTATAAGTTATAGATACTTATTACAACCTTTGGGTGCCCTAAGAGGTGATAGATCTTTAGAACTTTAACTCTATTTCAAACAGAAGTTGAACCGTTACAATCAAAGATAAAGCTCTTGGGGATTAGAGTCTTAGAGTAAGGTTCAAAGCTATAAGTTATAGATACTTATTACAACCTTTGGGTGTCCTAAGAGGTGATAGATCTTTAGAACTTTAACTCTATTTCAAACCGAAGTTGGACCGTTACAATCAAAGATAACGCTCTTGGGGATTAGAGTCTTAGAGTTAGGTTCAAAGCTATAAGTTATAGATTCTTATTACAACCTTTGGATGTCCTAAGAGGTAATAGATGTTTAGAACTTTAACTCTATTTCAAACCAAAGTTGAACCGTTACAATCAAATATAACGCTCTTGGGGATTAGAGTCTTAGAGTATGGTTCGAAGCTATAAGTTATAGATACTTATTACAACCTTTGGGTGTCCATAGAGGTGATAGATCTTTAGAACTTTAACTCTATTTCAAACCGAAGTTGAACCGGTACAATCAAAGATAACCCTCTCGGGGATTAGAGTCTTAGAGTAAGGTTCAAAGCTATAAGTTATAGATACTTATTACAACCTTTGGGTGCCCTAAGAGGTGATAGATCTTTAGAACTTTAACTCTATTTCAAACAGAAGTTGAACCGTTACAATCAAAGATAAAGCTCTTGGGGATTAGAGTCTTAGAGTAAGGTTCAAAGCTATAAGTTATAGATACTTATTACAACCTTTGGGTGTCCTAAGAGGTGATAGATCTTTAGAACTTTAACTCTATTTCAAACCAAAGTTGAACCGTTACAATCAAAGATAACGCTCTTGGGGATTAGAGTCTTAGAGTTAGGTTGAAAGCTATAAGTTATAGACACTTATTACAACCTTTGGGTGCCCTAAGTGGTGATAAATCTTTAGAACTTTAACTCTATTTCAAACCGAAGTTGAACCGTTACAATCAAAGATAACGCTCTTGGGGATTAGAGTCTTAGAGCTAGGTTCAAAGCTATAAGTTATAGATACTCATTACAACCTTTGGGTGCCCTAAGAGGTGATAGATCTTTAGAACTTTAACTCTATTTCAAACCAAAGTTGAACCGTTACAATCAAAGATAACGCTCTTGGTGATTAGAGTCTTAGAGTAAGGTTCAAAGCTATAAGTTATAGATACTTATTACAACCTTTGGGTACCCTAAGAGGTGGTAGATCTTTAGAACTTTAACTCTATTTCAAACCGAAGTTGAACCGTTACAATCAAAGATAACGCTCTTGGGGATTAGTGTCTTAGAGTAAGGATCAAAGCTATAAGTTATAGATACTTATTACAACCTTTGGGTGCCCTAAGTGGTGATAAATCTTTAGAACTTTAACTCTATTTCAAACCGAAGTTGAACTGTTACAATCAAAGATAACGCTCTTGGGGATTAGAGTCTTAGAGTTAGGTTCAAAGCTATAAGTTATAGATACTTATTACAACCTTTGGGAGTCCTAAGTGGTGATAGATCTTTTGAACTTTAACTCTATTTCAAACCGAAGTTGAACCGTTACAATCAAAGATAACGTACTTGGGGATTAGAGTCTTAGAGTAAGGTTCAAAGCTATAAGTTATAGACACTTATTACAACCTTTGGGTGCCCTAAGAGGTGATAGGTCCTTAGAACTTTAACTCTATTTCAAACCGAAGTTGAACCGTTACAATCGAAGATAACGCTCATGGCGATTAGAGTCTTAGAGTTAGGTTCAAAGCTATAAGTTATAGATACTTATTACAACCTTTGGGCATCCTAAGAGGTGATAGATCTTTAGAACTCTAACTCTATTGCAATCCGAAGTTGAACCGTTACAATCAATGATAAAGCTCTTGGGGATTAGAGTCTTAGAGTTAGGTTCAAAGCTATAAGTTATAGATACTTATTACAACCTTTGGGTGTCCTAAGAGGTGATAGATCTTTAGAACTTTAACTCTATTTCAAACCGAAGTTGAACCGTTATAATCAAAGATAAGGCTCTTCGGAATTAGAGTCTTAGAGTAAGGTTCAAAGCTATAAGTTATAGATACTTATTACAACCTTTGGGTGTCCTAAGAGGTGATAGATCTTTAGAACTTTAACTCTATTTCAAACCGAAGTAGAATCGTTACAATCAAAGATAACGCTCTTGGGGATTAGAGTCTTAGAGTAAGGTTCAAAGCTATAAGTTATAGATACTTATTACAACCTTTGGGTGTCATAGATCTTTAGAACTTTAACTCTATTTCAAACCGAAGTAGAATCGTTACAATCAAAGATAACGCTCTTGGGGATTAGAGTTTTAGAGTTAGGTTCAAAGCTATAAGTTATAGATACTTATTACAACCTTTGGGTGTCCTATGAGGTGATGGATGTTTAGAACTTTAACTCTATTTCAAACCGAAGTTGAACCGTTACAATCAAAGATAACGCTCTTGGGGATTAGAGTCTTAGAGTTAGGTTCAAAGCTATAAGTTATAGATACTTATTACAACCTTTGGGTGTCCTAAGAGGTGATGGATGTTTAGAACTTTAACTCTATTTCAAACCGCAGTTGAACCGTTACAATCAAAGATAAAGCTCTTGGGGATTAGAGTCTTAGAGTAAGGTTCAAAGCTATAAGTTATAGATACTTATTACAACCTTTGGGTGTCCTAAGAGGTGATAGATCTTTAGAACTTTAACTCTATTTCAAACCGAAGTTGAACCGTTACAATCAAAGATAACGCTCTTGGGGATTAGAGTCTTAGAGTAAGGTTCAAAGCTATAAGTTATAGATACTTATTACAACCTTTGGGTGTCCTATGAGGTGATAGATCTTTAGAACTTTCACTCTATTTCAAACCGAAGTTGAATCGTTACAATCAAAGATAACGCTCTTGGGGATTAGAGTCTTAGAGTTAGGTTCAAAGCTCTAAGTTATAGATACTTATTACAACCTTTGGGTGTCCTAAGAGGTGATAGATCTTTAGAACTTTAACTCTATTTCAAACCGAAGTTGGACCGTTACAATCAAAGATAACGCTCTTGGGGATTAGAGTCTTAGAGTTAGGTTCAAAGCTATAAGTTATAGATACTTATTACAACCTTTGGGTGTCCTAAGAGGTGATGGATGTTTAGAACTTTAACTCTATTTCAAACCGAAGTTGAACCGTTACAATCAAAGATAAAGCTCTTGGGGATTAGAGTCTTAGAGTAAGGTTCAAAGCTATAAGTTATAGATACTTATTACAACCTTTGGGTGTCCTAAGAGGTGATAGATCTTTAGAACTTTAACTCTATTTCAAATCGAAGTTGGACCGTTACAATCAAAGATAACGCTCTTGGGGATTAGAGTCTTAGAGTTAGGTTCAAAGCTATAAGTTATAGATACTTATTACAACCTTTGGGTGTCCTAAGAGGTGATAGATCTTTAGAACTTTAACTCTATTTCAAACCGAAGTTGAACCGTTACAATCAAAGATAACGCTCTTGGGGATTAGAGTCTTAGAGTTAGGTTCAAAGCTATAAGTTATAGATACTTATTACAACCTTTGGGTGTCCTAACAGGTGATTGATCTTTAGAACTTTAACTCTATTTCAAACCGAAGTTGAACCGTTACAATCAAAGATAAAGCTCTTGGGGATTAGAGTCTTAGAGTAAGGTTCAAAGCTATAAGTTATAGATACTTATTACAACCTTTGGGTGCCCTAACAGGTGATTGATCTTTAGAACTTTAACTCTATTTCAAACCGAAGTTGAACCGTTACAATCAAAGATAAAGCTCTTGGGGATTAGAGTCTTAGAGTAGGGTTCAAAGCTATAAGTTATAGATACCTATTACAACCTTTGGGTGTCCTAAGAGGTGTTAGATCTTTAGAACTTTAACTCTATTTCAAACCGAAGTTGAACCGTTACAATCAAAGATAACGCTCTTGGGGATTAGAGTCTTAGAGTTAGGTTCAAAGCTATAAGTTATAGATACTTATTACAACCTTTGGGTGTCCTAAGTGGTGATAGATCTTTTGAACTTTAACTCTATTTCAAACCGAAGTTGAACCGTTACAATCAAAGATAACGTACTTGGGGATTAGAGTCTTAGAGTAAGGTTCAAAGCTATAAGTTATAGATACTTATTACAACCTTTGGGTGCCCTAAGAGGTGATAGGTCCTTAGAACTTTAACTCTATTTCAAACCGAAGTTGAACCGTTACAATCGAAGATAACGCTCATGGGGGATTAGAGTCTTAGAGTAAGGTTCAAAGCTATAAGTTATAGATACCTATTACAACCTTTGGGTGTCCTAAGAGGTGATAGATCTTTAGAACTTTAACTCTATTTCAAACCGAAGTTGAACCGTTACAATCAAATATAACGCTCTTGGGGATTAGAGTCTTAGAGTATGGTTCGAAGCTATAAGTTATAGATACTTATTACAACCTTTGGGTGTCCATAGAGGTGATAGATCTTTAGAACTTTAACTCTATTTCAAACCGAAGTTGAACCGGTACAATCAAAGATAACCCTCTCGGGGATTAGAGTCTTAGAGTAAGGTTCAAAGCTATAAGTTATAGATACTTATTACAACCTTTGGGTGCCCTAAGAGGTGATAGATCTTTAGAACTTTAACTCTATTTCAAACAGAAGTTGAACCGTTACAATCAAAGATAAAGCTCTTGGGGATTAGAGTCTTAGAGTAAGGTTCAAAGCTATAAGTTATAGATACTTATTACAACCTTTGGGTGTCCTAAGAGGTGATAGATCTTTAGAACTTTAACTCTATTTCAAACCGAAGTTGAACCGTTACAATCAAAGATAACGCTCTTGGGGATTAGGGTCTTAGAGTAAGGTTCAAAGCTATAAGTTATAGATACTTATAACAACATTTGGGTGTCCTAAGAGGTGATAGATCTTTAGAACTTTAACTCTATTTCAAACCAAAGTTGAACCGTTACAATCAAAGATAACGCTCTTGGGGATTAGAGTCTTAGAGTTAGGTTGAAAGCTATAAGTTATAGACACTTATTACAACCTTTGGGTGCCCTAAGTGGTGATAAATCTTTAGAACTTTAACTCTATTTCAAACCGAAGTTGAACCGTTACAATCAAAGATAAGGCTCTTGGGGATTAGAGTCTTAGAGTAAGGTTCAAAGCTATAAGTTATAGATACTTATTACAACCTTTGGGTGTCCTAAGAGGTGATAGATCTTTAGAACTTTAACTCTATTTCAAACCGAAGTTGAACCGTTACAATCAAAGATAACGCTCTTGGGGATTAGGGTCTTAGAGTAAGGTTCAAAGCTATAAGTTATAGATACTTATAACAACATTTGGGTGTCCTAAGAGGTGATAGATCTTTAGAACTTTAACTCTATTTCAAACCAAAGTTGAACCGTTACAATCAAAGATAACGCTCTTGGGGATTAGAGTCTTAGAGTTAGGTTGAAAGCTATAAGTTATAGACACTTATTACAACCTTTGGGTGCCCTAAGTGGTGATAAATCTTTAGAACTTTAACTCTATTTCAAACCGAAGTTGAACCGTTACAATCAAAGATAACGCTCTTGGGGATTAGAGTCTTAGAGCTAGGTTCAAAGCTATAAGTTATTGATACTCATTACAACCTTTGGGTGCCCTAAGAGGTGATAGATCTTTAGAACTTTAACTCTATTTCAAACCAAAGTTGAACCGTTACAATCAAAGATAACGCTCTTGGTGATTAGAGTCTTAGAGTAAGGTTCAAAGCTATAAGTTATAGATACTTATTACAACCTTTGGGTG
The DNA here is from genome assembly GCA_030549335.1 of Pontederia crassipes. Classification (NCBI taxonomy): domain Eukaryota; kingdom Viridiplantae; phylum Streptophyta; class Magnoliopsida; order Commelinales; family Pontederiaceae; genus Pontederia; species Pontederia crassipes. The sequence continues at coordinate 13,141,699 of CM060187.1, forward strand.
CCCTAAGAGGTGGTAGATCTTTAGAACTTTAACTCTATTTCAAACCGAAGTTGAACCGTTACAATCAAAGATAACGCTCTTGGGGATTAGAGTCTTAGAGTAAGGATCAAAGCTATAAGTTATAGATACTTATTACAACCTTTGGGTGCCCTAAGTGGTGATAAATCTTTAGAACTTTAACTCTATTTCAAACCGAAGTTGAACCGTTACAATCAAAGATAACGCTCTTGGGGATTAGAGTCTTAGAGTAAGGTTCAAAGCTATAAGTTATAGATACTTATTACAACCTTTGGGTGTCCTAAGAGGTGATAGATCTTTAGAACTTTAACTCTATTTCAAACCGAAGTTGGACCGTTACAATCAAAGATAACGCTCTTGGGGATTAGAGTCTTAGAGTTAGGTTCAAAGCTATAAGTTATAGATACTTATTACAACCTTTGGGTGTCCTAACAGGTGATTGATCTTTAGAACTTGAACTCTATTTCAAACCGAAGTTGAACCGTTACAATCAAAGATAAAGCTCTTGGGGATTAGAGTCTTAGAGTAAGGTTCAAAGCTATAAGTTATAGATACTTATTACAACCTTTGGGTGCCCTAACAGGTGATTGATCTTTAGAACTTTAACTCTATTTCAAACCGAAGTTGAACCGTTACAATCAAAGATAAAGCTCTTGGGGATTAGAGTCTTAGAGTAGGGTTCAAAGCTATAAGTTATAGATACCTATTACAACCTTTGGGTGTCCTAAGAGGTGTTAAATCTTTAGAACTTTAACTCTATTTCAAACCGAAGTTGAACCGTTACAATCAAAGATAACGCTCTTGGGGATTAGAGTCTTAGAGTTAGGTTCAAAGCTATAAGTTATAGATACTTATTACAACCTTTGGGAGTCCTAAGTGGTGATAGATCTTTTGAACTTTAACTCTATTTCAAACCGAAGTTGAACCGTTACAATCAAAGATAACGTACTTGGGGATTAGAGTCTTAGAGTAAGGTTCAAAGCTATAAGTTATAGATACTTATTACAACCTTTGGGTGCCCTAAGAGGTGAAAGGTCCTTAGAACTTTAACTCTATTTCAAACCGAAGTTGAACCGTTACAATCGAAGATAACGCTCATGGGGGATTAGAGTCTTAGAGTAAGGTTCAAAGCTATAAGTTATAGATACCTATTACAACCTTTGGGTGTCCTAAGAGGTGATAGATCTTTAGAACTTTATCTCTATTTCAAACCGAAGTTGAACCGTTACAATCAAATATAACGCTCTTGGGGATTAGAGTCTTAGAGTATGGTTCGAAGCTATAAGTTATAGATACTTATTACAACCTTTGGGTGTCCATAGAGGTGATAGATCTTTAGAACTTTAACTCTATTTCAAACCGAAGTTGAACCGGTACAATCAAAGATAACCCTCTCGGGGATTAGAGTCTTAGAGTAAGGTTCAAAGCTATAAGTTATAGATACTTATTACAACCTTTGGGTGCCCTAAGAGGTGATAGATCTTTAGAACTTTAACTCTATTTCAAACAGAAGTTGAACCGTTACAATCAAAGATAAAGCTCTTGGGGATTAGAGTCTTAGAGTAAGGTTCAAAGCTATAAGTTATAGATACTTATTACAACCTTTGGGTGTCCTAAGAGGTGATAGATCTTTAGAACTTTAACTCTATTTCAAACCGAAGTTGAACCGTTACAATCAAAGATAACGCTCTTGGGGATTAGGGTCTTAGAGTAAGGTTCAAAGCTATAAGTTATAGATACTTATAACAACATTTGGGTGTCCTAAGAGGTGATAGATCTTTAGAACTTTAACTCTATTTCAAACCAAAGTTGAACCGTTACAATCAAAGATAACGCTCTTGGGGATTAGAGTCTTAGAGTTAGGTTGAAAGCTATAAGTTATAGACACTTATTACAACCTTTGGGTGCCCTAAGTGGTGATAAATCTTTAGAACTTTAACTCTATTTCAAACCGAAGTTGAACCGTTACAATCAAAGATAAGGCTCTTGGGGATTAGAGTCTTAGAGTAAGGTTCAAAGCTATAAGTTATAGATACTTATTACAACCTTTGGGTGTCCTAAGAGGTGATAGATCTTTAGAACTTTAACTCTATTTCAAACCGAAGTTGAACCGTTACAATCAAAGATAACGCTCTTGGGGATTAGGGTCTTAGAGTAATGTTCAAAGCTATAAGTTATAGATACTTATAACAACATTTGGGTGTCCTAAGAGGTGATAGATCTTTAGAACTTTAACTCTATTTCAAACCAAAGTTGAACCGTTACAATCAAAGATAACGCTCTTGGGGATTAGAGTCTTAGAGTTAGGTTGAAAGCTATAAGTTATAGACACTTATTACAACCTTTGGGTGCCCTAAGTGGTGATAAATCTTTAGAACTTTAACTCTATTTCAAACCGAAGTTGAACCGTTACAATCAAAGATAACGCTCTTGGGGATTAGAGTCTTAGAGCTAGGTTCAAAGCTATAAGTTATAGATACTCATTACAACCTTTGGGTGCCCTAAGAGGTGATAGATCTTTAGAACTTTAACTCTATTTCAAACCAAAGTTGAACCGTTACAATCAAAGATAACGCTCTTGGTGATTAGAGTCTTAGAGTAAGGTTCAAGGCTATAAGTTATAGATACTTATTACAACCTTTGGGTGCCCTAAGAGGTGGTAGATCTTTAGACTTTAACTCTATTTCAAACCGAAGTTGAACCGTTACAATCAAAGATAACGCTCTTGGGGATTAGAGTCTTAGAGTAAGGATCAAAGCTATAAGTTATAGATACTTATTACAACCTTTGGGTGCCCTAAGTGGTGATAAATCTTTAGAACTTTAACTCTATTTCAAACCGAAGTTGAACCGTTACAATCAAAGATAACGCTCTTGGGGATTAGAGTCTTAGAGTAAGGTTCAAAGCTATAAGTTATAGATACTTATTACAACCTTTGGGTGTCCTAAGAGGTGATAGATCTTTAGAACTTTAACTCTATTTCAAACCGAAGTTGGACCGTTACAATCAAAGATAACGCTCTTGGGGATTAGAGTCTTAGAGTTAGGTTCAAAGCTATAAGTTATAGATACTTATTACAACCTTTGGGTGTCCTAACAGGTGATTGATCTTTAGAACTTGAACTCTATTTCAAACCGAAGTTGAACCGTTACAATCAAAGATAAAGCTCTTGGGGATTAGAGTCTTAGAGTAAGGTTCAAAGCTATAAGTTATAGATACTTATTACAACCTTTGGGTGCCCTAACAGGTGATTGATCTTTAGAACTTTAACTCTATTTCAAACCGAAGTTGAACCGTTACAATCAAAGATAAAGCTCTTGGGGATTAGAGTCTTAGAGTAGGGTTCAAAGCTATAAGTTATAGATACCTATTACAACCTTTGGGTGTCCTAAGAGGTGTTAAATCTTTAGAACTTTAACTCTATTTCAAACCGAAGTTGAACCGTTACAATCAAAGATAACGCTCTTGGGGATTAGAGTCTTAGAGTTAGGTTCAAAGCTATAAGTTATAGATACTTATTACAACCTTTGGGAGTCCTAAGTGGTGATAGATCTTTTGAACTTTAACTCTATTTCAAACCGAAGTTGAACCGTTACAATCAAAGATAACGTACTTGGGGATTAGAGTCTTAGAGTAAGGTTCAAAGCTATAAGTTATAGATACTTATTACAACCTTTGGGTGCCCTAAGAGGTGAAAGGTCCTTAGAACTTTAACTCTATTTCAAACCGAAGTTGAACCGTTACAATCGAAGATAACGCTCATGGGGGATTAGAGTCTTAGAGTAAGGTTCAAAGCTATAAGTTATAGATACCTATTACAACCTTTGGGTGTCCTAAGAGGTGATAGATCTTTAGAACTTTATCTCTATTTCAAACCGAAGTTGAACCGTTACAATCAAATATAACGCTCTTGGGGATTAGAGTCTTAGAGTATGGTTCGAAGCTATAAGTTATAGATACTTATTACAACCTTTGGGTGTCCTAACAGGTGATTGATCTTTAGAACTTGAACTCTATTTCAAACCGAAGTTGAACCGTTACAATCAAAGATAAAGCTCTTGGGGATTAGAGTCTTAGAGTAAGGTTCAAAGCTATAAGTTATAGATACTTATTACAACCTTTGGGTGCCCTAACAGGTGATTGATCTTTAGAACTTTAACTCTATTTCAAACCGAAGTTGAACCGTTACAATCAAAGATAAAGCTCTTGGGGATTAGAGTCTTAGAGTAGGGTTCAAAGCTATAAGTTATAGATACCTATTACAACCTTTGGGTGTCCTAAGAGGTGTTAAATCTTTAGAACTTTAACTCTATTTCAAACCGAAGTTGAACCGTTACAATCAAAGATAACGCTCTTGGGGATTAGAGTCTTAGAGTTAGGTTCAAAGCTATAAGTTATAGATACTTATTACAACCTTTGGGAGTCCTAAGTGGTGATAGATCTTTTGAACTTTAACTCTATTTCAAACCGAAGTTGAACCGTTACAATCAAAGATAACGCTCTTGGGGATTAGAGTCTTAGAGCTAGGTTCAAAGCTATAAGTTATAGATACTCATTACAACCTTTGGGTGCCCTAAGAGGTGATAGATCTTTAGAACTTTAACTCTATTTCAAACCAAAGTTGAACCGTTACAATCAAAGATAACGCTCTTGGTGATTAGAGTCTTAGAGTAAGGTTCAAAGCTATAAGTTATAGATACTTATTACAACCTTTGGGTGCCCTAAGAGGTGGTAGATCTTTAGAACTTTAACTCTATTTCAAACCGAAGTTGAACCGTTACAATCAAAGATAACGCTCTTGGGGATTAGAGTCTTAGAGTAAGGATCAAAGCTATAAGTTATAGATACTTATTACAACCTTTGGGTGCCCTAAGTGGTGATAAATCTTTAGAACTTTAACTCTATTTCAAACCGAAGTTGAACCGTTACAATCAAAGATAACGCTCTTGGGGATTAGAGTCTTAGAGCTAGGTTCAAAGCTATAAGTTATAGATACTCATTACAACCTTTGGGTGCCCTAAGAGGTGATAGATCTTTAGAACTTTAACTCTATTTCAAACCAAAGTTGAACCGTTACAATCAAAGATAACGCTCTTGGTGATTAGAGTCTTAGAGTAAGGTTCAAAGCTATAAGTTATAGATACTTATTACAACCTTTGGGTGCCCTAAGAGGTGGTAGATCTTTAGAACTTTAACTCTATTTCAAACCGAAGTTGAACCGTTACAATCAAAGATAACGCTCTTGGGGATTAGAGTCTTAGAGTAAGGATCAAAGCTATAAGTTATAGATACTTATTACAACCTTTGGGTGCCCTAAGTGGTGATAAATCTTTAGAACTTTAACTCTATTTCAAACCGAAGTTGAACCGTTACAATCAAAGATAACGCTCTTGGGGATTAGAGTCTTAGAGTAAGGTTCAAAGCTATAAGTTATAGATACTTATTACAACCTTTGGGTGTCCTAAGAGGTGATAGATCTTTAGAACTTTAACTCTATTTCAAACCGAAGTTGGACCGTTACAATCAAAGATAACGCTCTTGGGGATTAGAGTCTTAGAGTTAGGTTCAAAGCTATAAGTTATAGATACTTATTACAACCTTTGGGTGTCCTAACAGGTGATTGATCTTTAGAACTTGAACTCTATTTCAAACCGAAGTTGAACCGTTACAATCAAAGATAAAGCTCTTGGGGATTAGAGTCTTAGAGTAAGGTTCAAAGCTATAAGTTATAGATACTTATTACAACCTTTGGGTGCCCTAACAGGTGATTGATCTTTAGAACTTTAACTCTATTTCAAACCGAAGTTGAACCGTTACAATCAAAGATAAAGCTCTTGGGGATTAGAGTCTTAGAGTAGGGTTCAAAGCTATAAGTTATAGATACCTATTACAACCTTTGGGTGTCCTAAGAGGTGTTAAATCTTTAGAACTTTAACTCTATTTCAAACCGAAGTTGAACCGTTACAATCAAAGATAACGCTCTTGGGGATTAGAGTCTTAGAGTTAGGTTCAAAGCTATAAGTTATAGATACTTATTACAACCTTTGGGAGTCCTAAGTGGTGATAGATCTTTTGAACTTTAACTCTATTTCAAACCGAAGTTGAACCGTTACAATCAAAGATAACGTACTTGGGGATTAGAGTCTTAGAGTAAGGTTCAAAGCTATAAGTTATAGATACTTATTACAACCTTTGGGTGCCCTAAGAGGTGAAAGGTCCTTAGAACTTTAACTCTATTTCAAACCGAAGTTGAACCGTTACAATCGAAGATAACGCTCATGGGGGATTAGAGTCTTAGAGTAAGGTTCAAAGCTATAAGTTATAGATACCTATTACAACCTTTGGGTGTCCTAAGAGGTGATAGATCTTTAGAACTTTATCTCTATTTCAAACCGAAGTTGAACCGTTACAATCAAATATAACGCTCTTGGGGATTAGAGTCTTAGAGTATGGTTCGAAGCTATAAGTTATAGATACTTATTACAACCTTTGGGTGTCCATAGAGGTGATAGATCTTTAGAACTTTAACTCTATTTCAAACCGAAGTTGAACCGGTACAATCAAAGATAACCCTCTCGGGGATTAGAGTCTTAGAGTAAGGTTCAAAGCTATAAGTTATAGATACTTATTACAACCTTTGGGTGCCCTAAGAGGTGATAGATCTTTAGAACTTTAACTCTATTTCAAACAGAAGTTGAACCGTTACAATCAAAGATAAAGCTCTTGGGGATTAGAGTCTTAGAGTAAGGTTCAAAGCTATAAGTTATAGATACTTATTACAACCTTTGGGTGTCCTAAGAGGTGATAGATCTTTAGAACTTTAACTCTATTTCAAACCGAAGTTGAACCGTTACAATCAAAGATAACGCTCTTGGGGATTAGGGTCTTAGAGTAAGGTTCAAAGCTATAAGTTATAGATACTTATAACAACATTTGGGTGTCCTAAGAGGTGATAGATCTTTAGAACTTTAACTCTATTTCAAACCAAAGTTGAACCGTTACAATCAAAGATAACGCTCTTGGGGATTAGAGTCTTAGAGTTAGGTTGAAAGCTATAAGTTATAGACACTTATTACAACCTTTGGGTGCCCTAAGTGGTGATAAATCTTTAGAACTTTAACTCTATTTCAAACCGAAGTTGAACCGTTACAATCAAAGATAAGGCTCTTGGGGATTAGAGTCTTAGAGTAAGGTTCAAAGCTATAAGTTATAGATACTTATTACAACCTTTGGGTGTCCTAAGAGGTGATAGATCTTTAGAACTTTAACTCTATTTCAAACCGAAGTTGAACCGTTACAATCAAAGATAACGCTCTTGGGGATTAGGGTCTTAGAGTAATGTTCAAAGCTATAAGTTATAGATACTTATAACAACATTTGGGTGTCCTAAGAGGTGATAGATCTTTAGAACTTTAACTCTATTTCAAACCAAAGTTGAACCGTTACAATCAAAGATAACGCTCTTGGGGATTAGAGTCTTAGAGTTAGGTTGAAAGCTATAAGTTATAGACACTTATTACAACCTTTGGGTGCCCTAAGTGGTGATAAATCTTTAGAACTTTAACTCTATTTCAAACCGAAGTTGAACCGTTACAATCAAAGATAACGCTCTTGGGGATTAGAGTCTTAGAGCTAGGTTCAAAGCTATAAGTTATAGATACTCATTACAACCTTTGGGTGCCCTAAGAGGTGATAGATCTTTAGAACTTTAACTCTATTTCAAACCAAAGTTGAACCGTTACAATCAAAGATAACGCTCTTGGTGATTAGAGTCTTAGAGTAAGGTTCAAGGCTATAAGTTATAGATACTTATTACAACCTTTGGGTGCCCTAAGAGGTGGTAGATCTTTAGACTTTAACTCTATTTCAAACCGAAGTTGAACCGTTACAATCAAAGATAACGCTCTTGGGGATTAGAGTCTTAGAGTAAGGATCAAAGCTATAAGTTATAGATACTTATTACAACCTTTGGGTGCCCTAAGTGGTGATAAATCTTTAGAACTTTAACTCTATTTCAAACCGAAGTTGAACCGTTACAATCAAAGATAACGCTCTTGGGGATTAGAGTCTTAGAGTAAGGTTCAAAGCTATAAGTTATAGATACTTATTACAACCTTTGGGTGTCCTAAGAGGTGATAGATCTTTAGAACTTTAACTCTATTTCAAACCGAAGTTGGACCGTTACAATCAAAGATAACGCTCTTGGGGATTAGAGTCTTAGAGTTAGGTTCAAAGCTATAAGTTATAGATACTTATTACAACCTTTGGGTGTCCTAACAGGTGATTGATCTTTAGAACTTGAACTCTATTTCAAACCGAAGTTGAACCGTTACAATCAAAGATAAAGCTCTTGGGGATTAGAGTCTTAGAGTAAGGTTCAAAGCTATAAGTTATAGATACTTATTACAACCTTTGGGTGCCCTAACAGGTGATTGATCTTTAGAACTTTAACTCTATTTCAAACCGAAGTTGAACCGTTACAATCAAAGATAAAGCTCTTGGGGATTAGAGTCTTAGAGTAGGGTTCAAAGCTATAAGTTATAGATACCTATTACAACCTTTGGGTGTCCTAAGAGGTGTTAAATCTTTAGAACTTTAACTCTATTTCAAACCGAAGTTGAACCGTTACAATCAAAGATAACGCTCTTGGGGATTAGAGTCTTAGAGTTAGGTTCAAAGCTATAAGTTATAGATACTTATTACAACCTTTGGGAGTCCTAAGTGGTGATAGATCTTTTGAACTTTAACTCTATTTCAAACCGAAGTTGAACCGTTACAATCAAAGATAACGTACTTGGGGATTAGAGTCTTAGAGTAAGGTTCAAAGCTATAAGTTATAGATACTTATTACAACCTTTGGGTGCCCTAAGAGGTGAAAGGTCCTTAGAACTTTAACTCTATTTCAAACCGAAGTTGAACCGTTACAATCGAAGATAACGCTCATGGGGGATTAGAGTCTTAGAGTAAGGTTCAAAGCTATAAGTTATAGATACCTATTACAACCTTTGGGTGTCCTAAGAGGTGATAGATCTTTAGAACTTTATCTCTATTTCAAACCGAAGTTGAACCGTTACAATCAAATATAACGCTCTTGGGGATTAGAGTCTTAGAGTATGGTTCGAAGCTATAAGTTATAGATACTTATTACAACCTTTGGGTGTCCATAGAGGTGATAGATCTTTAGAACTTTAACTCTATTTCAAACCGAAGTTGAACCGGTACAATCAAAGATAACCCTCTCGGGGATTAGAGTCTTAGAGTAAGGTTCAAAGCTATAAGTTATAGATACTTATTACAACCTTTGGGTGCCCTAAGAGGTGATAGATCTTTAGAACTTTAACTCTATTTCAAACAGAAGTTGAACCATTACAATCAAAGATAAAGCTCTTGGGGATTAGAGTCTTAGAGTAAGGTTCAAAGCTATAAGTTATAGATACTTATTACAACCTTTGGGTGTCCTAAGAGGTGATAGATCTTTAGAACTTTAACTCTATTTCAAACCGAAGTTGAACCGTTACAATCAAAGATACCGCTCTTGGGGATTAGGGTCTTAGAGTAAGGTTCAAAGCTATAAGTTATAGATACTTATAACAACATTTGGGTGTCCTAAGAGGTGATAGATCTTTAGAACTTTAACTCTATTTCAAACCAAAGTTGAACCGTTACAATCAAAGATAACGCTCTTGGGGATTAGAGTCTTAGAGTTAGGTTGAAAGCTATAAGTTATAGACACTTATTACAACCTTTGGGTGCCCTAAGTGGTGATAAATCTTTAGAACTTTAACTCTATTTCAAACCGAAGTTGAACCGTTACAATCAAAGATAAGGCTCTTGGGGATTAGAGTCTTAGAGTAAGGTTCAAAGCTATAAGTTATAGATACTTATTACAACCTTTGGGTGTCCTAAGAGGTGATAGATCTTTAGAACTTTAACTCTATTTCAAACCGAAGTTGAACCGTTACAATCAAAGATAACGCTCTTGGGGATTAGGGTCTTAGAGTAATGTTCAAAGCTATAAGTTATAGATACTTATAACAACATTTGGGTGTCCTAAGAGGTGATAGATCTTTAGAACTTTAACTCTATTTCAAACCAAAGTTGAACCGTTACAATCAAAGATAACGCTCTTGGGGATTAGAGTCTTAGAGTTAGGTTGAAAGCTATAAGTTATAGACACTTATTACAACCTTTGGGTGCCCTAAGTGGTGATAAATCTTTAGAACTTTAACTCTATTTCAAACCGAAGTTGAACCGTTACAATCAAAGATAACGCTCTTGGGGATTAGAGTCTTAGAGCTAGGTTCAAAGCTATAAGTTATAGATACTCATTACAACCTTTGGGTGCCCTAAGAGGTGATAGATCTTTAGAACTTTAACTCTATTTCAAACCAAAGTTGAACCGTTACAATCAAAGATAACGCTCTTGGTGATTAGAGTCTTAGAGTAAGGTTCAAGGCTATAAGTTATAGATACTTATTACAACCTTTGGGTGCCCTAAGAGGTGGTAGATCTTTAGAACTTTAACTCTATTTCAAACCGAAGTTGAACCGTTACAATCAAAGATAACGCTCTTGGGGATTAGAGTCTTAGAGTAAGGATCAAAGCTATAAGTTATAGATACTTATTACAACCTTTGGGTGCCCTAAGAGGTGATAGATCTTTAGAACTTTAACTCTATTTCAAACAGAAGTTGAACCGTTACAATCAAAGATAAAGCTCTTGGGGATTAGAGTCTTAGAGTAAGGTTCAAAGCTATAAGTTATAGATACTTATTACAACCTTTGGGTGTCCTAAGAGGTGATAGATCTTTAGAACTTTAACTCTATTTCAAACCGAAGTTGAACCGTTACAATCAAAGATAACGCTCTTGGGGATTAGGGTCTTAGAGTAATGTTCAAAGCTATAAGTTATAGATACTTATAACAACATTTGGGTGTCCTAAGAGGTGATAGATCTTTAGAACTTTAACTCTATTTCAAACAGAAGTTGAACCATTACAATCAAAGATAAAGCTCTTGGGGATTAGAGTCTTAGAGTAAGGTTCAAAGCTATAAGTTATAGATACTTATTACAACCTTTGGGTGTCCTAAGAGGTGATAGATCTTTAGAACTTTAACTCTATTTCAAACCGAAGTTGAACCGTTACAATCAAAGATAACGCTCTTGGGGATTAGGGTCTTAGAGTAATGTTCAAAGCTATAAGTTATAGATACTTATAACAACATTTGGGTGTCCTAAGAGGTGATAGATCTTTAGAACTTTAACTCTATTTCAAACCAAAGTTGAACCGTTACAATCAAAGATAACGCTCTTGGGGATTAGAGTCTTAGAGTTAGGTTGAAAGCTATAAGTTATAGACACTTATTACAACCTTTGGGTGCCCTAAGTGGTGATAAATCTTTAGAACTTTAACTCTATTTCAAACCGAAGTTGAACCGTTACAATCAAAGATAACGCTCTTGGGGATTAGAGTCTTAGAGCTAGGTTCAAAGCTATAAGTTATAGATACTCATTACAACCTTTGGGTGCCCTAAGAGGTGATAGATCTTTAGAACTTTAACTCTATTTCAAACCAAAGTTGAACCGTTACAATCAAAGATAACGCTCTTGGTGATTAGAGTCTTAGAGTAAGGTTCAAGGCTATAAGTTATAGATACTTATTACAACCTTTGGGTGCCCTAAGAGGTGGTAGATCTTTAGAACTTTAACTCTATTTCAAACCGAAGTTGAACCGTTACAATCAAATATAACGCTCTTGGGGATTAGAGTCTTAGAGTATGGTTCGAAGCTATAAGTTATAGATACTTATTACAACCTTTGGGTGTCCATAGAGGTGATAGATCTTTAGAACTTTAACTCTATTTCAAACCGAAGTTGAACCGGTACAATCAAAGATAACCCTCTCGGGGATTAGAGTCTTAGAGTAAGGTTCAAAGCTATAAGTTATAGATACTTATTACAACCTTTGGGTGCCCTAAGAGGTGATAGATCTTTAGAACTTTAACTCTATTTCAAACAGAAGTTGAACCATTACAATCAAAGATAACGCTCTTGGGGATTAGAGTCTTAGAGTTAGGTTCAAAGCTATAAGTTATAGATACTTATGACATCCTTTGGGTGTCCTAAGAGGTGATAGATCTTTAGAACTTTAACTCTATTTCAAACCGAAGTTGAACCGTTACAATCAAAGATAACGCTCTTGGGGATTAGAGTCTTAGAGCTAGGTTCAAAGCTATAAGTTATAGATACTCATTACAACCTTTGGGTGCCCTAAGAGGTGATAGATCTTTTGAACTTTAACTCTATTTCAAACCGAAGTTGAACCGTTACAATCAAAGATAACGTACTTGGGGATTAGAGTCTTAGAGTAAGGTTCAAAGCTATAAGTTATAGATACTTATTACAACCTTTGGGTGTCCTAAGAGGTGATAGATCTTTAGAACTTTAACTCTATTTCAAACCGAAGTTGAACCGTTACAATCAAAGATACCGCTCTTGGGGATTAGGGTCTTAGAGTAAGGTTCAAAGCTATAAGTTATAGATACTTATAACAACATTTGGGTGTCCTAAGAGGTGATAGATCTTTAGAACTTTAACTCTATTTCAAACCAAAGTTGAACCGTTACAATCAAAGATAACGCTCTTGGGGATTAGAGTCTTAGAGTTAGGTTGAAAGCTATAAGTTATAGACACTTATTACAACCTTTGGGTGCCCTAAGTGGTGATAAATCTTTAGAACTTTAACTCTATTTCAAACCGAAGTTGAACCGTTACAATCAAAGATAAGGCTCTTGGGGATTAGAGTCTTAGAGTAAGGTTCAAAGCTATAAGTTATAGATACTTATTACAACCTTTGGGTGTCCTAAGAGGTGATAGATCTTTAGAACTTTAACTCTATTTCAAACCGAAGTTGAACCGTTACAATCAAAGATAACGCTCTTGGGGATTAGGGTCTTAGAGTAATGTTCAAAGCTATAAGTTATAGATACTTATAACAACATTTGGGTGTCCTAAGAGGTGATAGATCTTTAGAACTTTAACTCTATTTCAAACCAAAGTTGAACCGTTACAATCAAAGATAACGCTCTTGGGGATTAGAGTCTTAGAGTTAGGTTGAAAGCTATAAGTTATAGACACTTATTACAACCTTTGGGTGCCCTAAGTGGTGATAAATCTTTAGAACTTTAACTCTATTTCAAACCGAAGTTGAACCGTTACAATCAAAGATAACGCTCTTGGGGATTAGAGTCTTAGAGCTAGGTTCAAAGCTATAAGTTATAGATACTCATTACAACCTTTGGGTGCCCTAAGAGGTGATAGATCTTTAGAACTTTAACTCTATTTCAAACCAAAGTTGAACCGTTACAATCAAAGATAACGCTCTTGGTGATTAGAGTCTTAGAGTAAGGTTCAAGGCTATAAGTTATAGATACTTATTACAACCTTTGGGTGCCCTAAGAGGTGGTAGATCTTTAGAACTTTAACTCTATTTCAAACCGAAGTTGAACCGTTACAATCAAAGATAACGCTCTTGGGGATTAGAGTCTTAGAGTAAGGATCAAAGCTATAAGTTATAGATACTTATTACAACCTTTGGGTGCCCTAAGTGGTGATAAATCTTTAGAACTTTAACTCTATTTCAAACCGAAGTTGAACCGTTACAATCAAAGATAACGCTCTTGGGGATTAGAGTCTTAGAGTTAGGTTCAAAGCTATAAGTTATAGATACTTATTACAACCTTTGGGTGTCCTAACAGGTGATTGATCTTTAGAACTTGAACTCTATTTCAAACCGAAGTTGAACCGTTACAATCAAAGATAAAGCTCTTGGGGATTAGAGTCTTAGAGTAAGGTTCAAAGCTATAAGTTATAGATACTTATTACAACCTTTGGGTGCCCTAACAGGTGATTGATCTTTAGAACTTTAACTCTATTTCAAACCGAAGTTGAACCATTACAATCAAAGATAAAGCTCTTGGGGATTAGAGTCTTAGAGTAGGGTTCAAAGCTATAAGTTATAGATACCTATTACAACCTTTGGGTGTCCTAAGAGGTGTTAGATCTTTAGAACTTTAACTCTATTTCAAACCGAAGTTGAACCGTTACAATCAAAGATAACGCTCTTGGGGATTAGAGTCTTAGAGTTAGGTTCAAAGCTATAAGTTATAGATACTTATTACAACCTTTGGGAGTCCTAAGTGGTGATAGATCTTTTGAACTTTAACTCTATTTCAAACCGAAGTTGAACCGTTACAATCAAAGATAACGTACTTGGGGATTAGAGTCTTAGAGTAAGGTTCAAAGCTATAAGTTATAGATACTTATTACAACCTTTGGGTGCCCTAAGAGGTGATAGGTCCGTAGAACTTTAACTCTATTTCAAACCGAAGTTGAACCGTTACAATCGAAGATAACGCTCAGGGCGATTAGAGTCTTAGAGTTAGGTTCAAAGCTATAAGTTATAGATACTTATTACAACCTTTGGGCATCCTAAGAGGTGATAGATCTTTAGAACTCTAACTCTATTGCATTCCGAAGTTGAACCGTTACAATCAATGATAAAGCTCTTGGGGATTAGAGTCTTAGAGTTAGGTTCAAAGCTATAAGTTATAGATACTTATTACAACCTTTGGGTGTCCTAAGAGGTGATAGATCTTTAGAACTTTAACTCTATTTCAAACCGAAGTTGAACCGTTATAATCAAAGATAAGGCTCTTGGGGATTAGAGTCTTAGAGTAAGGTTCAAAGCTATAAGTTATAGATACTTATTACAACCTTTGGGTGTCCTAAGAGGTGATAGATCTTTAGAACTTTAACTCTATTTCAAACCGAAGTAGAATCGTTACAATCAAAGATAACGCTCTTGGGGATTAGAGTCTTAGAGTAAGGTTCAAAACTATAAGTTATAGATACTTATTACAACCTTTGGGTGTCATAGATCTTTAGAACTTTAACTCTATTTCAAACCGAAGTAGAATCGTTACAATCAAAGATAACGCTCTTGGGGATTAGAGTCTTAGAGTTAGGTTCAAAGCTATAAGTTATAGATACTTATTACAACCTTTGGGTGTCCTAAGAGGTGATGGATGTTTAGTACTTTAACTCTATTTCAAACCGAAGTTGAACCGTTACAATCAAAGATAACGCTCTTGGGGATTAGAGTCTTAGAGTAAGGTTCAAAGCTATAAGTTATAGATACTTATTACAACCTTTGGGTGTCCTAAGAGGTGATAGATCTTTAGAACTTTAACTCTATTTCAAACCGAAGTTGAACCGTTACAATCAAAGATAACGCTCTTGGGGATTAGAGTCTTTGAGTAAGGTTCAAAGCTATAAGTTATAGACACTTATTACAACCTTTGGGTGCCCTAAGTGGTGATAAATCTTTAGAACTTTAACTCTATTTCAAACCGAAGTTGAACCGTTACAATCAAAGATAACGCTCTTGGGGATTAGAGTCTTAGAGCTAGGTTCAAAGCTATAAGTTATAGATACTCATTACAACCTTTGGGTGCCCTAAGAGGTGATAGATCTTTAGAACTTTAACTCTATTTCAAACCGAAGTTGAACCGTTACAATCAAAGATAACGCTCTTGGGGATTAGAGTCTTAGAGTAAGGTTCAAATCTATAAGTTATAGATACTTATTACAACCTTTGGGTGCCCTAACAGGTGATTGATCTTTAGAACTTTAACTCTATTTCAAACCGAAGTTGAACCGTTACAATCAAAGATAAAGCTCTTGGGGATTAGAGTCTTAGAGTAGGGTTCAAAGCTATAAGTTATAGGTACCTATTACAACCTTTGGGTGTCCTAAGAGGTGTTAGATCTTTAGAACTTTAACTCTATTTCAAACCGAAGTTGGACCGTTACAATCAAAGATAACGCTCTTGGGGATTAGAGTCTTAGAGTTAGGTTCAAAGCTATAAGTTATAGATTCTTATTACAACCTTTGGGTGTCCTAAGAGGTGATAGATGTTTAGAACTTTAACTCTATTTCAAACCGAAGTTGAACCGTTACAATGAAAGATAAAGCTCTTGGGGGATTAGAGTCTTAGAGTAAGGTTCAAAGCTATAAGTTATAGATACCTATTACAACCTTTGGGTGTCCTAAGAGGTGATAGATCTTTAGAACTTTAACTCTATTTCAAACCGAAGTTGAACCGTTACAATCAAATATAACGCTCTTGGGGATTAGAGTCTTAGAGTATGGTTCGAAGCTATAAGTTATAGATACTTATTACAACCTTTGGGTGTCCATAGAGGTGATAGATCTTTAGAACTTTAACTCTATTTCAAACCGAAGTTGAACCGGTACAATCAAAGATAACCCTCTCGGGGATTAGAGTCTTAGAGTAAGGTTCAAAGCTATAAGTTATAGATACTTATTACAACCTTTGGGTGCCCTAAGAGGTGATAGATCTTTAGAACTTTAACTCTATTTCAAACAGAAGTTGAACCGTTACAATCAAAGATAAAGCTCTTGGGGATTAGAGTCTTAGAGTAAGGTTCAAAGCTATAAGTTATAGATACTTATTACAACCTTTGGGTGTCCTAAGAGGTGATAGATCTTTAGAACTTTAACTCTATTTCAAACCGAAGTTGAACCGTTACAATCAAAGATAACGTACTTGGGGATTAGAGTCTTAGAGTAAGGTTCAAAGCTATAAGTTATAGATACTTATTACAACCTTTGGGTGCCCTAAGAGGTGATAGGTCCTTAGAACTTTAACTCTATTTCAAACCGAAGTTGAACCGTTACAATCGAAGATAACGCTCAGGGCGATTAGAGTCTTAGAGTTAGGTTCAAAGCTATAAGTTATAGATACTTATTACAACCTTTGGGCATCCTAAGAGGTGATAGATCTTTAGAACTCTAACTCTATTGCATTCCGAAGTTGAACCGTTACAATCAATGATAAAGCTCTTGGGGATTAGAGTCTTAGAGTTAGGTTCAAAGCTATAAGTTATAGATACTTATTACAACCTTTGGGTGTCCTAAGAGGTGATAGATCTTTAGAACTTTAACTCTATTTCAAACCGAAGTTGAACCGTTATAATCAAAGATAAGGCTCTTGGGGATTAGAGTCTTAGAGTAAGGTTCAAAGCTATAAGTTATAGATACTTATTACAACCTTTGGGTGTCCTAAGAGGTGATAGATCTTTAGAACTTTAACTCTATTTCAAACCGAAGTAGAATCGTTACAATCAAAGATAACGCTCTTGGGGATTAGAGTCTTAGAGTAAGGTTCAAAACTATAAGTTATAGATACTTATTACAACCTTTGGGTGTCATAGATCTTTAGAACTTTAACTCTATTTCAAACCGAAGTAGAATCGTTACAATCAAAGATAACGCTCTTGGGGATTAGAGTCTTAGAGTTAGGTTCAAAGCTATAAGTTATAGATACTTATTACAACCTTTGGGTGTCCTAAGAGGTGATGGATGTTTAGAACTTTAACTCTATTTCAAACCGAAGTTGAACCGTTACAATCAAAGATGACGCTCTTGGGGATTAGAGTCTTAGAGTAAGGTTCAAAGCTATAAGTTATAGATACTTATTACAACCTTTGGGTGTCCTAAGAGGTGATAGATCTTTAGAACTTTAACTCTATTTCAAACCGAAGTTGAACCGTTACAATCAAAGATAACGCTCTTGGGGATTAGAGTCTTTGAGTAAGGTTCAAAGCTATAAGTTATAGATACTTATTACAACCTTTGGGTGTCCTATGAGGTGATAGATCTTTAGAACTTTCACTCTATTTCAAACCGAAGTTGAATCGTTACAATCAAAGATAACGCTCTTGGGGATTAGAGTCTTAGAGTTAGGTTCAAAGCTCTAAGTTATAGATACTTATTACAACCTTTGGGTGTCCTAAGCGGTGATAGATCTTTAGAACTTTAACTCTATTTCAAACCGAAGTTGGACCGTTACAATCAAAGATAACGCTCTTGGGGATTAGAGTCTTAGAGTTAGGTTCAAAGCTATAAGTTATAGATACTTATTACAACCTTTGGGTGTCCTAAGAGGTGATGGATGTTTAGAACTTTAACTCTATTTCAAACCGAAGTTGAACCGTTACAATCAAAGATAACTCTCTTGGGGATTAGAGTCTTAGAGTAGGGTTCAAAGCTATAAGTTATAGATACCTATTACAACCTTTGGGTGTCCTAAGAGGTGTTAGATCTTTAGAACTTTAACTCTATTTCAAACCGAAGTTGGACCGTTACAATCAAAGATAACGCTCTTGGGGATTAGAGTCTTAGAGTTAGGTTCAAAGCTATAAGTTATAGATTCTTATTACAACCTTTGGGTGTCCTAAGAGGTGATAGATGTTTAGAACTTTAACTCTATTTCAAACCGAAGTTGAACCGTTACAATGAAAGATAAAGCTCTTGGGGGATTAGAGTCTTAGAGTAAGGTTCAAAGCTATAAGTTATAGATACCTATTACAACCTTTGGGTGTCCTAAGAGGTAATAGATCTTTAGAACTTTAACTCTATTTCAAACCGAAGTTGAACCGTTACAATCAAATATAACGCTCTTGGGGATTAGAGTCTTAGAGTATGGTTCGAAGCTATAAGTTATAGATACTTATTACAACCTTTGGGTGTCCATAGAGGTGATAGATCTTTAGAACTTTAACTCTATTTCAAACCGAAGTTGAACCGGTACAATCAAAGATAACCCTCTCGGGGATTAGAGTCTTAGAGTAAGGTTCAAAGCTATAAGTTATAGATACTTATTACAACCTTTGGGTGTCCTAAGAGGTGATAGATCTTTAGAACTTTAACTCTATTTCAAAACGAAGTTGAACCGTTACAATCAAAGATAAAGCTCTTGGGGATTAGAGTCTTAGAGTAAGGTTCAAAGTTATAAGTCATAGTTACTTATTACAACCTTTGGGTGTCCTAAGAGGTGATAGATCTTTAGAACTTTAATTACATTTCAAACCGAAGTTGAACCGTTGCAATCAAAGATAACGCTCTTGGGGATTAGAGTCTTAGAGTTAGGTTAAAGCTATAAGTTATAGATACTTATTACAACCTTTGGGCGTCCTAAGAGGTGATAGATGTTTAGAACTTTAACTCTATTACAAACCGAAGTTGAACCGTTACAATCAAAGATAAAGCTCTTGGGGATTAGAGTCTTAGAGTAAGGTTCAAAGCTATAAGTTATAGATACTTATTACAACCTTTGGTTGTCGTAACAGGTGATTGATCTTTAGAACTTTAACTCTATTTCAAACCGAAGTTGAACCGTTACAATCGAAGATAAAGCTTTTGGGGATTAGAGTCTTAGAGTAAGGTTCAAAGCTATAAGTTATAGATACTTATTACAACCTTTGGGTGCCCTAAGTGGTGATAAATCTTTAGAACTTTAACTCTATTTCAAACCGAAGTTGAACCGTTACAATCAAAGATAACGCTCTTGGGGATTAGAGTCTTAGAGTAAGGTTCAAATCTATAAGTTATAGATACTTATTACAACCTTTGGGTGCCCTAACAGGTGATTGATCTTTAGAACTTTAACTCTATTTCAAACCGAAGTTGAACCGTTACAATCAAAGATAACGTACTTGGGGATTAGAGTCTTAGAGTAAGGTTCAAAGCTATAAGTTATAGATACTTATTACAACCTTTGGGTGCCCTAAGAGGTGATAGGTCCTTAGAACTTTAACTCTATTTCAAACCGAAGTTGAACCGTTACAATCGAAGATAACGCTCAGGGCGATTAGAGTCTTAGAGTTAGGTTCAAAGCTATAAGTTATAGATACTTATTACAACCTTTGGGCATCCTAAGAGGTGATAGATCTTTAGAACTCTAACTCTATTGCATTCCGAAGTTGAACCGTTACAATCAATGATAAAGCTCTTGGGGATTAGAGTCTTAGAGTTAGGTTCAAAGCTATAAGTTATAGATACTTATTACAACCTTTGGGTGTCCTAAGAGGTGATAGATCTTTAGAACTTTAACTCTATTTCAAACCGAAGTTGAACCGTTATAATCAAAGATAAGGCTCTTGGGGATTAGAGTCTTAGAGTAAGGTTCAAAGCTATAAGTTATAGATACTTATTACAACCTTTGGGTGTCCTAAGAGGTGATAGATCTTTAGAACTTTAACTCTATTTCAAACCGAAGTAGAATCGTTACAATCAAAGATAACGCTCTTGGGGATTAGAGTCTTAGAGTAAGGTTCAAAACTATAAGTTATAGATACTTATTACAACCTTTGGGTGTCATAGATCTTTAGAACTTTAACTCTATTTCAAACCGAAGTAGAATCGTTACAATCAAAGATAACGCTCTTGGGGATTAGAGTCTTAGAGTTAGGTTCAAAGCTATAAGTTATAGATACTTATTACAACCTTTGGGTGTCCTAAGAGGTGATGGATGTTTAGTACTTTAACTCTATTTCAAACCGAAGTTGAACCGTTACAATCAAAGATAACGCTCTTGGGGATTAGAGTCTTAGAGTAAGGTTCAAAGCTATAAGTTATAGATACTTATTACAACCTTTGGGTGTCCTAAGAGGTGATAGATCTTTAGAACTTTAACTCTATTTCAAACCGAAGTTGAACCGTTACAATCAAAGATAACGCTCTTGGGGATTAGAGTCTTTGAGTAAGGTTCAAAGCTATAAGTTATAGACACTTATTACAACCTTTGGGTGCCCTAAGTGGTGATAAATCTTTAGAACTTTAACTCTATTTCAAACCGAAGTTGAACCGTTACAATCAAAGATAACGCTCTTGGGGATTAGAGTCTTAGAGCTAGGTTCAAAGCTATAAGTTATAGATACTCATTACAACCTTTGGGTGCCCTATGAGGTGATAGATCTTTAGAACTTTAACTCTATTTCAAACCGAAGTTGGACCGTTACAATCAAAGATAACGCTCTTGGGGATTAGAGTCTTAGAGTTAGGTTCAAAGCTATAAGTTATAGATACTTATTACAACCTTTGGGTGTCCTAAGAGGTGATGGATGTTTAGAACTTTAACTCTATTTCAAACCGAAGTTGAACCGTTACAATCAAAGATAACTCTCTTGGGGATTAGAGTCTTAGAGTAGGGTTCAAAGCTATAAGTTATAGATACCTATTACAACCTTTGGGTGTCCTAAGAGGTGTTAGATCTTTAGAACTTTAACTCTATTTCAAACCGAAGTTGGACCGTTACAATCAAAGATAACGCTCTTGGGGATTAGAGTCTTAGAGTTAGGTTCAAAGCTATAAGTTATAGATTCTTATTACAACCTTTGGGTGTCCTAAGAGGTGATAGATGTTTAGAACTTTAACTCTATTTCAAACCGAAGTTGAACCGTTACAATGAAAGATAAAGCTCTTGGGGGATTAGAGTCTTAGAGTAAGGTTCAAAGCTATAAGTTATAGATACCTATTACAACCTTTGGGTGTCCTAAGAGGTGATAGATCTTTAGAACTTTAACTCTATTTCAAACCGAAGTTGAACCGTTACAATCAAATATAACGCTCTTGGGGATTAGAGTCTTAGAGTATGGTTCGAAGCTATAAGTTATAGATACTTATTACAACCTTTGGGTGTCCATAGAGGTGATAGATCTTTAGAACTTTAACTCTATTTCAAACCGAAGTTGAACCGGTACAATCAAAGATAACCCTCTCGGGGATTAGAGTCTTAGAGTAAGGTTCAAAGCTATAAGTTATAGATACTTATTACAACCTTTGGGTGTCCTAAGAGGTGATAGATCTTTAGAACTTTAACTCTATTTCAAAACGAAGTTGAACCGTTACAATCAAAGATAAAGCTCTTGGGGATTAGAGTCTTAGAGTAAGGTTCAAAGTTATAAGTCATAGTTACTTATTACAACCTTTGGGTGTCCTAAGAGGTGATAGATCTTTAGAACTTTAATTACATTTCAAACCGAAGTTGAACCGTTGCAATCAAAGATAACGCTCTTGGGGATTAGAGTCTTAGAGTTAGGTTAAAGCTATAAGTTATAGATACTTATTACAACCTTTGGGCGTCCTAAGAGGTGATAGATGTTTAGAACTTTAACTCTATTACAAACCGAAGTTGAACCGTTACAATCAAAGATAAAGCTCTTGGGGATTAGAGTCTTAGAGTAAGGTTCAAAGCTATAAGTTATAGATACTTATTACAACCTTTGGTTGTCGTAACAGGTGATTGATCTTTAGAACTTTAACTCTATTTCAAACCGAAGTTGAACCGTTACAATCGAAGATAAAGCTTTTGGGGATTAGAGTCTTAGAGTAAGGTTCAAAGCTATAAGTTATAGATACTTATTACAACCTTTGGGTGTCCTAACAGGTGATTGATCTTTAGAACTTTAACTCTATTTCAAACCGATGTTGAACCCTTACAATCAAAGATAACGCTTTTGGGGATTAGAGTCTTAGAGTAAGGTTCAAAGTTATAAGTTATAGATACTTATTTCAACCTTTGGGTGTCCTAAGAGGTGATAGATCTTTAGAACTTTAACTCTATTTCAAAACGAAGTTGAACCGTTACAATCAAAGATAAAGCTCTTGGGGATTAGAGTCTTAGAGCTAGGTTCAAAGCTATAAGTTATAGATACTCATTACAACCTTTGGGTGCCCTAAGAGGTGATAGATCTTTAGAACTTTAACTCTATTTCAAACCGAAGTTGAACCGTTACAATCAAAGATAACGCTCTTGGGGATTAGAGTCTTAGAGTAAGGTTCAAATCTATAAGTTATAGACACTTATTACAACCTTTGGGTGCCCTAAGTGGTGATAAATCTTTAGAACTTTAACTCTATTTCAAACCGAAGTTGAACCGTTACAATCAAAGATAACGCTCTTGGGGATTAGAGTCTTAGAGCTAGGTTCAAAGCTATAAGTTATAGATACTCATTACAACCTTTGGGTGCCCTAAGAGGTGATAGATCTTTAGAACTTTAACTCTATTTCAAACCGAAGTTGAACCGTTACAATCAAAGATAACGCTCTTGGGGATTAGAGTCTTAGAGTAAGGTTCAAATCTATAAGTTATAGATACTTATTACAACCTTTGGGTGCCCTAACAGGTGATTGATCTTTAGAACTTTAACTCTATTTCAAACCGAAGTTGAACCGTTACAATCAAAGATAAAGCTCTTGGGGATTAGAGTCTTAGAGTAGGGTTCAAAGCTATAAGTTATAGGTACCTATTACAACCTTTGGGTGTCCTAAGAGGTGTTAGATCTTTAGAACTTTAACTCTATTTCAAACCGAAGTTGGACCGTTACAATCAAAGATAACGCTCTTGGGGATTAGAGTCTTAGAGTTAGGTTCAAAGCTATAAGTTATAGATTCTTATTACAACCTTTGGGTGTCCTAAGAGGTGATAGATGTTTAGAACTTTAACTCTATTTCAAACCGAAGTTGAACCGTTACAATGAAAGATAAAGCTCTTGGGGGATTAGAGTCTTAGAGTAAGGTTCAAAGCTATAAGTTATAGATACCTATTACAACCTTTGGGTGTCCTAAGAGGTGATAGATCTTTAGAACTTTAACTCTATTTCAAACCGAAGTTGAACCGTTACAATCAAATATAACGCTCTTGGGGATTAGAGTCTTAGAGTATGGTTCGAAGCTATAAGTTATAGATACTTATTACAACCTTTGGGTGTCCATAGAGGTGATAGATCTTTAGAACTTTAACTCTATTTCAAACCGAAGTTGAACCGGTACAATCAAAGATAACCCTCTCGGGGATTAGAGTCTTAGAGTAAGGTTCAAAGCTATAAGTTATAGATACTTATTACAACCTTTGGGTGCCCTAAGAGGTGATAGATCTTTAGAACTTTAACTCTATTTCAAACAGAAGTTGAACCGTTACAATCAAAGATAAAGCTCTTGGGGATTAGAGTCTTAGAGTAAGGTTCAAAGCTATAAGTTATAGATACTTATTACAACCTTTGGGTGTCCTAAGAGGTGATAGATCTTTAGAACTTTAACTCTATTTCAAACCGAAGTTGAACCGTTACAATCAAAGATAACGTACTTGGGGATTAGAGTCTTAGAGTAAGGTTCAAAGCTATAAGTTATAGATACTTATTACAACCTTTGGGTGCCCTAAGAGGTGATAGGTCCTTAGAACTTTAACTCTATTTCAAACCGAAGTTGAACCGTTACAATCGAAGATAACGCTCAGGGCGATTAGAGTCTTAGAGTTAGGTTCAAAGCTATAAGTTATAGATACTTATTACAACCTTTGGGCATCCTAAGAGGTGATAGATCTTTAGAACTCTAACTCTATTGCATTCCGAAGTTGAACCGTTACAATCAATGATAAAGCTCTTGGGGATTAGAGTCTTAGAGTTAGGTTCAAAGCTATAAGTTATAGATACTTATTACAACCTTTGGGTGTCCTAAGAGGTGATAGATCTTTAGAACTTTAACTCTATTTCAAACCGAAGTTGAACCGTTATAATCAAAGATAAGGCTCTTGGGGATTAGAGTCTTAGAGTAAGGTTCAAAGCTATAAGTTATAGATACTTATTACAACCTTTGGGTGTCCTAAGAGGTGATAGATCTTTAGAACTTTAACTCTATTTCAAACCGAAGTAGAATCGTTACAATCAAAGATAACGCTCTTGGGGATTAGAGTCTTAGAGTAAGGTTCAAAACTATAAGTTATAGATACTTATTACAACCTTTGGGTGTCATAGATCTTTAGAACTTTAACTCTATTTCAAACCGAAGTAGAATCGTTACAATCAAAGATAACGCTCTTGGGGATTAGAGTCTTAGAGTTAGGTTCAAAGCTATAAGTTATAGATACTTATTACAACCTTTGGGTGTCCTAAGAGGTGATGGATGTTTAGAACTTTAACTCTATTTCAAACCGAAGTTGAACCGTTACAATCAAAGATAACGCTCTTGGGGATTAGAGTCTTAGAGTAAGGTTCAAAGCTATAAGTTATAGATACTTATTACAACCTTTGGGTGTCCTAAGAGGTGATAGATCTTTAGAACTTTAACTCTATTTCAAACCGAAGTTGAACCGTTACAATCAAAGATAACGCTCTTGGGGATTAGAGTCTTTGAGTAAGGTTCAAAGCTATAAGTTATAGATACTTATTACAACCTTTGGGTGTCCTATGAGGTGATAGATCTTTAGAACTTTCACTCTATTTCAAACCGAAGTTGAATCGTTACAATCAAAGATAACGCTCTTGGGGATTAGAGTCTTAGAGTTAGGTTCAAAGCTCTAAGTTATAGATACTTATTACAACCTTTGGGTGTCCTAAGCGGTGATAGATCTTTAGAACTTTAACTCTATTTCAAACCGAAGTTGGACCGTTACAATCAAAGATAACGCTCTTGGGGATTAGAGTCTTAGAGTTAGGTTCAAAGCTATAAGTTATAGATACTTATTACAACCTTTGGGTGTCCTAAGAGGTGATGGATGTTTAGAACTTTAACTCTATTTCAAACCGAAGTTGAACCGTTACAATCAAAGATAACTCTCTTGGGGATTAGAGTCTTAGAGTAGGGTTCAAAGCTATAAGTTATAGATACCTATTACAACCTTTGGGTGTCCTAAGAGGTGTTAGATCTTTAGAACTTTAACTCTATTTCAAACCGAAGTTGGACCGTTACAATCAAAGATAACGCTCTTGGGGATTAGAGTCTTAGAGTTAGGTTCAAAGCTATAAGTTATAGATTCTTATTACAACCTTTGGGTGTCCTAAGAGGTGATAGATGTTTAGAACTTTAACTCTATTTCAAACCGAAGTTGAACCGTTACAATGAAAGATAAAGCTCTTGGGGGATTAGAGTCTTAGAGTAAGGTTCAAAGCTATAAGTTATAGATACCTATTACAACCTTTGGGTGTCCTAAGAGGTGATAGATCTTTAGAACTTTAACTCTATTTCAAACCGAAGTTGAACCGTTACAATCAAATATAACGCTCTTGGGGATTAGAGTCTTAGAGTATGGTTCGAAGCTATAAGTTATAGATACTTATTACAACCTTTGGGTGTCCATAGAGGTGATAGATCTTTAGAACTTTAACTCTATTTCAAACCGAAGTTGAACCGGTACAATCAAAGATAACCCTCTCGGGGATTAGAGTCTTAGAGTAAGGTTCAAAGCTATAAGTTATAGATACTTATTACAACCTTTGGGTGTCCTAAGAGGTGATAGATCTTTAGAACTTTAACTCTATTTCAAAACGAAGTTGAACCGTTACAATCAAAGATAAAGCTCTTGGGGATTAGAGTCTTAGAGTAAGGTTCAAAGTTATAAGTCATAGTTACTTATTACAACCTTTGGGTGTCCTAAGAGGTGATAGATCTTTAGAACTTTAATTACATTTCAAACCGAAGTTGAACCGTTGCAATCAAAGATAACGCTCTTGGGGATTAGAGTCTTAGAGTTAGGTTAAAGCTATAAGTTATAGATACTTATTACAACCTTTGGGCGTCCTAAGAGGTGATAGATGTTTAGAACTTTAACTCTATTACAAACCGAAGTTGAACCGTTACAATCAAAGATAAAGCTCTTGGGGATTAGAGTCTTAGAGTAAGGTTCAAAGCTATAAGTTATAGATACTTATTACAACCTTTGGTTGTCGTAACAGGTGATTGATCTTTAGAACTTTAACTCTATTTCAAACCGAAGTTGAACCGTTACAATCGAAGATAAAGCTTTTGGGGATTAGAGTCTTAGAGTAAGGTTCAAAGCTATAAGTTATAGATACTTATTACAACCTTTGGGTGTCCTAACAGGTGATTGATCTTTAGAACTTTAACTCTATTTCAAACCGATGTTGAACCCTTACAATCAAAGATAACGCTTTTGGGGATTAGAGTCTTAGAGTAAGGTTCAAAGTTATAAGTTATAGATACTTATTTCAACCTTTGGGTGTCCTAAGAGGTGATAGATCTTTAGAACTTTAACTCTATTTCAAAACGAAGTTGAACCGTTACAATCAAAGATAAAGCTCTTGGGGATTGGAGTCTTAGAGTAAGGTTCAAAGTCATAAGTTATAGAAACTTATTACAACCTTTGGGTGTCCTAAGAGGTGATAGATCTTTAGAACTTTAACTCCATTTCAAACCGAAGTTGAACCGTTACAATCAAAGATAACGCTCTTGGGGATTAGAGTCTTAGAGTTAGGTTCCAAACTATAAGTTATAGATACTTATTACAACCTTTGGGTGTCCTAAGAGGTGATAGATCTTTAGAACTTTAACTCCATTTCAAACCGAAGTTGAACCGTTACAATCAAAGATAACGGTCTTAGAGTTAGGTTCAAAGGTATAAGTTATAGATACTTATTACAACCTTTGGGTGTCCTAAGAGGTGATAGATCTTTAGAACTTTAACTCCATTTCAAACCGAAGTTGAACCGTTACAATCAAAGATAACGCTCTTGGGGATTAGAGTCTTAGAGTAAGGTTCAAAGTTATAAGTTATATATACTTATTTCAACCTTTGGGTGTCCTAAGAGGTGATAGATCTTTAGAACTTTAACTCTATTTCAAAACGAAGTTGAACCGTTACAATCAAAGATAAAGCTCTTGGGGATTAGAGTCTTAGAGTAAGGTTCAAAGTTATAAGTCATAGATACTTATTACAACCTTTAGGTGTCCTAAGAGGTGATAGATCTTTAGAACTTTAACTCCATTTCAAACCGAAGTTGAACCGTTACAATCAAAGATAACGCTCTTGGGGATTAGAGTCTTAGAGTTAGGTTCAAAGCTATAAGTTATAGATACTTATTACAACCTTTGGGTGTCCTAAGAGGTGATAGATCTTTAGAACTTTAACACCATTTCAAACCGAAGTTGAACCGTTACAATCAAAGATAACGCTCTTGGGGATTAGAGTCTTAGAGTTAGGTTCAAAGCTATAAGTTATAGATACTTATTACAACCTTTGGGTGTCCTAAGAGGTGATAGATGTTTAGAACTTTAACTCTATTTCAAACCGAAGTTGAACTGTTACAATCAAAGATAAAGCCCTTGGGGATTAGAGTCTTAGAGTAAGGTTCAAAGCTATAAGTTATAGATACTTATTACAACCTTTGGGTGTCCTAACAGGTGATTGATCTTTAGAACTTTAACTCTATTTCAAACCGAAGTTGAACCGTTACAATCAAAGATAAAGCTCTTGGGGATTAGAGTCTTAGAGCAAGGTTCAAAGCTATAAGTTATAGATACTTATTTCAACCTTTGGGTGTCCTAAGAGGTGATATATCTTTAGAACTTTAACTCTATTTCAAAACGAAGTTGAACCGTTACAATCAAAGATAAAGCTCTTGGGGATTAGAGTCTTAGAGTAAGGTTCAAAGTTATAAGTTATAGATACTTATTAAAACCTTTGGGTGTCCTAAGAGGTGATAGATCTTTAGAACTTTAACTCCATTTCAAACCGAAGTTGAACCGTTACAATCAAAGATAACGCTCTTGGGGATTAGAGTCTTAGAGTTAGGTTCAAAGCTATAAGTTATAGATACTTATTACAACCTTTGGGTGTCCTAAGAGGTGATAGATGTTTAGAACTTTAACTCCATTTCAAACCGAAGTTGAACCGTTACAATCAAAGATAAAGCTCTTGGGGATTAGAGTCTTAGAGTTAGGTTCAAATCTATAAGTTATAGATACTTATTACAACCTTTGGGTGTCCTAAGAGGTGATTGATCTTTAGAACTTTAACTCTATTTAAAACCGAAGTTGAACCGTTACAATCAAAGATAAAGCTCTTGGGGATTAGTGTCTTAGAGTAAGGTTCAAAGCTATAAGTTATAGATAGTTATTACAACCTTTGGGTGTCCTAAGAGGTGTTAGATCTTTAGAACTTTAACTCTATTTCAAACCGAAGTTGAACCGTTACAATCAAAGATAACGCTCTTGGGGATTAGAGTCTTAGAGTTAGGTTCAAAGCTATAAGTTATATGTACTTATTACAACCTTTGGGTGTCCTAAGAGGTGATAGATGTTTAGAACTTTAACTCTATTTCAAACTGAAGTTGAACCGTTACAATCAAAGATAAAGCTCTTGGGGATTAGAGTCTTAGAGTAAGGTTCAAAGCTATAAGTTATAGATACTTATTACAACCTTTGGGTTTCCTAAGAGGTGATAGATGTTTAGAACTTTACTCTATTTCAAACCGAAGTTGAACCGTTACAATCATAGATAAAGCTCTTGGGGATTAGAGTCTTAGAGTAAGGTTCAAAGCTATAAGTTATAGATACTTATTACAACCTTTGGGTGTCCTAAGAGGTGATTGATCTTTAGAACTTTAACTCTATTTCAAACCGAAGTTGAACCGTTACAATCAAAGATAAAGCTCTTGGGGATTAGAGTCTTAGAGTAAGGTTCAAAGCTATAAGTTATAGATACTTATTACAACCTTTGGGTGCCCTAAGAGGTGATTGATCTTTAGAACTTTAACTCTATTTCAAACCGAAGTTGAACCGTTACAATCAATGATAACGCTCTTGGGGATTAGAGTCTTAGAGTAAGGTTCAAAGTTATAAGTCATAGTTACTTATTACAACCTTTGGGTGTCCTCAGAGGTGATAGATCTTTAGAACTTTAATTCCATTTCAAACCGAAGTTGAACCGTTACAATCAAAGATAACGCTCTTGGGGATTAGAGTCTTAGAGTTAGGTTAAAAGCTATAAGTTATATATACTTATTACAACCTTTGGGTGTCCTAAGAGGTGATAGATGTTTAGAACTTTAACTCTATTTCAAACCGAAGTTGAACCGTTACAATCAAAGATAAAGCTCTTGGGGATTAGAGTCTTAGAGTAAGGTTCAAAGCTATAAGTTATAGATACTTATTACAACCTTTGGGTGTCCTAAGAGGTGATAGATCTTTAGAACTTTAACTCTATTTCAAACCGAAGTTGAACCGTTACAATCAAAGATAACGCTCTTGGGGATTAGAGTCTTAGAGTAAGGTTCAAAGCTATAAGTTATAGATACTTATTACAACCTTTGGGTGTCCTATGAGGTGATAGATCTTTAGAACTTTCACTCTATTTCAAACCGAAGTTGAATCGTTACAATCAAAGATAACGCTCTTGGGGATTAGAGTCTTAGAGTTAGGTTCAAAGCTCTAAGTTATAGATACTTATTACAACCTTTGGGTGTCCTAAGCGGTGATAGATCTTTAGAACTTTAACTCTATTTCAAACCGAAGTTGGACCGTTACAATCAAAGATAACGCTCTTAGGGATTAGAGTCTTAGAGTTAGGTTCAAAGCTATAAGTTATAGATACTTATTACAACCTTTGGGTGTCCTAAGAGGTGATGGATGTTTAGAACTTTAACTCTATTTCAAACCGAAGTTGAACCGTTACAATCAAAGATAACTCTCTTGGGGATTAGAGTCTTAGAGTAGGGTTCAAAGCTATAAGTTATAGATACCTATTACAACCTTTGGGTGTCCTAAGAGGTGTTAGATCTTTAGAACTTTAACTCTATTTCAAACCGAAGTTGGACCGTTACAATCAAAGATAACGCTCTTGGGGATTAGAGTCTTAGAGTTAGGTTCAAAGCTATAAGTTATAGATTCTTATTACAACCTTTGGGTGTCCTAAGAGGTGATAGATGTTTAGAACTTTAACTCTATTTCAAACCGAAGTTGAACCGTTACAATGAAAGATAAAGCTCTTGGGGGATTAGAGTCTTAGAGTAAGGTTCAAAGCTATAAGTTATAGATACCTATTACAACCTTTGGGTGTCCTAAGAGGTGATAGATCTTTAGAACTTTAACTCTATTTCAAACCGAAGTTGAACCGTTACAATCAAATATAACGCTCTTGGGGATTAGAGTCTTAGAGTATGGTTCGAAGCTATAAGTTATAGATACTTATTACAACCTTTGGGTGTCCATAGAGGTGATAGATCTTTAGAACTTTAACTCTATTTCAAACCGAAGTTGAACCGGTACAATCAAAGATAACCCTCTCGGGGATTAGAGTCTTAGAGTAAGGTTCAAAGCTATAAGTTATAGATACTTATTACAACCTTTAGGTGTCCTAAGTGGTGATAGATCTTCAGAACTTTAACTCTATTTCAAACCGAAGTTGAACCGTTACAATCAAAGATAACGCTCTTGGGGATTAGAGTCTTAGAGTTAGGTTCAAAGCTATAAGTTATAGATACTTATTAAAACCTTTGGGTGTCCTAAGAGGTGATAGATGTTTAGAACTTTAATTCTATTTCAAACCGAAGTTGAACCGTTACAATCAAAGATAAAGCTCTTGGGGATTAGAGTCTTCGAGTAAGGTTCAAAGCTATAAGTTATAGATACTTATTACAACCTTTGGGTGCCCTAACAGGTGATTGATCTTTAGAACTTTAACTCTAT
The DNA here is from genome assembly GCA_030549335.1 of Pontederia crassipes. Taxonomy (NCBI): domain Eukaryota; kingdom Viridiplantae; phylum Streptophyta; class Magnoliopsida; order Commelinales; family Pontederiaceae; genus Pontederia; species Pontederia crassipes. The sequence continues at coordinate 13,173,062 of CM060187.1, forward strand.
TTCAAACCGAAGTTGAACCGTTACAATCAAAGATAAAGCTCTTGGGGATTAGAGTCTTAGAGTAGGGTTCAAAGCTATAAGTTATAGGTACCTATTACAACCTTTGGGTGTCCTAAGAGGTGTTAGATCTTTAGAACTTTAACTCTATTTCAAACCGAAGTTGGACCGTTACAATCAAAGATAACGCTCTTGGGGATTAGAGTCTTAGAGTTAGGTTCAAAGCTATAAGTTATAGATTCTTATTACAACCTTTGGGTGTCCTAAGAGGTGATAGATGTTTAGAACTTTAACTCTATTTCAAACCGAAGTTTAACCGTTACAATCAAAGATAAAGCTCTTGGGGATTAGAGTCTTAGAGTAAGGTTCAAAGCTATAAGTTATAGATACCTATTACAACCTTTGGGTGTCCTAAGAGGTGATAGATCTTGAGAACTTTAACTCTATTTCAAGCCGAAGTTGAACCGTTACAATCAAATATAACGCTCTTGGGGATTAGAGTCTTAGAGTATGGTTCGAAGCTATAAGTTATAGATACTTATTACAACCTTTGGGTGTCCATAGAGGTGATAGATCTTTAGAACTTTAACTCTATTTCAAACCGAAGTTGAACCGGTACAATCAAAGATAACCCTCTCGGGGATTAGAGTCTTAGAGTAAGGTTCAAAGCTATAAGTTATAGATACTTATTACAACCTTTGGGTGCCCTAAGAGGTGATAGATCTTTAGAACTTTAACTCTATTTCAAACAGAAGTTGAACCGTTACAATCAAAGATAAAGCTCTTGGGGATTAGAGTCTTAGAGTAAGGTTCAAAGCTATAAGTTATAGATACTTATTACAACCTTTGGGTGTCCTAAGAGGTGATAGATCTTTAGAACTTTAACTCTATTTCAAACCGAAGTTGAACCGTTACAATCAAAGATAACGCTCTTGGGGATTAGGGTCTTAGAGTAAGGTTCAAAGCTATAAGTTATAGATACTTATAACAACATTTGGGTGTCCTAAGAGGTGATAGATCTTTAGAACTTTAACTCTATTTCAAACCAAAGTTGAACCGTTACAATCAAAGATAACGCTCTTGGGGATTAGAGTCTTAGAGTTAGGTTGAAAGCTATAAGTTATAGACACTTATTACAACCTTTGGGTGCCCTAAGTGGTGATAAATCTTTAGAACTTTAACTCTATTTCAAACCGAAGTTGAACCGTTACAATCAAAGATAACGCTCTTGGGGATTAGAGTCTTAGAGCTAGGTTCAAAGCTATAAGTTATAGATACTCATTACAACCTTTGGGTGCCCTAAGAGGTGATAGATCTTTAGAACTTTAACTCTATTTCAAACCGAAGTTGAACCGTTACAATCAAAGATAACGCTCTTGGGGATTAGAGTCTTAGAGTAAGGTTCAAATCTATAAGTTATAGATACTTATTACAACCTTTTGGTGTCCTAACAGGTGATTGATCTTTAGAACTTTAACTCTATTTCAAACCGAAGTTGAACCGTTAACGCTCTTCGGGATTAGAGTCTTTGAGTTAGGTTCAAAAGTATAAGTTATAGATACTTATTACAACCTTTGGATGTCCTAAGAGGTGATAGATGTTTAGAACTTTAACTCTATTTCAAACCGAAGTTGAACCGTTACAATCAAAGATAATGCTCTTGGAGATTAGAGTCTTAGAGTTAGGTTCAAAGCTATAAGTTATAGATACTTATTACAACCTTTGGGTGTCCTAAGAGGTGATAGATGTTTAGAACTTTAACTCTATTTCAAACCGAAGTTGAACCGTTACAATCAAAGATAAAGCTCTTGGGGATTAGAGTCTTAGAGTAAGGTTCAAAGCTATAAGTTATAGATACTTATTACAACCTTTGGGTGTCCTAACAGGTGATTGATCTTTAGAACTTTAACTCTATTTCAAACCGAAGTTGAACCGTTACAATCAAAGATAACGCTCTTCGGGATTAGAGTCTTTGAGTTAGGTTCAAAGGTATAAGTTATAGATACTTATTACAACCTTTGGATGTCCTAAGAGGTGATAGATGTTTAGAACTTTAACTCTATTTCAAACCGAAGTTGAACCGTTACAATCAAAGATAATGCTCTTGGAGATTAGAGTCTTAGAGTAAGGTTCAAAGTTATAAGTTATAGATACTTATTTCAACCTTTGGGTGTCCTAAGAGGTGATAGATCTTTAGAACTTTAACTCTATTTCAAAACGAAGTTGAACCGTTACAATCAAAGATAAAGCTCTTGGGGATTAGAGTCTTAGAGTAAGGTTCAAAGTTATAAGTCATAGTTACTTATTACAACCTTTGGGTGTCCTAAGAGGTGATAGATCTTTAGAACTTTAATTACATTTCAAACCGAAGTTGAACCGTTGCAATCAAAGATAACGCTCTTGGGGATTAGAGTCTTAGAGTTAGGTTAAAGCTATAAGTTATAGATACTTATTACAACCTTTGGGCGTCCTAGGAGGTGATAGGTGTTTAGAACTTTAACTCTATTACAAACCGAAGTTGAACCGTTACAATCAAAGATAAAGCTCTTGGGGATTAGAGTCTTAGAGTAAGGTTCAAAGCTATAAGTTATAGATACTTATTACAACCTTTGGTTGTCGTAACAGGTGATTGATCTTTAGAACTTTAACTCTATTTCAAACCGAAGTTGAACCGTTACAATCGAAGATAAAGCTTTTGGGGATTAGAGTCTTAGAGTAAGGTTCAAAGCTATAAGTTATAGATACTTATTACAACCTTTGGGTGTCCTAACAGGTGATTGATCTTTAGAACTTTAACTCTATTTCAAACCGAAGTTGAACCCTTACAATCAAAGATAACGCTTTTGGGGATTAGAGTCTTAGAGTAAGGTTCAAAGTTATAAGTTATAGATACTTATTTCAACCTTTGGGTGTCCTAAGAGGTGATAGATCTTTAGAACTTTAACTCTATTTCAAAACGAAGTTGAACCGTTACAATCAAAGATAAAGCTCTTGGGGATTAGAGTCTTAGAGTAAGGTTCAAAGTCATAAGTTATAGAAACTTATTACAACCTTTGGGTGTCCTAAGAGGTGATAGATCTTTAGAACTTTAACTCCATTTCAAACCGAAGTTGAACCGTTACAATCAAAGATAACGCTCTTGGGGATTAGAGTCTTAGAGTTAGGTTCCAAACTATAAGTTATAGATACTTATTACAACCTTTGGGTGTCCTAAGAGGTGATAGATCTTTAGAACTTTAACTCCATTTCAAACCGAAGTTGAACCGTTACAATCAAAGATAACGGTCTTAGAGTTAGGTTCAAAGGTATAAGTTATAGATACTTATTACAACCTTTGGGTGTCCTAAGAGGTGATAGATCTTTAGAACTTTAACTCCATTTCAAACCGAAGTTGAACCGTTACAATCAAAGATAACGCTCTTGGGGATTAGAGTCTTAGAGTAAGGTTCAAAGTTATAAGTTATATATACTTATTTCAACCTTTGGGTGTCCTAAGAGGTGATAGATCTTTAGAACTTTAACTCTATTTCAAAACGAAGTTGAACCGTTACAATCAAAGATAAAGCTCTTGGGGATTAGAGTCTTAGAGTAAGGTTCAAAGTTATAAGTCATAGATACTTATTACAACCTTTAGGTGTCCTAAGAGGTGATAGATCTTTAGAACTTTAACTCCATTTCAAACCGAAGTTGAACCGTTACAATCAAAGATAACGCTCTTGGGGATTAGAGTCTTAGAGTTAGGTTCAAAGTTATAAGTTATAGATACTTATTACAACCTTTGGGTGTCCTAAGAGGTGATAGATCTTTAGAACTTTAACACCATTTCAAACCGAAGTTGAACCGTTACAATCAAAGATAACGCTCTTGGGGATTAGAGTCTTAGAGTTAGGTTCAAAGCTATAAGTTATAGATACTTATTACAACCTTTGGGTGTCCTAAGAGGTGATAGATGTTTAGAACTTTAACTCTATTTCAAACCGAAGTTGAACCGTTACAATCAAAGATAAAGCCCTTGGGGATTAGAGTCTTAGAGTAAGGTTCAAAGCTATAAGTTATAGATACTTATTACAACCTTTGGGTGTCCTAACAGGTGATTGATCTTTAGAACTTTAACTCTATTTCAAACCCAAGTTGAACCGTTACAATCAAAGATAAAGCTCTTGGGGATTAGAGTCTTAGAGCAAGGTTCAAAGCTATAAGTTATAGATACTTATTTCAACCTTTGGGTGTCCTAAGAGGTGATATATCTTTAGAACTTTAACTCTATTTCAAAACGAAGTTGAACCGTTACAATCAAAGATAAAGCTCTTGGGGATTAGAGTCTTAGAGTAAGGTTCAAAGTTATAAGTTATAGATACTTATTAAAACCTTTGGGTGTCCTAAGAGGTGATAGATCTTTAGAACTTTAACTCCATTTCAAACCGAAGTTGAACCGTTACAATCAAAGATAACGCTCTTGGGGATTAGAGTCTTAGAGTTAGGTTCAAAGCTATAAGTTATAGATACTTATTACAACCTTTGGGTGTCCTAAGAGGTGATAGATGTTTAGAACTTTAACTCCATTTCAAACCGAAGTTGAACCGTTACAATCAAAGATAAAGCTCTTGGGGATTAGAGTCTTAGAGTTAGGTTCAAATCTATAAGTTATAGATACTTATTACAACCTTTGGGTGTCCTAAGAGGTGATTGATCTTTAGAACTTTAACTCTATTTAAAACCGAAGTTGAACCGTTACAATCAAAGATAAAGCTCTTGGGGATTAGTGTCTTAGAGTAAGGTTCAAAGCTATAAGTTATAGATAGTTATTACAACCTTTGGGTGTCCTAAGAGGTGTTAGATCTTTAGAACTTTAACTCTATTTCAAACCGAAGTTGAACCGTTACAATCAAAGATAACGCTCTTGGGGATTAGAGTTTTAGAGTTAGGTTCAAAGCTATAAGTTATATATACTTATTACAACCTTTGGGTGTCCTAAGAGGTGATAGATGTTTAGAACTTTAACTCTATTTCAAACTGAAGTTGAACCGTTACAATCAAAGATAAAGCTCTTGGGGATTAGAGTCTTAGAGTAAGGTTCAAAGCTATAAGTTATAGATACTTATTACAACCTTTGGGTTTCCTAAGAGGTGATAGATGTTTAGAACTTTACTCTATTTCAAACCGAAGTTGAACCGTTACAATCAAAGATAAAGCTCTTGGGGATTAGAGTCTTAGAGTAAGGTTCAAAGCTATAAGTTATAGATACTTATTACAACCTTTGGGTGTCCTAAGAGGTGATTGATCTTTAGAACTTTAACTCTATTTCAAACCGAAGTTGAACCGTTACAATCAAAGATAAAGCTCTTGGGGATTAGAGTCTTAGAGTAAGGTTCAAAGCTATAAGTTATAGATACTTATTACAACCTTTGGGTGCCCTAAGAGGTGATTGATCTTTAGAACTTTAACTCTATTTCAAACCGAAGTTGAACCGTTACAATCAATGATAACGCTCTTGGGGATTAGAGTCTTAGAGTAAGGTTCAAAGTTATAAGTCATAGTTACTTATTACAACCTTTGGGTGTCCTCAGAGGTGATAGATCTTTAGAACTTTAATTCCATTTCAAACCGAAGTTGAACCGTTACAATCAAAGATAACGCTCTTGGGGATTAGAGTCTTAGAGTTAGGTTAAAAGCTATAAGTTATATATACTTATTACAACCTTTGGGTGTCCTAAGAGGTGATAGATGTTTAGAACTTTAACTCTATTTCAAACCGAAGTTGAACCGTTACAATCAAAGATAAAGCTCTTGGGGATTAGAGTCTTAGAGTAAGGTTCAAAGCTATAAGTTATAGATACTTATTACAACCTTTGGGTGTCCTAAGAGGTGATAGATGTTTAGAACTTTAACTCTATTTCAAACCGAAGTTGAACCGTTACAATCAAAGATAAAGCTCTTGGGGATTAGAGTCTTAGAGTAAGGTTCAAAGTTATAAGTCATATATACTTATTACAACCTTTGGGTGTCCTAAGAGGTGATAGATCTTTAGAACTTTAACTCCATTTCAAATCGAAGTTGAACCGTTACAATCAAAGATAAAGCTCTTGGGGATTAGTGTCTTAGAGTAAGGTTCAAAGCTATAAGTTATAGATAGTTATTACAACCTTTGGGTGTCCTAACAGGTGATTGATCTTTAGAACTTTAACTCGATTTCAAACCGAAGTTGACCGTTACAATCAAAGATAAAGCTCTTGGGGATTAGAGTCTTAGAGTAAGGTTCAAAGCTATAAGTTATAGATACTTATTACAACCTTTGGGTGTCCTAACAGGTGATTGATCTTTAGAACTTTAACTCTATTTCAAACCGAAGTTGAACCGTTACAATCAATGATAACGCTCTTGGGGATTAGAGTCTTAGAGTAAGGTTCAAAGTTATAAGTCATAGTTACTTATTACAACCTTTGGGTGTCCTCAGAGGTGATAGATCTTTAGAACTTTAATTCCATTTCAAACCGAAGTTGAACCGTTACAATCAAAGATAACGCTCTTGGGGATTAGAGTCTTAGAGTTAGGTTAAAAGCTATAAGTTATAGATACTTATTAAAACCTTTGGGTGTCCTAAGAGGTGATAGATCTTTAGAACTTTAACTCCATTTCAAACCGAAGTTGAACCGTTACAATCAAAGATAACGCTCTTGGGGATTAGAGTCTTAGAGTTAGGTTCAAAGCTATAAGTTATAGATACTTATTACAACCTTTGGGTGTCCTAAGAGGTGATAGATGTTTAGAACTTTAACTCCATTTCAAACCGAAGTTGAACCGTTACAATCAAAGATAAAGCTCTTGGGGATTAGAGTCTTAGAGTTAGGTTCAAATCTATAAGTTATAGATACTTATTACAACCTTTGGGTGTCCTAAGAGGTGATTGATCTTTAGAACTTTAACTCTATTTAAAACCGAAGTTGAACCGTTACAATCAAAGATAAAGCTCTTGGGGATTAGTGTCTTAGAGTAAGGTTCAAAGCTATAAGTTATAGATAGTTATTACAACCTTTGGGTGTCCTAAGAGGTGTTAGATCTTTAGAACTTTAACTCTATTTCAAACCGAAGTTGAACCGTTACAATCAAAGATAACGCTCTTGGGGATTAGAGTTTTAGAGTTAGGTTCAAAGCTATAAGTTATATATACTTATTACAACCTTTGGGTGTCCTAAGAGGTGATAGATGTTTAGAACTTTAACTCTATTTCAAACTGAAGTTGAACCGTTACAATCAAAGATAAAGCTCTTGGGGATTAGAGTCTTAGAGTAAGGTTCAAAGCTATAAGTTATAGATACTTATTACAACCTTTGGGTTTCCTAAGAGGTGATAGATGTTTAGAACTTTACTCTATTTCAAACCGAAGTTGAACCGTTACAATCAAAGATAAAGCTCTTGGGGATTAGAGTCTTAGAGTAAGGTTCAAAGCTATAAGTTATAGATACTTATTACAACCTTTGGGTGTCCTAAGAGGTGATTGATCTTTAGAACTTTAACTCTATTTCAAACCGAAGTTGAACCGTTACAATCAAAGATAAAGCTCTTGGGGATTAGAGTCTTAGAGTAAGGTTCAAAGCTATAAGTTATAGATACTTATTACAACCTTTGGGTGCCCTAAGAGGTGATTGATCTTTAGAACTTTAACTCTATTTCAAACCGAAGTTGAACCGTTACAATCAATGATAACGCTCTTGGGGATTAGAGTCTTAGAGTAAGGTTCAAAGTTATAAGTCATAGTTACTTATTACAACCTTTGGGTGTCCTCAGAGGTGATAGATCTTTAGAACTTTAATTCCATTTCAAACCGAAGTTGAACCGTTACAATCAAAGATAACGCTCTTGGGGATTAGAGTCTTAGAGTTAGGTTAAAAGCTATAAGTTATATATACTTATTACAACCTTTGGGTGTCCTAAGAGGTGATAGATGTTTAGAACTTTAACTCTATTTCAAACCGAAGTTGAACCGTTACAATCAAAGATAAAGCTCTTGGGGATTAGAGTCTTAGAGTAAGGTTCAAAGCTATAAGTTATAGATACTTATTACAACCTTTGGGTGTCCTAAGAGGTGATAGATGTTTAGAACTTTAACTCTATTTCAAACCGAAGTTGAACCGTTACAATCAAAGATAAAGCTCTTGGGGATTAGAGTCTTAGAGTAAGGTTCAAAGTTATAAGTCATATATACTTATTACAACCTTTGGGTGTCCTAAGAGGTGATAGATCTTTAGAACTTTAACTCCATTTCAAATCGAAGTTGAACCGTTACAATCAAAGATAAAGCTCTTGGGGATTAGTGTCTTAGAGTAAGGTTCAAAGCTATAAGTTATAGATAGTTATTACAACCTTTGGGTGTCCTAACAGGTGATTGATCTTTAGAACTTTAACTCGATTTCAAACCGAAGTTGACCGTTACAATCAAAGATAAAGCTCTTGGGGATTAGAGTCTTAGAGTAAGGTTCAAAGCTATAAGTTATAGATACTTATTACAACCTTTGGGTGTCCTAAGAGGTGATAGATGTTTAGAACTTTAACTCTATTTCAAACCGAAGTTGAACCGTTACAATCAAAGATAAAGCTCTTGGGGATTAGAGTCTTAGAGTAAGGTTCAAAGTTATAAGTCATATATACTTATTACAACCTTTGGGTGTCCTAAGAGGTGATAGATCTTTAGAACTTTAACTCCATTTCAAATCGAAGTTGAACCGTTACAATCAAAGATAAAGCTCTTGGGGATTAGTGTCTTAGAGTAAGGTTCAAAGCTATAAGTTATAGATAGTTATTACAACCTTTGGGTGTCCTAACAGGTGATTGATCTTTAGAACTTTAACTCGATTTCAAACCGAAGTTGACCGTTACAATCAAAGATAAAGCTCTTGGGGATTAGAGTCTTAGAGTAAGGTTCAAAGCTATAAGTTATAGATACTTATTACAACCTTTGGGTGTCCTAAGAGGTGATAGATGTTTAGAACTTTAACTCTATTTCAAACCGAAGTTGAACCGTTACAATCAAAGATAAAGCTCTTGGGGATTAGAGTCTTAGAGTAAGGTTCAAAGTTATAAGTCATATATACTTATTACAACCTTTGGGTGTCCTAAGAGGTGATAGATCTTTAGAACTTTAACTCCATTTCAAATCGAAGTTGAACCGTTACAATCAAAGATAAAGCTCTTGGGGATTAGTGTCTTAGAGTAAGGTTCAAAGCTATAAGTTATAGATAGTTATTACAACCTTTGGGTGTCCTAACAGGTGATTGATCTTTAGAACTTTAACTCGATTTCAAACCGAAGTTGACCGTTACAATCAAAGATAAAGCTCTTGGGGATTAGAGTCTTAGAGTAAGGTTCAAAGCTATAAGTTATAGATACTTATTACAACCTTTGGGTGTCCTAACAGGTGATTGATCTTTAGAACTTTAACTCTATTTCAAACCGAAGTTGAACCGTTACAATCAAAGATAAAGCTCTTGGGGATTAGAGTCTTAGCGTAAGGTTCAAAGTTATAAGTCATATATACTTATTACAACCTTTGGGTGTCCTAAGAGGTGATAGATCTTTAGAACTTTAACTCCATTTCAAACTGAAGTTGAACCGTTACAATCAAAGATAACGCTCTTGGGGATTAGAGTCTTAGAGTTAGGTTCAAAGCTATAAGTTATAGATACTTATTACAACCTTTGGGTGTCCTAACAGGTGATTGATCTTTAGAACTTTAACTCTACTTCAAACCGAAGTTGAACCGTTACAATCAAAGATAACGCTCTTGGGGATTAGAGTCTTAGAGTAAGGTTCAAAGTTATAAGTTATACATACTTATTACAACCTTTGGGTGTCCTAAGAGGTGATAGATCTTTAGAACTTTAACACCATTTCAAACCGAAGTTAAACCGTTACAATCAAAGATAACGCTCTTGGGGATTAGAGTCTTAGAGTTAGGTTCAAAGCTATAAGTTATAGATACTTATTACAACCTTTGGGTGTCCTAAGAGGTGATAGATGTTTAGAACTTTAACTCTATTTCAAACCGAAGTTGAACCGTTACAATCAAAGATAAAGCTCTTGGGGATTAGAGTCTTAGAGTAAGGTTCAAATCTATAAGTTATAGATACTTATTACAACCTTTTGGTGTCCTAACAGGTGATTGATCTTTAGAACTTTAACTCTATTTCAAACCGAAATTGAACCGTTACAATCAAAGATAAAGCTCTTGGGGATTAGAGTCTTAGAGTAAGGTTCAAAGCTATAAGTTATAGATACTTATTACAACCTTTGGGTGTCCTAAGAGGTGATAGATCTTTAGAACTTTAACTCTATTTCAAACCGAAGTTGAACCGTTACAATCAAAGATAACGCTCTTGGGGATTAGAGTCTTAGAGTTAGGTTCAAAGCTATAAGTTATATATACTTATTACAACCTTTGGGTGTCCTAAGAGGTGATAGATGTTTAGAACTTTAACTCTATTTCAAACTGAAGTTGAACCGTTACAATCAAATATAAAGCTCTTGGGGATTAGAGTCTTAGAGTAAGGTTCAAAGCTATAAGTTATAGATACTTATTATAACCTTTGGGTGTCCTAAGAGGTGATAGATGTTTAGAACTTTAACTCTATTTCAAACCGAAGTTGAACCGTTACAATCAAAGATAAAGCTCTTGGGGATTAGAGTCTTAGAGTAAGGTTCAAAGCTATAAGTTATAGATACTTATTACAACCTTTGGGTGTCCTAAGAGGTGATTGATCTTTAGAACTTTAACTCTATTTCAAACCGAAGTTGAACCGTTACAATCAAAGATAAAGCTCTTGGGGATTAGAGTCTTAGAGTAAGGTTCAAAGCTATAAGTTATAGATACTTATTACAACCTTTGGGTGTCCTAAGAGGTGATTGATCTTTAGAACTTTAACTCTATTTCAAACCGAAGTTGAACCGTTGCAATCAATGATAACGCTCTTGGGGATTAGAGTCTTAGAGTAAGGTTCAAAGTTATAAGTTATACATACTTATTACAACCTTTGGGTGTCCTAAGAGGTGATAGATCTTTAGAACTTTAACTCCATTTCAAACCGAAGTTGAACCGTTACAATCAAAGATAACGCTCTTGGGGATTAGAGTCTTAGAGTTAGGTTCAAAGCTATAAGTTATAGATACTTATTACAACCTTTGGGTGTCCTAAGAGGTGATAGATGTTTAGAACTTTAACTCCATTTCAAACCGAAGTTGAACCGTTACAATCAAAGATAACGCTCTTGGGGATTAGAGTCTTAGAGTTAGGTTCAAAGCTATAAGTTATAGATACTTAATACAACCTTTGGGTGTCCTAAGAGGTGATATATCTTTAGAACTTTAACTCTATTTCAAACCGAAGTTGAACCGTTACAATCAAAGATAAAGCTCTTGGGGATTAGAGTCCTAGAGTAAGGTTCAAAGCTATAAGTTATAGATACTTATTACAACCTTTGGGTGTCCTAAGAGGTGATATATCTTTAGAACTTTAACTCTATTTCAAAACGAAGTTGAACCGTTACAATCAAAGATAAAGCTCTTGGGGATTAGAGTCTTAGGGTTAGGTTCAAAGCTATAAGTTATAGATACTTATTACAACCTTTGGGTGTCCTAAGAGGTGATAGATGTTTAGAACTTTAACTCTATTTCAAACCGAAGTTGAACCGTTACAATCAGAGATAACGCTCTTGGGGATTAGAGTCTTAGAGTTAGGTTCAAAGCTATAAGTTATAGATACTTATTACAACCTTTGGGTGTCCTAAGAGGTGATAGATCTTTAGAACTTTAACTCTATTTCAAACCGAAGTTGAACTGTTACAATCAAAGATAAAGCTCTTGGGGATTAGAGTCTTAGAGTAAGGTTCAAAGCTATAAGTTATAGATACTTATTACAACCTTTGGGTGTCCTAAGAGGTGATAGATGTTTAGAACTTTAACTCCATTTCAAACCGAAGTTGAACCGTTACAATCAAAGATAACGCTCTTGGGGATTAGAGTCTTAGAGTTAGGTTCAAAGCTATAAGTTATAGATACTTATTACAACCTTTAGGTGTCCTAAGAGGTGATATATCTTTAGAACTTTAACTCTATTTCAAACCGAAGTTGAACCGTTACAATCAAAGATAAAGCTCTTGGGGATTAGAGTCCTAGAGTAAGGTTCAAAGCTATAAGTTATAGATACTTATTACAACCTTTGGGTGTCCTAAGAGGTGATATATCTTTAGAACTTTAACTCTATTTCAAAACGAAGTTGAACCGTTACAATCAAAGATAAAGCTCTTGGGGATTAGAGTCTTAGGGTTAGGTTCAAAGCTATAAGTTATAGATACTTATTACAACCTTTGGGTGTCCTAAGAGGTGATAGATGTTTAGAACTTTAACTCCATTTCAAACCGAAGTTGAACCGTTACAATCAAAGATAACGCTCTTGGGGATTAGGGTCTTAGAGTTAGGTTCAAAGCTATAAGTTATAGATACTTATTACAACCTTTGGGTGTCCTAAGAGGTGATAGATGTTTAGAACTTTAACTCTATTTCAAACCGAAGTTGAACTGTTACAATCAAAGATAAAGCTCTTGGGGATTAGAGTCTTAGAGTAAGGTTCAAAGCTATAAGTTATAGATACTTATTACAACCTTTGGGTGTCCTAACAGGTGATTGATCTTTAGAACTTTAACTCTATTTCAAACCGAAGTTGAACCGTTACAATCAAAGATAAAGCTCTTGGGGATTAGAGTCTTAGAGTAAGGTTCAAAGTTATAAGTCATAGATACTTATTACAACCTTTGGGTGTCCTAAGAGGTGATAGATCTTTAGAACTTTAACTCCATTTCAAACCGAAGTTGAACCGTTACAATCAAAGATAACGCTCTTGGGGATTAGGGTCTTAGAGTTAGGTTCAAAGGTATAAGTTATAGATACTTATTACAACCTTTGGGCGTCCTAAGAGGTGATAGATGTTTAGAACTTTAACTCTATTTCAAACCGAAGTTGAACCGTTACAATCAAAGATAAAGCTCTTGGGGATTAGAGTCCTAGAGTAAGGTTCAAAGCTATAAGTTATAGATACTTATTACAACCTTTGGGTGTCCTAACAGGTGATTGATCTTTAGAACTTTAACTCTATTTCAAAACGAAGTTGAACCGTTACAATCAAAGATAAAGCTCTTGGGGATTAGAGTCTTAGAGTAAGGTTCAAAGCTATAAGTTATAGATACTTATTACAACCTTTGGGTGTCCTAAGAAATGATAGATCTTTAGAACTTTAACTCTATTTCAAGCCGAAGTTGAATCGTTACAATCAAAGATAACGCTCTTGGGGATTAGAGTCTTAGAGTTAGGTTCAAAGCTATAAGTTATAGATACTTATTACAACCTTTGGGTGTTCTAAGAGGTGATAGATCTTTTGAACTTTAACTCCATTTCAAACCGAAGTTGAACCGTTACAATCAAAGATAACGCTCTTGGGGATTAGAGTCTTAGAGTTAGGTTCAAAGCTATAAGTTATAGATACTTATTACAACCTTTGGGTGTCCTAAGAGGTGATAGATGTTTAGAACTTTAACTCCATTTCAAACCGAAGTTGAACCGTTACAATCAAAGATAACGCTCTTGGGGATTAGAGTCTTAGAGTTAGGTTCAAAGCTATAAGTTATAGATACTTATTACAACCTTTGGGTGTCCTAAGAGGTGATATATCTTTAGAACTTTAACTCTATTTCAAACCGAAGTTGAACCGTTACAATCAAAGATAAAGCTCTTGGGGATTAGAGTCCTAGAGTAAGGTTCAAAGCTATAAGTTATAGATACTTATTACAACCTTTGGGTGTCCTAAGAGGTGATATATCTTTAGAACTTTAACTCTATTTCAAAACGAAGTTGAACCGTTACAATCAAAGATAAAGCTCTTGGGGATTAGAGTCTTAGGGTAAGGTTCAAAGTTATAAGTCATAGATACTTATTACAACCTTTGGGTGACCTAAGAGGTGATAGATCTTTAGAACTTTAACTCCATTTCAAACCGAAGTTGAACCGTTACAATCAAAGATAACGCTCTTGGGGATTAGAGTCTTAGAGTTAGGTTCAAAGCTATAAGTTATAGATACTTATTACAACCTTTGGGTGTACTAAGAGGTGATAGATGTTTAGAACTTTAACTCTATTTTAAACCGAAGTTGAACCGTTACAATCAAAGATAAAGCTCTTGGGGATTAGAGTCTTAGAGTAAGGTTCAAAGCTATAAGTTATATATACTTATTACAACCTTTGGGTGTCCTAAGAGGTGATAGATGTTTAGAACTTTAACTCTATTTCAAAACGAAGTTGAACCGTTACAATCAAAGATAAAGCTCTTGGGGATTAGAGTCTTAGACTAAGGTTCAAAGTTATAAGTCATAGATACTTATTACAACCTTTGGATGTCCTAAGAGGTGATAGATCTTTAGAACTTTAACTCCATTTCAAACCGAAGTTGAACCGTTACAATCAAAGATAACGCTCTTGGGGATTAGGGTCTTAGAGTTAGGTTCAAAGCTATAAGTTATAGATACTTATTACAACCTTTGGGTGTCCTAAGAGGTGATAGATGTTTAGAACTTTAACTCTATTTCAAACCGAAGTTGAACCGTTACAATCAAAGATAACGCTCTTGGGGATTAGAGTCTTAGAGTTAGGTTCAAAGCTATAAGTTATAGATACTTATTACAACCTTTGGGTGTCCTAAGAGGTGATAGATCTTTAGAACTTTAACTCTATTTCAAGCCGAAGTTGAATCGTTACAATCAAAGATAACGCTCTTGGGGATTAGAGTCTTAGAGTTAGGTTCAAAGCTATAAGTTATAGATACTTATTACAACCTTTGGGTGTCCTAAGAGGTGATAGATGTTTAGAACTTTAACTCTATTTCAAACCGAAGTTGAACCGTTACAATCAAAGATAACGCTCTTGGGGATTAGAGTCTTAGAGTTAGGTTCAAAGCTATAAGTTATAGATACTTATTACAACCTTTGGGTGTCCTAAGAGGTGATAGATCTTTAGAACTTTAACTCTATTTCAAGCCGAAGTTGAATCGTTACAATCAAAGATAACGCTCTTGGGGATTAGAGTCTTAGAGTTAGGTTCAAAGCTATAAGTTATAGATACTTATTACAACCTTTGGGTGTCCTAAGAGGTGATAGATGTTTAGAACTTTAACTCCATTTCAAACCGAAGTTGAACCGTTACAATCAAAGATAACGCTCTTGGGGATTAGAGTCTTAGAGTTAGGTTCAAAGCTATAAGTTATAGATACTTAATACAACCTTTGGGTGTCCTAAGAGGTGATATATCTTTAGAACTTTAACTCTATTTCAAACCGAAGTTGAACCGTTACAATCAAAGATAAAGCTCTTGGGGATTAGAGTCCTAGAGTAAGGTTCAAAGCTATAAGTTATAGATACTTATTACAACCTTTGGGTGTCCTAAGAGGTGATATATCTTTAGAACTTTAACTCTATTTCAAAACGAAGTTGAACCGTTACAATCAAAGATAAAGCTCTTGGGGATTAGAGTCTTAGGGTTAGGTTCAAAGCTATAAGTTATAGATACTTATTACAACCTTTGGGTGTCCTAAGAGGTGATAGATGTTTAGAACTTTAACTCTATTTCAAACCGAAGTTGAACCGTTACAATCAGAGATAACGCTCTTGGGGATTAGAGTCTTAGAGTTAGGTTCAAAGCTATAAGTTATAGATACTTATTACAACATTTGGGTGTCCTAAGAGGTGATAGATCTTTAGAACTTTAACTCTATTTCAAATCGAAGTTGAACTGTTACAATCAAAGATAAAGCTCTTGGGGATTAGAGTCTTAGAGTAAGGTTCAAAGCTATAAGTTATAGATACTTATTACAACCTTTGGGTGTCCTAAGAGGTGATAGATGTTTAGAACTTTAACTCCATTTCAAACCGAAGTTGAACCGTTACAATCAAAGATAACGCTCTTGGGGATTAGAGTCTTAGAGTTAGGTTCAAAGCTATAAGTTATAGATACTTATTACAACCTTTAGGTGTCCTAAGAGGTGATATATCTTTAGAACTTTAACTCTATTTCAAACCGAAGTTGAACCGTTACAATCAAAGATAAAGCTCTTGGGGATTAGAGTCCTAGAGTAAGGTTCAAAGCTATAAGTTATAGATACTTATTACAACCTTTGGGCGTCCTAAGAGGTGATATATCTTTAGAACTTTAACTCTATTTCAAAACGAAGTTGAACCGTTACAATCAAAGATAAAGCTCTTGGGGATTAGAGTCTTAGGGTTAGGTTCAAAGCTATAAGTTATAGATACTTATTACAACCTTTGGGTGTCCTAAGAGGTGATAGATGTTTAGAACTTTAACTCCATTTCAAACCGAAGTTGAACCGTTACAATCAAAGATAACGCTCTTGGGGATTAGGGTCTTAGAGTTAGGTTCAAAGCTATAAGTTATAGATACTTATTACAACCTTTGGGTGTCCTAAGAGGTGATAGATGTTTAGAACTTTAACTCTATTTCAAACCGAAGTTGAACTGTTACAATCAAAGATAAAGCTCTTGGGGATTAGAGTCTTAGAGTAAGGTTCAAAGCTATAAGTTATAGATACTTATTACAACCTTTGGGTGTCCTAACAGGTGATTGATCTTTAGAACTTTAACTCTATTTCAAACCGAAGTTGAACCGTTACAATCAAAGATAAAGCTCTTGGGGATTAGAGTCTTAGAGTAAGGTTCAAAGTTATAAGTCATAGATACTTATTACAACCTTTGGGTGTCCTAAGAGGTGATAGATCTTTAGAACTTTAACTCCATTTCAAACCGAAGTTGAACCGTTACAATCAAAGATAACGCTCTTAGGGATTAGGGTCTTAGAGTTAGGTTCAAAGGTATAAGTTATAGATACTTATTACAACCTTTGGGCATCCTAAGAGGTGATAGATGTTTAGAACTTTAACTCTATTTCAAACCGAAGTTGAACCGTTACAATCAAAGATAAAGCTCTTGGGGATTAGAGTCCTAGAGTAAGGTTCAAAGCTATAAGTTATAGATACTTATTACAACCTTTGGGTGTCCTAACAGGTGATTGATCTTTAGAACTTTAACTCTATTTCAAAACGAAGTTGAACCGTTACAATCAAAGATAAAGCTCTTGGGGATTAGAGTCTTAGAGTAAGGTTCAAAGCTATAAGTTATAGATACTTATTACAACCTTTGGGTGTCCTAAGAAATGATAGATCTTTAGAACTTTAACTCTATTTCAAGCCGAAGTTGAATCGTTACAATCAAAGATAACGCTCTTGGGGATTAGAGTCTTAGAGTTAGGTTCAAAGCTATAAGTTATAGATACTTATTACAACCTTTGGGTGTTCTAAGAGGTGATAGATCTTTTGAACTTTAACTCCATTTCAAACCGAAGTTGAACCGTTACAATCAAAGACAACGCTCTTGGGGATTAGAGTCTTAGAGTTAGGTTCAAAGCTATAAGTTATAGATACTTATTACAACCTTTGGGTGTCCTAAGAGGTGATAGATGTTTAGAACTTTAACTCTATTTCAAACCGAAGTTGAACCGTTACAATCAAAGATAAAGCTCTTGGGGATTAGAGTCTTAGAGTAAGGTTCAAAGCTATAAGTTATAGATACTTATTACAACCTTTGGGTGTCCTAAGAGGTGATAGATCTTTAGAACTTTAACTCTATTTCAAACCGAAGTTGAACCGTTACAATCAAAGATAAAGCTCTTGGGGATTAGAGTCTTCGAGTAAGGTTCAAAGTTATAAGTCATATATACTTATTACAACCTTTGGGTGTCCTAAGAGGTGATAGATCTTTAGAACTTTAACTCCATTTCAAATCGAAGTTGAACCGTTACAATCAAAGATAAAGCTCTTGGGGATTAGTGTCTTAGAGTAAGGTTCAAAGCTATAAGTTATAGATAGTTATTACAACCTTTGGGTGTCCTAACAGGTGATTGATCTTTAGAACTTTAACTCGATTTCAAACCGAAGTTGACCGTTACAATCAAAGATAAAGCTCTTGGGGATTAGAGTCTTAGAGTAAGGTTCAAAGCTATAAGTTATAGATACTTATTACAACTTTTGGGTGTCCTAACAGGTGATTGATCTTTAGAACTTTAACTCTATTTCAAACCGAAGTTGAACCGTTACAATCAAAGATAAAGCTCTTGGGGATTAGAGTCTTAGCGTAAGGTTCAAAGTTATAAGTCATATATACTTATTACAACCTTTGGGTGTCCTAAGAGGTGATAGATCTTTAGAACTTTAACTCCATTTCAAACTGAAGTTGAACCGTTACAATCAAAGATAACGCTCTTGGGGATTAGAGTCTTAGAGTTAGGTTCAAAGCTATAAGTTATAGATACTTATTACAACCTTTGGGTGTCCTAACAGGTGATTGATCTTTAGAACTTTAACTCTACTTCAAACCGAAGTTGAACCGTTACAATCAAAGATAACGCTCTTGGGGATTAGAGTCTTAGAGTAAGGTTCAAAGTTATAAGTTATACATACTTATTACAACCTTTGGGTGTCCTAAGAGGTGATAGATCTTTAGAACTTTAACACCATTTCAAACCGAAGTTGAACCGTTACAATCAAAGATAACGCTCTTGGGGATTAGAGTCTTAGAGTTAGGTTCAAAGCTATAAGTTATAGATACTTATTACAACCTTTGGGTGTCCTAAGAGGTGATAGATGTTTAGAACTTTAACTCTATTTCAAACCGAAGTTGAACCGTTACAATCAAAGATAAAGCTCTTGGGGATTAGAGTCTTAGAGTAAGGTTCAAATCTATAAGTTATAGATACTTATTACAACCTTTTGGTGTCCTAACAGGTGATTGATCTTTAGAACTTTAACTCTATTTCAAACCGAAATTGAACCGTTACAATCAAAGATAAAGCTCTTGGGGATTAGAGTCTTAGAGTAAGGTTCAAAGCTATAAGTTATAGATACTTATTACAACCTTTGGGTGTCCTAAGAGGTGATAGATCTTTAGAACTTTAACTCTATTTCAAACCGAAGTTGAACCGTTACAATCAAAGATAACGCTCTTGGGGATTAGAGTCTTAGAGTTAGGTTCAAAGCTATAAGTTATATATACTTATTACAACCTTTGGGTGTCCTAAGAGGTGATAGATGTTTAGAACTTTAACTCTATTTCAAACTGAAGTTGAACCGTTACAATCAAATATAAAGCTCTTGGGGATTAGAGTCTTAGAGTAAGGTTCAAAGCTATAAGTTATAGATACTTATTACAACCTTTGGGTGTCCTAAGAGGTGATAGATGTTTAGAACTTTAACTCTATTTCAAACCGAAGTTGAACCGTTACAATCAAAGATAAAGCTCTTGGGGATTAGAGTCTTAGAGTAAGGTTCAAAGCTATAAGTTATAGATACTTATTACAACCTTTGGGTGTCCTAAGAGGTGATTGATCTTTAGAACTTTAACTCCATTTCAAACCGAAGTTGAACCGTTACAATCAAAGATAAAGCTCTTGGGGATTAGAGTCTTAGAGTAAGGTTCAAAGCTATAAGTTATAGATACTTATTACAACCTTTGGGTGTCCTAAGAGGTGATTGATCTTTAGAACTTTAACTTTATTTCAAACCGAAGTTGAACCGTTATAATCAAAGATAACGCTCTTGGGGATTAGAGTCTTAGAGTAAGGTTCAAAGCTATAAGTTATAGATACTTATTACAACCTTTGGGTGTCCTAAGAGGTGATAGATCTTTAGAACTTTAACTCTATTTCAAGCCGAAGTTGAATCGTTACAATCAAAGATAACGCTCTTGGGGATTAGAGTCTTAGAGTTAGGTTCAAAGCTATAAGTTATAGATACTTATTACAACCTTTGGGTGTCCTAAGAGGTGATAGATGTTTAGAACTTTAACTCCATTTCAAACCGAAGTTGAACCGTTACAATCAAAGATAACGCTCTTGGGGATTAGAGTCTTAGAGTTAGGTTCAAAGCTATAAGTTATAGATACTTAATACAACCTTTGGGTGTCCTAAGAGGTGATATATCTTTAGAACTTTAACTCTATTTCAAACCGAAGTTGAACCGTTACAATCAAAGATAAAGCTCTTGGGGATTAGAGTCCTAGAGTAAGGTTCAAAGCTATAAGTTATAGATACTTATTACAACCTTTGGGTGTCCTAAGAGGTGATATATCTTTAGAACTTTAACTCTATTTCAAAACGAAGTTGAACCGTTACAATCAAAGATAAAGCTCTTGGGGATTAGAGTCTTAGGGTTAGGTTCAAAGCTATAAGTTATAGATACTTATTACAACCTTTGGGTGTCCTAAGAGGTGATAGATGTTTAGAACTTTAACTCTATTTCAAACCGAAGTTGAACCGTTACAATCAGAGATAACGCTCTTGGGGATTAGAGTCTTAGAGTTAGGTTCAAAGCTATAAGTTATAGATACTTATTACAACCTTTGGGTGTCCTAAGAGGTGATAGATCTTTAGAACTTTAACTCTATTTCAAACCGAAGTTGAACTGTTACAATCAAAGATAAAGCTCTTGGGGATTAGAGTCTTAGAGTAAGGTTCAAAGCTATAAGTTATAGATACTTATTACAACCTTTGGGTGTCCTAAGAGGTGATAGATGTTTAGAACTTTAACTCCATTTCAAACCGAAGTTGAACCGTTACAATCAAAGATAACGCTCTTGGGGATTAGAGTCTTAGAGTTAGGTTCAAAGCTATAAGTTATAGATACTTATTACAACCTTTAGGTGTCCTAAGAGGTGATATATCTTTAGAACTTTAACTCTATTTCAAACCGAAGTTGAACCGTTACAATCAAAGATAAAGCTCTTGGGGATTAGAGTCCTAGAGTAAGGTTCAAAGCTATAAGTTATAGATACTTATTACAACCTTTGGGTGTCCTAAGAGGTGATATATCTTTAGAACTTTAACTCTATTTCAAAACGAAGTTGAACCGTTACAATCAAAGATAAAGCTCTTGGGGATTAGAGTCTTAGGGTTAGGTTCAAAGCTATAAGTTATAGATACTTATTACAACCTTTGGGTGTCCTAAGAGGTGATAGATGTTTAGAACTTTAACTCCATTTCAAACCGAAGTTGAACCGTTACAATCAAAGATAACGCTCTTGGGGATTAGGGTCTTAGAGTTAGGTTCAAAGCTATAAGTTATAGATACTTATTACAACCTTTGGGTGTCCTAAGAGGTGATAGATGTTTAGAACTTTAACTCTATTTCAAACCGAAGTTGAACTGTTACAATCAAAGATAAAGCTCTTGGGGATTAGAGTCTTAGAGTAAGGTTCAAAGCTATAAGTTATAGATACTTATTACAACCTTTGGGTGTCCTAACAGGTGATTGATCTTTAGAACTTTAACTCTATTTCAAACCGAAGTTGAACCGTTACAATCAAAGATAAAGCTCTTGGGGATTAGAGTCTTAGAGTAAGGTTCAAAGTTATAAGTCATAGATACTTATTACAACCTTTGGGTGTCCTAAGAGGTGATAGATCTTTAGAACTTTAACTCCATTTCAAACCGAAGTTGAACCGTTACAATCAAAGATAACGCTCTTGGGGATTAGGGTCTTAGAGTTAGGTTCAAAGGTATAAGTTATAGATACTTATTACAACCTTTGGGCGTCCTAAGAGGTGATAGATGTTTAGAACTTTAACTCTATTTCAAACCGAAGTTGAACCGTTACAATCAAAGATAAAGCTCTTGGGGATTAGAGTCCTAGAGTAAGGTTCAAAGCTATAAGTTATAGATACTTATTACAACCTTTGGGTGTCCTAACAGGTGATTGATCTTTAGAACTTTAACTCTATTTCAAAACGAAGTTGAACCGTTACAATCAAAGATAAAGCTCTTGGGGATTAGAGTCTTAGAGTAAGGTTCAAAGCTATAAGTTATAGATACTTATTACAACCTTTGGGTGTCCTAAGAAATGATAGATCTTTAGAACTTTAACTCTATTTCAAGCCGAAGTTGAATCGTTACAATCAAAGATAACGCTCTTGGGGATTAGAGTCTTAGAGTTAGGTTCAAAGCTATAAGTTATAGATACTTATTACAACCTTTGGGTGTTCTAAGAGGTGATAGATCTTTTGAACTTTAACTCCATTTCAAACCGAAGTTGAACCGTTACAATCAAAGATAACGCTCTTGGGGATTAGAGTCTTAGAGTTAGGTTCAAAGCTATAAGTTATAGATACTTATTACAACCTTTGGGTGTCCTAAGAGGTGATAGATGTTTAGAACTTTAACTCCATTTCAAACCGAAGTTGAACCGTTACAATCAAAGATAACGCTCTTGGGGATTAGAGTCTTAGAGTTAGGTTCAAAGCTATAAGTTATAGATACTTATTACAACCTTTGGGTGTCCTAAGAGGTGATATATCTTTAGAACTTTAACTCTATTTCAAACCGAAGTTGAACCGTTACAATCAAAGATAAAGCTCTTGGGGATTAGAGTCCTAGAGTAATGTTCAAAGCTATAAGTTATAGATACTTATTACAACCTTTGGGTGTCCTAAGAGGTGATATATCTTTAGAACTTTAACTCTATTTCAAAACGAAGTTGAACCGTTACAATCAAAGATAAAGCTCTTGGGGATTAGAGTCTTAGGGTAAGGTTCAAAGTTATAAGTCATAGATACTTATTACAACCTTTGGGTGACCTAAGAGGTGATAGATCTTTAGAACTTTAACTCCATTTCAAACCGAAGTTGAACCGTTACAATCAAAGATAACGCTCTTGGGGATTAGAGTCTTAGAGTTAGGTTCAAAGCTATAAGTTATAGATACTTATTACAACCTTTGGGTGTACTAAGAGGTGATAGATGTTTAGAACTTTAACTCTATTTTAAACCGAAGTTGAACCGTTACAATCAAAGATAAAGCTCTTGGGGATTAGAGTCTTAGAGTAAGGTTCAAAGCTATAAGTTATATATACTTATTACAACCTTTGGGTGTCCTAAGAGGTGATAGATGTTTAGAACTTTAACTCTATTTCAAAACGAAGTTGAACCGTTACAATCAAAGATAAAGCTCTTGGGGATTAGAGTCTTAGACTAAGGTTCAAAGTTATAAGTCATAGATACTTATTACAACCTTTGGATGTCCTAAGAGGTGATAGATCTTTAGAACTTTAACTCCATTTCAAACCGAAGTTGAACCGTTACAATCAAAGATAACGCTCTTGGGGATTAGGGTCTTAGAGTTAGGTTCAAAGCTATAAGTTATAGATACTTATTACAACCTTTGGGTGTCCTAAGAGGTGATAGATGTTTAGAACTTTAACTCTATTTCAAACCGAAGTTGAACCGTTACAATCAAAGATAACGCTCTTGGGGATTAGAGTCTTAGAGTTAGGTTCAAAGCTATAAGTTATAGATACTTATTACAACCTTTGGGTGTCCTAAGAGGTGATAGATCTTTAGAACTTTAACTCTATTTCAAGCCGAAGTTGAATCGTTACAATCAAAGATAACGCTCTTGGGGATTAGAGTCTTAGAGTTAGGTTCAAAGCTATAAGTTATAGATACTTATTACAACCTTTGGGTGTCCTAAGAGGTGATAGATGTTTAGAACTTTAACTCTATTTCAAACCGAAGTTGAACCGTTACAATCAAAGATAACGCTCTTGGGGATTAGAGTCTTAGAGTTAGGTTCAAAGCTATAAGTTATAGATACTTATTACAACCTTTGGGTGTCCTAAGAGGTGATAGATCTTTAGAACTTTAACTCTATTTCAAGCCGAAGTTGAATCGTTACAATCAAAGATAACGCTCTTGGGGATTAGAGTCTTAGAGTTAGGTTCAAAGCTATAAGTTATAGATACTTATTACAACCTTTGGGTGTCCTAAGAGGTGATAGATGTTTAGAACTTTAACTCCATTTCAAACCGAAGTTGAACCGTTACAATCAAAGATAACGCTCTTGGGGATTAGAGTCTTAGAGTTAGGTTCAAAGCTATAAGTTATAGATACTTAATACAACCTTTGGGTGTCCTAAGAGGTGATATATCTTTAGAACTTTAACTCTATTTCAAACCGAAGTTGAACCGTTACAATCAAAGATAAAGCTCTTGGGGATTAGAGTCCTAGAGTAAGGTTCAAAGCTATAAGTTATAGATACTTATTACAACCTTTGGGTGTCCTAAGAGGTGATATATCTTTAGAACTTTAACTCTATTTCAAAACGAAGTTGAACCGTTACAATCAAAGATAAAGCTCTTGGGGATTAGAGTCTTAGGGTTAGGTTCAAAGCTATAAGTTATAGATACTTATTACAACCTTTGGGTGTCCTAAGAGGTGATAGATGTTTAGAACTTTAACTCTATTTCAAACCGAAGTTGAACCGTTACAATCAGAGATAACGCTCTTGGGGATTAGAGTCTTAGAGTTAGGTTCAAAGCTATAAGTTATAGATACTTATTACAACCTTTGGGTGTCCTAAGAGGTGATAGATCTTTAGAACTTTAACTCTATTTCAAATCGAAGTTGAACTGTTACAATCAAAGATAAAGCTCTTGGGGATTAGAGTCTTAGAGTAAGGTTCAAAGCTATAAGTTATAGATACTTATTACAACCTTTGGGTGTCCTAAGAGGTGATAGATGTTTAGAACTTTAACTCCATTTCAAACCGAAGTTGAACCGTTACAATCAAAGATAACGCTCTTGGGGATTAGAGTCTTAGAGTTAGGTTCAAAGCTATAAGTTATAGATACTTATTACAACCTTTAGGTGTCCTAAGAGGTGATATATCTTTAGAACTTTAACTCTATTTCAAACCGAAGTTGAACCGTTACAATCAAAGATAAAGCTCTTGGGGATTAGAGTCCTAGAGTAAGGTTCAAAGCTATAAGTTATAGATACTTATTACAACCTTTGGGCGTCCTAAGAGGTGATATATCTTTAGAACTTTAACTCTATTTCAAAACGAAGTTGAACCGTTACAATCAAAGATAAAGCTCTTGGGGATTAGAGTCTTAGGGTTAGGTTCAAAGCTATAAGTTATAGATACTTATTACAACCTTTGGGTGTCCTAAGAGGTGATAGATGTTTAGAACTTTAACTCCATTTCAAACCGAAGTTGAACCGTTACAATCAAAGATAACGCTCTTGGGGATTAGGGTCTTAGAGTTAGGTTCAAAGCTATAAGTTATAGATACTTATTACAACCTTTGGGTGTCCTAAGAGGTGATAGATGTTTAGAACTTTAACTCTATTTCAAACCGAAGTTGAACTGTTACAATCAAAGATAAAGCTCTTGGGGATTAGAGTCTTAGAGTAAGGTTCAAAGCTATAAGTTATAGATACTTATTACAACCTTTGGGTGTCCTAACAGGTGATTGATCTTTAGAACTTTAACTCTATTTCAAACCGAAGTTGAACCGTTACAATCAAAGATAAAGCTCTTGGGGATTAGAGTCTTAGAGTAAGGTTCAAAGTTATAAGTCATAGATACTTATTACAACCTTTGGGTGTCCTAAGAGGTGATAGATCTTTAGAACTTTAACTCCATTTCAAACCGAAGTTGAACCGTTACAATCAAAGATAACGCTCTTGGGGATTAGGGTCTTAGAGTTAGGTTCAAAGGTATAAGTTATAGATACTTATTACAACCTTTGGGCATCCTAAGAGGTGATAGATGTTTAGAACTTTAACTCTATTTCAAACCGAAGTTGAACCGTTACAATCAAAGATAAAGCTCTTGGGGATTAGAGTCCTAGAGTAAGGTTCAAAGCTATAAGTTATAGATACTTATTACAACCTTTGGGTGTCCTAACAGGTGATTGATCTTTAGAACTTTAACTCTATTTCAAAACGAAGTTGAACCGTTACAATCAAAGATAAAGCTCTTGGGGATTAGAGTCTTAGAGTAAGGTTCAAAG
Source organism: Pontederia crassipes (assembly GCA_030549335.1). NCBI lineage: Eukaryota > Viridiplantae > Streptophyta > Magnoliopsida > Commelinales > Pontederiaceae > Pontederia > Pontederia crassipes. Next base: position 13,199,001 of record CM060187.1, read on the forward strand.
CTATAAGTTATAGATACTTATTACAACCTTTGGGTGTCCTAAGAAATGATAGATCTTTAGAACTTTAACTCTATTTCAAGCCGAAGTTGAATCGTTACAATCAAAGATAACGCTCTTGGGGATTAGAGTCTTAGAGTTAGGTTCAAAGCTATAAGTTATAGATACTTATTACAACCTTTGGGTGTTCTAAGAGGTGATAGATCTTTTGAACTTTAACTCCATTTCAAACCGAAGTTGAACCGTTACAATCAAAGATAACGCTCTTGGGGATTAGAGTCTTAGAGTTAGGTTCAAAGCTATAAGTTATAGATACTTATTACAACCTTTGGGTGTCCTAAGAGGTGATAGATGTTTAGAACTTTAACTCCATTTCAAACCGAAGTTGAACCGTTACAATCAAAGATAACGCTCTTGGGGATTAGAGTCTTAGAGTTAGGTTCAAAGCTATAAGTTATAGATACTTATTACAACCTTTGGGTGTCCTAAGAGGTGATATATCTTTAGAACTTTAACTCTATTTCAAACCGAAGTTGAACCGTTACAATCAAAGATAAAGCTCTTGGGGATTAGAGTCCTAGAGTAAGGTTCAAAGCTATAAGTTATAGATACTTATTACAACCTTTGGGTGTCCTAAGAGGTGATATATCTTTAGAACTTTAACTCTATTTCAAAACGAAGTTGAACCGTTACAATCAAAGATAAAGCTCTTGGGGATTAGAGTCTTAGGGTAAGGTTCAAAGTTATAAGTCATAGATACTTATTACAACCTTTGGGTGACCTAAGAGGTGATAGATCTTTAGAACTTTAACTCCATTTCAAACCGAAGTTGAACCGTTACAATCAAAGATAACGCTCTTGGGGATTAGAGTCTTAGAGTTAGGTTCAAAGCTATAAGTTATAGATACTTATTACAACCTTTGGGTGTACTAAGAGGTGATAGATGTTTAGAACTTTAACTCTATTTTAAACCGAAGTTGAACCGTTACAATCAAAGATAAAGCTCTTGGGGATTAGAGTCTTAGAGTAAGGTTCAAAGCTATAAGTTATATATACTTATTACAACCTTTGGGTGTCCTAAGAGGTGATAGATGTTTAGAACTTTAACTCTATTTCAAAACGAAGTTGAACCGTTACAATCAAAGATAAAGCTCTTGGGGATTAGAGTCTTAGACTAAGGTTCAAAGTTATAAGTCATAGATACTTATTACAACCTTTGGATGTCCTAAGAGGTGATAGATCTTTAGAACTTTAACTCCATTTCAAACCGAAGTTGAACCGTTACAATCAAAGATAACGCTCTTGGGGATTAGGGTCTTAGAGTTAGGTTCAAAGCTATAAGTTATAGATACTTATTACAACCTTTGGGTGTCCTAAGAGGTGATAGATGTTTAGAACTTTAACTCTATTTCAAACCGAAGTTGAACCGTTACAATCAAAGATAACGCTCTTGGGGATTAGAGTCTTAGAGTTAGGTTCAAAGCTATAAGTTATAGATACTTATTACAACCTTTGGGTGTCCTAAGAGGTGATAGATCTTTAGAACTTTAACTCTATTTCAAGCCGAAGTTGAATCGTTACAATCAAAGATAACGCTCTTGGGGATTAGAGTCTTAGAGTTAGGTTCAAAGCTATAAGTTATAGATACTTATTACAACCTTTGGGTGTCCTAAGAGGTGATAGATGTTTAGAACTTTAACTCCATTTCAAACCGAAGTTGAACCGTTACAATCAAAGATAACGCTCTTGGGGATTAGAGTCTTAGAGTTAGGTTCAAAGCTATAAGTTATAGATACTTATTACAACCTTTGGGTGTCCTAAGAGGTGATATATCTTTAGAACTTTAACTCTATTTCAAACCGAAGTTGAACCGTTACAATCAAAGATAAAGCTCTTGGGGATTAGAGTCCTAGAGTAAGGTTCAAAGCTATAAGTTATAGATACTTATTACAACCTTTGGGTGTCCTAAGAGGTGATATATCTTTAGAACTTTAACTCTATTTCAAAACGAAGTTGAACCGTTACAATCAAAGATAAAGCTCTTGGGGATTAGAGTCTTAGGGTTAGGTTCAAAGCTATAAGTTATAGATACTTATTACAACCTTTGGGTGTCCTAAGAGGTGATAGATGTTTAGAACTTTAACTCTATTTCAAACCGAAGTTGAACCGTTACAATCAGAGATAACGCTCTTGGGGATTAGAGTCTTAGAGTTAGGTTCAAAGCTATAAGTTATAGATACTTATTACAACCTTTGGGTGTCCTAAGAGGTGATAGATCTTTAGAACTTTAACTCTATTTCAAATCGAAGTTGAACTGTTACAATCAAAGATAAAGCTCTTGGGGATTAGAGTCTTAGAGTAAGGTTCAAAGCTATAAGTTATAGATACTTATTACAACCTTTGGGTGTCCTAAGAGGTGATAGATGTTTAGAACTTTAACTCCATTTCAAACCGAAGTTGAACCGTTACAATCAAAGATAACGCTCTTGGGGATTAGAGTCTTAGAGTTAGGTTCAAAGCTATAAGTTATAGATACTTATTACAACCTTTAGGTGTCCTAAGAGGTGATATATCTTTAGAACTTTAACTCTATTTCAAACCGAAGTTGAACCGTTACAATCAAAGATAAAGCTCTTGGGGATTAGAGTCCTAGAGTAAGGTTCAAAGCTATAAGTTATAGATACTTATTACAACCTTTGGGCGTCCTAAGAGGTGATATATCTTTAGAACTTTAACTCTATTTCAAACCGAAGTTTAAGCGTTACAATCAAAGATAAAGCTCTTGGGGATTAGAGTCCTAGAGTAAGGTTCAAAGCTATAAGTTATAGATACTTATTACAACCTTTGGGTGTCCTAACAGGTGATTGATCTTTAGAACTTTAACTCTATTTCAAACCGAAGTTGAACCGTTACAATCAAAGATAAAGCTCTTGGGGATTAGAGTCTTAGAGTAAGGTTCAAAGCTATAAGTTATAGATACTTATTACAACCTTTGGGTGTCCTAAGAGGTGATAGATCTTTAGAACTTTAACTCTATTTCAAGCCGAAGTTGAATCGTTACAATCAAAGATAACGCTCTTGGGGATTAGAGTCTTAGAGTTAGGTTCAAAGCTATAAGTTATAGATACTTATTACAACCTTTGGGTGACCTAAGAGGTGATAGATCTTTTGAACTTTAACTCCATTTCAAACCGAAGTTGAACCGTTACAATCAAAGATAACGCTCTTGGGGATTAGAGTCTTAGAGTTAGGTTCAAAGCTATAAGTTATAGATACTTATTACAACCTTTGGGTGTCCTAAGAGGTGATAGATGTTTAGAACTTTAACTCTATTTCAAAACGAAGTTGAACCGTTACTATCAAAGATAATGCTCTTGGGGATTAGAGTCTTAGAGTTAGGTTCAAAGCTATAAGTTATAGATACTTATTACAACCTTTGGGTGTCCTAAGAGGTGATAGATGTTTAGAACTTTAACTCTATTTCAAACCGAAGTTGAACCGTTACAATCAAAGATAAAGCTCTTGGAAATTAGAATCTTAGAGTAAGGTTCAAAGCTATAAGTTATAGATACTTATCACAACCTTTGGGTGTCCTAACAGGTGATTGATCATTAGAACTTTAACTCTATTTCAAACCGAAGTTGAACCGTTACAATCAAAGATAAATCTCTTGGGGATTAGAGTCTTAGAGTAAGGTTCAAAGCTATAAGTTATAGATACTTATTACAACATTTGGGTGTCCTAAGAGGTGATAGATCTTTAGAACTTTAACTCTATTTCAAACCGAAGTTGAACCGTTACAATCAAAGATAACGCTCTTTGGGATTAGAGTCTTAGAGTTAGGTTCAAAGCTATAAGTTATAGATACTTATTACAACCTTTGGGTGTCCTAAGAGGTGATAGATCTTTAGAACTTTAACTCTATTTCAAACCGAAGTTGAACCGTTACAATCAAAGATAAAGCTCTTGGGGATTAGAGTCTTAGAGTAAGGTTCAAATCTATAAGTTATAGATAATACAACCTTTGGGTGTCCTAACAGGTGATTGATCATTAGAACTTTAACTCTATTTCAAACCGAAGTTGAACCGTTACAATCAAAGATAAAGCTCTTGGGGATTAGAGTCTTAGAGTAAGGTTCAAAGCTATAAGTTATAGATACTTATTACAACATTTGGGTGTCCTAAGAGGTGATAGATCTTTAGAACTTTAACTCTATTTCAAACCGAAGTTGAACCGTTACAATCAAAGATAAAGCTCTTGGGGATTAGAGTCCTAGAGTAAGGTTCAAAGCTATAAGTTATAGATACTTATTACAACCTTTGGGTGTCCTAACAGGTGATTGATCTTTAGAACTTTAACTCTATTTCAAACCGAAGTTCAACCGTTACAATCAAAGATAAAGCTCTTGGGGATTAGAGTCTTAGAGTAAGGTTCAAAGCTATAAGTTATAGATACTTATTACAACCTTTGGGTGTCCTAAGAGGTGATAGATCTTTAGAACTTTAACTCTATTTCAAACCGAAGTTGAACCGTTACAATCAAAGATAAAGCTCTTGGGGATTAGAGTCTTAGAGTAAGGTTCAAAGCTATAAGTTATAGATACTTATTACAACCTTTGGGTGTCCTAAGAGGTGATAGATGTTTAGAACTTTAACTCTATTTCAAACCGAAGTTGAACCGTTACAATCAAAGATAAAGCTCTTGGGGATTAGAGTCTTAGAGTAAGGTTCAAAGTTATAAGTTATAGATACTTATTACAACCTTTGGGTGTCCTAAGAGGTGATAGATCTTTAGAACTTTGACTCTATTTCAAACCGAAGTTGAACCGTTACAATCAAAGATAACGCTCTTGGGGATTAGAGTCTTAGAGTTAGGTTCAAAGCTATAAGTTATAGATACTTATTACAACCTTTGGGTGTCCTAAGAGGTGATAGATGTTTAGAACTTTAACTCCATTTCAAACCGAAGTTGAACCGTTACAATCAAAGATAACGCTCTTGGGGATTAGAGTCTTAGAGTTAGGTTCAAAGCTATAAGTTATAGATACTTATTACAACCTTTGGGTGTCCTAAGAGGTGATATATCTTTAGAACTTTAACTCTATTTCAAACCGAAGTTGAACCGTTACAATCAAAGATAAAGCTCTTGGGGATTAGAGTCCTAGAGTAAGGTTCAAAGCTATAAGTTATAGATACTTATTACAACCTTTGGGTGTCCTAAGAGGTGATATATCTTTAGAACTTTAACTCTATTTCAAAACGAAGTTGAACCGTTACAATCAAAGATAAAGCTCTTGGGGATTAGAGTCTTAGGGTTAGGTTCAAAGCTATAAGTTATAGATACTTATTACAACCTTTGGGTGTCCTAAGAGGTGATAGATGTTTAGAACTTTAACTCTATTTCAAACCGAAGTTGAACCGTTACAATCAGAGATAACGCTCTTGGGGATTAGAGTCTTAGAGTTAGGTTCAAAGCTATAAGTTATAGATACTTATTACAACCTTTGGGTGTCCTAAGAGGTGATAGATCTTTAGAACTTTAACTCTATTTCAAATCGAAGTTGAACTGTTACAATCAAAGATAAAGCTCTTGGGGATTAGAGTCTTAGAGTAAGGTTCAAAGCTATAAGTTATAGATACTTATTACAACCTTTGGGTGTCCTAAGAGGTGATAGATGTTTAGAACTTTAACTCCATTTCAAACCGAAGTTGAACCGTTACAATCAAAGATAACGCTCTTGGGGATTAGAGTCTTAGAGTTAGGTTCAAAGCTATAAGTTATAGATACTTATTACAACCTTTAGGTGTCCTAAGAGGTGATATATCTTTAGAACTTTAACTCTATTTCAAACCGAAGTTGAACCGTTACAATCAAAGATAAAGCTCTTGGGGATTAGAGTCCTAGAGTAAGGTTCAAAGCTATAAGTTATAGATACTTATTACAACCTTTGGGCGTCCTAAGAGGTGATATATCTTTAGAACTTTAACTCTATTTCAAACCGAAGTTTAAGCGTTACAATCAAAGATAAAGCTCTTGGGGATTAGAGTCCTAGAGTAAGGTTCAAAGCTATAAGTTATAGATACTTATTACAACCTTTGGGTGTCCTAACAGGTGATTGATCTTTAGAACTTTAACTCTATTTCAAACCGAAGTTGAACCGTTACAATCAAAGATAAAGCTCTTGGGGATTAGAGTCTTAGAGTAAGGTTCAAAGCTATAAGTTATAGATACTTATTACAACCTTTGGGTGTCCTAAGAGGTGATAGATCTTTAGAACTTTAACTCTATTTCAAGCCGAAGTTGAATCGTTACAATCAAAGATAACGCTCTTGGGGATTAGAGTCTTAGAGTTAGGTTCAAAGCTATAAGTTATAGATACTTATTACAACCTTTGGGTGACCTAAGAGGTGATAGATCTTTTGAACTTTAACTCCATTTCAAACCGAAATTGAACCGTTACAATCAAAGATAACGCTCTTGGGGATTAGAGTCTTAGAGTTAGGTTCAAAGCTATAAGTTATAGATACTTATTACAACCTTTGGGTGTCCTAAGAGGTGATAGATGTTTAGAACTTTAACTCTATTTCAAAACGAAGTTGAACCGTTACTATCAAAGATAATGCTCTTGGGGATTAGAGTCTTAGAGTTAGGTTCAAAGCTATAAGTTATAGATACTTATTACAACCTTTGGGTGTCCTAAGAGGTGATAGATGTTTAGAACTTTAACTCTATTTCAAACCGAAGTTGAACCGTTACAATCAAATATAAAGCTCTTGGAAATTAGAATCTTAGAGTAAGGTTCAAAGCTATAAGTTATAGATACTTATCACAACCTTTGGGTGTCCTAACAGGTGATTGATCATTAGAACTTTAACTCTATTTCAAACCGAAGTTGAACCGTTACAATCAAAGATAAATCTCTTGGGGATTAGAGTCTTAGAGTAAGGTTCAAAGCTATAAGTTATAGATACTTATTACAACATTTGGGTGTCCTAAGAGGTGATAGATCTTTAGAACTTTAACTCTATTTCAAACCGAAGTTGAACCGTTACAATCAAAGATAACGCTCTTTGGGATTAGAGTCTTAGAGTTAGGTTCAAAGCTATAAGTTATAGATACTTATTACAACCTTTGGGTGTCCTAAGAGGTGATAGATCTTTAGAACTTTAACTCTATTTCAAACCGAAGTTGAACCGTTACAATCAAAGATAAAGCTCTTGGGGATTAGAGTCTTAGAGTAAGGTTCAAATCTATAAGTTATAGATAATACAACCTTTGGGTGTCCTAACAGGTGATTGATCATTAGAACTTTAACTCTATTTCAAACCGAAGTTGAACCGTTACAATCAAAGATAAAGCTCTTGGGGATTAGAGTCTTAGAGTAAGGTTCAAAGCTATAAGTTATAGATACTTATTACAACATTTGGGTGTCCTAAGAGGTGATAGATCTTTAGAACTTTAACTCTATTTCAAACCGAAGTTGAACCGTTACAATCAAAGATAAAGCTCTTGGGGATTAGAGTCCTAGAGTAAGGTTCAAAGCTATAAGTTATAGATACTTATTACAACCTTTGGGTGTCCTAACAGGTGATTGATCTTTAGAACTTTAACTCTATTTCAAACCGAAGTTCAACCGTTACAATCAAAGATAAAGCTCTTGGGGATTAGAGTCTTAGAGTAAGGTTCAAAGCTATAAGTTATAGATACTTATTACAACCTTTGGGTGTCCTAAGAGGTGATAGATCTTTAGAACTTTAACTCTATTTCAAACCGAAGTTGAACCGTTACAATCAAAGATAAAGCTCTTGGGGATTAGAGTCTTAGAGTAAGGTTCAAAGCTATAAGTTATAGATACTTATTACAACCTTTGGGTGTCCTAAGAGGTGATAGATGTTTAGAACTTTAACTCTATTTCAAACCGAAGTTGAACCGTTACAATCAAAGATAAAGCTCTTGGGGATTAGAGTCTTAGAGTAAGGTTCAAAGTTATAAGTTATAGATACTTATTACAACCTTTGGGTGTCCTAAGAGGTGATAGATCTTTAGAACTTTGACTCTATTTCAAACCGAAGTTGAACCGTTACAATCAAAGATAACGCTCTTGGGGATTAGAGTCTTAGAGTTAGGTTCAAAGCTATAAGTTATAGATACTTATTACAACCTTTGGGTGTCCTAAGAGGTGATAGATGTTTAGAACTTTAACTCCATTTCAAACCGAAGTTGAACCGTTACAATCAAAGATAACGCTCTTGGGGATTAGAGTCTTAGAGTTAGGTTCAAAGCTATAAGTTATAGATACTTATTACAACCTTTGGGTGTCCTAAGAGGTGATATATCTTTAGAACTTTAACTCTATTTCAAACCGAAGTTGAACCGTTACAATCAAAGATAAAGCTCTTGGGGATTAGAGTCCTAGAGTAAGGTTCAAAGCTATAAGTTATAGATACTTATTACAACCTTTGGGTGTCCTAAGAGGTGATATATCTTTAGAACTTTAACTCTATTTCAAAACGAAGTTGAACCGTTACAATCAAAGATAAAGCTCTTGGGGATTAGAGTCTTAGGGTTAGGTTCAAAGCTATAAGTTATAGATACTTATTACAACCTTTGGGTGTCCTAAGAGGTGATAGATGTTTAGAACTTTAACTCTATTTCAAACCGAAGTTGAACCGTTACAATCAGAGATAACGCTCTTGGGGATTAGAGTCTTAGAGTTAGGTTCAAAGCTATAAGTTATAGATACTTATTACAACCTTTGGGTGTCCTAAGAGGTGATAGATCTTTAGAACTTTAACTCTATTTCAAATCGAAGTTGAACTGTTACAATCAAAGATAAAGCTCTTGGGGATTAGAGTCTTAGAGTAAGGTTCAAAGCTATAAGTTATAGATACTTATTACAACCTTTGGGTGTCCTAAGAGGTGATAGATGTTTAGAACTTTAACTCCATTTCAAACCGAAGTTGAACCGTTACAATCAAAGATAACGCTCTTGGGGATTAGAGTCTTAGAGTTAGGTTCAAAGCTATAAGTTATAGATACTTATTACAACCTTTAGGTGTCCTAAGAGGTGATATATCTTTAGAACTTTAACTCTATTTCAAACCGAAGTTGAACCGTTACAATCAAAGATAAAGCTCTTGGGGATTAGAGTCCTAGAGTAAGGTTCAAAGCTATAAGTTATAGATACTTATTACAACCTTTGGGCGTCCTAAGAGGTGATATATCTTTAGAACTTTAACTCTATTTCAAACCGAAGTTTAAGCGTTACAATCAAAGATAAAGCTCTTGGGGATTAGAGTCCTAGAGTAAGGTTCAAAGCTATAAGTTATAGATACTTATTACAACCTTTGGGTGTCCTAACAGGTGATTGATCTTTAGAACTTTAACTCTATTTCAAACCGAAGTTGAACCGTTACAATCAAAGATAAAGCTCTTGGGGATTAGAGTCTTAGAGTAAGGTTCAAAGCTATAAGTTATAGATACTTATTACAACCTTTGGGTGTCCTAAGAGGTGATAGATCTTTAGAACTTTAACTCTATTTCAAGCCGAAGTTGAATCGTTACAATCAAAGATAACGCTCTTGGGGATTAGAGTCTTAGAGTTAGGTTCAAAGCTATAAGTTATAGATACTTATTACAACCTTTGGGTGACCTAAGAGGTGATAGATCTTTTGAACTTTAACTCCATTTCAAACCGAAGTTGAACCGTTACAATCAAAGATAACGCTCTTGGGGATTAGAGTCTTAGAGTTAGGTTCAAAGCTATAAGTTATAGATACTTATTACAACCTTTGGGTGTCCTAAGAGGTGATAGATGTTTAGAACTTTAACTCTATTTCAAAACGAAGTTGAACCGTTACTATCAAAGATAATGCTCTTGGGGATTAGAGTCTTAGAGTTAGGTTCAAAGCTATAAGTTATAGATACTTATTACAACCTTTGGGTGTCCTAAGAGGTGATAGATGTTTAGAACTTTAACTCTATTTCAAACCGAAGTTGAACCGTTACAATCAAAGATAAAGCTCTTGGAAATTAGAATCTTAGAGTAAGGTTCAAAGCTATAAGTTATAGATACTTATCACAACCTTTGGGTGTCCTAACAGGTGATTGATCATTAGAACTTTAACTCTATTTCAAACCGAAGTTGAACCGTTACAATCAAAGATAAATCTCTTGGGGATTAGAGTCTTAGAGTAAGGTTCAAAGCTATAAGTTATAGATACTTATTACAACATTTGGGTGTCCTAAGAGGTGATAGATCTTTAGAACTTTAACTCTATTTCAAACCGAAGTTGAACCGTTACAATCAAAGATAACGCTCTTTGGGATTAGAGTCTTAGAGTTAGGTTCAAAGCTATAAGTTATAGATACTTATTACAACCTTTGGGTGTCCTAAGAGGTGATAGATCTTTAGAACTTTAACTCTATTTCAAACCGAAGTTGAACCGTTACAATCAAAGATAAAGCTCTTGGGGATTAGAGTCTTAGAGTAAGGTTCAAATCTATAAGTTATAGATAATACAACCTTTGGGTGTCCTAACAGGTGATTGATCATTAGAACTTTAACTCTATTTCAAACCGAAGTTGAACCGTTACAATCAAAGATAAAGCTCTTGGGGATTAGAGTCTTAGAGTAAGGTTCAAAGCTATAAGTTATAGATACTTATTACAACATTTGGGTGTCCTAAGAGGTGATAGATCTTTAGAACTTTAACTCTATTTCAAACCGAAGTTGAACCGTTACAATCAAAGATAAAGCTCTTGGGGATTAGAGTCCTAGAGTAAGGTTCAAAGCTATAAGTTATAGATACTTATTACAACCTTTGGGTGTCCTAACAGGTGATTGATCTTTAGAACTTTAACTCTATTTCAAACCGAAGTTCAACCGTTACAATCAAAGATAAAGCTCTTGGGGATTAGAGTCTTAGAGTAAGGTTCAAAGCTATAAGTTATAGATACTTATTACAACCTTTGGGTGTCCTAAGAGGTGATAGATCTTTAGAACTTTAACTCTATTTCAAACCGAAGTTGAACCGTTACAATCAAAGATAAAGCTCTTGGGGATTAGAGTCTTAGAGTAAGGTTCAAAGCTATAAGTTATAGATACTTATTACAACCTTTGGGTGTCCTAAGAGGTGATAGATGTTTAGAACTTTAACTCTATTTCAAACCGAAGTTGAACCGTTACAATCAAAGATAAAGCTCTTGGGGATTAGAGTCTTAGAGTAAGGTTCAAAGTTATAAGTTATAGATACTTATTACAACCTTTGGGTGTCCTAAGAGGTGATAGATCTTTAGAACTTTGACTCTATTTCAAACCGAAGTTGAACCGTTACAATCAAAGATAACGCTCTTGGGGATTAGAGTCTTAGAGTTAGGTTCAAAGCTATAAGTTATAGATACTTATTACAACCTTTGGGTGTCCTAAGAGGTGATAGATCTTTAGAACTTTAACTCTATTTCAAACCGAAGTTGAACCGTTACAATCAAAGATAAAGCTCTTGGGGATTAGAGTCCTAGAGTAAGGTTCAAAGCTATAAGTTATACATACTTATTACAACCTTTGGGTGTCCTAACAGGTGATTGATCTTTAGAACTTTAACTCTATTTCAAACCGAAGTTGAACCGTTACAATCAAAGATAAAGCTCTTGGGGATTAGAGTCTTAGAGTAAGGTTCAAAGCTATAAGTTATAGATACTTATTACAACCTTTGGGTGTCCTAAGAGGTGATAGATCTTTAGAACTTTAACTCTATTTCAAACCGAAGTTGAACCGTTACAATCAAAGATAACGCTCTTGGGGATTAGAGTCTTAGAGTTAGGTTCATAGCTATAAGTTATAGATACTTATTACAACCTTTGGGTGTCCTAAGAGGTGATAGATGTTTAGAACTTTAACTCTATTTCAAACCGAAGTTGAACCGTTACAATCAAATATAAAGCTCTTGGGGATTAGAGTCTTAGAGTAAGGTTCAAAGCTATAAGTTATAGATACTTATTACAACCTTTGGGTGTCCTAAGAGGTGATTGATCATTAGAACTTTAACTCTATTTCAAACCGAAGTTGAACCGTTACAATCAAAGATAAAGCTCTTGGGGATTAGAGTCCTAGAGTAAGGTTCAAAGCTATAAGTTATAGATATTTATTACAACCTTTGGGTGTCCTAACAGGTGATTGATCTTTAGAACTTTAACTCTATTTCAAACCGAAGTTGAACCGTTACAATCAAAGATAACGCTCTTGGGGATTAGAGTCTTAGAGTAAGGTTCAAAGCTATAAGTTATAGATACTTATTACAACCTTTGGGTGTCCTAAGAGGTGATAGATCTTTAGAACTTTAACTCTATTTCAAACCGAAGTTGAACCGTTACAATCAAAGATAACGCTCTTTGGGATTAGAGTCTTAGAGTTAGGTTCAAAGCTATATGTTATAGATACTTATTACAACCTTTGGGTGTCCTAAGAGGTGATAGATGTTTAGAACTTTAACTCTATTTCAAACCGAAGTTGAACCGTTACAATCAAAGATAAAGCTCTTGGGGATTAGAGTCTTAGAGTAAGGTTCAAAGCTATAAGTTATAGATACTTATTACAACCTTTGGGTGTCCTAACAGGTGATTGATCATTAGAACTTTAACTCAATTTCAAACCGAAGTTGAACCGTTACAATCAAAGATAACGCTCTTGGGGATTAGGGTCTTAGAGTTAGGTTCAAAGCTATAAGTTATAGATACTTATTACAACCTTTGGGTGTCCTAAGAGGTGATAGATGTTTAGAACTTTAACTCTATTTCAAACCGAAGTTGAAGCGTTACAATCAAAGATAAAGCTCTTGGGGATTAGAGTCCTAGAGTAAGGTTCAAAGCTATAAGTTATAGATACTTATTACAACCTTTGGGTGTCCTAACAGGTGATTGATCTTTAGAACTTTAACTCTATTTCAAACCGAAGTTGAACCGTTACAATCAAAGATAAAGCTCTTGGGGATTAGAGTCTTAGAGTAAGGTTCAAAGCTATAAGTTATAGATACTTATTACAACCTTTGGGTGTCCTAAGAGGTGATAGATGTTTAGAACTTTAACTCTATTTCAAAACGAAGTTGAACCGTTACTATCAAAGATAATGCTCTTGGGGATTAGAGTCTTAGAGTTAGGTTCAAAGCTATAAGTTATAGATACTTATTACAACCTTTGGGTGTCCTAAGAGGTGATAGATGTTTAGAACTTTAACTCTATTTCAAACCGAAGTTGAACCGTTACAATCAAAGATAAAGCTCTTGGAAATTAGAATCTTAGAGTAAGGTTCAAAGCTATAAGTTATAGATACTTATCACAACCTTTGGGTGTCCTAACAGGTGATTGATCATTAGAACTTTAACTCTATTTCAAACCGAAGTTGAACCGTTACAATCAAAGATAAATCTCTTGGGGATTAGAGTCTTAGAGTAAGGTTCAAAGCTATAAGTTATAGATACTTATTACAACATTTGGGTGTCCTAAGAGGTGATAGATCTTTAGAACTTTAACTCTATTTCAAACCGAAGTTGAACCGTTACAATCAAAGATAACGCTCTTTGGGATTAGAGTCTTAGAGTTAGGTTCAAAGCTATAAGTTATAGATACTTATTACAACCTTTGGGTGTCCTAAGAGGTGATAGATCTTTAGAACTTTAACTCTATTTCAAACCGAAGTTGAACCGTTACAATCAAAGATAAAGCTCTTGGGGATTAGAGTCTTAGAGTAAGGTTCAAATCTATAAGTTATAGATAATACAACCTTTGGGTGTCCTAACAGGTGATTGATCATTAGAACTTTAACTCTATTTCAAACCGAAGTTGAACCGTTACAATCAAAGATAAAGCTCTTGGGGATTAGAGTCTTAGAGTAAGGTTCAAAGCTATAAGTTATAGATACTTATTACAACATTTGGGTGTCCTAAGAGGTGATAGATCTTTAGAACTTTAACTCTATTTCAAACCGAAGTTGAACCGTTACAATCAAAGATAAAGCTCTTGGGGATTAGAGTCCTAGAGTAAGGTTCAAAGCTATAAGTTATAGATACTTATTACAACCTTTGGGTGTCCTAACAGGTGATTGATCTTTAGAACTTTAACTCTATTTCAAACCGAAGTTCAACCGTTACAATCAAAGATAAAGCTCTTGGGGATTAGAGTCTTAGAGTAAGGTTCAAAGCTATAAGTTATAGATACTTATTACAACCTTTGGGTGTCCTAAGAGGTGATAGATCTTTAGAACTTTAACTCTATTTCAAACCGAAGTTGAACCGTTACAATCAAAGATAAAGCTCTTGGGGATTAGAGTCTTAGAGTAAGGTTCAAAGCTATAAGTTATAGATACTTATTACAACCTTTGGGTGTCCTAAGAGGTGATAGATGTTTAGAACTTTAACTCTATTTCAAACCGAAGTTGAACCGTTACAATCAAAGATAAAGCTCTTGGGGATTAGAGTCTTAGAGTAAGGTTCAAAGTTATAAGTTATAGATACTTATTACAACCTTTGGGTGTCCTAAGAGGTGATAGATCTTTAGAACTTTGACTCTATTTCAAACCGAAGTTGAACCGTTACAATCAAAGATAACGCTCTTGGGGATTAGAGTCTTAGAGTTAGGTTCAAAGCTATAAGTTATAGATACTTATTACAACCTTTGGGTGTCCTAAGAGGTGATAGATCTTTAGAACTTTAACTCTATTTCAAACCGAAGTTGAACCGTTACAATCAAAGATAAAGCTCTTGGGGATTAGAGTCCTAGAGTAAGGTTCAAAGCTATAAGTTATACATACTTATTACAACCTTTGGGTGTCCTAACAGGTGATTGATCTTTAGAACTTTAACTCTATTTCAAACCGAAGTTGAACCGTTACAATCAAAGATAAAGCTCTTGGGGATTAGAGTCTTAGAGTAAGGTTCAAAGCTATAAGTTATAGATACTTATTACAACCTTTGGGTGTCCTAAGAGGTGATAGATCTTTAGAACTTTAACTCTATTTCAAACCGAAGTTGAACCGTTACAATCAAAGATAACGCTCTTGGGGATTAGAGTCTTAGAGTTAGGTTCATAGCTATAAGTTATAGATACTTATTACAACCTTTGGGTGTCCTAAGAGGTGATAGATGTTTAGAACTTTAACTCTATTTCAAACCGAAGTTGAACCGTTACAATCAAATATAAAGCTCTTGGGGATTAGAGTCTTAGAGTAAGGTTCAAAGCTATAAGTTATAGATACTTATTACAACCTTTGGGTGTCCTAAGAGGTGATTGATCATTAGAACTTTAACTCTATTTCAAACCGAAGTTGAACCGTTACAATCAAAGATAAAGCTCTTGGGGATTAGAGTCCTAGAGTAAGGTTCAAAGCTATAAGTTATAGATATTTATTACAACCTTTGGGTGTCCTAACAGGTGATTGATCTTTAGAACTTTAACTCTATTTCAAACCGAAGTTGAACCGTTACAATCAAAGATAACGCTCTTGGGGATTAGAGTCTTAGAGTAAGGTTCAAAGCTATAAGTTATAGATACTTATTACAACCTTTGGGTGTCCTAAGAGGTGATAGATCTTTAGAACTTTAACTCTATTTCAAACCGAAGTTGAACCGTTACAATCAAAGATAACGCTCTTTGGGATTAGAGTCTTAGAGTTAGGTTCAAAGCTATATGTTATAGATACTTATTACAACCTTTGGGTGTCCTAAGAGGTGATAGATGTTTAGAACTTTAACTCTATTTCAAACCGAAGTTGAACCGTTACAATCAAAGATAAAGCTCTTGGGGATTAGAGTCTTAGAGTAAGGTTCAAAGCTATAAGTTATAGATACTTATTACAACCTTTGGGTGTCCTAACAGGTGATTGATCATTAGAACTTTAACTCAATTTCAAACCGAAGTTGAACCGTTACAATCAAAGATAACGCTCTTGGGGATTAGGGTCTTAGAGTTAGGTTCAAAGCTATAAGTTATAGATACTTATTACAACCTTTGGGTGTCCTAAGAGGTGATAGATGTTTAGAACTTTAACTCTATTTCAAACCGAAGTTGAAGCGTTACAATCAAAGATAAAGCTCTTGGGGATTAGAGTCCTAGAGTAAGGTTCAAAGCTATAAGTTATAGATACTTATTACAACCTTTGGGTGTCCTAACAGGTGATTGATCTTTAGAACTTTAACTCTATTTCAAACCGAAGTTGAACCGTTACAATCAAAGATAAAGCTCTTGGGGATTAGAGTCTTAGAGTAAGGTTCAAAGCTATAAGTTATAGATACTTATTACAACCTTTGGGTGTCCTAAGAGGTGATAGATCTTTAGAACTTTAACTCTATTTCAAGCCGAAGTTGAATCGTTACAATCAAAGATAACGCTCTTGGGGATTAGAGTCTTAGAGTTAGGTTCAAAGCTATAAGTTATAGATACTTATTACAACCTTTGGGTGACCTAAGAGGTGATAGATCTTTTGAACTTTAACTCCATTTCAAACCGAAGTTGAACCGTTACAATCAAAGATAACGCTCTTTGGGATTAGAGTCTTAGAGTTAGGTTCAAAGCTATAAGTTATAGATACTTATTACAACCTTTGGGAGTCCTAAGAGGTGATAGATGTTTAGAACTTTAACTCTATTTCAAAACGAAGTTGAACCGTTACTATCAAAGATAATGCTCTTGGGGATTAGAGTCTTAGAGTTAGGTTCAAAGCTATAAGTTATAGATATTTATTACAACCTTTGGGTGTCCTAAGAGGTGATAGATGTTTAGAACTTTAACTGTATTTCAAACCGAAGTTGAACCGTTACAATCAAAGATAAAGCTCTTGGAAATTAGAGTCTTAGAGTAAGGTTCAAAGCTATAAGTTATAGATACTTATCACAACCTTTGGGTGTCCTAACAGGTGATTGATCATTAGAACTTTAACTCTATTTCAAACCGAAGTTGAACCGTTACAATCAAAGATAAATCTCTTGGGGATTAGAGTCTTAGAGTAAGGTTCAAAGCTATAAGTTATAGATACTTATTACAACATTTGGGTGTCCTAAGAGGTGATAGATCTTTAGAACTTTAACTCTATTTCAAACCGAAGTTGAACCGTTACAATCAAAGATAACGCTCTTTGGGATTAGAGTCTTAGAGTTAGGTTCAAAGCTATAAGTTATAGATACTTATTACAACCTTTGGGTGTCCTAAGAGGTGATAGATCTTTAGAACTTTAACTCTATTTCAAACCGAAGTTGAACCGTTACAATCAAAGATAAAGCTCTTGGGGATTAGAGTCTTAGAGTAAGGTTCAAATCTATAAGTTATAGATACTTAATACAACCTTTGGGTGTCCTAACAGGTGATTGATCATTAGAACTTTAACTCTATTTCAAACCGAAGTTGAACCGTTACAATCAAAGATAAAGCTCTTGGGGATTAGAGTCTTAGAGTAAGGTTCAAAGCTATAAGTTATAGATACTTATTACAACCTTTGGGTGTCCTAAGAGGTGATAGATCTTTAGAACTTTAACTCTATTTCAAACCGAAGTTGAACCGTTACAATCAAAGATAACGCTCTTTGGGATTAGAGTCTTAGAGTTAGGTTCAAAGCTATATGTTATAGATACTTATTACAACCTTTGGGTGTCTTAAGAGGTGATAGATCTTTAGAACTTTAACTCTATTTCAAACCGAAGTTGAACCGTTACAATCAAAGATAACGCTCTTGGGGATTACAGTCTTAGAGTTAGGTTCAAAGCTATAAGTTATAGATACTTATTACAACCTTTGGGTGTCCTAAGAGGTGATAGATCTTTAGAACTTTAACTCTATTTCAAATCGAAGTTGAACCGTTACAATCAAAGATAAAGCTCTTGGGGATTAGAGTCTTAGAGTAAGGTTCAAAGCTATAAGTTATAGATACTTATTACAACCTTTGGGTGTCCTAAGAGGTGATAGATGTTTAGAACTTTAACTCTATTTCAAACCGAAGTTGAACCGTTACAATCAAAGATAAAGCTCTTGGGGATTAGAGTCTTAGAGTAAGGTTCAAAGTTATAAGTTATAGATACTTATTACAACCTTTGGGTGTCCTAAGAGGTGATAGATCTTTAGAACTTTGACTCTATTTCAAACCGAAGTTGAACCGTTACAATCAAAGATAACGCTCTTGGGGATTAGAGTCTTAGAGTTAGGTTCAAAGCTATAAGTTATAGATACTTATTACAACCTTTGGGTGTCCTAAGAGGTGATAGATGTTTAGAACTTTAACTCTATTTCAAACCGAAGTTGAACCGTTACAATCAAAGATAAAGCTCTTGGGGATTAGAGTCCTAGAGTAAGGTTCAAAGCTATAAGTTATACATACTTATTACAACCTTTGGGTGTCCTAACAGGTGATTGATCTTTAGAACTTTAACTCTATTTCAAACCGAAGTTGAACCGTTACAATCAAAGATAAAGCTCTAGGGGATTAGAGTCTTAGAGTAAGGTTCAAAGCTATAAGTTATAGATACTTATTACAACCTTTGGGTGTCCTAAGAGGTGATAGATCTTTAGAACTTTAACTCTATTTCAAACCGAAGTTGAACCGTTACAATCAAAGATAACGCTCTTGGGGATTAGAGTCTTAGAGTTAGGTTCATAGCTATAAGTTATAGATACTTATTACAACCTTTGGGTGTCCTAAGAGGTGATAGATGTTTAGAACTTTAACTCTATTTCAAACCGAAGTTGAACCGTTACAATCAAATATAAAGCTCTTGGGGATTAGAGTCTTAGAGTAAGGTTCAAAGCTATAAGTTATAGATACTTATTACAACCTTTGGGTGTCCTAAGAGGTGATAGATGTTTAGAACTTTAACTCTATTTCAAAACGAAGTTGAACCGTTACAATCAAAGATAAAGCTCTTGGGGATTAGAGTCTTAGAGTAAGGTTCAAAGTTATAAGTCATAGATACTTATTACAACTTTTGGGTGTTCTAAGAGGTGATAGATGTTTAGAACTTTAACTCCATTTCAAACCGAAGTTGAACCGTTACAATCAAAGATAACGCTCTTGGGGATTAGAGTCTTAGAGTTAGGTTCAAAGCTATAAGTTATAGATACTTATTACAACCTATGGGTGTCCTAAGAGGTGATAGATGTTTAGAACTTTAACTCTATTTCAAACCGAAGTTGAACCGTTACAATCAAAGATAAAGCTCTTGGGGATTAGAGTCTTAGAGTAAGGTTCAAAGCAATAAGTTATAGATACTTATTACAACCTTTGGGTGTCCTAACAGGTGATTGATCTTTAGAACTTTAACTCTATTTCAAACCGAAGTTGAACCGTTACAATCAAAGATAACGCTCTTTGGGATTAGAGTCTTAGAGTTAGGTTCAAAGCTATAAGTTATAGATACTTATTACAACCTTTGGGTGTCCTAAGAGGTGATAGATGTTTAGAACTTTAACTCTATTTCAAACCGAAGTTGAACCGATACAATCAAAGATAAAGCTCTTGGGGATTAGAGTCCTAGAGTAAGGTTCAAATCTATAAGTTATAGATACTTATTACAACCTTTGGGTGTCCTAACAGGTGATTGATCATTAGAACTTTAACTCAATTTCAAACCGAAGTTGAACCGTTACAATCAAAGATAAAGCTCTTGGGGATTAGAGTCTTAGAGTAAGGTTCAAAGCTATAAGTTATAGATACTTATTACAACCTTTGGGTGTCCTAAGAGGTGATAGATGTTTAGAACTTTAACTCTATTTCAAACCGAAGTTGAACCGTTACAATCAAAGATAAAGTTCTTGGGGATTAGAGTCCTAGAGTAAGGTTCAAATCTATAAGTTATAGATACTTATTACAACCTTTGGGTGTCCTAACAGGTGATTGATCATTAGAACTTTAACTCAATTTCAAACCGAAGTTGAACCGTTACAATCAAAGATAACGCTCTTGGGGATTAGAGTCTTAGAGTTAGGTTCAAAGCTATAAGTTATAGATACTTATTACAACCTTTGGGTGTCCTAAGAGGTGATAGATGTTTAGAACTTTAACTCTATTTCAAACCGAAGTTGAACCGTTACAATCAAAGATAAAGCTCTTGGGGATTAGAGTCCTAGAGTAAGGTTCAAAGCTATAAGTTATAGATACTTATTACAACCTTTGGGTGTCCTAACAGGTGATTGATCTTTAGAACTTTAACTCTATTTCAAACCGAAGTTGAACCGTTACAATCAAAGATAAAGCTCTTGGGGATTAGAGTCTTAGAGTAAGGTTCAAAGCTATAAGTTATAGATACTTATTACAACCTTTGGGTGTCCTAAGAGGTGATAGATCTTTAGAACTTTAACTCTATTTCAAACCGAAGTTGAACCGTTACAATCAAAGATAACGCTCTTTGGGATTAGAGTCTTAGAGTTAGGTTCAAAGCTATAAGTTATAGATACTTATTACAACCTTTGGGTGTCCTAAGAGGTGATAGATGTTTAGAACTTTAACTCTATTTCAAACCGAAGTTGAACCATTACAATCAAAGATAAAGCTCTTGGGGATTAGAGTCTTAGAGTAAGGTTCAAATCTATAAGTTATAGATACTTATTACAACCTTTGGGTGTCCTAACAGGTGATTGATCATTAGAACTTTAACTCAATTTCAAACCGAAGTTGAACCGTTACAATCAAAGATAACGCTCTTGGGGATTAGAGTCTTAGAGTTAGGTTCAAAGCTATAAGTTATAGATACTTATTACAACCTTTGGGTGTCCTAAGAGGTGATAGATGTTTAGAACTTTAACTCTATTTCAAACCGAAGTTGAACCGTTACAATCAAAGATAAAGCTCTTGGGGATTAGAGTCCTAGAGTAAGGTTCAAAGCTATAAGTTATAGATACTTATTACAACCTTTGGGTGTCCTAACAGGTGATTGATCTTTAGAACTTTAACTCTATTTCAAACCGAAGTTGAACCGTTACAATCAAAGATAAAGCTCTTGGGGATTAGAGTCTTAGAGTAAGGTTCAAAGGTATAAGTTATAGATACTTATTACAACCTTTGGGTGTCCTAAGAGGTGATAGATCTTTAGAACTTTAACTCTATTTCAAACCGAAGTTGAACCGTTACAATCAAAGATAACGCTCTTTGGGATTAGAGTCTTAGAGTTAGGTTCAAAGCTATAAGTTATAGATACTTATTACAACCTTTGGGTGTCCTAAGAGGTGATAGATGTTTAGAACTTTAACTCTATTTCAAACCGAAGTTGAACCATTACAATCAAAGATAAAGCTCTTGGGGATTAGAGTCTTAGAGTAAGGTTCAAATCTATAAGTTATAGATACTTATTACAACCTTTGGGTGTCCTAACAGGTGATTGATCATTAGAACTTTAACTCTATTTCAAACCGAAGTTGAACCGTTACAATCAAAGATAAAGCTCTTGGGGATTAGAGTCTTAGAGTAAGGTTCAAAGCTATAAGTTATAGATACTTATTACAACCTTTGGGTGTCCTAACAGGTGATTGATCTTTAGAACTTTAACTCTATTTCAAACCGAAGTTGAACCGTTACAATCAAAGATAACGCTCTTTGGGATTAGAGTCTTAGAGTTAGGTTCAAAGCTATAAGTTATAGATACTTATTACAACCTTTGGGTGTCCTAAGAGGTGATAGATGTTTAGAACTTTAACTCTATTTCAAACCGAAGTTGAACCGTTACAATCAAAGATAAAGCTCTTGGGGATTAGAGTCTTAGAGTAAGGTTCAAAGCTATAAGTTATAGATACTTATTACAACCTTTGGGTGTCCTAAGAGGTGATAGATGTTTAGAACTTTAACTCTATTTCAAACCGAAGTTGAACCGTTACAATCAAAGATAAAGCTCTTGGGGATTAGAGTCTTAGAGTAAGGTTCAAAGTTATAAGTTATAGATACTTATTACAACCTTTGGGTGTCCTAAGAGGTGATAGATCTTTAGAACTTTAACTCTATTTCAAACCGAAGTTGAACCGTTACAATCAAAGATAACGCTCTTGGGGATTAGAGTGTTAGAGTTAGGTTCAAAGCTATAAGTTATAGATACTTATTACAACCTTTGGGTGTCCTAAGAGGTGATAGATGTTTAGAACTTTAACTCTATTTCAAACCGAAGTTGAACCGTTACAATCAAAGATAAAGCTCTTGGGGATTAGAGTCCTAGAGTAAGGTTCAAAGCTATAAGTTATAGATACTTATTACAACCTTTGGGTGTCCTAACAGGTGATTGATCTTTAGAACTTTAACTCTATTTGAAACCGAAGTTCAACCGTTACAATCAAAGATAAAGCTCTTGGGGATTAGAGTCTTAGAGTAAGGTTCAAAGCTATAAGTTATAGATACTTATTACAACCTTTGGGTGTCCTAAGAGGTGATAGATCTTTAGAACTTTAACTCTATTTCAAACCGAAGTTGAACCGTTACAATCAAAGATAACGCTCTTTGGGATTAGAGTCTTAGAGTTAGGTTCAAAGCTATAAGTTGTAGATACTTATTACAACCTTTGGGTGTCCTAAGAGGTGATAGATGTTTAGAACTTTAACTCTATTTCAAACCGAAGTTGAACCGTTACAATCAAAGATAAAGCTCTTGGGGATTAGAGTCTTAGAGTAAGGTTCAAATCTATAAGTTATAGATACTTATTACAACCTTTGGGTGTCCTAACAGGTGATTGATCATTAGAACTTTAACTCTATTTCAAACCGAAGTTGAACCGTTACAATCAAAGATAAAGCTCTTGGGGATTAGAGTCCTAGAGTAAGGTTCAAAGCTATAAGTTATAGATACTTATTACAACCTTTGGGTGTCCTAACAGGTGATTGATCTTTAGAACTTTAACTCTATTTCAAACCGAAGTTGAACCGTTACAATCAAAGATAACGCTCTTGGGGATTAGAGTCTTAGAGTAAGGTTCAAAGCTATAAGTTATAGATACTTATTACAACCTTTGGGTGTCCTAAGAGGTGATAGATCTTTAGAACTTTAACTCTATTTCAAACCGAAGTTGAACCGTTACAATCAAAGATAACGCTCTTTGGGATTAGAGTCTTAGAGTTAGGTTCAAAGCTATATGTTATAGATACTTATCACAACCTTTGGGTGTCCTAACAGGTGATTGATCATTAGAACTTTAACTCTATTTCAAACCGAAGTTGAACCGTTACAATCAAAGATAAATCTCTTGGGGATTAGAGTCTTAGAGTAAGGTTCAAAGCTATAAGTTATAGATACTTATTACAACCTTTGGGTGTCCTAAGAGGTGATAGATCTTTAGAACTTTAACTCTATTTCAAACCGAAGTTGAACCGTTACAATCAAAGATAACGCTCTTTGGGATTAGAGTCTTAGAGTTAGGTTCAAAGCTATAAGTTATAGATACTTATTACAACCTTTGGGTGTCCTAAGAGGTGATAGATGTTTAGAACTTTAACTCTATTTCAAACCGAAGTTGAACCATTACAATCAAAGATAAAGCTCTTGGGGATTAGAGTCTTAGAGTAAGGTTCAAATCTATAAGTTATAGATACTTATTACAACCTTTGGGTGTCCTAACAGGTGATTGATCATTAGAACTTTAACTCAATTTCAAACCGAAGTTGAACCGTTACAATCAAAGATAACGCTCTTGGGGATTAGAGTCTTAGAGTTAGGTTCAAAGCTATAAGTTATAGATACTTATTACAACCTTTGGGTGTCCTAAGAGGTGATAGATGTTTAGAACTTTAACTCTATTTCAAACCGAAGTTGAACCGTTACAATCAAAGATAAAGCTCTTGGGGATTAGAGTCCTAGAGTAAGGTTCAAAGCTATAAGTTATAGATACTTATTACAACCTTTGGGTGTCCTAACAGGTGATTGATCTTTAGAACTTTAACTCTATTTCAAACCGAAGTTGAACCGTTACAATCAAAGATAAAGCTCTTGGGGATTAGAGTCTTAGAGTAAGGTTCAAAGGTATAAGTTATAGATACTTATTACAACCTTTGGGTGTCCTAAGAGGTGATAGATCTTTAGAACTTTAACTCTATTTCAAACCGAAGTTGAACCGTTACAATCAAAGATAACGCTCTTTGGGATTAGAGTCTTAGAGTTAGGTTCAAAGCTATAAGTTATAGATACTTATTACAACCTTTGGGTGTCCTAAGAGGTGATAGATGTTTAGAACTTTAACTCTATTTCAAACCGAAGTTGAACCATTACAATCAAAGATAAAGCTCTTGGGGATTAGAGTCTTAGAGTAAGGTTCAAATCTATAAGTTATAGATACTTATTACAACCTTTGGGTGTCCTAACAGGTGATTGATCATTAGAACTTTAACTCTATTTCAAACCGAAGTTGAACCGTTACAATCAAAGATAAAGCTCTTGGGGATTAGAGTCTTAGAGTAAGGTTCAAAGCTATAAGTTATAGATACTTATTACAACCTTTGGGTGTCCTAACAGGTGATTGATCTTTAGAACTTTAACTCTATTTCAAACCGAAGTTGAACCGTTACAATCAAAGATAACGCTCTTTGGGATTAGAGTCTTAGAGTTAGGTTCAAAGCTATAAGTTATAGATACTTATTACAACCTTTGGGTGTCCTAAGAGGTGATAGATGTTTAGAACTTTAACTCTATTTCAAACCGAAGTTGAACCGTTACAATCAAAGATAAAGCTCTTGGGGATTAGAGTCTTAGAGTAAGGTTCAAAGCTATAAGTTATAGATACTTATTACAACCTTTGGGTGTCCTAAGAGGTGATAGATGTTTAGAACTTTAACTCTATTTCAAACCGAAGTTGAACCGTTACAATCAAAGATAAAGCTCTTGGGGATTAGAGTCTTAGAGTAAGGTTCAAAGTTATAAGTTATAGATACTTATTACAACCTTTGGGTGTCCTAAGAGGTGATAGATCTTTAGAACTTTAACTCTATTTCAAACCGAAGTTGAACCGTTACAATCAAAGATAACGCTCTTGGGGATTAGAGTGTTAGAGTTAGGTTCAAAGCTATAAGTTATAGATACTTATTACAACCTTTGGGTGTCCTAAGAGGTGATAGATGTTTAGAACTTTAACTCTATTTCAAACCGAAGTTGAACCGTTACAATCAAAGATAAAGTTCTTGGGGATTAGAGTCCTAGAGTAAGGTTCAAAGCTATAAGTTATAGATACTTATTACAACCTTTGGGTGTCCTAAGAGGTGATAGATCTTTAGAACTTTAACTCTATTTCAAACCGAAGTTGAACCGTTACAATCAAAGATAACGCTCTTTGGGATTAGAGTCTTAGAGTTAGGTTCAAAGCTATAAGTTGTAGATACTTATTACAACCTTTGGGTGTCCTAAGAGGTGATAGATGTTTAGAACTTTAACTCTATTTCAAACCGAAGTTGAACCGTTACAATCAAAGATAAAGCTCTTGGGGATTAGAGTCTTAGAGTAAGGTTCAAATCTATAAGTTATAGATACTTATTACAACCTTTGGGTGTCCTAACAGGTGATTGATCATTAGAACTTTAACTCTATTTCAAACCGAAGTTGAACCGTTACAATCAAAGATAAAGCTCTTGGGGATTAGAGTCCTAGAGTAAGGTTCAAAGCTATAAGTTATAGATACTTATTACAACCTTTGGGTGTCCTAACAGGTGATTGATCTTTAGAACTTTAACTCTATTTCAAACCGAAGTTGAACCGTTACAATCAAAGATAACGCTCTTGGGGATTAGAGTCTTAGAGTAAGGTTCAAAGCTATAAGTTATAGATACTTATTACAACCTTTGGGTGTCCTAAGAGGTGATAGATCTTTAGAACTTTAACTCTATTTCAAACCGAAGTTGAACCGTTACAATCAAAGATAACGCTCTTTGGGATTAGAGTCTTAGAGTTAGGTTCAAAGCTATATGTTATAGATACTTATCACAACCTTTGGGTGTCCTAACAGGTGATTGATCATTAGAACTTTAACTCTATTTCAAACCGAAGTTGAACCGTTACAATCAAAGATAAATCTCTTGGGGATTAGAGTCTTAGAGTAAGGTTCAAAGCTATAAGTTATAGATACTTATTACAACCTTTGGGTGTCCTAAGAGGTGATAGATCTTTAGAACTTTAACTCTATTTCAAACCGAAGTTGAACCGTTACAATCAAAGATAACGCTCTTTGGGATTAGAGTCTTAGAGTTAGGTTCAAAGCTATAAGTTGTAGATACTTATTACAACCTTTGGGTGTCCTAAGAGGTGATAGATGTTTAGAACTTTAACTCTATTTCAAACCGAAGTTGAACCGTTACAATCAAAGATAAAGCTCTTGGGGATTAGAGTCTTAGAGTAAGGTTCAAATCTATAAGTTATAGATACTTATTACAACCTTTGGGTGTCCTAACAGGTGATTGATCATTAGAACTTTAACTCTATTTCAAACCGAAGTTGAACCGTTACAATAAAAGATAAAGCTCTTGGGGATTAGAGTCCTAGAGTAAGGTTCAAAGCTATAAGTTATAGATATTTATTAAAACCTTTGGGTGTCCTAACAGGTGATTGATCTTTAGAACTTTAACTCTATTTCAAACCGAAGTTGAACCGTTACAATCAAAGATAACGCTCTTGGGGATTAGAGTCTTAGAGTAAGGTTCAAAGCTATAAGTTATAGATACTTATTACAACCTTTGGGTGTCCTAAGAGGTGATAGATCTTTAGAACTTTAACTCTATTTCAAACCGAAGTTGAACCGTTACAATCAAAGATAACGCTCTTGGGGATTAGAGTCTTAGAGTTAGGTTCAAAGCTATAAGTTATAGATACTTATTACAACCTTTGGGTGTCCTAAGAGGTGATAGATGTTTAGAACTTTAACTCTATTTCAAACCGAAGTTGAACCGTTACAATCAAAGATAAAGCTCTTGGGGATTAGAGTCCTAGAGTAAGGTTCAAAGCTATAAGTTATAGATACTTATTACAACCTTTGGGTGTCCTAAGATGTGATAGATGTTTAGAACTTTAACTCTATTTCAAAACGAAGTTGAACCGTTACAATCAAAGATAATGCTCTTGGGGATTAGAGTCTTAGAGTTAGGTTCAAAGCTATAAGTTATAGATACTTATTACAACCTTTGGGTGTCCTAAGAGGTGATAGATGTTTAGAACTTTAACTCTATTTCAAACCGAAGTTGAACCATTACAATCAAAGATAAAGCTCTTGAAAATTAGAGTCTTAGAGTAAGGTTCAAAGCCATAAGTTATAGATACTTATCACAACCTTTGGGTGTCCTAACAGGTGATTGATCATTAGAACTTTAACTCTATTTCAAACCGAAGTTGAACCGTTACAATCAAAGATAAATCTCTTGGGGATTAGAGTCTTAGAGTAAGGTTCAAAGCTATAAGTTATAGATACTTATTACAACCTTTGGGTGTCCTAAGAGGTGATAGATCTTTAGAACTTTAACTCTATTTCAAACCGAAGTTGAACCGTTACAATCAAAGATAACGCTCTTTGGGATTAGAGTCTTAGAGTTAGGTTCAAAGCTATAAGTTATAGATACTTATTACAACCTTTGGGTGTCCTAAGAGGTGATAGATGTTTAGAACTTTAACTCTATTTCAAACCGAAGTTGAACCGTTACAATCAAAGATACAGCTCTTGGGGATTAGAGTCTTAGAGTAAGGTTCAAAGATATAAGTTATAGATACTTATTACAACCTTTGGGTGTCCTAAGAGGTGATAGATCTTTAGAACTTTAACTCTATTTCAAACCGAAGTTGAACCGTTACAATCAAAGATAACGCTCTTTGGGATTAGAGTCTTAGAGTTAGGTTCAAAGCTATATGTTATAGATACTTATTACAACCTTTGGGTGTCCTAAGAGGTGATAGATGTTTAGAACTTTAACTCTTTTTCAAACCGAAGTTGAACCGTTACAATCAAAGATAAAGCTCTTGGGGATTAGAGTCTTAGAGTAAGGTTCAAAGCTATAAGTTATAGATACTTATTACAACCTTTGGGTGTCCTAAGAGGTGATAGATCTTTAGAACTTTAACTCTATTTCAAACCGAAGTTGAACCGTTACAATCAAAGATAACGCTCTTTGGGATTAGAGTCTTAGAGTTAGGTTCAAAGCTATAAGTTATAGATACTTATTACAACCTTTGGGTGTCCTAAGAGGTGATAGATGTTTAGAACTTTAACTCTATTTCAAACCGAAGTTGAACCGTTACAATCAAAGATAAAGCTCTTGGGGATTAGAGTCTTAGAGTAAGGTTCAAAGCTATAAGTTATAGATACTTATTACAACCTTTGGGTGTCCTAAGAGGTGATAGATCTTTAGAACTTTAACTCTATTTCAAACCGAAGTTGAACCATTACAATCAAAGATAAAGCTCTTGGGGATTAGAGTCTTAGAGTAAGGTTCAAATCTATAAGTTATAGATACTTATTACAACCTTTGGGTGTCCTAACAGGTGATTGATCATTAGAACTTTAACTCTATTTCAAACCGAAGTTGAACCGTTACAATCAAAGATAAAGCTCTTGGGGATTAGAGTCCTAGAGTAAGGTTCAAAGCTATAAGTTATAGATACTTATTACAACCTTTGGGTGTCCTAACAGGTGATTGATCTTTAGAACTTTAACTCTATTTCAAACCGAAGTTGAACCGTTACAATCAAAGATAACGCTCTTGGGGATTAGAGTCTTAGAGTAAGGTTCAAAGCTATAAGTTATAGATACTTATTACAACCTTTGGGTGTCCTAAGAGGTGATAGATCTTTAGAACTTTAACTCTATTTCAAACCGAAGTTGAACCGTTACAATCAAAGATAAAGCTCTTGGGGATTAGAGTCTTAGAGTAAGGTTCAAAGTTATAAGTTATAGATACTTATTACAACCTTTGGGTGTCCTAAGAGGTGATAGATCTTTAGAACTTTAACTCTATTTCAAACCGAAGTTGAACCGTTACAATCAAAGATAACGCTCTTGGGGATTAGAGTCTTAGAGTTAGGTTCAAAGCTATAAGTTATAGATACTTATTACAACCTTTGGGTGTCCTAAGAGGTGATAGATGTTTAGAACTTTAACTCTATTTCAAACCGAAGTTGAACCGTTACAATCAAAGATAAAGCTCTTGGGGATTAGAGTCCTAGAGTAAGGTTCAAAGCTATAAGTTATAGATACTTATTACAACCTTTGGGTGTCCTAAGAGGTGATAGATGTTTAGAACTTTAACTCTATTTCAAAACGAAGTTGAACCGTTACAATCAAAGATAATGCTCTTGGGGATTAGAGTCTTAGAGTTAGGTTCAAAGCTATAAGTTATAGATACTTATTACAACCTTTGGGTGTCCTAAGAGGTGATAGATGTTTAGAACTTTAACTCTATTTCAAACCGAAGTTGAACCGTTACAATCAAAGATAAAGCTCTTGGAAATTAGAGTCTTAGAGTAAGGTTCAAAGCTATAAGTTATAGATACTTATCACAACCTTTGGGTGTCCTAACAGGTGATTGATCATTAGAACTTTAACTCTATTTCAAACCGAAGTTGAACCGTTACAATCAAAGATAACGCTCTTGGGGATTAGAGTCTTAGAGTTAGGTTCAAAGCAATAAGTTATAGATACTTATTACAACCTTTGGGTGTCCTAAGAGGTGATAGATCTTTAGAACTTTAACTCTATTTCAAACCGAAGTTGAACCGTTACAATCAAAGATAAAGCTCTTGGGGATTAGAGTCTTAGAGTAAGGTTCAAAGTTATAAGTTATAGATACTTATTACAACCTTTGGGTGTCCTAAGAGGTGATAGATCTTTAGAACTTTAACTCTATTTCAAACCGAAGTTGAACCGTTACAATCAAAGATAACGCTCTTGGGGATTAGAGTCTTAGAGTTAGGTTCAAAGCTATAAGTTATAGATACTTATTACCACCTTTGGGTGTCCTAACAGGTGATTGATCTTTAGAACTTTAACTCTATTTCAAACCGAAGTTGAACCGTTACAATCAAAGATAAAGCTCTTGGGGATTAGAGTCTTAGAGTAAGGTTCAAAGCTATAAGTTATAGATACTTATTACAACCTTTGGGTGTCCTAAGAGGTGATAGATCTTTAGAACTTTAACTCTATTTCAAACCGAAGTTGAACCGTTACAATCAAAGATAACGCTCTTTGGGATTAGAGTCTTAGAGTTAGGTTCAAAGCTATAAGTTATAGATACTTATTACAACCTTTGGGTGTCCTAAGAGGTGATAGATGTTTAGAACTTTAACTCTATTTCAAACCGAAGTTGAACCGTTACAATCAAAGATAAAGCTCTTGGGGATTAGAGTCTTAGAGTAAGGTTCAAAGCTATAAGTTATAGATACTTATTACAACCTTTGGGTGTCCTAAGAGGTGATAGATCTTTAGAACTTTAACTCTATTTCAAACCGAAGTTGAACCGTTACAATCAAAGATAACGCTCTTTGGGATTAGAGTCTTAGAGTTAGGTTCAAAGCTATATGTTATAGATACTTATTACAACCTTTGGGTGTCCTAAGAGGTGATAGATGTTTAGAACTTTAACTCTTTTTCAAACCGAAGTTGAACCGTTACAATCAAAGATAACGCTCTTGGGGATTAGAGTCTTAGAGTTAGGTTCAAAGCTATAAGTTATAGATACTTATTACAACCTTTGGGTGTCCTAAGAGGTGATAGAGCTTCAGAACTATAACTCTATTTCAAACCAAAGTTGAACCGTTACAATCAAAGATAATGCTCTTGGGGATTAGAGTCTTAGAGTAAGGTTCAAAGCTATAAGTTATAGATACTTATTACAACATTTGGGTGTCCTAAGAGGTGATAGATTTTTAGAACTTTAACTCTATTTCAAACCGAAGTTGAACCGTTACAATCAAAGATAAAGCTCTTGGGGATTAGAGTCTTAGAGTAAGGTTCAAAGTTATAAGTTATAGATACTTATTACAACCTTTGGGTGTCCTAAGAGGTGATAGATCTTTAGAACTTTAACTCTATTTCAAACCGAAGTTGAACCGTTATAATCAAAGATAACGCTCTTGGGGATTAGAGTCTTAGAGTTAGGTTCAAAGCTATAAGTTATAGATACTTATTACAACCTTTGGGTGTCCTAAGAGGTGATAGATGTTTAGAACTTTAACTCTATTTCAAACCGAAGTTGAACCGTTACAATCAAAGATAAAGCTCTTGGGGATTAGAGTCTTAGAGTAAGGTTCAAATCTATAAGTTATAGATACTTATTACAACCTTTGGGTGTCCTAACAGGTGATTGATCATTAGAACTTTAACTCTATTTCAAACCGAAGTTGAACCGTTACAATCAAAGATAACGTTCTTGGGGATTAGAGTCTTAGAGTTAGGTTCAAAGCAATAAGTTATAGATACTCATTGCAACCTTTGGGTGTCCTAAGAGGTGATAAATCTTTAGAACTTTAACTCTATTTCAAACCGAAGTTGAACCGTTACAATCAAAGATAACGCTCTTGGGGATTAGAGTCTTAGAGTTAGGTTCAAAGCTATAAGTTATAGATACTTATTACAACCTTTGGGTGTCCTAAGAGGTGATAGAGCTTCAGAACTATAACTCTATTTCAAACCAAAGTTGAACCGTTACAATCAAAGATAATGCTCTTGGGGATTAGAGTCTTAGAGTAAGGTTCAAAGCTTTAAGTTATAGATACTTATTACAACATTTGGGTGTCCTAAGAGGTGATAGATGTTTAGAACTTTAACTCTATTTCAAACCGAAGTTGAACCGTTACAATCAAAGATAAAGCTCTTGGGGATTAGAGTCTTAGAGTAAGGTTCAAAGTTATAAGTTATAGATACTTATTACAACCTTTGGGTGTCCTAAGAGGTGATAGATCTTTAGAACTTTAACTCTATTTCAAACCGAAGTTGAACCGTTATAATCAAAGATAACACTCTTGGGGATTAGAGTCTTAGAGTTAGGTTCAAAGCTATAAGTTATAGATACTTATTACAACCTTTGGGTGTCCTAAGAGGTGATAGATGTTTAGAACTTTAACTCTATTTCAAACCGAAGTTGAACCGTTACAATCAAAGATAAAGCTCTTGGGGATTAGAGTCTTAGAGTAAGGTTCAAATCTATAAGTTATAGATACTTATTACAACCTTTGGGTGTCCTAACAGGTGATTGATCATTAGAACTTTAACTCTATTTCAAACCGAAGTTGAACCGTTACAATCAAAGATAAAGCTCTTGGGGATTAGAGTCCTAGAGTAAGGTTCAAAGCTATAAGTTATAGATACTTATTACAACCTTTGGGTGTTCTAACAGGTGATTGATCTTTAGAACTTTAACTCTATTTCAAACCGAAGTTGAACCGTTACAATCAAAGATAACGCTCTTGGGGATTAGAGTCTTAGAGTAAGGTTCAAAGCTATAAGTTATAGATACTTATTACAACCTTTGGGTGTCCTAAGAGGTGATAGATGTTTAGAACTTTAACTCTATTTCAAACCGAAGTTGAACCGTTACAATCAAAGATAAAGCTCTTGGGGATTAGAGTCTTAGAGTAAGGTTCAAAGTTATAAGTTATAGATACTTATTACAACCTTTGGGAGTCCTAAGAGGTGATAGATCTTTAGAACTTTAACTCTATTTCAAACCGAAGTTGAACCGTTATAATCAAAGAAAACGCTCTTGGGGATTAGAGTCTTAGAGTTAGGTTCAAAGCTATAAGTTATAGATACTTATTACAACCTTTGGGTGTCCTAAGAGGTGATAGATGTTTAGAACTTTAACTCTATTTCAAACCGAAGTTGAACCGTTACAATCAAAGATAAAGCTCTTGGGGATTAGAGTCTTAGAGTAAGGTTCAAATCTATAAGTTATAGATACTTATTACAACCTTTGGGTGTCCTAACAGGTGATTGATCATTAGAACTTTAACTCTATTTCAAACCGAAGTTGAACCGTTACAATCAAAGATAAAGCTCTTGGGGATTAGAGTCTTAGAGTAAGGTTCAAAGCTATAAGTTATAGATACTTATTACAACCTTTGGGTGTCCTAACAGGTGATTGATCTTTAGAACTTTAACTCTATTTCAAACCGAAGTTGAACCGTTACAATCAAAGATAACGCTCTTGGGGATTAGAGTCTTAGAGTAAGGTTCAAAGCTATAAGTTATAGATACTTATTACAACCTTTGGGTGTCCTAAGAGGTGATAGATGTTTAGAACTTTAACTCTATTTCAAACCGAAGTTGAACCGTTACAATCAAAGATAAAGCTCTTGGGGATTAGAGTCTTAGAGTAAGGTTCAAAGTTATAAGTTATAGATACTTATTACAACCTTTGGGTGTCCTAAGAGGTGATAGATCTTTAGAACTTTAACTCTATTTCAAACCGAAGTTGAACCGTTACAATCAAAGATAACGCTCTTGGGGATTAGAGTCTTAGAGTTAGGTTCAAAGCTATAAGTTATAGATACTTATTACAACCTTTGGGTGTCCTAAGAGGTGATAGATGTTTAGAACTTTAACTCTATTTCAAACCGAAGTTGAACCGTTACAATCAAAGATAAAGCTCTTGGGGATTAGAGTCCTAGAGTAAGGTTCAAAGCTATAAGTTATAGATACTTATTACAACCTTTGGGTGTCCTAAGAGGTGATAGATGTTTAGAACTTTAACTCTATTTCAAAACGAAGTTGAACCGTTACAATCAAAGATAATGCTCTTGGGGATTAGAGTCTTAGAGTTAGGTTCAAAGCTATAAGTTATAGATACTTATTACAACCTTTGGGTGTCCTAAGAGGTGATAGATGTTTAGAACTTTAACTCTATTTCAAACCGAAGTTGAACCGTTACAATCAAAGATAAAGCTCTTGGAAATTAGAGTCTTAGAGTAAGGTTCAAAGCTATAAGTTATAGATACTTATCACAACCTTTGGGTGTCCTAACAGGTGATTGATCATTAGAACTTTAACTCTATTTCAAACCGAAGTTGAACCGTTACAATCAAAGATAACGCTCTTGGGGATTAGAGTCTTAGAGTTAGGTTCAAAGCAATAAGTTATAGATACTTATTACAACCTTTGGGTGTCCTAAGAGGTGATAGATCTTTAGAACTTTAACTCTATTTCAAACCGAAGTTGAACCGTTACAATCAAAGATAAAGCTCTTGGGGATTAGAGTCTTAGAGTAAGGTTCAAAGTTATAAGTTATAGATACTTATTACAACCTTTGGGTGTCCTAAGAGGTGATAGATCTTTAGAACTTTAACTCTATTTCAAACCGAAGTTGAACCGTTACAATCAAAGATAACGCTCTTGGGGATTAGAGTCTTAGAGTTAGGTTCAAAGCTATAAGTTATAGATACTTATTACAACCTTTGGGTGTCCTAAGAGGTGATAGATCTTTAGAACTTTAACTCTATTTCAAACCGAAGTTGAACCGTTACAATCAAAGATAAAGCTCTTGGGGATTAGAGTCCTAGAGTAAGGTTCAAAGCTATAAGTTATAGATACTTATTACAACCTTTGGGTGTCCTAACAGGTGATTGATCTTTAGAACTTTAACTCTATTTCAAACCGAAGTTGAACCGTTACAATCAAAGATAAAGCTCTTGGGGATTAGAGTCTTAGAGTAAGGTTCAAAGCTATAAGTTATAGATACTTATTACAACCTTTGGGTGTTCTAACAGGTGATTGATCTTTAGAACTTTAACTCTATTTCAAACCGAAGTTGAACCGTTACAATCAAAGATAACGCTCTTGGGGATTAGAGTCTTAGAGTAAGGTTCAAAGCTATAAGTTATAGATACTTATTACAACCTTTGGGTGTCCTAAGAGGTGATAGATGTTTAGAACTTTAACTCTATTTCAAACCGAAGTTGAACCGTTACAATCAAAGATAAAGCTCTTGGGGATTAGAGTCTTAGAGTAAGGTTCAAAGTTATAAGTTATAGATACTTATTACAACCTTTGGGAGTCCTAAGAGGTGATAGATCTTTAGAACTTTAACTCTATTTCAAACCGAAGTTGAACCGTTATAATCAAAGAAAACGCTCTTGGGGATTAGAGTCTTAGAGTTAGGTTCAAAGCTATAAGTTATAGATACTTATTACAACCTTTGGGTGTCCTAAGAGGTGATAGATGTTTAGAACTTTAACTCTATTTCAAACCGAAGTTGAACCGTTACAATCAAAGATAAAGCTCTTGGGGATTAGAGTCTTAGAGTAAGGTTCAAATCTATAAGTTATAGATACTTATTACAACCTTTGGGTGTCCTAACAGGTGATTGATCATTAGAACTTTAACTCTATTTCAAACCGAAGTTGAACCGTTACAACCAAAGATAAAGCTCTTGGGGATTAGAGTCTTAGAGTAAGGTTCAAAGCTATAAGTTATAGATACTTATTACAACCTTTGGGTGTCCTAACAGGTGATTGATCTTTAGAACTTTAACTCTATTTCAAACCGAAGTTGAACCGTTACAATCAAAGATAACGCTCTTGGGGATTAGAGTCTTAGAGTAAGGTTCAAAGCTATAAGTTATAGATACTTATTACAACCTTTGGGTGTCCTAAGAGGTGATAGATGTTTAGAACTTTAACTCTATTTCAAACCGAAGTTGAACCGTTACAATCAAAGATAAAGCTCTTGGGGATTAGAGTCTTAGAGTAAGGTTCAAAGTTATAAGTTATAGATACTTATTACAACCTTTGGGTGTCCTAAGAGGTGATAGATCTTTAGAACTTTAACTCTATTTCAAACCGAAGTTGAACCGTTACAATCAAAGATAACGCTCTTGGGGATTAGAGTCTTAGAGTTAGGTTCAAAGCTATAAGTTATAGATACTTATTACAACCTTTGGGTGTCCTAAGAGGTGATAGATGTTTAGAACTTTAACTCTATTTCAAACCGAAGTTGAACCGTTACAATCAAAGATAAAGCTCTTGGGGATTAGAGTCCTAGAGTAAGGTTCAAAGCTATAAGTTATAGATACTTATTACAACCTTTGGGTGTCCTAAGAGGTGATAGATGTTTAGAACTTTAACTCTATTTCAAAACGAAGTTGAACCGTTACAATCAAAGATAATGCTCTTGGGGATTAGAGTCTTAGAGTTAGGTTCAAAGCTATAAGTTATAGATACTTATTACAACCTTTGGGTGTCCTAAGAGGTGATAGATGTTTAGAACTTTAACTCTATTTCAAACCGAAGTTGAACCGTTACAATCAAAGATAAAGCTCTTGGAAATTAGAGTCTTAGAGTAAGGTTCAAAGCTATAAGTTATAGATACTTATCACAACCTTTGGGTGTCCTAACAGGTGATTGATCATTAGAACTTTAACTCTATTTCAAACCGAAGTTGAACCGTTACAATCAAAGATAACGCTCTTGGGGATTAGAGTCTTAGAGTTAGGTTCAAAGCAATAAGTTATAGATACTTATTACAACCTTTGGGTGTCCTAAGAGGTGATAGATCTTTAGAACTTTAACTCTATTTCAAACCGAAGTTGAACCGTTACAATCAAAGATAAAGCTCTTGGGGATTAGAGTCTTAGAGTAAGGTTCAAAGTTATAAGTTATAGATACTTATTACAACCTTTGGGTGTCCTAAGAGGTGATAGATCTTTAGAACTTTAACTCTATTTCAAACCGAAGTTGAACCGTTACAATCAAAGATAACGCTCTTGGGGATTAGAGTCTTAGAGTTAGGTTCAAAGCTATAAGTTATAGATACTTATTACAACCTTTGGGTGTCCTAAGAGGTGATAGATCTTTAGAACTTTAACTCTATTTCAAACCGAAGTTGAACCGTTACAATCAAAGATAAAGCTCTTGGGGATTAGAGTCCTAGAGTAAGGTTCAAAGCTATAAGTTATAGATACTTATTACAACCTTTGGGTGTCCTAACAGGTGATTGATCTTTAGAACTTTAACTCTATTTCAAACCGAAGTTGAACCGTTACAATCAAAGATAAAGCTCTTGGGGATTAGAGTCTTAGAGTAAGGTTCAAAGCTATAAGTTATAGATACTTATTACAACCTTTGGGTGTCCTAAGAGGTGATAGATCTTTAGAACTTTAACTCTATTTCAAACCGAAGTTGAACCGTTACAATCAAAGATAACGCTCTTTGGGATTAGAGTCTTAGAGTTAGGTTCAAAGCTATAAGTTATAGATACTTATTACAACCTTTGGGTGTCCTAAGAGGTGATAGATGTTTAGAACTTTAACTCTATTTCAAACCGAAATTGAACCGTTACAATCAAAGATAAAGCTCTTGGGGATTAGAGTCTTAGAGTTAGGTTCAAAGCTATAAGTTATAGATACTTATTACAACCTTTGGGTGTCCTAAGAGGTGATAGATGTTTAGAACTTTAACTCTATTTCAAACCGAAATTGAACCGTTACAATCAAAGATAAAGCTCTTGGGGATTAGAGTCTTAGAGTAAGGTTCAAATCTATAAGTTATAGATACTTATTACAACCTTTGGGTGTCCTAACAGGTGATTGATCATTAGAACTTTAACTCTATTTCAAACCGAAGTTGAACCGTTACAATCAAAGATAAAGCTCTTGGGGATTAGAGTCCTAGAGTAAGGTTCAAAGCTATAAGTTATAGATACTTATTACAACCTTTGGGTGTCCTAACAGGTGATTGATCTTTAGAACTTTAACTCTATTTCAAACCGAAGTTGAACCGTTACAATCAAAGATAACGCTCTTGGGGATTAGAGTCTTAGAGTAAGGTTCAAAGCTATAAGTTATAGATACTTATTACAACCTTTGGGTGTCCTAAGAGGTGATAGATGTTTAGAACTTTAACTCTATTTCAAACCGAAGTTGAACCGTTACAATCAAAGATAACGCTCTTTGGGATTAGAGTCTTAGAGTTAGGTTCAAAGCTATATGTTATAGATACTTATTACAACCTTTTGGTGTCCTAAGAGGTGATAGATGTTTAGAACTTTAACTCTATTTCAAACCGAAGTTGAACCGTTACAATCAGAGATAAAGCTCTTGGGGATTAGAGTCTTAGAGTAAGGTTCAAAGCTATAAGTTATAGATACTTATTACAACCTTTGGGTGTCCTAAGAGGTGATAGATCTTTAGAACTTTAACTCTATTTCAAACCGAAGTTGAACCGTTACAATCAAAGATAAAGCTCTTGGGGATTAGAGTCCTAGAGTAAGGTTCAAAGCTATAAGTTATAGATACTTATTACAACCTTTGGGTGTCCTAACAGGTGATTGATCTTTAGAACTTTAACTCTATTTCAAACCGAAGTTGAACCGTTACAATCAAAGATAAAGCTCTTGGGGATTAGAGTCTTAGAGTAAGGTTCAAAGCTATAAGTTATAGATACTTATTACAACCTTTGGGTGTCCTAAGAGGTGATAGATCTTTAGAACTTTAACTCTATTTCAAACCGAAGTTGAACCGTTACAATCAAAGATAACGCTCTTTGGGATTAGAGTCTTAGAGTTAGGTTCAAAGCTATAAGTTATAGATACTTATTACAACCTTTGGGTGTCCTAAGAGGTGATAGATGTTTAGAACTTTAACTCTATTTCAAACCGAAATTGAACCGTTACAATCAAAGATAAAGCTCTTGGGGATTAGAGTCTTAGAGTTAGGTTCAAAGCTATAAGTTATAGATACTTATTACAACCTTTGGGTGTCCTAAGAGGTGATAGATGTTTAGAACTTTAACTCTATTTCAAACCGAAATTGAACCGTTACAATCAAAGATAAAGCTCTTGGGGATTAGAGTCTTAGAGTAAGGTTCAAATCTATAAGTTATAGATACTTATTACAACCTTTGGGTGTCCTAACAGGTGATTGATCATTAGAACTTTAACTCTATTTCAAACCGAAGTTGAACCGTTACAATCAAAGATAAAGCTCTTGGGGATTAGAGTCTTAGAGTTAGGTTCAAAGCTATAAGTTATAGATACTTATTACCACCTTTGGGTGTCCTAACAGGTGATTGATCTTTAGAACTTTAACTCTATTTCAAACCGAAGTTGAACCGTTACAATCAAAGATAAAGCTCTTGGGGATTAGAGTCTTAGAGTAAGGTTCAAAGCTATAAGTTATAGATACTTATTACAACCTTTGGGTGTCCTAAGAGGTGATAGATCTTTAGAACTTTAACTCTATTTCAAACCGAAGTTGAACCGTTACAATCAAAGATAACGCTCTTTGGGATTAGAGTCTTAGAGTTAGGTTCAAAGCTATAAGTTATAGATACTTATTACAACCTTTGGGTGTCCTAAGAGGTGATAGATGTTTAGAACTTTAACTCTATTTCAAACCGAAGTTGAACCGTTACAATCAAAGATAAAGCTCTTGGGGATTAGAGTCTTAGAGTAAGGTTCAAAGCTATAAGTTATAGATACTTATTACAACCTTTGGGTGTCCTAAGAGGTGATAGATCTTTAGAACTTTAACTCTATTTCAAACCGAAGTTGAACCGTTACAATCAAAGATAACGCTCTTTGGGATTAGAGTCTTAGAGTTAGGTTCAAAGCTATATGTTATAGATACTTATTACAACCTTTGGGTGTCCTAAGAGGTGATAGATGTTTAGAACTTTAACTCTTTTTCAAACCGAAGTTGAACCGTTACAATCAAAGATAACGCTCTTGGGGATTAGAGTCTTAGAGTTAGGTTCAAAGCTATAAGTTATAGATACTTATTACAACCTTTGGGTGTCCTAAGAGGTGATAGAGCTTCAGAACTATAACTCTATTTCAAACCAAAGTTGAACCGTTACAATCAAAGATAATGCTCTTGGGGATTAGAGTCTTAGAGTAAGGTTCAAAGCTATAAGTTATAGATACTTATTACAACATTTGGGTGTCCTAAGAGGTGATAGATTTTTAGAACTTTAACTCTATTTCAAACCGAAGTTGAACCGTTACAATCAAAGATAAAGCTCTTGGGGATTAGAGTCTTAGAGTAAGGTTCAAAGCTATAAGTTATAGATACTTATTACAACCTTTGGGTGTCCTAAGAGGTGATAGATCTTTAGAACTTTAACTCTATTTCAAACCGAAGTTGAACCGTTACAATCAAAGATAACGCTCTTTGGGATTAGAGTCTTAGAGTTAGGTTCAAAGCTATAAGTTATAGATACTTATTACAACCTTTGGGTGTCCTAAGAGGTGATAGATGTTTAGAACTTTAACTCTATTTCAAACCGAAATTGAACCGTTACAATCAAAGATAAAGCTCTTGGGGATTAGAGTCTTAGAGTTAGGTTCAAAGCTATAAGTTATAGATACTTATTACAACCTTTGGGTGTCCTAAGAGGTGATAGATGTTTAGAACTTTAACTCTATTTCAAACCGAAATTGAACCGTTACAATCAAAGATAAAGCTCTTGGGGATTAGAGTCTTAGAGTAAGGTTCAAAGCAATAAGTTATAGATACTCATTGCAACCTTTGGGTGTCCTAAGAGGTGATAAATCTTTAGAACTTTAACTCTATTTCAAACCGAAGTTGAACCGTTACAATCAAAGATAAAGCTCTTGGGGATTAGAGTCCTAGAGTAAGGTTCAAAGCTATAAGTTATAGATACTTATTACAACCTTTGGGTGTCCTAACAGGTGATTGATCTTTAGAACTTTAACTCTATTTCAAACCGAAGTTGAACCGTTACAATCAAAGATAACGCTCTTGGGGATTAGAGTCTTAGAGTAAGGTTCAAAGCTATAAGTTATAGATACTTATTACAACCTTTGGGTGTCCTAAGAGGTGATAGATGTTTAGAACTTTAACTCTATTTCAAACCGAAGTTGAACCGTTACAATCAAAGATAACGCTCTTTGGGATTAGAGTCTTAGAGTTAGGTTCAAAGCTATATGTTATAGATACTTATTACAACCTTTTGGTGTCCTAAGAGGTGATAGATGTTTAGAACTTTAACTCTATTTCAAACCGAAGTTGAACCGTTACAATCAGAGATAAAGCTCTTGGGGATTAGAGTCTTAGAGTAAGGTTCAAAGCTATAAGTTATAGATACTTATTACAACCTTTGGGTGTCCTAAGAGGTGATAGATCTTTAGAACTTTAACTCTATTTCAAACCGAAGTTGAACCGTTACAATCAAAGATAAAGCTCTTGGGGATTAGAGTCCTAGAGTAAGGTTCAAAGCTATAAGTTATAGATACTTATTACAACCT
Source organism: Pontederia crassipes (assembly GCA_030549335.1). Lineage (NCBI taxonomy): Eukaryota > Viridiplantae > Streptophyta > Magnoliopsida > Commelinales > Pontederiaceae > Pontederia > Pontederia crassipes. Next base: position 13,240,158 of record CM060187.1, read on the forward strand.
TTGGGTGTCCTAACAGGTGATTGATCTTTAGAACTTTAACTCTATTTCAAACCGAAGTTGAACCGTTACAATCAAAGATAAAGCTCTTGGGGATTAGAGTCTTAGAGTAAGGTTCAAAGCTATAAGTTATAGATACTTATTACAACCTTTGGGTGTCCTAAGAGGTGATAGATCTTTAGAACTTTAACTCTATTTCAAACCGAAGTTGAACCGTTACAATCAAAGATAACGCTCTTTGGGATTAGAGTCTTAGAGTTAGGTTCAAAGCTATAAGTTATAGATACTTATTACAACCTTTGGGTGTCCTAAGAGGTGATAGATGTTTAGAACTTTAACTCTATTTCAAACCGAAATTGAACCGTTACAATCAAAGATAAAGCTCTTGGGGATTAGAGTCTTAGAGTTAGGTTCAAAGCTATAAGTTATAGATACTTATTACAACCTTTGGGTGTCCTAAGAGGTGATAGATGTTTAGAACTTTAACTCTATTTCAAACCGAAATTGAACCGTTACAATCAAAGATAAAGCTCTTGGGGATTAGAGTCTTAGAGTAAGGTTCAAATCTATAAGTTATAGATACTTATTACAACCTTTGGGTGTCCTAACAGGTGATTGATCATTAGAACTTTAACTCTATTTCAAACCGAAGTTGAACCGTTACAATCAAAGATAAAGCTCTTGGGGATTAGAGTCTTAGAGTTAGGTTCAAAGCTATAAGTTATAGATACTTATTACCACCTTTGGGTGTCCTAACAGGTGATTGATCTTTAGAACTTTAACTCTATTTCAAACCGAAGTTGAACCGTTACAATCAAAGATAAAGCTCTTGGGGATTAGAGTCTTAGAGTAAGGTTCAAAGCTATAAGTTATAGATACTTATTACAACCTTTGGGTGTCCTAAGAGGTGATAGATCTTTAGAACTTTAACTCTATTTCAAACCGAAGTTGAACCGTTACAATCAAAGATAACGCTCTTTGGGATTAGAGTCTTAGAGTTAGGTTCAAAGCTATAAGTTATAGATACTTATTACAACCTTTGGGTGTCCTAAGAGGTGATAGATGTTTAGAACTTTAACTCTATTTCAAACCGAAGTTGAACCGTTACAATCAAAGATAAAGCTCTTGGGGATTAGAGTCTTAGAGTAAGGTTCAAAGCTATAAGTTATAGATACTTATTACAACCTTTGGGTGTCCTAAGAGGTGATAGATCTTTAGAACTTTAACTCTATTTCAAACCGAAGTTGAACCGTTACAATCAAAGATAACGCTCTTTGGGATTAGAGTCTTAGAGTTAGGTTCAAAGCTATATGTTATAGATACTTATTACAACCTTTGGGTGTCCTAAGAGGTGATAGATGTTTAGAACTTTAACTCTTTTTCAAACCGAAGTTGAACCGTTACAATCAAAGATAACGCTCTTGGGGATTAGAGTCTTAGAGTTAGGTTCAAAGCTATAAGTTATAGATACTTATTACAACCTTTGGGTGTCCTAAGAGGTGATAGAGCTTCAGAACTATAACTCTATTTCAAACCAAAGTTGAACCGTTACAATCAAAGATAATGCTCTTGGGGATTAGAGTCTTAGAGTAAGGTTCAAAGCTATAAGTTATAGATACTTATTACAACATTTGGGTGTCCTAAGAGGTGATAGATTTTTAGAACTTTAACTCTATTTCAAACCGAAGTTGAACCGTTACAATCAAAGATAAAGCTCTTGGGGATTAGAGTCTTAGAGTAAGGTTCAAAGTTATAAGTTATAGATACTTATTACAACCTTTGGGTGTCCTAAGAGGTGATAGATCTTTAGAACTTTAACTCTATTTCAAACCGAAGTTGAACCGTTATAATCAAAGATAACGCTCTTGGGGATTAGAGTCTTAGAGTTAGGTTCAAAGCTATAAGTTATAGATACTTATTACAACCTTTGGGTGTCCTAAGAGGTGATAGATGTTTAGAACTTTAACTCTATTTCAAACCGAAGTTGAACCGTTACAATCAAAGATAAAGCTCTTGGGGATTAGAGTCTTAGAGTAAGGTTCAAATCTATAAGTTATAGATACTTATTACAACCTTTGGGTGTCCTAACAGGTGATTGATCATTAGAACTTTAACTCTATTTCAAACCGAAGTTGAACCGTTACAATCAAAGATAACGTTCTTGGGGATTAGAGTCTTAGAGTTAGGTTCAAAGCAATAAGTTATAGATACTCATTGCAACCTTTGGGTGTCCTAAGAGGTGATAAATCTTTAGAACTTTAACTCTATTTCAAACCGAAGTTGAACCGTTACAATCAAAGATAACGCTCTTGGGGATTAGAGTCTTAGAGTTAGGTTCAAAGCTATAAGTTATAGATACTTATTACAACCTTTGGGTGTCCTAAGAGGTGATAGAGCTTCAGAACTATAACTCTATTTCAAACCAAAGTTGAACCGTTACAATCAAAGATAATGCTCTTGGGGATTAGAGTCTTAGAGTAAGGTTCAAAGCTTTAAGTTATAGATACTTATTACAACATTTGGGTGTCCTAAGAGGTGATAGATGTTTAGAACTTTAACTCTATTTCAAACCGAAGTTGAACCGTTACAATCAAAGATAAAGCTCTTGGGGATTAGAGTCTTAGAGTAAGGTTCAAAGTTATAAGTTATAGATACTTATTACAACCTTTGGGTGTCCTAAGAGGTGATAGATCTTTAGAACTTTAACTCTATTTCAAACCGAAGTTGAACCGTTATAATCAAAGATAACACTCTTGGGGATTAGAGTCTTAGAGTTAGGTTCAAAGCTATAAGTTATAGATACTTATTACAACCTTTGGGTGTCCTAAGAGGTGATAGATGTTTAGAACTTTAACTCTATTTCAAACCGAAGTTGAACCGTTACAATCAAAGATAAAGCTCTTGGGGATTAGAGTCTTAGAGTAAGGTTCAAATCTATAAGTTATAGATACTTATTACAACCTTTGGGTGTCCTAACAGGTGATTGATCATTAGAACTTTAACTCTATTTCAAACCGAAGTTGAACCGTTACAATCAAAGATAACGTTCTTGGGGATTAGAGTCTTAGAGTTAGGTTCAAAGCAATAAGTTATAGATACTCATTGCAACCTTTGGGTGTCCTAAGAGGTGATAAATCTTTAGAACTTTAACTCTATTTCAAACCGAAGTTGAACCGTTACAATCAAAGATAAAGCTCTTGGGGATTAGAGTCTTAGAGTAAGGTTCAAATCTATAAGTTATAGATACTTATTACAACCTTTGGGTGTCCTAAGAGGTGATAGATCTTTAGAACTTTAACTCTATTTCAAACCGAAGTTGAACCGTTACAATCAAAGATAACGCTCTTTGGGATTAGAGTCTTAGAGTTAGGTTCAAAGCTATATGTTATAGATACTTATTACAACCTTTGGGTGTCCTAAGAGGTGATAGATGTTTAGAACTTTAACTCTTTTTCAAACCGAAGTTGAACCGTTACAATCAAAGATAACGCTCTTGGGGATTAGAGTCTTAGAGTTAGGTTCAAAGCTATAAGTTATAGATACTTATTACAACCTTTGGGTGTCCTAAGAGGTGATAGAGCTTCAGAACTATAACTCTATTTCAAACCAAAGTTGAACCGTTACAATCAAAGATAATGCTCTTGGGGATTAGAGTCTTAGAGTAAGGTTCAAAGCTATAAGTTATAGATACTTATTACAACATTTGGGTGTCCTAAGAGGTGATAGATTTTTAGAACTTTAACTCTATTTCAAACCGAAGTTGAACCGTTACAATCAAAGATAAAGCTCTTGGGGATTATAGTCTTAGAGTAAGGTTCAAAGTTATAAGTTATAGATACTTATTACAACCTTTGGGTGTCCTAAGAGGTGATAGATCTTTAGAACTTTAACTCTATTTCAAACCGAAGTTGAACCGTTATAATCAAAGATAACGCTCTTGGGGATTAGAGTCTTAGAGTTAGGTTCAAAGCTATAAGTTATAGATACTTATTACAACCTTTGGGTGTCCTAAGAGGTGATAGATGTTTAGAACTTTAACTCTATTTCAAACCGAAGTTGAACCGTTACAATCAAAGATAAAGCTCTTGGGGATTAGAGTCTTAGAGTAAGGTTCAAATCTATAAGTTATAGATACTTATTACAACCTTTGGGTGTCCTAACAGGTGATTGATCATTAGAACTTTAACTCTATTTCAAACCGAAGTTGAACCGTTACAATCAAAGATAACGTTCTTGGGGATTAGAGTCTTAGAGTTAGGTTCAAAGCAATAAGTTATAGATACTCATTGCAACCTTTGGGTGTCCTAAGAGGTGATAAATCTTTAGAACTTTAACTCTATTTCAAACCGAAGTTGAACCGTTACAATCAAAGATAACGCTCTTGGGGATTAGAGTCTTAGAGTTAGGTTCAAAGCTATAAGTTATAGATACTTATTACAACCTTTGGGTGTCCTAAGAGGTGATAGAGCTTCAGAACTATAACTCTATTTCAAACCAAAGTTGAACCGTTACAATCAAAGATAATGCTCTTGGGGATTAGAGTCTTAGAGTAAGGTTCAAAGCTTTAAGTTATAGATACTTATTACAACATTTGGGTGTCCTAAGAGGTGATAGATGTTTAGAACTTTAACTCTATTTCAAACCGAAGTTGAACCGTTACAATCAAAGATAAAGCTCTTGGGGATTAGAGTCTTAGAGTAAGGTTCAAAGTTATAAGTTATAGATACTTATTACAACCTTTGGGTGTCCTAAGAGGTGATAGATCTTTAGAACTTTAACTCTATTTCAAACCGAAGTTGAACCGTTATAATCAAAGATAACACTCTTGGGGATTAGAGTCTTAGAGTTAGGTTCAAAGCTATAAGTTATAGATACTTATTACAACCTTTGGGTGTCCTAAGAGGTGATAGATGTTTAGAACTTTAACTCTATTTCAAACCGAAGTTGAACCGTTACAATCAAAGATAAAGCTCTTGGGGATTAGAGTCTTAGAGTAAGGTTCAAATCTATAAGTTATAGATACTTATTACAACCTTTGGGTGTCCTAACAGGTGATTGATCATTAGAACTTTAACTCTATTTCAAACCGAAGTTGAACCGTTACAATCAAAGATAAAGCTCTTGGGGATTAGAGTCCTAGAGTAAGGTTCAAAGCTATAAGTTATAGATACTTATTACAACCTTTGGGTGTTCTAACAGGTGATTGATCTTTAGAACTTTAACTCTATTTCAAACCGAAGTTGAACCGTTACAATCAAAGATAACGCTCTTGGGGATTAGAGTCTTAGAGTAAGGTTCAAAGCTATAAGTTATAGATACTTATTACAACCTTTGGGTGTCCTAAGAGGTGATAGATGTTTAGAACTTTAACTCTATTTCAAACCGAAGTTGAACCGTTACAATCAAAGATAAAGCTCTTGGGGATTAGAGTCTTAGAGTAAGGTTCAAAGTTATAAGTTATAGATACTTATTACAACCTTTGGGTGTCCTAAGAGGTGATAGATCTTTAGAACTTTAACTCTATTTCAAACCGAAGTTGAACCGTTATAATCAAAGAAAACGCTCTTGGGGATTAGAGTCTTAGAGTTAGGTTCAAAGCTATAAGTTATAGATACTTATTACAACCTTTGGGTGTCCTAAGAGGTGATAGATGTTTAGAACTTTAACTCTATTTCAAACCGAAGTTGAACCGTTACAATCAAAGATAAAGCTCTTGGGGATTAGAGTCTTAGAGTAAGGTTCAAATCTATAAGTTATAGATACTTATTACAACCTTTGGGTGTCCTAACAGGTGATTGATCATTAGAACTTTAACTCTATTTCAAACCGAAGTTGAACCGTTACAATCAAAGATAAAGCTCTTGGGGATTAGAGTCTTAGAGTAAGGTTCAAAGCTATAAGTTATAGATACTTATTACAACCTTTGGGTGTCCTAACAGGTGATTGATCTTTAGAACTTTAACTCTATTTCAAACCGAAGTTGAACCGTTACAATCAAAGATAACGCTCTTGGGGATTAGAGTCTTAGAGTAAGGTTCAAAGCTATAAGTTATAGATACTTATTACAACCTTTGGGTGTCCTAAGAGGTGATAGATGTTTAGAACTTTAACTCTATTTCAAACCGAAGTTGAACCGTTACAATCAAAGATAAAGCTCTTGGGGATTAGAGTCTTAGAGTAAGGTTCAAAGTTATAAGTTATAGATACTTATTACAACCTTTGGGTGTCCTAAGAGGTGATAGATCTTTAGAACTTTAACTCTATTTCAAACCGAAGTTGAACCGTTACAATCAAAGATAACGCTCTTGGGGATTAGATTCTTAGAGTTAGGTTCAAAGCTATAAGTTATAGATACTTATTACAACCTTTGGGTGTCCTAAGAGGTGATAGATGTTTAGAACTTTAACTCTATTTCAAACCGAAGTTGAACCGTTACAATCAAAGATAAAGCTCTTGGGGATTAGAGTCCTAGAGTAAGGTTCAAAGCTATAAGTTATAGATACTTATTACAACCTTTGGGTGTCCTAAGAGGTGATAGATGTTTAGAACTTTAACTCTATTTCAAAACGAAGTTGAACCGTTACAATCAAAGATAATGCTCTTGGGGATTAGAGTCTTAGAGTTAGGTTCAAAGCTATAAGTTATAGATACTTATTACAACCTTTGGGTGTCCTAAGAGGTGATAGATGTTTAGAACTTTAACTCTATTTCAAACCGAAGTTGAACCGTTACAATCAAAGATAAAGCTCTTGGAAATTAGAGTCTTAGAGTAAGGTTCAAAGCTATAAGTTATAGATACTTATCACAACCTTTGGGTGTCCTAACAGGTGATTGATCATTAGAACTTTAACTCTATTTCAAACCGAAGTTGAACCGTTACAATCAAAGATAACGCTCTTGGGGATTAGAGTCTTAGAGTTAGGTTCAAAGCAATAAGTTATAGATACTTATTACAACCTTTGGGTGTCCTAAGAGGTGATAGATCTTTAGAACTTTAACTCTATTTCAAACCGAAGTTGAACCGTTACAATCAAAGATAAAGCTCTTGGGGATTAGAGTCTTAGAGTAAGGTTCAAAGTTATAAGTTATAGATACTTATTACAACCTTTGGGTGTCCTAAGAGGTGATAGATCTTTAGAACTTTAACTCTATTTCAAACCGAAGTTGAACCGTTACAATCAAAGATAACGCTCTTGGGGATTAGAGTCTTAGAGTTAGGTTCAAAGCTATAAGTTATAGATACTTATTACAACCTTTGGGTGTCCTAAGAGGTGATAGATCTTTAGAACTTTAACTCTATTTCAAACCGAAGTTGAACCGTTACAATCAAAGATAAAGCTCTTGGGGATTAGAGTCCTAGAGTAAGGTTCAAAGCTATAAGTTATAGATACTTATTACAACCTTTGGGTGTCCTAACAGGTGATTGATCTTTAGAACTTTAACTCTATTTCAAACCGAAGTTGAACCGTTACAATCAAAGATAAAGCTCTTGGGGATTAGAGTCTTAGAGTAAGGTTCAAAGCTATAAGTTATAGATACTTATTACAACCTTTGGGTGTCCTAAGAGGTGATAGATCTTTAGAACTTTAACTCTATTTCAAACCGAAGTTGAACCGTTACAATCAAAGATAACGCTCTTTGGGATTAGAGTCTTAGAGTTAGGTTCAAAGCTATAAGTTATAGATACTTATTACAACCTTTGGGTGTCCTAAGAGGTGATAGATGTTTAGAACTTTAACTCTATTTCAAACCGAAATTGAACCGTTACAATCAAAGATAAAGCTCTTGGGGATTAGAGTCTTAGAGTTAGGTTCAAAGCTATAAGTTATAGATACTTATTACAACCTTTGGGTGTCCTAAGAGGTGATAGATGTTTAGAACTTTAACTCTATTTCAAACCGAAATTGAACCGTTACAATCAAAGATAAAGCTCTTGGGGATTAGAGTCTTAGAGTAAGGTTCAAATCTATAAGTTATAGATACTTATTACAACCTTTGGGTGTCCTAACAGGTGATTGATCATTAGAACTTTAACTCTATTTCAAACCGAAGTTGAACCGTTACAATCAAAGATAAAGCTCTTGGGGATTAGAGTCCTAGAGTAAGGTTCAAAGCTATAAGTTATAGATACTTATTACAACCTTTGGGTGTCCTAACAGGTGATTGATCTTTAGAACTTTAACTCTATTTCAAACCGAAGTTGAACCGTTACAATCAAAGATAACGCTCTTGGGGATTAGAGTCTTAGAGTAAGGTTCAAAGCTATAAGTTATAGATACTTATTACAACCTTTGGGTGTCCTAAGAGGTGATAGATGTTTAGAACTTTAACTCTATTTCAAACCGAAGTTGAACCGTTACAATCAAAGAAACGCTCTTTGGGATTAGAGTCTTAGAGTTAGGTTCAAAGCTATATGTTATAGATACTTATTACAACCTTTTGGTGTCCTAAGAGGTGATAGATGTTTAGAACTTTAACTCTATTTCAAACCGAAGTTGAACCGTTACAATCAGAGATAAAGCTCTTGGGGATTAGAGTCTTAGAGTAAGGTTCAAAGCTATAAGTTATAGATACTTATTACAACCTTTGGGTGTCCTAAGAGGTGATAGATGTTTAGAACTTTAACTCTATTTCAAACCGAAGTTGAACCGTTACAATCAAAGATAACGCTCTTTGGGATTAGAGTCTTAGAGTTAGGTTCAAAGCTATATGTTATAGATACTTATCACAACCTTTGGGTGTCCTAAGAGGTGATAGATGTTTAGAACTTTAACTCTTTTTCAAACCGAAGTTGAACCGTTACAATCAAAGATAAAGCTCTTGGGGATTAGAGTCTTAGAGTTAGGTTCAAAGTTATAAGTTATAGATACTTATTACAAACTTTGGGTGTCCTAAGAGGTGATAGATCTTTAGAACTTTAACTCTATTTCAAACCGAAGTTGAACCGTTACAATCAAAGATAATGCTCTTGGGGATTAGAGTCTTAGAGTTAGGTTCAAAGCTATAAGTTATAGATACTTATTACAACCTTTGGGTGTCCTAACAGGTGATTGATCTTTAGAACTTTAACTCTATTTCAAACCGAAGTTGAACCGTTACAATCAAAGATAACGCTCTTGGGGATTAGAGTCTTAGAGTAAGGTTCAAAGCTATAAGTTATAGATACTTATTACAACCTTTGGGTGTCCTAAGAGGTGATAGATCTTTAGAACTTTAACTCTATTTCAAACCGAAGTTGAACCGTTACAATCAAAGATAACGCTCTTTGGGATTAGAGTCTTAGAGTTAGGTTCAAAGCTATATGATATAGATACTTATTACAACCTTTGGGTGTCCTAAGAGGTGATAGATGTTTAGAACTTTAACTCTATTTCAAACCGAAGTTGAACCGTTACAATCAGAGATAAAGCTCTTGGGGATTAGAGTCTTAGAGTAAGGTTCAAAGCTATAAGTTATAGATACTTATTACAACCTTTGGGTGTCCTAAGAGGTGATAGATGTTTAGAACTTTAACTCTATTTCAAACCGAAGTTGAACCGTTACAATCAAAGATAACGCTCTTTGGGATTAGAGTCTTAGAGTTAGGTTCAAAGCTATATGTTATAGATACTTATTACAACCTTTGGGTGTCCTAAGAGGTGATAGATGTTTAGAACTTTAACTCTTTTTCAAACCGAAGTTGAACCGTTACAATCAAAGATAAAGCTCTTGGGGATTAGAGTCTTAGAGTAAGGTTCAAAGTTATAAGTTATAGATACTTATTACAACCTTTGGGTGTCCTAAGAGGTGATAGATCTTTAGAACTTTAACTCTATTTCAAACCGAAGTTGAACCGTTACAATCAAAGATAAAGCTCTTGGGGATTAGAGTCCTAGAGTAAGGTTCAAAGCTATAAGTTATAGATACTTATTACAACCTTTGGGTGTCCTAAGAGGTGATAGATGTTTAGAACTTTAACTCTATTTCAAAACGAAGTTGAACCGTTACAATCAAAGATAATGCTCTTGGGGATTAGAGTCTTAGAGTTAGGTTCAAAGCTATAAGTTATAGATACTTATTACAACCTTTGGGTGTCCTAAGAGGTGATAGATGTTTAGAACTTTAACTCTATTTCAAACCGAAGTTGAACCGTTACAATCAAAGATAAAGCTCTTGGAAATTAGAGTCTTAGAGTAAGGTTCAAAGCTATAAGTTATAGATACTTATCACAACCTTTGGGTGTCCTAACAGGTGATTGATCATTAGAACTTTAACTCTATTTCAAACCGAAGTTGAACCGTTACAATCAAAGATGAATCTATTGGGGATTAGAGTCTTAGAGTAAGGTTCAAAGCTATAAGTTATAGATACTTATTACAACCTTTGGGTGTCCTAAGAGGTGATAGATCTTTAGAACTTTAACTCTATTTCAAACCGAAGTTGAACCGTTACAATCAAAGATAATGCTCTTTGGGATTAGAGTCTTAGAGTTAGGTTCAAAGCTATAAGTTATAGATACTTATTACAACCTTTGGGTGTCCTAAGAGGTGATAGATGTTTAGAACTTTAACTCTATTTCAAACCGAAGTTGAACCGTTACAATCAAAGATAAAGCTCTTGGAAATTAGAGTCTTAGAGTAAGGTTCAAAGCTATAAGTTATAGATACTTATCACAACCTTTGGGTGTCCTAACAGGTGATTGATCATTACTACTTTAACTCTATTTCAAACCAAAGTTGAACCGTTACAATCAAAGATAACGCTCTTGGGGATTAGAGTCTTAGAGTTAGGTTCAAAGCAATAAGTTATAGATACTTATTACAACCTTTGGGTGTCCTAAGAGGTGATAGATCTTTAGAACTTTAACTCTATTTCAAACCGAAGTTGAACCGTTACAATCAAAGATAAATCTCTTGGGGATTAGAGTCTTAGAGTAAGGTTCAAAGCTATAAGTTATAGATACTTATTACAACCTTTGGGTGTCCTAAGAGGTGATAGATCTTTAGAACTTTAACTCTATTTCAAACCGAAGTTGAACCGTTACAATCAAAGATAATGCTCTTTGGGATTAGAGTCTTAGAGTTAGGTTCAAAGCTATAAGTTATAGATACTTATAACAACCTTTGGGTGTCCTAAAAGGTGATTGATCTTTAGAACTTTAACTCTATTTCAAACCGAAGTTGAACCGTTACAATCAAAGATAAAGCTCTTGGGGATTAGAGTCTTAGAGTAAGGTTCAAAGCTATAAGTTATAGATACTTATTACAACCTTTGGGTGTCCTAACAGGTGATTGATCTTTAAAACTTTAACTCTATTTCAAACCGAAGTTGAACCGTTACAATCAAAGATAAAGCTCTTGGGGATTAGAGTCTTAGAGTAAGGTTCAAAGCTATAAGTTATAGATACTTATTACAACCTTTGGGTGTCCTAAGAGGTGATAGATCTTTAAAACTTTAACTCTATTTCAAACCGAAGTTGAACCGTTACAATCAAAGATAACGCTCTTGGGGATTAGAGTCTTAGAGTTAGGTTCAAAGCTATAAGTTATAGATACTTATTACAACCTTTGGGTGTCCTAAGAGGTGATAGATCTTTAGAACTTTAACTCTATTTCAAACCGAAGTTGAACCGTTACAATCAAAGATAAAGCTCTTGGGGATTAGAGTCCTAGAGTAAGGTTCAAAGCTATAAGTTATAGATACTTATTACAACCTTTGGGTGTCCTAACAGGTGATTGATCTTTAGAACTTTAACTCTATTTCAAACCGAAGTTGAACCGTTACAATCAAAGATAAAGCTCTTGGGGATTAGAGTCTTAGAGTAAGGTTCAAAGCTACAAGTTATAGATACTTATTACAACCTTTGGGTGTCCTAAGAGGTGATAGATGTTTAGAACTTTAACTCTATTTCAAACCGAAGTTGAACCGTTACAATCAAAGATAACGCTCTTTGGGATTAGAGTCTTAGAGTTAGGTTCAAAGCTATAAGTTATAGATACTTATTACAACCTTTGGGTGTCCTAAGAGGTGATAAATGTTTAGAACTTTAACTCTATTTCAAACCGAAATTGAACCGTTACAATCAAAGATAAAGCTCTTGGGGATTAGAGTCTTAGAGTAAGGTTCAAATCTATAAGTTATAGATACTTATTACAACCTTTGGGTGTCATAACAGGTGATTGATCATTAGAACTTTAACTCTATTTCAAACCGAAGTTGAACCGTTACAATCAAAGATAACGCTCTTTGGGATTAGAGTCTTAGAGTTAGGTTCAAAGCTATAAGTTATAGATACTTATTACAACCTTTGGGTGTCCTAAGAGGTGATAGATGTTTAGAACTTTAACTCTATTTCAAACCGAAATTGAACCGTTACAATCAAAGATAAAGCTCTTGGGGATTAGAGTCTTAGAGTAAGGTTCAAATCTATAAGTTATAGATACTTATTACAACCTTTGGGTGTCCTAACAGGTGATTGATCATTAGAACTTTAACTCTATTTCAAACCGAAGTTGAACCGTTACAATCAAAGATAAAGCTCTTGGGGATTAGAATCCTAGAGTAAGGTTCAAAGCTATAAGTTATAGATACTTATTACAACCTTTGGGTGTCCTAACAGGTGATTGATCTTTAGAACTTTAACTCTATTTCAAACCGAAGTTGAACCGTTACAATCAAAGATAACGCTCTTGGGGATTAGAGTCTTAGAGTAAGGTTCAAAGCTATAAGTTATAGATACTTATTACAACCTTTGGGTGTCCTAAGAGGTGATAGATCTTTTGAACTTTAACTCTATTTCAAACCGAAGTTGAACCGTTACAATCAAAGATAACGCTCTTTGGGATTAGAGTCTTAGAGTTAGGTTCAAAGCTATATGTTATAGATACTTATTACAACCTTTGGGTGTCCTAAGAGGTGATAGATGTTTAGAACTTTAACTCTATTTCAAACCGAAGTTGAACCGTTACAATCAGAGATAAAGCTCTTGGGGATTAGAGTCTTAGAGTAAGGTTCAAAGCTATAAGTTATAGATACTTATTACAACCTTTGGGTGTCCTAAGAGGTGATAGATGTTTAGAACTTTAACTCTATTTCAAACCGAAGTTGAACCGTTACAATCAAAGATAACGCTCTTTGGGATTAGAGTCTTAGAGTTAGGTTCAAAGCTATATGTTATAGATACTTATTACAACCTTTGGGTGTCCTAAGAGGTGATAGATGTTTAGAACTTTAACTCTTTTTCAAACCGAAGTTGAACCGTTACAATCAAAGATAAAGCTCTTGGGGATTAGAGTCTTAGAGTAAGGTTCAAAGTTATAAGTTATAGATACTTATTACAAACTTTGGGTGTCCTAAGAGGTGATAGATCTTTAGAACTTTAACTCTATTTCAAACCGAAGTTGAACCGTTACAATCAAAGATAAAGCTCTTGGGGATTAGAGTCCTAGAGTAAGGTTCAAAGCTATAAGTTATAGATACTTATTACAACCTTTGGGTGTCCTAAGAGGTGATAGATGTTTAGAACTTTAACTCTATTTCAAAACGAAGTTGAACCGTTACAATCAAAGATAATGCTCTTGGGGATTAGAGTCTTAGAGTTAGGTTCAAAGCTATAAGTTATAGATACTTATTACAACCTTTGGGTGTCCTAAGAGGTGATAGATGTTTAGAACTTTAACTCTATTTCAAACCGAAGTTGAACCGTTACAATCAAAGATAAAGCTCTTGGAAATTAGAGTCTTAGAGTAAGGTTCAAAGCTATAAGTTATAGATACTTATCACAACCTTTGGGTGTCCTAACAGGTGATTGATCATTAGAACTTTAACTCTATTTCAAACCGAAGTTGAACCGTTACAATCAAAGATAAATCTCTTGGGGATTAGAGTCTTAGAGTAAGGTTCAAAGCTATAAGTTATAGATACTTATTACAACCTTTGGGTGTCCTAAGAGGTGATAGATCTTTAGAACTTTAACTCTATTTCAAACCGAAGTTGAACCGTTACAATCAAAGATAATGCTCTTTGGGATTAGAGTCTTAGAGTTAGGTTCAAAGCTATAAGTTATAGATACTTATTACAACCTTTGGGTGTCCTAAGAGGTGATAGATGTTTAGAACTTTAACTCTATTTCAAACCGAAGTTGAACCGTTACAATCAAAGATAAAGCTCTTGGAAATTAGAGTCTTAGAGTAAGGTTCAAAGCTATAAGTTATAGATACTTATCACAACCTTTGGGTGTCCTAACAGGTGATTGATCATTACTACTTTAACTCTATTTCAAACCGAAGTTGAACCGTTACAATCAAAGATAACGCTCTTGGGGATTAGAGTCTTAGAGTTAGGTTCAAAGCAATAAGTTATAGATACTTATTACAACCTTTGGGTGTCCTAAGAGGTGATAGATCTTTAGAACTTTAACTCTATTTCAAACCGAAGTTGAACCGTTACAATCAAAGATAAAGCTCTCGGGGATTAGAGTCTTAGAGTAAGGTTCAAAGTTATAAGTTATAGATACTTATTACAACCTTTGGGTGTCCTAAGAGGTGATAGATCTTTAGAACTTTAACTCTATTTCAAACCGAAGTTGAACCGTTACAATCAAAGATAACGCTCTTGGGGATTAGAGTCTTAGAGTTAGGTTCAAAGCTATAAGTTATAGATACTTATTACAACCTTTGGGTGTCCTAAGAGGTGATGGATCTTTAGAACTTTAACTCTATTTCAAACCGAAGTTGAACCGTTACAATCAAAGATAAAGCTCTTGGGGATTAGAGTCCTAGAGTAAGGTTCAAAGCTATAAGTTATAGATACTTATTACAACCTTTGGGTGTCCTAACAGGTGATTGATCTTTAGAACTTTAACTCTATTTCAAACCGAAGTTGAACCGTTACAATCAAAGATAAAGCTCTTGGGGATTAGAGTCTTAGAGTAAGGTTCAAAGCTATAAGTTATAGATACTTATTACAACCTTTGGGTGTCCTAAGAGGTGATAGATCTTTAGAACTTTAACTCTATTTCAAACCGAAGTTGAACCGTTACAATCAAAGATAAAGCTCTTGGAAATTAGAGTCTTAGAGTAAGGTTCAAAGCTATAAGTTATAGATACTTATCACAACCTTTGGGTGTCCTAACAGGTGATTGATCATTAGAACTTTAACTCTATTTCAAACCGAAGTTGAACCGTTACAATCAAAGATAAAGCTCTTGGGGATTAGAGTCCTAGAGTAAGGTTCAAAGCTATAAGTTATAGATACTTATTACAACATTTGGGTGTCCTAACAGGTGATTGATCTTTAGAACTTTAACTCTATTTCAAACCGAAGTTGAACCGTTACAATCAAAGATAACGCTCTTTGGGATTAGAGTCTTAGAGTTAGGTTCAAAGCTATATGTTATAGATACTTATTACAACCTTTGGGTGTCCTAAGAGGTGATAGATGTTTAGAACTTTAACTCTATTTCAAACCGAAGTTGAACCGTTACAATCAAAGATAAAGCTCTTGGGGATTAGAGTCTTAGAGTAAGGTTCAAAGCTATAAGTTATAGATACTTATTACAACCTTTGGATGTCCTAAGAGGTGATAGATGTTTAGAACTTTAACTCTATTTCAAACCGAAGTTGAACCGTTACAATCAAAGATAACGCTCTTTGGGATTAGAGTCTTAGAGTTAGGTTCAAAGCTATATGTTATAGATACTTATTACAACCTTTGGGTGTCTTAAGAGGTGATAGATGTTTAGAACTTTAACTCTTTTTCAAACCGAAGTTGAACCGTTACAATCAAAGATAAAGCTCTTGGGGATTAGAGTCTTAGAGTAAGGTTCAAAGTTATAAGTTATAGATACTTATTACAACCTTTGGGTGTCCTAAGAAGTGATAGATCTTTAGAACTTTAACTCTATTTCAAACCGAAGTTGAACCGTTACAATCAAAGATAAAGCTCTTGGGGATTAGAGTCCTAGAGTAAGGTTCAAAGCTATAAGTTATAGATACTTATTACAACCTTTGGGTGTCCTAAGAGGTGATAGATGTTTAGAACTTTAACTCTATTTCAAAACGAAGTTGAACCGTTACAATCAAAGATAATGCTCTTGGGGATTAGAGTCTTAGAGTTAGGTTCAAAGCTATAAGTTATAGATACTTATTACAACCTTTGGGTGTCCTAAGAGGTGATAGATGTTTAGAACTTTAACTCTATTTCAAACCGAAGTTGAACCGTTACAATCAAAGATAAAGCTCTTGGAAATTAGAGTCTTAGAGTAAGGTTCAAAGCTATAAGTTATAGATACTTATCACAACCTTTGGGTGTCCTAACAGATGATTGATCATTAGAACTTTAACTCTATTTCAAACCGAAGTTGAACCGTTACAATCAAAGATAAAGCTCTTGGGGATTAGAGTCCTAGAGTAAGGTTCAAAGCTATAAGTTATAGATACTTATTACAACCTTTGGGTGTCCTAAGAGGTGATAGATGTTTAGAACTTTAACTCTATTTCAAAACGAAGTTGAACCGTTACAATCAAAGATAATGCTCTTGGGGATTAGAGTCTTAGAGTTAGGTTCAAAGCTATAAGTTATAGATACTTATTACAACCTTTGGGTGTCCTAAGAGGTGATAGATGTTTAGAACTTTAACTCTATTTCAAACCGAAGTTGAACCGTTACAATCAAAGATAAAGCTCTTGGAAATTAGAGTCTTAGAGTAAGGTTCAAAGCTATAAGTTATAGATACTTATTACAACCTTTGGGTGTCCTAAGAGGTGATAGATCTTTAGAACTTTAACTCTATTTCAAACCGAAGTTGAACCGTTACAATCAAAGATAACGCTCTTTGGGATTAGAGTCTTACAGTTAGGTTCAAAGCTATAAGTTATAGATACTTATTACAACCTTTGGGTGTCCTAAGAGGTGATAGATGTTTAGAACTTTAACTCTATTTCAAATCGAAGTTGAACCGTTACAATCAAAGATAAAGCTCTTGGGGATTAGAGTCTTAGAGTAAGGTTCAAATCTATAAGTTATAGATACTTATTACAACCTTTGGGTGTCCTAACAGGTGATTGATCATTAGAACTTTAACTCTATTTCAAACCGAAGTTGAACCGTTACAATCAAAGATAAAGCTCTTGGGGATTAGAGTCTTAGAGTAAGGTTCAAAGCTATAAGTTATAGATACTTATTACAACCTTTGGGTGTCCTAAGAGGTGATAGATCTTTAGAACTTTAACTCTATTTCAAACCGAAGTTGAACCGTTACAATCAAAGATAACGCTCTTTGGGATTAGAGTCTTAGAGTTAGGTTCAAAGCTATATGTTATAGATACTTATTACAACCTTTGGGTGTCCTAAGAGGTGATAGATGTTTAGAACTTTAACTCTATTTCAAACCGAAGTTGAACCGTTACAATCAAAGATAAAGCTCTTGGGGATTAGAGTCTTAGAGTAAGGTTCAAAGCTATAAGTTATAGATACTTATTACAACCTTTGGGTGTCCTAAGAGGTGATAGATGTTTAGAACTTTAACTCTATTTCAAACCGAAGTTGAACCGTTACAATCAAAGATAACGCTCTTTGGGATTAGAGACTTAGAGTTAGGTTCCAAGCTATATGTTATAGATACTTATTACAACCTTTGGGTGTCCTAAGAGGTGATAGATGTTTAGAACTTTAACTCTTTTTCAAACCGAAGTTGAACCGTTACAATCAAAGATAAAGCTCTTGGGGATTAGAGTCTTAGAGTAAGGTTCAAAGTTATAAGTTATAGATACTTATTACAAACTTTGGGTGTCCTAAGAGGTGATAGATCTTTAGAACTTTAATTCTATTTCAAACCGAAGTTGAACCGTTACAATCAAAGATAAAGCTCTTGGGGATTAGAGTCCTAGAGTAAGGTTCAAAGCTATAAGTTATAGATACTTATTACAACCTTTGGGTGTCCTAAGAGGTGATAGATGTTTAGAACTTTAACTCTATTTCAAAACGAAGTTGAACCGTTACAATCAAAGATAATGCTCTTGGGGATTAGAGTCTTAGAGTTAGGTTCAAAGCTATAAGTTATAGATACTTATTACAACCTTTGGGTGTCCTAAGAGGTGATAGATGTTTAGAACTTTAACTCTATTTCAAACCGAAGTTGAACCGTTACAATCAAAGATAAAGCTCTTGGAAATTAGAGTCTTAGAGTAAGGTTCAAAGCTATAAGTTATAGATACTTATCACAACCTTTGGGTGTCCTAACAGGTGATTGATCATTAGAACTTTAACTCTATTTCAAACCGAAGTTGAACCGTTACAATCAAAGATAAATCTCTTGGGGATTAGAGTCTTAGAGTAAGGTTCAAAGCTATAAGTTATAGATACTTATTACAACCTTTGGGTGTCCTAAGAGGTGATAGATCTTTAGAACTTTAACTCTATTTCAAACCGAAGTTGAACCGTTACAATCAAAGATAATGCTCTTTGGGATTAGAGTCTTAGAGTTAGGTTCAAAGCTATAAGTTATAGATACTTATTACAACCTTTGGGTGTCCTAAGAGGTGATAGATGTTTAGAACTTTAACTCTATTTCAAACCGAAGTTGAACCGTTACAATCAAAGATAAAGCTCTTGGAAATTAGAGTCTTAGAGTAAGGTTCAAAGCTATAAGTTATAGATACTTATCACAACCTTTGGGTGTCCTAACAGGTGATTGATCATTACTACTTTAACTCTATTTCAAACCGAAGTTGAACCGTTACAATCAAAGATAACGCTCTTGGGGATTAGAGTCTTAGAGTTAGGTTCAAAGCAATAAGTTATAGATACTTATTACAACCTTTGGGTGTCCTAAGAGGTGATAGATCTTTAGAACTTTAACTCTATTTCAAACCGAAGTTGAACCGTTACAATCAAAGATAAAGCTCTCGGGGATTAGAGTCTTAGAGTAAGGTTCAAAGTTATAAGTTATAGATACTTATTACAACCTTTGGGTGTCCTAAGAGGTGATAGATCTTTAGAACTTTAACTCTATTTCAAACCGAAGTTGAACCGTTACAATCAAAGATAACGCTCTTGGGGATTAGAGTCTTAGAGTTAGGTTCAAAGCTATAAGTTATAGATACTTATTACAACCTTTGGGTGTCCTAAGAGGTGATGGATCTTTAGAACTTTAACTCTATTTCAAACCGAAGTTGTACCGTTACAATCAAAGATAAAGCTCTTGGGGATTAGAGTCCTAGAGTAAGGTTCAAAGCTATAAGTTATAGATACTTATTACAACCTTTGGGTGTCCTAACAGGTGATTGATCTTTAGAACTTTAACTCTATTTCAAACCGAAGTTGAACCGTTACAATCAAAGATAAAGCTCTTGGGGATTAGAGTCTTAGAGTAAGGTTCAAAGCTATAAGTTATAGATACTTATTACAACCTTTGGGTGTCCTAAGAGGTGATAGATCTTTAGAACTTTAACTCTATTTCAAACCGAAGTTGAACCGTTACAATCAAAGATAACGCTCTTTGGGATTAGAGTCTTAGAGTTAGGTTCAAAGCTATAAGTTATAGATACTTATTACAACCTTTGGGTGTCCTAAGAGGTGATAGATGTTTAGAACTTTAACTCTATTTCAAACCGAAGTTGAACCGTTACAATCAAAGATAAAGCTCTTGGGGATTAGAGTCTTAGAGTAAGGTTCAAATCTTTAAGTTATAGATACTTATTACAACCTTTGGGTGTCCTAACAGGTGATTGATCATTAGAACTTTAACTCTATTTCAAACCGAAGTTGAACCGTTACAATCAAAGATAAAGCTCTTGGGGATTAGAGTCCTAGAGTAAGGTTCAAAGCTATAAGTTATAGATACTTATTACAACATTTGGGTGTCCTAACAGGTGATTGATCTTTAGAACTTTAACTCTATTTCAAACCGAAGTTGAACCGTTACAATCAAAGATAACGCTCTTTGGGATTAGAGTCTTAGAGTTAGGTTCAAAGCTATATGTTATAGATACTTATTACAACCTTTGGGTGTCCTAAGAGGTGATAGATGTTTAGAACTTTAACTCTATTTCAAACCGAAGTTGAACCGTTACAATCAAAGATAAAGCTCTTGGGGATTAGAGTCTTAGAGTAAGGTTCAAAGCTATAAGTTATAGATACTTATTACAACCTTTGGGTGTCCTAAGAGGTGATAGATGTTTAGAACTTTAACTCTATTTCAAACCGAAGTTGAACCGTTACAATCAAAGATAACGCTCTTTGGGATTAGAGACTTAGAGTTAGGTTCCAAGCTATATGTTATAGATACTTATTACAACCTTTGGGTGTCCTAAGAGGTGATAGATGTTTAGAACTTTAACTCTTTTTCAAACCGAAGTTGAACCGTTACAATCAAAGATAAAGCTCTTGGGGATTAGAGTCTTAGAGTAAGGTTCAAAGTTATAAGTTATAGATACTTATTACAAACTTTGGGTGTCCTAAGAGGTGATAGATCTTTAGAACTTTAATTCTATTTCAAACCGAAGTTGAACCGTTACAATCAAAGATAAAGCTCTTGGGGATTAGAGTCCTAGAGTAAGGTTCAAAGCTATAAGTTATAGATACTTATTACAACCTTTGGGTGTCCTAAGAGGTGATAGATGTTTAGAACTTTAACTCTATTTCAAAACGAAGTTGAACCGTTACAATCAAAGATAATGCTCTTGGGGATTAGAGTCTTAGAGTTAGGTTCAAAGCTATAAGTTATAGATACTTATTACAACCTTTGGGTGTCCTAAGAGGTGATAGATGTTTAGAACTTTAACTCTATTTCAAACCGAAGTTGAACCGTTACAATCAAAGATAAAGCTCTTGGAAATTAGAGTCTTAGAGTAAGGTTCAAAGCTATAAGTTATAGATACTTATCACAACCTTTGGGTGTCCTAACAGGTGATTGATCATTAGAACTTTAACTCTATTTCAAACCGAAGTTGAACCGTTACAATCAAAGATAAATCTCTTGGGGATTAGAGTCTTAGAGTAAGGTTCAAAGCTATAAGTTATAGATACTTATTACAACCTTTGGGTGTCCTAAGAGGTGATAGATCTTTAGAACTTTAACTCTATTTCAAACCGAAGTTGAACCGTTACAATCAAAGATAATGCTCTTTGGGATTAGAGTCTTAGAGTTAGGTTCAAAGCTATAAGTTATAGATACTTATTACAACCTTTGGGTGTCCTAAGAGGTGATAGATGTTTAGAACTTTAACTCTATTTCAAACCGAAGTTGAACCGTTACAATCAAAGATAAAGCTCTTGGAAATTAGAGTCTTAGAGTAAGGTTCAAAGCTATAAGTTATAGATACTTATCACAACCTTTGGGTGTCCTAACAGGTGATTGATCATTACTACTTTAACTCTATTTCAAAACGAAGTTGAACCGTTACAATCAAAGATAAAGCTCTTGGGGATTAGAGTCTTAGAGTAAGGTTCAAAGCTATAAGTTATAGATACTTATTACAACCTTTGGGTGTCCTAAGAGGTGATAGATGTTTAGAACTTTAACTCTATTTCAAACCGAAGTTGAACCGTTACAATCAAAGATAAAGCTCTTGGGGATTAGAGTCTTAGAGTAAGGTTCAAAGTTATAAGTTATAGATACTTATTACAACCTTTGGGTGTCCTAAGAGGTGATAGATCTTTAGAACTTTAACTCTATTTCAAACCGAAGTTGAACCGTTACAATCAAAGATAACGCTCTTGGGGATTAGAGTCTTAGAGTTAGGTTCAAAGCTATAAGTTATAGATACTTATTACAACCTTTGGGTGTCCTAAGAGGTGATGGATCTTTAGAACTTTAACTCTATTTCAAACCGAAGTTGTACCGTTACAATCAAAGATAAAGCTCTTGGGGATTAGAGTCCTAGAGTAAGGTTCAAAGCTATAAGTTATAGATACTTATTACAACCTTTGGGTGTCCTAACAGGTGATTGATCTTTAGAACTTTAACTCTATTTCAAACCGAAGTTGAACCGTTACAATCAAAGATAAAGCTCTTGGGGATTAGAGTCTTAGAGTAAGGTTCAAAGCTATAAGTTATAGATACTTATTACAACCTTTGGGTGTCCTAAGAGGTGATAGATCTTTAGAACTTTAACTCTATTTCAAACCGAAGTTGAACCGTTACAATCAAAGATAACGCTCTTTGGGATTAGAGTCTTAGAGTTAGGTTCAAAGCTATAAGTTATAGATACTTATTACAACCTTTGGGTGTCCTAAGAGGTGATAGATGTTTAGAACTTTAACTCTATTTCAAACCGAAGTTGAACCGTTACAATCAAAGATAAAGCTCTTGGGGATTAGAGTCTTAGAGTAAGGTTCAAATCTTTAAGTTATAGATACTTATTACAACCTTTGGGTGTCCTAACAGGTGATTGATCATTAGAACTTTAACTCTATTTCAAACCGAAGTTGAACCGTTACAATCAAAGATAAAGCTCTTGGGGATTAGAGTCCTAGAGTAAGGTTCAAAGCTATAAGTTATAGATACTTATTACAACATTTGGGTGTCCTAACAGGTGATTGATCTTTAGAACTTTAACTCTATTTCAAACCGAAGTTGAACCGTTACAATCAAAGATAACGCTCTTTGGGATTAGAGTCTTAGAGTTAGGTTCAAAGCTATATGTTATAGATACTTATTACAACCTTTGGGTGTCCTAAGAGGTGATAGATGTTTAGAACTTTAACTCTATTTCAAACCGAAGTTGAACCGTTACAATCAAAGATAAAGCTCTTGGGGATTAGAGTCTTAGAGTAAGGTTCAAAGCTATAAGTTATAGATACTTATTACAACCTTTGGGTGTCCTAAGAGGTGATAGATGTTTAGAACTTTAACTCTATTTCAAACCGAAGTTGAACCGTTACAATCAAAGATAACGCTCTTTGGGATTAGAGTCTTAGAGTTAGGTTCAAAGCTATATGTTATAGATACTTATTACAACCTTTGGGTGTCCTAAGAGGTGATAGATGTTTAGAACTTTAACTCTTTTTCAAACCGAAGTTGAACCGTTACAATCAAAGATAAAGCTCTTGGGGATTAGAGTCTTAGAGTAAGGTTCAAAGTTATAAGTTATAGATACTTATTACAACCTTTGGGTGTCCTAAGAAGTGATAGATCTTTAGAACTTTAACTCTATTTCAAACCGAAGTTGAACCGTTACAATCAAAGATAAAGCTCTTGGGGATTAGAGTCCTAGAGTAAGGTTCAAAGCTATAAGTTATAGATACTTATTACAACCTTTGGGTGTCCTAAGAGGTGATAGATGTTTAGAACTTTAACTCTATTTCAAAACGAAGTTGAACCGTTACAATCAAAGATAATGCTCTTGGGGATTAGAGTCTTAGAGTTAGGTTCAAAGCTATAAGTTATAGATACTTATTACAACCTTTGGGTGTCCTAAGAGGTGATAGATGTTTAGAACTTTAACTCTATTTCAAACCGAAGTTGAACCGTTACAATCAAAGATAAAGCTCTTGGAAATTAGAGTCTTAGAGTAAGGTTCAAAGCTATAAGTTATAGATACTTATCACAACCTTTGGGTGTCCTAACAGGTGATTGATCATTAGAACTTTAACTCTATTTCAAACCGAAGTTGAACCGTTACAATCAAAGATAAATTTCTTGGGGATTAGAGTCTTAGAGTAAGGTTCAAAGCTATAAGTTATAGATACTTATTACAACCTTTGGGTGTCCTAAGAGGTGATAGATCTTTAGAACTTTAACTCTATTTCAAACCGAAGTTGAACCGTTACAATCAAAGATAACGCTCTTTGGGATTAGAGTCTTACAGTTAGGTTCAAAGCTATAAGTTATAGATACTTATTACAACCTTTGGGTGTCCTAAGAGGTGATAGATGTTTAGAACTTTAACTCTATTTCAAATCGAAGTTGAACCGTTACAATCAAAGATAAAGCTCTTGGGGATTAGAGTCTTAGAGTAAGGTTCAAATCTATAAGTTATAGATACTTATTACAACCTTTGGGTGTCCTAACAGGTGATTGATCATTAGAACTTTAACTCTATTTCAAACCGAAGTTGAACCGTTACAATCAAAGATAAAGCTCTTGGGGATTAGAGTCTTAGAGTAAGGTTCAAAGCTATAAGTTATAGATACTTATTACAACCTTTGGGTGTCCTAAGAGGTGATAGATCTTTAGAACTTTAACTCTATTTCAAACCGAAGTTGAACCGTTACAATCAAAGATAACGCTCTTTGGGATTAGAGTCTTAGAGTTAGGTTCAAAGCTATATGTTATAGATACTTATTACAACCTTTGGGTGTCCTAAGAGGTGATAGATGTTTAGAACTTTAACTCTATTTCAAACCGAAGTTGAACCGTTACAATCAAAGATAAAGCTCTTGGGGATTAGAGTCTTAGAGTAAGGTTCAAAGCTATAAGTTATAGATACTTATTACAACCTTTGGGTGTCCTAAGAGGTGATAGATGTTTAGAACTTTAACTCTATTTCAAACCGAAGTTGAACCGTTACAATCAAAGATAAAGCTCTTGGGGATTAGAGTCTTAGAGTAAGGTTCAAAGTTATAAGTTATAGATACTTATTACAACCTTTGGGTGTCCTAAGAGGTGATAGATCTTTAGAACTTTAACTCTATTTCAAACCGAAGTTGAACCGTTACAATCAAAGATAAAGCTCTTGGGGATTAGAGTCTTAGAGTAAGGTTCAAAGCTATAAGTTATACATACTTATTACAACCTTTGGGTGTCCTAAGAGGTGATAGATGTTTAGAACTTTAACTCTATTTCAAAACGAAGTTGAACCGTTACAATCAAAGATAAAGCTCTTGGGGATTAGAGTCTTAGAGTAAGGTTCAAAGCTATAAGTTATAGATACTTATTACAACCTTTGGGTGTCCTAAGAGGTGATAGATGTTTAGAACTTTAACTCTATTTCAAACCGAAGTTGAACCGTTACAATCAAAGATAAAGCTCTTGGGGATTAGAGTCTTAGAGTAAGGTTCAAAGTTATAAGTTATAGATACTTATTACAACCTTTGGGTGTCCTAAGAGGTGATAGATCTTTAGAACTTTAACTCTATTTCAAACCGAAGTTGAACCGTTACAATCAAAGATAACGCTCTTGGGGATTAGAGTCTTAGAGTTAGGTTCAAAGCTATAAGTTATAGATACTTATTACAACCTTTGGGTGTCCTAAGAGGTGATAGATCTTTAGAACTTTAACTCTATTTCAAACCGAAGTTGAACCGTTACAATCAAAGATAAAGCTCTTGGGGATTAGAGTCCTAGAGTAAGGTTCAAAGCTATAAGTTATAGATACTTATTACAACCTTTGGGTGTCCTAACAGGTGATTGATCTTTAGAACTTTAACTCTATTTCAAACCGAAGTTGAACCGTTACAATCAAAGATAAAGCTCTTGGGGATTAGAGTCTTAGAGTAAGGTTCAAAGCTATAAGTTATAGATACTTATTACAACCTTTGGGTGTCCTAAGAGGTGATAGATCTTTAGAACTTTAACTCTATTTCAAACCGAAGTTGAACCGTTACAATCAAAGATAACGCTCTTTGGGATTAGAGTCTTAGAGTTAGGTTCAAAGCTATAAGTTATAGATACTTATTACAACCTTTGGGTGTCCTAAGAGGTGATAGATGTTTAGAACTTTAACTCTATTTCAAACCGAAGTTGAACCGTTACAATCAAAGATAAAGCTCTTGGGGATTAGAGTCTTAGAGTAAGGTTCAAAGCTATAAGTTATAGATACTTATTACAACCTTTGGGTGTCCTAACAGGTGATTGATCATTAGAACTTTAACTCTATTTCAAACCGAAGTTGAACCGTTACAATCAAAGATAAAGCTCTTGGGGATTAGAGTCCTAGAGTAAGGTTCAAAGCTATAAGTTATAGATACTTATTACAACATTTGGGTGTCCTAACAGGTGATTGATCTTTAGAACTTTAACTCTATTTCAAACCGAAGTTGAACCGTTACAATCAAAGATAACGCTCTTTGGGATTAGAGTCTTAGAGTTAGGTTCAAAGCTATATGTTATAGATACTTATTACAACCTTTGGGTGTCCTAAGAGGTGATAGATGTTTAGAACTTTAACTCTATTTCAAACCGAAGTTGAACCGTTACAATCAAAGATAAAGCTCTTGGGGATTAGAGTCTTAGAGTAAGGTTCAAAGCTATAAGTTATAGATACTTATTACAACCTTTGGGTGTCCTAAGAGGTGATAGATGTTTAGAACTTTAACTCTATTTCAAACCGAAGTTGAACCGTTACAATCAAAGATAACGCTCTTTGGGATTAGAGTCTTAGAGTTAGGTTCAAAGCTATATGTTATAGATACTTATTACAACCTTTGGGTGTCCTAAGAGGTGATAGATGTTTAGAACTTTAACTCTTTTTCAAACCGAAGTTGAACCGTTACAATCAAAGATAAAGCTCTTGGGGATTAGAGTCTTAGAGTAAGGTTCAAAGTTATAAGTTATAGATACTTATTACAACCTTTGGGTGTCCTAAGAAGTGATAGATCTTTAGAACTTTAACTCTATTTCAAACCGAAGTTGAACCGTTACAATCAAAGATAAAGCTCTTGGGGATTAGAGTCCTAGAGTAAGGTTCAAAGCTATAAGTTATAGATACTTATTACAACCTTTGGGTGTCCTAAGAGGTGATAGATGTTTAGAACTTTAACTCTATTTCAAAACGAAGTTGAACCGTTACAATCAAAGATAATGCTCTTGGGGATTAGAGTCTTAGAGTTAGGTTCAAAGCTATAAGTTATAGATACTTATTACAACCTTTGGGTGTCCTAAGAGGTGATAGATGTTTAGAACTTTAACTCTATTTCAAACCGAAGTTGAACCGTTACAATCAAAGATAAAGCTCTTGGAAATTAGAGTCTTAGAGTAAGGTTCAAAGCTATAAGTTATAGATACTTATCACAACCTTTGGGTGTCCTAACAGGTGATTGATCATTAGAACTTTAACTCTATTTCAAACCGAAGTTGAACCGTTACAATCAAAGATAAATTTCTTGGGGATTAGAGTCTTAGAGTAAGGTTCAAAGCTATAAGTTATAGATACTTATTACAACCTTTGGGTGTCCTAAGAGGTGATAGATCTTTAGAACTTTAACTCTATTTCAAACCGAAGTTGAACCGTTACAATCAAAGATAACGCTCTTTGGGATTAGAGTCTTACAGTTAGGTTCAAAGCTATAAGTTATAGATACTTATTACAACCTTTGGGTGTCCTAAGAGGTGATAGATGTTTAGAACTTTAACTCTATTTCAAATCGAAGTTGAACCGTTACAATCAAAGATAAAGCTCTTGGGGATTAGAGTCTTAGAGTAAGGTTCAAATCTATAAGTTATAGATACTTATTACAACCTTTGGGTGTCCTAACAGGTGATTGATCATTAGAACTTTAACTCTATTTCAAACCGAAGTTGAACCGTTACAATCAAAGATAAAGCTCTTGGGGATTAGAGTCTTAGAGTAAGGTTCAAAGCTATAAGTTATAGATACTTATTACAACCTTTGGGTGTCCTAAGAGGTGATAGATCTTTAGAACTTTAACTCTATTTCAAACCGAAGTTGAACCGTTACAATCAAAGATAACGCTCTTTGGGATTAGAGTCTTAGAGTTAGGTTCAAAGCTATATGTTATAGATACTTATTACAACCTTTGGGTGTCCTAAGAGGTGATAGATGTTTAGAACTTTAACTCTATTTCAAACCGAAGTTGAACCGTTACAATCAAAGATAAAGCTCTTGGGGATTAGAGTCTTAGAGTAAGGTTCAAAGCTATAAGTTATAGATACTTATTACAACCTTTGGGTGTCCTAAGAGGTGATAGATGTTTAGAACTTTAACTCTATTTCAAACCGAAGTTGAACCGTTACAATCAAAGATAAAGCTCTTGGGGATTAGAGTCTTAGAGTAAGGTTCAAAGTTATAAGTTATAGATACTTATTACAACCTTTGGGTGTCCTAAGAGGTGATAGATCTTTAGAACTTTAACTCTATTTCAAACCGAAGTTGAACCGTTACAATCAAAGATAAAGCTCTTGGGGATTAGAGTCTTAGAGTAAGGTTCAAAGCTATAAGTTATACATACTTATTACAACCTTTGGGTGTCCTAAGAGGTGATAGATGTTTAGAACTTTAACTCTATTTCAAAACGAAGTTGAACCGTTACAATCAAAGATAAAGCTCTTGGGGATTAGAGTCTTAGAGTAAGGTTCAAAGCTATAAGTTATAGATACTTATTACAACCTTTGGGTGTCCTAAGAGGTGATAGATGTTTAGAACTTTAACTCTATTTCAAACCGAAGTTGAACCGTTACAATCAAAGATAAAGCTCTTGGGGATTAGAGTCTTAGAGTAAGGTTCAAAGTTATAAGTTATAGATACTTATTACAACCTTTGGGTGTCCTAAGAGGTGATAGATCTTTAGAACTTTAACTCTATTTCAAACCGAAGTTGAACCGTTACAATCAAAGATAACGCTCTTGGGGATTAGAGTCTTAGAGTTAGGTTCAAAGCTATAAGTTATAGATACTTATTACAACCTTTGGGTGTCCTAAGAGGTGATAGATCTTTAGAACTTTAACTCTATTTCAAACCGAAGTTGAACCGTTACAATCAAAGATAAAGCTCTTGGGGATTAGAGTCCTAGAGTAAGGTTCAAAGCTATAAGTTATAGATACTTATTACAACCTTTGGGTGTCCTAACAGGTGATTGATCTTTAGAACTTTAACTCTATTTCAAACCGAAGTTGAACCGTTACAATCAAAGATAAAGCTCTTGGGGATTAGAGTCTTAGAGTAAGGTTCAAAGCTATAAGTTATAGATACTTATTACAACCTTTGGGTGTCCTAAGAGGTGATAGATCTTTAGAACTTTAACTCTATTTCAAACCGAAGTTGAACCGTTACAATCAAAGATAACGCTCTTTGGGATTAGAGTCTTAGAGTTAGGTTCAAAGCTATAAGTTATAGATACTTATTACAACCTTTGGGTGTCCTAAGAGGTGATAGATGTTTAGAACTTTAACTCTATTTCAAACCGAAGTTGAACCGTTACAATCAAAGATAAAGCTCTTGGGGATTAGAGTCTTAGAGTAAGGTTCAAAGCTATAAGTTATAGATACTTATTACAACCTTTGGGTGTCCTAACAGGTGATTGATCATTAGAACTTTAACTCTATTTCAAACCGAAGTTGAACCGTTACAATCAAAGATAAAGCTCTTGGGGATTAGAGTCCTAGAGTAAGGTTCAAAGCTATAAGTTATAGATACTTATTACAACATTTGGGTGTCCTAACAGGTGATTGATCTTTAGAACTTTAACTCTATTTCAAACCGAAGTTGAACCGTTACAATCAAAGATAACGCTCTTTGGGATTAGAGTCTTAGAGTTAGGTTCAAAGCTATATGTTATAGATACTTATTACAACCTTTGGGTGTCCTAAGAGGTGATAGATGTTTAGAACTTTAACTCTATTTCAAACCGAAGTTGAACCGTTACAATCAAAGATAAAGCTCTTGGGGATTAGAGTCTTAGAGTAAGGTTCAAAGCTATAAGTTATAGATACTTATTACAACCTTTGGGTGTCCTAAGAGGTGATAGATGTTTAGAACTTTAACTCTATTTCAAACCGAAGTTGAACCGTTACAATCAAAGATAACGCTCTTTGGGATTAGAGTCTTAGAGTTAGGTTCAAAGCTATATGTTATAAATACTTATTACAACCTTTGGGTGTCCTAAGAGGTGATAGATGTTTAGAACTTTAACTCTTTTTCAAACCGAAGTTGAACCGTTACAATCAAAGATAAAGCTCTTGGGGATTAGAGTCTTAGAGTAAGGTTCAAAGTTATAAGTTATAGATACTTATTACAACCTTTGGGTGTCCTAAGAAGTGATAGATCTTTAGAACTTTAACTCTATTTCAAACCGAAGTTGAACCGTTACAATCAAAGATAAAGCTCTTGGGGATTAGAGTCCTAGAGTAAGGTTCAAAGCTATAAGTTATAGATACTTATTACAACCTTTGGGTGTCCTAAGAGGTGATAGATGTTTAGAACTTTAACTCTATTTCAAAACGAAGTTGAACCGTTACAATCAAAGATAATGCTCTTGGGGATTAGAGTCTTAGAGTTAGGTTCAAAGCTATAAGTTATAGATACTTATTACAACCTTTGGGTGTCCTAAGAGGTGATAGATGTTTAGAACTTTAACTCTATTTCAAACCGAAGTTGAACCGTTACAATCAAAGATAAAGCTCTTGGAAATTAGAGTCTTAGAGTAAGGTTCAAAGCTATAAGTTATAGATACTTATCACAACCTTTGGGTGTCCTAACAGGTGATTGATCATTAGAACTTTAACTCTATTTCAAACCGAAGTTGAACCGTTACAATCAAAGATAAATTTCTTGGGGATTAGAGTCTTAGAGTAAGGTTCAAAGCTATAAGTTATAGATACTTATTACAACCTTTGGGTGTCCTAAGAGGTGATAGATCTTTAGAACTTTAACTCTATTTCAAACCGAAGTTGAACCGTTACAATCAAAGATAACGCTCTTTGGGATTAGAGTCTTACAGTTAGGTTCAAAGCTATAAGTTATAGATACTTATTACAACCTTTGGGTGTCCTAAGAGGTGATAGATGTTTAGAACTTTAACTCTATTTCAAATCGAAGTTGAACCGTTACAATCAAAGATAAAGCTCTTGGGGATTAGAGTCTTAGAGTAAGGTTCAAATCTATAAGTTATAGATACTTATTACAACCTTTGGGTGTCCTAACAGGTGATTGATCATTAGAACTTTAACTCTATTTCAAACCGAAGTTGAACCGTTACAATCAAAGATAAAGCTCTTGGGGATTAGAGTCTTAGAGTAAGGTTCAAAGCTATAAGTTATAGATACTTATTACAACCTTTGGGTGTCCTAAGAGGTGATAGATCTTTAGAACTTTAACTCTATTTCAAACCGAAGTTGAACCGTTACAATCAAAGATAACGCTCTTTGGGATTAGAGTCTTAGAGTTAGGTTCAAAGCTATATGTTATAGATACTTATTACAACCTTTGGGTGTCCTAAGAGGTGATAGATGTTTAGAACTTTAACTCTATTTCAAACCGAAGTTGAACCGTTACAATCAAAGATAAAGCTCTTGGGGATTAGAGTCTTAGAGTAAGGTTCAAAGCTATAAGTTATAGATACTTATTACAACCTTTGGGTGTCCTAAGAGGTGATAGATGTTTAGAACTTTAACTCTATTTCAAACCGAAGTTGAACCGTTACAATCAAAGATAAAGCTCTTGGGGATTAGAGTCTTAGAGTAAGGTTCAAAGTTATAAGTTATAGATACTTATTACAACCTTTGGGTGTCCTAAGAGGTGATAGATCTTTAGAACTTTAACTCTATTTCAAACCGAAGTTGAACCGTTACAATCAAAGATAAAGCTCTTGGGGATTAGAGTCTTAGAGTAAGGTTCAAAGCTATAAGTTATAGATACTTATTACAACCTTTGGGTGTCCTAAGAGGTGATAGATGTTTAGAACTTTAACTCTATTTCAAAACGAAGTTGAACCGTTACAATCAAAGATAAAGCTCTTGGGGATTAGAGTCTTAGAGTAAGGTTCAAAGCTATAAGTTATAGATACTTATTACAACCTTTGGGTGTCCTAAGAGGTGATAGATGTTTAGAACTTTAACTCTATTTCAAACCGAAGTTGAACCGTTACAATCAAAGATAAAGCTCTTGGGGATTAGAGTCTTAGAGTAAGGTTCAAAGTTATAAGTTATAGATACTTATTACAACCTTTGGGTGTCCTAAGAGGTGATAGATCTTTAGAACTTTAACTCTATTTCAAACCGAAGTTGAACCGTTACAATCAAAGATAACGCTCTTGGGGATTAGAGTCTTAGAGTTAGGTTCAAAGCTATAAGTTATAGATACTTATTACAACCTTTGGGTGTCCTAAGAGGTGATAGATCTTTAGAACTTTAACTCTATTTCAAACCGAAGTTGAACCGTTACAATCAAAGATAAAGCTCTTGGGGATTAGAGTCCTAGAGTAAGGTTCAAAGCTATAAGTTATAGATACTTATTACAACCTTTGGGTGTCCTAACAGGTGATTGATCTTTAGAACTTTAACTCTATTTAAAACCGAAGTTGAACCGTTACAATCAAAGATAAAGCTCTTGGGGATTAGAGTCTTAGAGTAAGGTTCAAAGCTATAAGTTATAGATACTTATTACAACCTTTGGGTGTCCTAAGAGGTGATAGATCTTTAGAACTTTAACTCTATTTCAAACCGAAGTTGAACCGTTACAATCAAAGATAACGCTCTTTGGGATTAGAGTCTTAGAGTTAGGTTCAAAGCTATAAGTTATAGATACTTATTACAACCTTTGGGTGTCCTAAGAGGTGATAGATGTTTAGAACTTTAACTCTATTTCAAACCGAAGTTGAACCGTTACAATCAAAGATAAAGCTCTTGGGGATTAGAGTCTTAGAGTAAGGTTCAAAGCTATAAGTTATAGATACTTATTACAACCTTTGGGTGTCCCAAGAGGTGATAGATCTTTAGAACTTTAACTCTATTTCAAACCGAAGTTGAACCGTTACAATCAAAGATAACGCTCTTTGGGATTAGAGTCTTAGAGTTAGGTTCAAAGCTATAAGTTATAGATACTTATTACAACCTTTGGGTGTCCTAAGAGGTGATAGATGTTTAGAACTTTAACTCTTTTTCAAACCGAAGTTGAACCGTTACAATCAAAGATAAAGCTCTTGGGGATTAGAGTCTTAGAGTAAGGTTCAAAGCTATAAGTTATAGATACTTATTACAACATTTGGGTGTCCTAAGAGGTGATAGATGTTTAGAACTTTAACTCTATTTCAAACCGAAGTTGAACCGTTACAATCAAAGATAAAGCTCTTGGGGATTAGAGTCTTAGAGTAAGGTTCAAAGTTATAAGTTATAGATACTTATTACAACCTTTGGGTGTCCTAAGAGGTGATAGACCTTTAGAACTTTAACTCTATTTCAAACCGAAGTTGAACCGTTATAATCAAAGATAACGCTCTTGGGGATTAGAGTCTTAGAGTTAGGTTCAAAGCTATAAGTTATAGATACTTATTACAACCTTTGGGTGTCCTAAGAGGTGATAGATGTTTAGAACTTTAACTCTATTTCAAACCGAAGTTGAACCGTTACAATCAAAGATAAAGCTCTTGGGGATTCGAGTCCTAGAGTAAGGTTCAAAGCTATAAGTTATAGATACTTATTACAACCTTTGGGTGTCCTAAGAGGTGATAGATCTTTAGAACATTAACTCTATTTCAAACAGAAGTTGAACCGTTACAATCAAAGATAACACTCTTGGGGATTAGAGTCTTAGAGTAAGGTTCAAAGCTATAAGTTATAGATACTTATTACAACCTTTGGGTGTCCTAAGAGGTGATAGATCTTTAGAACTTTAACTCTATTTCAAACCGAAGTTGAACCGTTACAATCAAAGATAACGCTCTTTGGGATTAGAGTCTTAGAGTTAGGTTCAAAGCTATATGTTATAGATACTTATTACAACCTTTGGGTGTCCTAAGAGGTGATAGATGTTTAGAACTTTAACTCTATTTCAAACCGAAGTTGAACCGTTACAATCAAAGATAAAGCTCTTGGGGATTAGAGTCTTAGAGTAAGGTTCAAAGCTATAAGTTATAGATACTTATTACAACCTTTGGGTGTCCCAAGAGGTGATAGATCTTTAGAACTTTAACTCTATTTCAAACCGAAGTTGAACCGTTACAATCAAAGATAACGCTCTTTGGGATTAGAGTCTTAGAGTTAGGTTCAAAGCTATAAGTTATAGATACTTATTACAACCTTTGGGTGTCCTAAGAGGTGATAGATGTTTAGAACTTTAACTCTTTTTCAAACCGAAGTTGAACCGTTACAATCAAAGATAAAGCTCTTGGGGATTAGAGTCTTAGAGTAAGGTTCAAAGCTATAAGTTATAGATACTTATTACAACCTTTGGGTGTCCTAAGAGGTGATAGATGTTTAGAACTTTAACTCTATTTCAAACCGAAGTTGAACCGTTACAATCAAAGATAAAGCTCTTGGGGATTAGAGTCTTAGAGTAAGGTTCAAAGTTATAAGTTATAGATACTTATTACAACCTTTGGGTGTCCTAAGAGGTGATAGATCTTTAGAACTTTAACTCTATTTCAAACCGAAGTTGAACCGTTACAATCAAAGATAAAGCTCTTGGGGATTAGAGTCTTAGAGTAAGGTTCAAATCTATAAGTTATAGATACTTATTACAACCTTTGGGTGTCCTAACAGGTGATTGATCATTAGAACTTTAACTCTATTTCAAACCGAAGTTGAACCGTTACAATCAAAGATAAAGCTCTTGGGGATTAGAGTCCTAGAGTAAGGTTCAAAGCTATAAGTTATAGATACTTATTACAACCTTTGGGTGTCCTAACAGGTGATTGATCTTTAGAACTTTAACTCTATTTCAAACCGAAGTTGAACCGTTACAATCAAAGATAAAGCTCTTGGGGATTAGAGTCTTAGAGTAAGGTTCAAAGTTATAAGTTATAGATACTTATTACAACCTTTGGGTGTCCTAAGAGGTGATAGATCTTTAGAACTTTAACTCTATTTCAAACCGAAGTTGAACCGTTACAATCAAAGATAACACCCTTGGGGATTAGAGTCTTGGAGTAAGGTTCAAAGCTATAAGTTATAGATACTTATTACAACCTTTGGGTGTCCTAAGAGGTGATAGATGTTTAGAACTTTAACTCTATTTCAAAACGAAGTTGAACCGTTACAATCAAAGATAACGCTCTTTGGGATTAGAGTCTTAGAGTAAGGTTCAAAGCTATAAGTTATAGATACTTATTACAACCTTTGGGTGTCCTAAGAGGTGATAGATGTTTAGAACTTTAACTCTATTTCAAACCGAAGTTGAACCGTTACAATCAAAGATAAAGCTCTTGGGGATTAGAGTCTTAGAGTAAGGTTCAAAGTTATAAGTTATAGATACTTATTACAACCTTTGGGTGTCCTAAGAGGTGATAGATCTTTAGAACTTTAACTCTATTTCAAACCGAAGTTGAACCGTTACAATCAAAGATAACGCTCTTGGGGATTAGAGTCCTAGAGTAAGGTTCAAAGCTATAAGTTATAGATACTTATTACAACCTTTGGGTGTCCTAAGAGGTGATAGATGTTTAGAACTTTAACTCTATTTCAAAACGAAGTTGAACCGTTACAATCAAACATAATGCTCTTGGGGATTAGAGTCTTAGAGTTAGGTTCAAAGCTATAAGTTATAGATACTTATTACAACCTTTGGGTGTCCTAAGAGGTGATAGATGTTTAGAACTTTAACTCTATTTCAAACCGAAGTTGAACCGTTACAATCAAAGATAAAGCTCTTGGAAATTAGAGTCTTAGAGTAAGGTTCAAAGCTATAAGTTATAGATACTTATCACAACCTTTGGGTGTCCTAAGAGGTGATAGTTGTTTAGAACTTTAACTATATTTCAAACCGAAGTTGAACCGTTACAATCAAAGATAAAGCTCTTGGGGATTAGAGTCTTAGAGTAAGGTTCAAATGTATAAGTTATAGATACTTATTACAACCTTTGGGTGTCCTAACAGGTGATTGATCATTAGAACTTTAACTCTATTTCAAACCGAAGTTGAACCGTTACAATCAAAGATAAAGCTCTTGGGGATTAGAGTCTTAGAGTAAGGTTCAAAGCTATAAGTTATAGATACTTATTACAACCTTTGGGTGTCCTAAGAGGTGATAGATCTTTAGAACTTTAACTCTATTTCAAACCGAAGTTGAACCGTTACAATCAAAGATAACGCTCTTTGGGATTAGAGTCTTAGAGTTAGGTTCAAAGCGATATGTTATAGATACTTATTACAACCTTTGGGTGTCCTAAGAGGTGATAGATGTTTAGAACTTTAACTCTATTTCAAACCGAAGTTGAACCGTTACAATCAAAGATAAAGCTCTTGGGGATTAGAGTCTTAGAGTAAGGTTCAAAGCTATAAGTTATAGATACTTATTACAACCTTTGGGTGTCCTAAGAGGTGATAGATGTTTAGAACTTTAACTCTATTTCAAACTGAAGTTGAACCGTTACAATCAAAGATAAAGCTCTTGGGGATTAGAGTCTTAGAGTAAGGTTCAAAGTTATAAGTTATAGATACTTATTACAACCTTTGGGTGTCCTAAGAGGTGATAGATCTTTAGAACTTTAACTCTATTTCAAACCGAAGTTGAACCGTTACAATCAAAGATAACGCTCTTGGGGATTAGAGTCTTAGAGTTAGGTTCAAAGCTATAAGTTATAGATACTTATTACAACCTTTGGGTGTCCTAAGAGGTGATTGATGTTTAGAACTTTAACTCTATTTCAAACCGAAGTTGAACCGTTACAATCAAAGATAAAGCTCTTGGGGATTAGAGTCCTAGAGTAAGGTTCAAAGCTATAAGTTATAGATACTTATTACAACCTTTGGGTGTCCTAACAGGTGATTGATCTTTAGAACTTTAACTCTATTTCAAACCGAAGTTGAACCGTTACAATCAAAGATAAAGATCTTGGGGATTAGTCTTAGAGTAAGGTTCAAAGCTATAAGTTATAGATACTTATTACAACCTTTGGGCGTCCTAAGAGGTGATAGATCTTTAGAACTTTAACTCTATTTCAAACCGAAGTTGAACCGTTACAATCAAAGATAACGCTCTTGGGGATTAGAGTCTTAGAGTTAGGTTCAAAGCTATAAGTTATAGATACTTATTACAACCTTTGGGTGTCCTAAGAGGTGATAGATGTTTAGAACTTTAACTCTATTTCAAACCGAAGTTGAACGGTTACAATCAAAGATAAAGCTCTTGGGGATTAGAGTCTTAGAGTAAGGTTCAAAGCTATAAGTTATAGATACTTATTACAACCTTTGGGTGTCCTAAGAGGTGATAGATGTTTAGAACTTTAACTCTATTTCAAAACGAAGTTGAACCGTTACAATCAAAGATAAAGCTCTTGGGGATTAGAGTCTTAGAGTAAGGTTCAAAGTTATAAGTCATAGATACTTATTACAACCTTTGGGTGTCCTAAGAGGTGATAGATGTTTAGAACTTTAACTCCATTTCAAACCGAAGTTGAACCGTTACAATCAAAGATAACGCTCTTGGGGATTAGAGTCTTAGAGTTAGCTTCAAAGCTATAAGTTATAGATACTTATTACAACCTTTGGGTGTCCTAAGAGGTGATAGATGTTTAGAACTTTAACTCTATTTCAAACCGAAGTTGAACTGTTACAATCAAAGATAAAGCTCTTGGGGATTAGAGTCTTAGAGTAAGGTTCAAAGCTATAAGTTATAGATACTTATTACAACCTTTGGGTGTCCTAACAGGTGATTGATCTTTAGAACTTTAACTATATTTCAAACCGAAGTTGAACCGTTACAATCAAAGATAAAGCTCTTGGGGATTAGAGTCTTAGAGTAAGGTTCAAAGCTATAAGTTATAGATACTTATTACAACCTTTGGGTGTCCTAAGAGGTGATAGATGTTTAGAACTTTAACTCTATTTCAAACCGAAGTTGAACCGTTACAATCAAAGATAAAGCTCTTGGGGATTAGAGTCTTAGAGTAAGGTTCAAAGCTATAAGTTATAGATACTTATTACAACCTTTGGGTGTCCTAACAGGTGATTGATCTTTAGAACTTTAACTCTATTTCAAACAGAAGTTGAACCGTTACAATCAAAGATAACGCTCTTGGGGATTAGAGTCTTAGAGTAAGGTTCAAAGTTATAAGTTATATATACTTATTTCAACCTTTGGGTGTCCTAAGAGGTGATAGATCTTTAGAACTTTAACTCTATTTCAAACCGAAGTTGAACAGTTACAATCAAAGATAAAGCTCTTGGAAATTAGAGTCTTAGAGTAAGGTTCAAAGTTATAAGTCATAGATACTTATTACAACTTTTGGGTGACCTAAGAGGTGATAGATCTTTAGAACTTTAACTCCATTTCAAACCGAAGTTGAACCGTTACAATCAAAGATAAAGCTCTTGGGGATTAGAGTCTTAGAGTAAGGTTCAAAGCTATAAGTTATAGATACTTATTACAACCTTTGGGTGTCCTAAGAGGTGATAGATCTTTAGAACTTTAACTCTATTTCAAACCGAAGTTGAACCGTTACAATCAAAGATAACGCTCTTTGGGATTAGAGTCTTAGAGTTAGGTTCAAAGCTATATGTTATAGATACTTATTACAACCTTTGGGTGTCCTAAGAGGTGATAGATGTTTAGAACTTTAACTCTATTTCAAACCGAAGTTGAACCGTTACAATCAAAGATAAAGCTCTTGGGGATTAGAGTCTTAGAGTAAGGTTCAAAGTTATAAGTTATAGATACTTATTACAACCTTTGGGTGTCCTAAGAGGTGATAGATGTTTAGAACTTTAACTCTATTTCAAACCGAAGTTGAACCGTTACAATCAAAGATAAAGCTCTTGGGGATTAGAGTCTTAGAGTAAGGTTCAAAGTTATAAGTTATAGATACTTATTACAACCTTTGGGTGTCCTAAGAGGTGATAGATCTTTAGAACTTTAACTCTATTTCAAACCGAAGTTGAACCGTTACAATCAAAGATAACGCTCTTGGGGATTAGAGTCTTAGAGTAAGGTTCAAAGCTATAAGTTATATATACTTATTTCAACCTTTGGGTGTCCTAAGAGGTGATTGATGTTTAGAACTTTAACTCTATTTCAAACCGAAGTTGAACCGTTGCAATCAAAGATAAAGCTCTTGGGGATTAGAGTCTTAGAGTAAGGTTCAAAGCTATAAGTTATAGATACTTATTACAACCTTTGGGTGTCCTAACAGGTGATTGATCTTTAGAACGTTAACTCTATTTCAAACCGAAGTTGAACCGTTACAATCAAAGATAAAGCTCTTGGGGATTAGAGTCTTAGAGCAAGGTTCAAAGCTATAAGTTATAGATACTTATTACAACCTTTGGGTGTCCTAAGAGTTGATGGATGTTTAGAACTTTAACTCTATTTCAAACCGAAGTTGAACCGTTACAATCAAAGATAAAGCTCTTGGGGATTAGAGTCTTAGAGTAAGGTTCAAAGCTATAAGTTATAGATACTTATTACAACCTTTGGGTGACCTAAGAGGTGATAGATCTTTAGAACTTTAACTCTATTTCAAACCGAAGTTGAACCGTTACAATCAAAGATAACGCTCTTGGGGATTAGAGTCTTAGAGTAAGGTTCAAAGTTATAAGTTATAGATACTTATTTCAACCTTTGGGTGTCCTAAGAGTTGATATATCTTTAGAACTTTAACTCTATTTCAAAACGAAGTTGAACCGTTACAATCAAAGATAAAGCTCTTGGGGATTAGAGTCTAAGAGTAAGGTTCAAAGTTATAAGTTATAGATACTTATTACAACCTTTGGGTGTCCTAAGAGGTGATAGATCTTTAGAACTTTAACTCCATTTCAAACCGAAGTTGAACCGTTACAATCAAAGATAACGCTCTTGGGGATTAGAGTTTTAGAGTTAGGTTTAAAGCTATAAGTTATAGATACTTATTACAACCTTTGGGTGTCCTAAGAGGTGATAGATGTTTAGAACTTTAACTCTATTTCAAACCGAAGTTGAGCCGTTTCAATCAAAGATAAAGCTCTTGGGGATTAGAGTATTAGAGTAAGGTTCAAAGCTATAAGTTATAGATACTTATTACAACCTTTGGGTGTCCTAACAGGTGATTGATCTTTAGAACTTTAACACTATTTCAAACCAAAGTTGAACCGTTACAATCAAAGATAAAGCTCTTGGGGATTAGAGTCTTAGAGTAAGGTTCAAAGCTATAAGTCATAGATACTTATTACAACCTTTGGGTGTCCTAAGAGGTGATAGATGTTTAGAACTTTAACTCTATTTCAAACCGAAGTTGAACAGTTACAATCAAAGATAACGCTCTTGGGGATTAGAGTCTTAGAGCAAGGTTCAAAGCTATAAGTTATAGATACTTATTACAACCTTTGGGCGTCCTAAGAGTTGATGGATGTTTAGAACTTTAACTCTATTTCAAACCGAGGTTGAACCGTTACAATCAAAGATAAAGCTCTTGGGGATTAGAGTCTTAGAGTAAGGTTCAAAGCTATAAGTTATAGATACTTATTACAACCTTTGGGTGTCCTAAAAGGTGATTGATCTTTAGAACTTTAACTCTATTTCAAACCGAAGTTGAACCGTTACAATCAAAGATAAAGCTCTTGGGGATTAGAGTCTTAGAGTAAGGTTCAAAGCTATAAGTTATAGATACTTATTACAACCTTTGGGTGTCCTAAGAGGTGATAGATCTTTAGAACTTTAACTCTATTTCAAACTGAAGTTGAACCGTTACAATCAAAGATAAAGCTCTTGGGGATTAGAGTCTTAGAGTAAGGTTCAAAGCTATAAGTTATAGATACTTATTACAACCTTTGGGTGTCCTAAGAGGTGATAGATCTTTAGAACTTTGACTCTATTTCAAACCGAAGTTGAACCGTTACAATCAAAGATAACGCTCTTGGGGAATAGAGTCTTAGAGTTAGGTTCAAAGCTATAAGTTATAGATACTTATTACAACCTTTGGATGTCCTAAGAGGTGATAGATGTTTAGAACTTTAACTCTATTTCAAACCGAAGTTGAACCGTTACAATCAAAGATAAAGATCTTGGAGATTAGAGTCTTAGAGTAAGGTTCACAGCTATAAGTTATAGATACTTATTACAACCTTTGGGTGTCCAAACAGGTGATTGATCTTTAGAACTTTAACTCTATTTCAAACCGAAGTTGACCCGTTACAATCAAAGATAACGCTCTTGGGGATTAGAGTCTTGGAGTAAGGTTCAAAGCTATAAGTTATAGATACTTATTACAACCTTTTGATGTCCTAAGAGGTGATTGATCTTTAGAACTTTAACTCTATTTCAAACCGAATTTGAACCGTTAAAATCAAAGATAAAGCTATTGGGGTTTAGAGTCTTAGAGTAAGGTTCAAAGCTATAAGTTATAGATACTTATTACAACCTTTGGGTGTCCTAAGAGGTGATAGATCTTTAGAACTTTAAGTCTATTTCAAACTGAAGTTGAACCGTTACAATCAAAGATAAAGCTCTTGGGAATTAGAGTCTTAGAGTAAGGTTCAAAGCTATAAGTTATAGATACTTATTACAACCTTTGGATGTCCTAAGAGGTGATAGATCTTTAGAACTTTAACTCTATTTCAAACCGAATTTGAACCGTTACAATCAAAGATAAAGCTCTTGGGGTTTAGAGTCTTAGAGTAAGGTTCAAAGCTATAAGTTATAGATACTTATTACAACCTTTGGGTGTCCTAAGAGGTGATAGATCTTTAGAACTTTAACTCTTTTTCAAACCGAAGTTGAACCGTTACAATCAAAGATAAAGCTCTTGGGGATTAGAGTCTTAGAGTAAGGTTCAAAGTTATAAGTTATAGATACTTATTACAACCTTTGGGTGTCCTAAGAGGTGACAGATCTTTAGAACTTTAACTCTATTTCAAACCGAAGTTGAACCGTTACAATCAAAGATAAAGCTCTTGGGGATTAGAGTCCTAGAGTAAGGTTCAAAGCTATAAGTTATAGATACTTATTACAACCTTTGGGTGTCCAAACAGGTGATTGATCTTTAGAACTTTAACTCTATTTCAAAACGAAGTTGAACAGTTACAATCAAAGATAAAGCTCTTGGGGATTAGAGTCTTAGAGTAAGGTTCAAAGTTATAAGTCATAGATACTTATTACAACCTTTGGGTGACCTAAGAGGTGATAGATCTTTAGAACTTTAACTCTATTTCAAACCAAAGTTGAACCGTTACAATCAAAGATAACGCTCTTGGGGATTAGAGTCTTAGAGTAAGGTTCAAAGTTATAAGTTATAGATACTTATTTCAACCTTTGGGTGTCCTAAGAGGTGATATATCTTTAGAACTTTAACTCTATTTCAAAACGAAGTTGAACCGTTACAATCAAAGATAAAGCTCTTGGGGATTAGAGTCTAAAAGTAAGGTTCAAAGTTATAAGTTATAGATACTTATTACAACCTTTGGGTGTCCTAAGAGGTGATAGATCTTTAGAACTTTAACTCCATTTCAAACCGAAGTTGAACCGTTACAATCAAAGATAACGCTCTTGGGGATTAGAGTCTTAGAGTTAGGTTCAAAGCTATAAGTTATAGATACTTATTACAACCTTTGGGTGTCCTAAGAGGTGATAGATGTTTAGAACTTTAACTCTATTGCAAACCGAAGTTGAGCCGTTTCAATCAAAGATAAAGCTCTTGGGGATTAGAGTATTAGAGTAAGGTTCAAAGCTATAAGTTATAGATACTTATTACAACCTTTGGGTGTCCTAACAGGTGATTGATCTTTAAAACTTTAACTCTATTTCAAACCGAAGTTGAACCGTTACAATCAAAGATAAAGCTCTTGGGGATTAGAGTCTTAGAGTAAGGTTCAAAGCTATAAGTTATAGATACTTATTACAACCTTTGGGTGTCCTAAGAGGTGATAGATCTTTAGAACTTAACTCCATTTCAAACCGAAGTTGAACCGTTACAATCAAAGATAACGCTCTTGGGGATTAGAGTCTTAGAGTTAGGATCAAAGCTATAAGTTATAGATACTTATTACAACCTTTGGGTGTCCTAAGAGGTGATAGGTGTTTAGAACTTTAACTCTATTTCAAACCGAAGTTGAACTGTTACAATCAAAGATAAAGCTCTTGGGGATTAGAGTCTTAGAGTAAGGTTCAAAGCTATAAGTTATAGATACTTATTACAACCTTTGGGTGTCCTAACAGGTGATTGATCTTTAGAACTTTAACTATATTTCAAACCGAAGTTGAACCGTTACAATCAAAGATAAAGCTCTTGGGGATTAGAGTCTTAGAGTAAGGTTCAAAGCTATAAGTTATAGATACTTATTACAACCTTTGGGTGTCCTAAGAGGTGATAGATGTTTAGAACTTTAACTCTATTTCAAACCGAAGTTGAACCGTTACAATCAAAGATAAAGCTCTTGGGGATTAGAGTCTTAGAGTAAGGTTCAAAGCTATAAGTTATAGATACTTATTACAACTTTTGGGTGTCCTAACAGGTGATTGATCTTTAGAACTTTAACTCTATTTCAAACAGAAGTTGAACCGTTACAATCAAAGATAACGCTCTTGGGGATTAGAGTCTTAGAGTAAGGTTCAAAGTTATAAGTTATATATACTTATTTCAACCTTTGGGTGTCCTAAGAGGTGATAGATCTTTAGAACTTTAACTCTATTTCAAACCGAAGTTGAACAGTTACAATCAAAGATAAAGCTCTTGGGGATTAGAGTCTTAGAGTAAGGTTCAAAGTTATAAGTCATAGATACTTATTACAACCTTTGGGTGACCTAAGAGGTGATAGATCTTTAGAACTTTAACTCCATTTCAAACCGAAGTTGAACCGTTACAATCAAAGATAAAGCTCTTGGGGATTAGAGTCTTAGAGTAAGGTTCAAAGCTATAAGTTATAGATACTTATTACAACCTTTGGGTGTCCTAAGAGGTGATAGATCTTTAGAACTTTAACTCTATTTCAAACCGAAGTTGAACCGTTACAATCAAAGATAACGCTCTTTGGGATTAGAGTCTTAGAGTTAGGTTCAAAGCTATATGTTATAGATACTTATTACAACCTTTGGGTGTCCTAAGAGGTGATAGATGTTTAGAACTTTAACTCTATTTCAAACCGAAGTTGAACCGTTACAATCAAAGATAAAGCTCTTGGGGATTAGAGTCTTAGAGTAAGGTTCAAAGCTATAAGTTATAGATACTTATTACAACCTTTGGGTGTCCTAAGAGGTGATAGATGTTTAGAACTTTAACTCTATTTC
The DNA here is from genome assembly GCA_030549335.1 of Pontederia crassipes. NCBI lineage: Eukaryota > Viridiplantae > Streptophyta > Magnoliopsida > Commelinales > Pontederiaceae > Pontederia > Pontederia crassipes. Next base: position 13,284,158 of record CM060187.1, read on the forward strand.
AAACCGAAGTTGAACCGTTACAATCAAAGATAAAGCTCTTGGGGATTAGAGTCTTAGAGTAAGGTTCAAAGTTATAAGTTATAGATACTTATTACAACCTTTGGGTGTCCTAAGAGGTGATAGATCTTTAGAACTTTAACTCTATTTCAAACCGAAGTTAAACCGTTACAATCAAAGATAACGCTCTTGGGGATTAGAGTCTTAGAGTAAGGTTCAAAGCTATAAGTTATATATACTTATTTCAACCTTTGGGTGTCCTAAGAGGTGATTGATGTTTAGAACTTTAACTCTATTTCAAACCGAAGTTGAACCGTTGCAATCAAAGATAAAGCTCTTGGGGATTAGAGTCTTAGAGTAAGGTTCAAAGCTATAAGTTATAGATACTTATTACAACCTTTGGGTGTCCTAACAGGTGATTGATCTTTAGAACGTTAACTCTATTTCAAACCGAAGTTGAACCGTTACAATCAAAGATAAAGCTCTTGGGGATTAGAGTCTTAGAGCAAGGTTCAAAGCTATAAGTTATAGATACTTATTACAACCTTTGGGTGTCCTAAGAGTTGATGGATGTTTAGAACTTTAACTCTATTTCAAACCGAAGTTGAACCGTTACAATCAAAGATAAAGCTCTTGGGGATTAGAGTCATAGAGTAAGGTTCAAAGCTATAAGTTATAGATACTTATTACAACCTTTGGGTGACCTAAGAGGTGATAGATCTTTAGAACTTTAACTCTATTTCAAACCGAAGTTGAACCGTTACAATCAAAGATAACGCTCTTGGGGATTAGAGTCTTAGAGTAAGGTTCAAAGTTATAAGTTATAGATACTTATTTCAACCTTTGGGTGTCCTAAGAGGTGATATATCTTTAGAACTTTAACTCTATTTCAAAACGAAGTTGAACCGTTACAATCAAAGATAAAGCTCTTGGGGATTAGAGTCTAAGAGTAAGGTTCAAAGTTATAAGTTATAGATACTTATTACAACCTTTGGGTGTCCTAAGAGGTGATAGATCTTTAGAACTTTAACTCCATTTCAAACCGAAGTTGAACCGTTACAATCAAAGATAATGCTCTTGGGGATTAGAGTCTTAGAGTTAGGTTCAAAGCTATAAGTTATAGATACTTATTACAACCTTTGGGTGTCCTAAGAGGTGATAGATGTTTAGAACTTTAACTCTATTTCAAACCGAAGTTGAGCCGTTTCAATCAAAGATAAAGCTCTTGGGGATTAGAGTATTAGAGTAAGGTTCAAAGCTATAAGTTATAGATACTTATTACAACCTTTGGGTGTCCTAACAGGTGATTGATCTTTAGAACTTTAACACTATTTCAAACCAAAGTTGAACCGTTACAATCAAAGATAAAGCTCTTGGGGATTAGAGTCTTAGAGTAAGGTTCAAAGCTATAAGTTATAGATACTTATTACATCCTTTGGGTGTCCTAAGAGGTGATAGATCTTTAGAACTTTAACTCTATTTCAAGCCGAAGTTGAACCGTTACAATCAAAGATAACGCTCTTGGGGATTAGAGTCTTAGAGTTAGGTTCAAAGCTATAAGTTATAGATACTTATTACAACCTTTGGGTGTCCTAAGAGGTGATAGATGTTTAGAACTTTAACTCTATTTCAAACCGAAGTTGAACCGTTACAATCAAAGATAAAGCTCTTGGGGATTAGAGTCTTAGAGTAAGGTTCAAAGTTATAAGTTATAGATACTTATTACAACCTTTGGGTGTCCTAAGAGGTGATAGATCTTTAGAACTTTAACTCTATTTCAAACCGAAGTTGAACCGTTACAATCAAAGATAACGCTCTTGGGGATTAGAGTCTTAGAGTAAGGTTCAAAGCTATAAGTTATATATACTTATTTCAACCTTTGGGTGTCCTAAGAGGTGATTGATGTTTAGAACTTTAACTCTATTTCAAACCGAAGTTGAACCGTTGCAATCAAAGATAAAGCTCTTGGGGATTAGAGTCTTAGAGTAAGGTTCAAAGCTATAAGTTATAGATACTTATTACAACCTTTGGGTGTCCTAACAGGTGATTGATCTTTAGAACGTTAACTCTATTTCAAACCGAAGTTGAACCGTTACAATTAAAGATAAAGCTCTTGGGGATTAGAGTCTTAGAGCAAGGTTCAAAGCTATAAGTTATAGATACTTATTACAACCTTTGGGTGTCCTAAGAGTTGATGGATGTTTAGAACTTTAACTCTATTTCAAACCGAAGTTGAACCGTTACAATCAAAGATAAAGCTCTTGGGGATTAGAGTCATAGAGTAAGGTTCAAAGCTATAAGTTATAGATACTTATTACAACCTTTGGGTGACCTAAGAGGTGATAGATCTTTAGAACTTTAACTCTATTTCAAACCGAAGTTGAACCGTTACAATCAAAGATAACGCTCTTGGGGATTAGAGTCTTAGAGTAAGGTTCAAAGTTATAAGTTATAGATACTTATTTCAACCTTTGGGTGTCCTAAGAGGTGATATATCTTTAGAACTTTAACTCTATTTCAAAACGAAGTTGAACCGTTACAATCAAAGATAAAGCTCTTGGGGATTAGAGTCTAAGAGTAAGGTTCAAAGTTATAAGTTATAGATACTTATTACAACCTTTGGGTGTCCTAAGAGGTGATAGATCTTTAGAACTTTAACTCCATTTCAAACCGAAGTTGAACCGTTACAATCAAAGATAACGCTCTTGGGGATTAGAGTCTTAGAGTTAGGTTCAAAGCTATAAGTTCTAGATACTTATTACAACCTTTGGGTGTCCTAAGAGGTGATAGATGTTTAGAACTTTAACTCTATTTCAAACCGAAGTTGAGCCGTTTCAATCAAAGATAAAGCTCTTGGGGATTAGAGTATTAGAGTAAGGTTCAAAGCTATAAGTTATAGATACTTATTACAACCTTTGGGTGTCCTAACAGGTGATTGATCTTTAGAACTTTAACACTATTTCAAACCAAAGTTGAACCGTTACAATCAAAGATAAAGTTCTTGGGGATTAGAGTGTTAGAGTAAGGTTCAAAGCTATAAGTTATAGATACTTATTACATCCTTTGGGTGTCCTAAGAGGTGATAGATCTTTAGAACTTTAACTCTATTTCAAGCCGAAGTTGAACCGTTACAATAAAAAATAACGCTCTTGGGGATTAGAGTCTTAGAGTTAGGTTCAAAGCTATAAGTTATAGATACTTATTACAACTTTTGGGTGTCCTAAGAGGTGATAGATCTTTAGAACTTTAACTCCATTTCAAACCGAAGTTGAACCGTTACAATCAAAGATAATGCTCTTGGGGATTAGAGACTTAGAGTTAGGTTCAAAGCTATAAGTTATAGATACTTATTACAACCTTTGGGTGTCCTAAGAGGTGATAGATGTTTAGAACTTTAACTCTATTTCAAACCGAAGTTGAACAGTTACAATCAAAGATAACGCTCTTGGGGATTAGAGTCTTAGAGCAAGGTTCAAAGCTATAAGTTATAGATACTTATTACAACCTTTGGGCGTCCTAAGAGTTGATGGATGTTTAGAACTTTAACTCTATTTCAAACCGAAGTTGAACCGTTACAATCAAAGATAAAGCTCTTGGGGATTAGAGTCTTAGAGTAAGGTTCAAAGCTATAAGTTATAGATACTTATTACATCCTTTGGGTGTCCTAAGAGGTGATAGATCTTTAGAACTTTAACTCTATTTCAAGCCGAAGTTGAACCGTTACAATCAAAGATAACGCTCTTGGGGATTAGAGTCTTAGAGTTAGGTTCAAAGCTATAAGTTATAGATACTTATTACAACCTTTGGGTGTCCTAAGAGGTGATAGATCTTTAGAACTTTAACTCCATTTCAAACCGAAGTTGAACCGTTACAATCAAAGATAATGCTCTTGGGGATTAGAGACTTAGAGTTAGGTTCAAAGCTATAAGTTATAGATACTTATTACAACCTTTGGGTGTCCTAAGAGGTGATAGATGTTTAGAACTTTAACTCTATTTCAAACCGAAGTTGAACAGTTACAATCAAAGATAACGCTCTTGGGGATTAGAGTCTTAGAGCAAGGTTCAAAGCTATAAGTTATAGATACTTATTACAACCTTTGGGCGTCCTAAGAGTTGATGGATGTTTAGAACTTTAACTCTATTTCAAACCGAAGTTGAACCGTTACAATCAAAGATAAAGCTCTTGGGGATTAGAGTCTTAGAGTAAGGTTCAAAGCTATAAGTTATAGATACTTATTACAACCTTTGGGTGTCCTAAAAGGTGATTGATCTTTAGAACTTTAACTCTATTTCAAACCGAAGTTGAACCGTTACAATCAAAGATAAAGCTCTTGGGGATTAGAGTCTTAGAGTAAGGTTCAAAGCTATAAGTTATAGATACTTATTACAACCTTTGGGTGTCCTAAGACGTGATAGATCTTTAGAACTTTAACTCTATTTCAAAACGAAGTTGAACAGTTACAATCAAAGATAAAGCTCTTGGGGATTAGAGTCTTAGAGTAAGGTTCAAAATTATAAGTCATAGATACTTATTACAACCTTTGGGTGACCTAAGAGGTGATAGATCTTTAGAACTTTAACTCTATTTCAAACCAAAGTTGAACCGTTACAATCAAAGATAACGCTCTTGGGGATTAGAGTCTTAGAGTAAGGTTCAAAGTTATAAGTTATAGATACTTATTTCAACCTTTGGGTGTCCTAAGAGGTGATATATCTTTAGAACTTTAACTCTATTTCAAAACGAAGTTGAACCGTTACAATCAAAGATAAAGCTCTTGGGGATTAGAGTCTAAAAGTAAGGTTCAAAGTTATAAGTTATAGATACTTATTACAACCTTTGGGTGTCCTAAGAGGTGATAGATCTTTAGAACTTTAACTCCATTTCAAACCGAAGTTGAACCGTTACAATCAAAGATAACGCTCTTGGGGATTAGAGTCTTAGAGTTAGGTTCAAAGCTATAAGTTATAGATACTTATTACAACCTTTGGGTGTCCTAAGAGGTGATAGATGTTTAGAACTTTAACTCTATTTCAAACCGAAGTTGAGCCGTTTCAATCAAAGATAAAGCTCTTGGGGATTAGAGTATTAGAGTAAGGTTCAAAGCTATAAGTTATAGATACTTATTACAACCTTTGGGTGTCCTAACAGGTGATTGATCTTTAAAACTTTAACTCTATTTCAAACCGAAGTTGAACCGTTACAATCAAAGATAAAGCTCTTGGGGATTAGAGTCTTAGAGTAAGGTTCAAAGCTATAAGTTATAGATACTTATTACAACCTTTGGGTGTCCTAAGAGGTGATAGATCTTTAGAACTTTAACTCTATTTCAAGCCGAAGTTGAACCGTTACAATCAAAGATAACGCTCTTGGGGATAGAGTCTTAGAGTTAGGTTCAAAGCTATAAGTTATAGATACTTATTACAACCTTTGGGTGTCCTAAGAGGTGATAGATCTTTAGAACTTTAACTCCATTTCAAACCGAAGTTGAACCGTTACAATCAAAGATAATGCTCTTGGGGATTAGAGACTTAGAGTTAGGTTCAAAGCTATAAGTTATAGATACTTATTACAACCTTTGGGTGTCCTAAGAGGTGATAGATGTTTAGAACTTTAACTCTATTTCAAACCGAAGTTGAACAGTTACAATCAAAGATAACGCTCTTGGGGATTAGAGTCTTAGAGCAAGGTTCAAAGCTATAAGTTATAGACACTTATTACAACCTTTGGGCGTCCTAAGAGTTGATGGATGTTTAGAACTTTAACTCTATTTCAAACCGAAGTTGAACCGTTACAATCAAAGATAAAGCTCTTGGGGATTAGAGTCTTAGAGTAAGGTTCAAAGCTATAAGTTATAGATACTTATTACAACCTTTGGGTGTCCTAAGAGGTGATAGATCTTTAGAACTTTAACTCTATTTCAAACCGAAGTTGAACCGTTACAATCAAAGATAACGCTCTTGGGGATTAGAGTCTTAGAGTAAGGTTCAAAGTTATAAGTTATATATACTTATTTCAACCTTTGGGTGTCCTAAGAGGTGATAGATGTTTAGAACTTTAACTCTATTTCAAACCGAAGTTGAACCGTTGCAATCAAAGATAAAGCTCTTGGGGATTAGAGTCTTAGAGTAAGGTTCAAAGCTATAAGTTATAGATACTTATTACAACCTTTGGGTGTCCTAACAGGTGATTGATCTTTAGAACGTTAACTCTATTTCAAACCGAAGTTGAACCGTTACAATCAAAGATAACGCTCTTGGGGATTAGAGTCTTAGAGCAAGGTTCAATGCTATAAGTTATAGATACTTATTACAACCTTTGGGTGTCCTAAGAGGTGATATATCTTTAGAACTTTAACTCTATTTCAAAACGAAGTTGAACCGTTACAATCAAAGATAAAGCTCTTGGGGATTAGAGTCTAAAAGTAAGGTTCAAAGTTATAAGTTATAGATACTTATTACAACCTTTGGGTGTCCTAAGAGGTGATAGATCTTTAGAACTTTAACTCCATTTCAAACCGAAGTTGAACCGTTACAATCAAAGATAACGCTCTTGGGGATTAGAGTCTTAGAGTTAGGTTCAAAGCTATAAGTTATAGATACTTATTACAACCTTTGGGTGTCCTAAGAGGTGATAGATGTTTAGAACTTTAACTCTATTTCAAACCGAAGTTGAACCGTTACAATCAAAGATAACGCTCTTTGGGATTAGAGTCTTAGAGTTAGGTTCAAAGCTATATGTTATAGATACTTATTACAACCTTTGGGTGTCCTAAGAGGTGATAGATGTTTAGAACTTTAACTCTATTTCAAACCGAAGTTGAACCATTACAATCAAAGATAAAGCTCTTGGGGATTAGAGTATTAGAGTAAGGTTCAAAGCTATAAGTTATAGATACTTATTACAACCTTTGGGTGTCCTAACAGGTGATTGATCTTTAAAACTTTAACTCTATTTCAAACCGAAGTTGAACCGTTACAATCAAAGATAAAGCTCTTGGGGATTAGAGTCTTAGAGTAAGGTTCAAAGCTATAAGTTATAGATACTTATTACAACCTTTGGGTGTCCTAAGAGGTGATAGATCTTTAGAACTTTAACTCTATTTCAAGCCGAAGTTGAACCGTTACAATCAAAGATAACGCTCTTGGGGATAGAGTCTTAGAGTTAGGTTCAAAGCTATAAGTTATAGATACTTATTACTACCTTTGGGTGTCCTAAGAGGTGATAGATCTTTAGAACTTTAACTCCATTTCAAACCGAAGTTGAACCGTTACAATCAAAGATAATGCTCTTGGGGATTAGAGACTTAGAGTTAGGTTCAAAGCTATAAGTTATAGATACTTATTACAACCTTTGGGTGTCCTAAGAGGTGATAGATGTTTAGAACTTTAACTCTATTTCAAACCGAAGTTGAACAGTTACAATCAAAGATAACGCTCTTGGGGATTAGAGTCTTAGAGCAAGGTTCAAAGCTATAAGTTATAGACACTTATTACAACCTTTGGGCGTCCTAAGAGTTGATGGATGTTTAGAACTTTAACTCTATTTCAAACCGAAGTTGAACCGTTACAATCAAAGATAAAGCTCTTGGGGATTAGAGTCTTAGAGTAAGGTTCAAAGCTATAAGTTATAGATACTTATTACAACCTTTGGGTGTCCTAAGAGGTGATAGATCTTTAGAACTTTAACTCTATTTCAAACCGAAGTTGAACCGTTACAATCAAAGATAACGCTCTTGGGGATTAGAGTCTTAGAGTAAGGTTCAAAGTTATAAGTTATATATACTTATTTCAACCTTTGGGTGTCCTAAGAGGTGATAGATGTTTAGAACTTTAACTCTATTTCAAACCGAAGTTGAACCGTTGCAATCAAAGATAAAGCTCTTGGGGATTAGAGTCTTAGAGTAAGGTTCAAAGCTATAAGTTATAGATACTTATTACAACCTTTGGGTGTCCTAACAGGTGATTGATCTTTAGAACGTTAACTCTATTTCAAACCGAAGTTGAACCGTTACAATCAAAGATAACGCTCTTGGGGATTAGAGTCTTAGAGCAAGGTTCAAAGCTATAAGTTATAGATACTTATTACAACCTTTGGGTGTCCTAAGAGTTGATGGATGTTTAGAACTTTAACTCTATTTCAAACCGAAGTTGAACCGTTATAATCAAAGATAAAGCTCTTGGGGATTAGAGTCTTAGAGTAAGGTTCAAAGCTATAAGTTATAGATACTTATTACAACCTAAGGGTGTCCTAACACGTGATTGATCTTTAGAACTTTAACTCTATTTCAAACCGAAGTTGAACCGTTACAATCAAAGATAACGCTCTTGGGGATTAGAGTCTTAGAGTAAGGTTCAAAGTTATAACTTATAGATACTTATTTCAACCTTTGGGTGTCCTAAGAGGTGATAGATCTTTAGAACTTTAACTCTATTTCAAGCCGAAGTTGAACCGTTACAATCAAAGATAAAGCTCTTGGGGATTAGAGTCTTAGAGTAAGGTTCAAAGTTATAAGTTATAGATACTTATTACAACTTTGGGTGTCCTAAGAGGTGATAGATCTTTAGAACTTTAACTCCATTTCAAACCGAAGTTGAACCGTTACAATCAAAGATAACGCTCTTGGGGATTAGAGTCTTAGAGTTAGGTTCAAAGCTATAAGTTATAGATACTTATTACAACCTTTGGGTGTCCTAAGAGGTGATAGATGTTTAGAACTTTAACTCTATTTCAAACCGAAGTTGAACCGTTACAATCAAAGATAAAGCTCTTGGGGATTAGAGTCTTAGAGTAAGGTTCAAAGCTATAAGTTATAGATACTTATTACAACCTTTGGGTGTCCTAACAGGTGATTGATCTTTAGAACTTTAACTCTATTTCAAACCGAAGTTGAACCGTTACAATCAAAGATAACGCTCTTGGGGATTGGAGTCTTAGAGTTAGGTTCAAAGCTATAAGTTATTGATACTTATTACAACCTTTGGGTGTCCAAATAGGTGATAGATGTTTAGAACTTTAACTCTATTTCAAACCGAAGTTGAACCGTTGCAATCAAAGATAAAGCTCTTGGGGATTAGAGTCTTAGAGTAAGGTTCAAAGCTATAAGTTATAGATACTTATTACATCCTTTGGGTGTCCTAAGAGGTGATAGATGTTTAGAACTTTAACTCTATTTCAAACCGAAGTTGAACAGTTACAATCAAAGATAACGCTCTTGGGGATTAGAGTCTTAGAGCAAGGTTCAAAGCGATAAGTTATAGATACTTATTACAACCTTTGGGTGTCCTAAGAGTTGATGGATGTTTAGAACTTTAACTCTATTTCAAACCGAAGTAGAACCGTTACAATCAAAGATAAAGCTCTTGGGGATTAGAGTCTTAGAGTAAGGTTCAAAGCTATAAGTTATAGATACTTATTACAACCTTTGGGTGTCCTAAGAGGTGATAGATCTTTAGAACTTTAACTCTATTTCAAACCGAAGTTGAACCGTTACAATCAAAGATAACGCTCTTGGGGATTAGAGTCTTAGAGTAAGGTTCAAAGTTATAAGTTATATATACTTATTTCAACCTTTGAGTGTCCTAAGAGGTGATAGATGTTTAGAACTTTAACTCTATTTCAAACCGAAGTTGAACCGTTGCAATCAAAGATAAAGCTCTTGGGGATTAGAGTCTTAGAGTAAGGTTCAAAGCTATAAGTTATAGATACTTATTACAACCTTTGGGTGTCCTAACAGGCAATTAATCTTTAGAACGTTAACTCTATTTCAAACTGAAGTTGAACCGTTACAATCAAAGATAACACTCTTGGGGATTAGAGTCTTAGAGCAAGGTTCAAAGCTATAAGTTATAGATACTTGTTACAACCTTTGGGTGTCCTAAGAGTTGATGGATGTTTAGAACTTTAACTCTATTTCAAACCGAAGTTGAACCGTTACAATCAAAGATAAAGCTCTTGGGGATTAGAGTCTTAGAGTTAGGTTCAAAGCTATAAGTTATAGATACTTATTACAACCTTTGGGTGTCCTAAGAGGAGATAGATCTTCAGAACTTTGACTCTATTTCAAACCGAAGTTGAACCGTTACAATCAAAGATAACGCTCTTGGGGATTAGAGTCTTAGAGTTAGGTTCAAAGCTATAAGTTATGGATACTTATTACAACCTTTGGGTGTCCTAAAAGGTGATAGATGTTTAGAACTTTAACTCTATTCCAAACCGAAGTTCAACCGTTACAATCAAAGATAAAGCTCTTGGGGATTAGAGACTTAGAGCAAGGTTCAAAGCTATAAGTTATAGATACTTATTACAACCTTTGGGTGTCCTAACAGGCGATTGATCTTTAGAACGTTAACTCTATTTCAAACTGAAGTTGAACCGTTACAATCAAAGATAATGCTCTTGGGGATTAGAGTCTTAGAGCAAGGTTCAAAGCTATAAGTTATAGTTACTTATTACAACCTTTGGATGTCCTAAGAGGTGATTGATCTTTAGAACTTTAACTCTATTTCAAACCGATGTTCCCTTACAGTCAAAGATAACGCTCTTGGGGATTAGAGTCTTAGAGTTAGGTTCAAAGGTATAAGTTATAGATACTTATTACAACCTTTGGGTGTCCTAAAAGGTGATAGATGTTTAAAACTTTAACTCTATTCCAAACCGAAGTTGAACCGTTACAATCAAAGATAAAGCTCTTGGGGATTAGAGTCTTAGAGTAAGGTTCAAAGCTATAAGTTATAGATACTTATTACAACATTTGGGTGTGCTAAGTGGTGATGGATGTTTAGAACTTTAACTCTATTTCAAACCGAAGTTGAACCGTTACAATCAAAGATAAAGCTCTTGGGGATTAGAGTCTTAGAGTAAGGTTCAAAGCTATAAGTTATAGATACTTATTACAACCTTTGGGTGTGCTAAGTGGTGATGGATGTTTAGAACTTTAACTCTATTTCAAACAGAAGTTGAACCGTTACAATCAAAGATAAAGCTCTTGGGGATTAGAGTCTTAGAGTTAGGTTCAAAGCTATAAGTTATAGATACTTATTACAACCTTTGGGGTGTCCTAAAAGGTGATAGATGTTTAGAACTTTAACTCTATTCCAAACCGAAGTTGAACCGTTACAATCAAAGATAAAGCTCTTGGGGATTAGAGTCTTAGAGTAAGGTTCAAAGCTATAAGTTATAGATACTTATTACAACATTTGGGTGTCCTAAGTGGTGATGGATGTTTAGAACTTTAACTCTATTTCAAACCGAAGTTGAACCGTTACAATCAAAGATAAAGCTCTTGGGGATTAGAGTCTTAGAGTAAGGTTCAAAGCTATAAGTTATAGATACTTATTACAACCTTTGGGTGCCCTAAGAGGTGATAGATCTTTAGAACTTTAACTCTATTTCAAACCGAAGTTGAACCGTTACAATCAAAGATAACGCTCTTGGGGATTAGAGTCTTAGAGTTAGGTTCAAAGCTATAAGTTATAGATACTTATTACAACATTTGGGTATCCTAAGAGGTGATAGATCTTTAGAACTTTAACTCTATTTCAAACCGAAGTTGAACAGTTACAATCAAAGATAAAGCTCTTGGGGATTAGAGTCTTAGAGTAAGGTTCAAAGTTATAAGTTATAGATACTTATTACAACCTTTGGGTGTCCTAAGAGGTGATAGATCTTTAGAACTTTTATTCTATTTCAAACCGAAGTTGAACCTTTACAATCAAAGATAACGCTCTTGTGGATTAGTGTCTTAGAGTTAGGTTCAAAGGTATAAGTTATAGATACTTATTACAACCTTTGGGTGTCCTAAAAGGTGATAGATGTTTAAAACTTTAACTCTATTCCAAACCGAAGTTGAACCGTTACAATCAAAGATAAAGCTCTTGGGGATTAGAGTCTTAGAGTAAGGTTCAAAGCTATAAGTTATAGATACTTATTACAACATTTGGGTGTGCTAAGTGGTGATGGATGTTTAGAACTTTAACTCTATTTCAAACCGAAGTTGAACCGTTACAATCAAAGATAAAGCTCTTGGGGATTAGAGTCTTAGAGTAAGGTTCAAAGCTATAAGTTATAGATACTTATTACAACCTTTGGGTGTGCTAAGTGGTGATGGATGTTTAGAACTTTAACTCTATTTCAAACAGAAGTTGAACCGTTACAATCAAAGATAAAGCTCTTGGGGATTAGAGTCTTAGAGTTAGGTTCAAAGCTATAAGTTATAGATACTTATTACAACCTTTGGGGTGTCCTAAAAGGTGATAGATGTTTAGAACTTTAACTCTATTCCAAACCGAAGTTGAACCGTTACAATCAAAGATAAAGCTCTTGGGGATTAGAGTCTTAGAGTAAGGTTCAAAGCTATAAGTTATAGATACTTATTACAACATTTGGGTGTCCTAAGTGGTGATGGATGTTTAGAACTTTAACTCTATTTCAAACCGAAGTTGAACCGTTACAATCAAAGATAAAGCTCTTGGGGATTAGAGTCTTAGAGTTAGGTTCAAAGCTATAAGTTATAGATACTTATTACAACCTTTGGGGTGTCCTAAAAGGTGATAGATGTTTAGAACTTTAACTCTATTCCAAACCGAAGTTGAACCGTTACAATCAAAGATAAAGCTCTTGGGGATTAGAGTCTTAGAGTTAGGTTCAAAGTTATAAGTTATAGATACTTATTACAACCTTTGGGTGTCCTAAGAGGTGATAGACGTTTAGAACTTTAACTCTATTTCAAACCGAAGTTGAACTGTTACAATCAAAGATAAAGCTCTTGGGGATTAGAGTCTTAGAGCAAGGTTCAAAGCTATAAGTTATAGATACTTATTACAACCTTTGGATGTCCTAAGAGGTGATTGATCTTTAGAACTTTAACTCTATTTCAAACCGATGTTCCCTTACAGTCAAAGATAACGCTCTTGGGGATTAGAGTCTTAGAGTTAGGTTCAAAGGTATAAGTTATAGATACTTATTACAACCTTTGGGTGTCCTAAAAGGTGATAGATGTTTAAAACTTTAACTCTATTCCAAACCGAAGTTGAACCGTTACAATCAAAGATAAAGCTCTTGGGGATTAGAGTCTTAGAGTAAGGTTCAAAGCTATAAGTTATAGATACTTATTACAACATTTGGGTGTGCTAAGTGGTGATGGATGTTTAGAACTTTAACTCTATTTCAAACCGAAGTTGAACCGTTACAATCAAAGATAAAGCTCTTGGGGATTAGAGTCTTAGAGTAAGGTTCAAAGCTATAAGTTATAGATACTTATTACAACCTTTGGGTGTGCTAAGTGGTGATGGATGTTTAGAACTTTAACTCTATTTCAAACAGAAGTTGAACCGTTACAATCAAAGATAAAGCTCTTGGGGATTAGAGTCTTAGAGTTAGGTTCAAAGCTATAAGTTATAGATACTTATTACAACCTTTGGGGTGTCCTAAAAGGTGATAGATGTTTAGAACTTTAACTCTATTCCAAACCGAAGTTGAACCGTTACAATCAAAGATAAAGCTCTTGGGGATTAGAGTCTTAGAGTAAGGTTCAAAGCTATAAGTTATAGATACTTATTACAACATTTGGGTGTCCTAAGTGGTGATGGATGTTTAGAACTTTAACTCTATTTCAAACCGAAGTTGAACCGTTACAATCAAAGATAAAGCTCTTGGGGATTAGAGTCTTAGAGTAAGGTTCAAAGCTATAAGTTATAGATACTTATTACAACCTTTGGGTGCCCTAAGAGGTGATAGATCTTTAGAACTTTAACTCTATTTCAAACCGAAGTTGAACCGTTACAATCAAAGATAACGCTCTTGGGGATTAGAGTCTTAGAGTTAGGTTCAAAGCTATAAGTTATAGATACTTATTACAACATTTGGGTATCCTAAGAGGTGATAGATCTTTAGAACTTTAACTCTATTTCAAACCGAAGTTGAACCGTTACAATCAAAGATAAAGCTCTTGGGGATTAGAGTCTTAGAGTAAGGTTCAAAGTTATAAGTTATAGATACTTATTACAACCTTTGGGTGTCCTAAGAGGTGATAGATCTTTAGAACTTTTATTCTATTTCAAACCGAAGTTGAACCTTTACAATCAAAGATAACGCTCTTGTGGATTAGTGTCTTAGAGTTAGGTTCAAAGCTATAAGTTATAGATACTTATTACAACCTTTGGGTGTCCTAAAAGGTGATAGATGTTTAGAACTTTAACTCTATTCCAAACCGAAGTTGAACCGTTACAATCAAAGATAAAGCTCCTGGGGATTAGAGTCTTAGAGTAAGGTTCAAAGCTATAAGTTATAGATACTTATTACAACCTTTGGGTGTGCTAAGTGGTGATGGATGTTTAGAACTTTAACTCTATTTCAAACAGAAGTTGAACCGTTACAATCAAAGATAAAGCTCTTGGGGATTAGAGTCTTAGAGTTAGGTTCAAAGCTATAAGTTATAGATACTTATTACAACCTTTGGGGTGTCCTAAAAGGTGATAGATGTTTAGAACTTTAACTCTATTCCAAACCGAAGTTGAACCGTTACAATCAAAGATAAAGCTCTTGGGGATTAGAGTCTTAGAGTAAGGTTCAAAGCTATAAGTTATAGATACTTATTACAACATTTGGGTGTCCTAACAGGTGATTGATCTTTAGAACTTTAACTCTATTTCAAACCGAAGTTGAACCGTTACAATAAAAGATAACGCTCTTGGGGATTAGAGTCTTAGAGTTAGGTTCAAAGCTATAAGTTATAGATACTTATTACAACCTTTGGGTGTCCTAAGAGGTGATAGATGTTTAGAACTTTAACTCTATTTCAAACCGAAGTTGAACCGTTACAATCAAAGATAACGCTCTTGGGGATTAGAGTCTTAGAGTTAGGTTCAAAGCTATAAGTTATAGATACTTATTACAACCTTTGGGTGTCCTAAGAGGTGATAGATCTTTAGAACTTTAACTTTATTTCAAACCGAAGTTGAACCGTTACAATCAAAGATAAAGCTCTTGGGGATTAGAGTCTTAGAGTAAGGTTCAAAGGTATAAGTTATAGATACTTATTACAACCTTTGGGTGTCCTAACAGGCGATTGATCTTTAGAACGTTAACTCTATTTCAAACCGAAGTTGAACCGTTACAATAAAAGATAACGCTCTTGGGGATTAGAGTCTTAGAGTAAGGTTCAAAGCTATAAGTTATTGATACTTATTACAACCTTTGGGTGTCCTAAGAGGTGATAGATGTTTAGAACTTTAACTCTATTTCAAACCGAAGTTGAACCGTTACAATCAAAGAAAAAGCTCTTGGGGATTAGAGTCTTAGAGTAAGGTTCAAAGCTATAAGTTATAGATACTTATTACAACCATTGGGTGTCCTAACAGGTGATTGATCTTTAGAACTTTAACTCTATTTCAAACCGAAGTTGAACCGTTACAATCAAAGATAACGCTCTTGGGGATTAGAGTCTTAGAGTTAGGTTCAAAGCTATAAGTTATAGATACTTATTACAACCTTTGGGTGTCCTAAGAGGTGATAGATGTTTAGAACTTTAACTCTATTTCAAACTGAAGTTGAACCGTTACAATCAAAGATAACGCTCTTGGGGATTAGAGTCTTAGAGTTAGGCTCAAAGCTATAAGTTATAGATACTTATTACAACCTTTGGGTGTCCTAAGAGGTGATAGATCTTTAGAACTTTAATTCTATTTCAAACCGAAGTTGAACCGTTACAATCAAAGATAAAGCTCTTGGGGATTAGAGTCTTAGAGTAAGGTTCAAAGCTATAAGTTATAGATACTTATTACAACCTTTGGGTGTCCTAAGAGGTGATAGATCTTTAGAACTTTAACTCTATTTCAAACCGAAGTTGAACCGTTACAATCAAAGATAACGCTCTTGGGGATTAGAGTCTTAGAGCAAGGTTCAAAGTTATAAGTTATATATACTTATTTCAACCTTTGAGTGTCCTAAGAGGTGATAGATGTTTAGAACTTTAACTCTATTTCAAACCGAAGTTGAACCGTTGCAATCAAAGATAAAGCTCTTGGGGATTAGAGTCTTAGAGTAAGGTTCAAAGCTATAAGTTATAGATACTTATTACAACCTTTGGGTGTCCTAACAGGCGATTGATCTTTAGAACGTTAACTCTATTTCAAACTGAAGTTGAACCGTTACAATCAAAGATAATGCTCTTGGGGATTAGAGTCTTAGAGCAAGGTTCAAAGCTATAAGTTATAGTTACTTATTACAACCTTTGGGTGTCCTAAGAGTTGATGGATGTTTAGAACTTTAACTCTATTTCAAACCGAAGTTGAACCGTTACAATCAAAGATAAAGCTCTTGGGGATTAGAGTCTTAGAGTAAGGTTCAAAGCTATAAGTTATAGATCCTTATTACAACCTTTGGGTGTCCTAACAGGTGATTGATCTTCAGAACTTTAACTCTATTTCAAACCGAAGTTGAACCGTTACAATCAAAGATAATGCTCTTGGGGATTAGAGTCTTAGAGTAAGGTTCAAAGTTATAAGTTATATATACTTATTTCAACCTTTGGGTGTCCTAAGAGTTGATAGATCTTTAGAACTTTAACTCTATTTCAAACCGAAGTTGAACCGTTACAATCAAAGATAACGCTCTTGGGGATTGGAGTCTTAGAGTTAGGTTCAAAGCTATAAGTTATTGATACTTATTACAACCTTTGGGTGTCCAAATAGGTGATAGATGTTTAGAATTTTAACTCTATTTCAAACCGAAGTTGAACCGTTGCAATCAAAGATAAAGCTCTTGGGGATTAGAGTCTTAGAGTAAGGTTCAAAGCTATAAGTTATAGATACTTATTACAACCTTTGGGTGTCCTAAGAGGTGATAGATGTTTAGAACTTTAACTCTATTTCAAACCGAAGTTGAACAGTTACAATCAAAGATAACCTCTTGGGGATTAGAGTCTTAGAGCAAGGTTCAAAGCTATAAGTTATAGATACTTATTACAACCTTTGGGTGTCCTAAGAGTTGATGGATGTTTAGAACTTTAACTCTATTTCAAACCGAAGTTGAACCGTTACAATCAAAGATAAAGCTCTTGGGGATTAGAGTCTTAGAGTAAGGTTCAAAGCTATAAGTTATAGATACTTATTACAACCTTTGGGTGTCCTAAGAGGTGATAGATCTTTAGAACTTTAACTCTATTTCAAACCGAAGTTGAACCGTTACAATCAAAGATAACGCTCTTGGGGATTAGAGTATTAGAGTAAGGTTCAAAGTTATAAGTTATATATACTTATTTCAACCTTTGAGTGTCCTAAGAGGTGATAGATGTTTAGAACTTTAACTCTATTTCAAACCGAAGTTGAACCGTTGCAATCAAAGATAAAGCTCTTGGGGATTAGAGTCTTAGAGTTAGGTTCAAAGCTATAAGTTATAGATACTTATTACAACCTTTGGGGTGTCCTAAAAGGTGATAGATGTTTAGAACTTTAACTCTATTCCAAACCGAAGTTGAACCGTTACAATCAAAGATAAAGCTCTTGGGGATTAGAGTCTTAGAGTAAGGTTCAAAGCTATAAGTTATAGATACTTATTACAACATTTGGGTGTCCTAAGTGGTGATGGATGTTTAGAACGGTTCAACTTCGGTTTGAAATAGAGTTAAAGTTCTAAAGATCTATCACCTCTTAGGACACCCAAAGGTTGTAATAAGTATCTATAACTTATTGCTTTGAACCTAACTCTAAGACTCTAATCCCCAAGAGCGTTATCTTTGATTGTAACGGTTCAACTTCGGTTTCAAATAAAGTTAAAGTTCTAAAGATCTATCACCTCTTAGGACACCCAAAGGATGTCATAAGTATCTATAACTTATAGCTTTGAACCTAACTCTAAGACTCTAATCCCCAAGAGCGTTATCTTTGATTGTAACGGTTCAACTTCAGTTTGAAAAAGAGTTAAAGTTCTAAAGATCTATCACCTCTTAGGACACCCAAAGGTTGTAATAAGTATGTATAACTTATAGCTTTGAACCTAACTCTAAGACTCTAATCCCCAAGACGTTATCTTTGATTGTAACGGTTCAACTTCGGTTTGAAATAGAGTTAAAGTTCTAAAGATCTATCACCTCTTAGGACACCCAAAGGTTGTAATAAGTATCTATAACTTATTGCTTTGAACCTAACTCTAAGACTCTAATCCCCAAGAGCGTTATCTTTGATTGTAACGGTTCAACTTCGGTTTGAAATAGAGTTAAAGTTCTAAAGATCTATCACCTCTTAGGACACCCAAAGGTTGTAATAAGTATCTATAACTTATTGCTTTGAACCTAACTCTAAGACTCTAATCCCCAAGAGCGTTATCTTGGATTGTAACGGTTCAACTACGGTTTGAAATAGAGTTAAAGTTCTGAAGCTCTATCACCTCTTAGGACACCCAAAGGTTGTAATAAGTATCTGTAACTTATAGCTTTGAACCTAACTCTAAGACTCTAATCCCCAAGAGCGTTATCTTTGATTGTAACGGTTCAACTTCGGTTTGAAATAGAGTTAATGTTCTAAAGATCTATCACCTCTTAGGATACCCAAAGGATGTAATAAGTATCTATAACTTATTGCTTTGAACCTAACTCTAAGACTCTAATCCCCAAGAGCGTTATCTTTGATTGTAACGGTTCAACTTCGCTTTGAAATAGAGTTAAAGTTCTAAAGATCTATCACCTCTTAGGACACCCAAAGGTTGTAATAAGTATCTATAACTTATTGCTTTGAACCTAACTCTAAGACTCTAATCCCCAAGAGCGTTATCTTTGATTGTAACGGTTCAACTTCGGTTTGAAATAGAGTTAAATTTCTAAAGATCAATAACCTCTTAGGACACCCAAAGGTTGTAATAAGTATCTATAACTTAGCTTTGAACCTAACTCTAAGACTCTAATCCCCAAGAGCGTTATCTTTGATTGTAACTGTTCAACTTCGGTTTGAAATAGAGTTAAAGTTCTAAAGATCTATCACCTCTTAGGACACCCAAAGGTTGTAATAAGTATCTATAACTTATTGCTTTGAACCTAACTCTAAGACTCTAATCCCCAAGAGCGTTATCTTTGATTGTAACGGTTCAACTTCGGTTTCAAATAGAGTTAAAGTTCTAAAGATCTATCACCTCTTAGGACACCCAAAGGATGTCATAAGTATCTATAACTTATAGCTTTGAACCTAACTCTAAGACTCTAATCCCCAAGAGCGTTATCTTTGATTGTAACGGTTCAACTTCGATTTGAAATAGAGTTAAATTTCTAAAGATCTATCACCTCTTCGGACACCCAAAGGTTGTAATAAGTATCTATAACTTATTGCTTTGAACCTAACTCTAAGACTCTAATCCCCAAGAGCGTTATCTTTGATTGTAACGGTTCAACTTCGGTTTGAAATAGAGTTAAAGTTCTTAAGATCTATCACCTCTTAGGACACCCAAAGGTTGTCATAAGTATATATAACTTATTGCTTTGAACCTAACTCAAAGGCTCTAATCCCCAAGAGCGTTATCTTTGATTGTAACGGTTCAACTTCGGTTTGAAATAGAGTTAAAGTTCTAAAGATCTATCACCTCTTAGGACACCCAAAGGTTGTAATAAGTATCTATAACTTATTGCTTTGAACCTAACTCAAAGACTCTAATCCCCAAGAGCGTTATCTTTGATTGTAACGGTTCAACTTCGGTTTGAAATAGAGTTAAAGTTCTAAAGATCTATCACCACTTAGGACACCCAAAGGATGTCATAAGTATCTATAACTTATAGCTTTGAACCTAACTCTAAGACTCTAATCCCCAAGAGCGTTATCTTTGATTGTAACGGTTCAACTTCGCTTTGAAATAGAGTTAAAGTTCTAAAGATCTATCACCTCTTAGGACACCCAAAGGTTGTAATAAGTATCTATAACTTATTGCTTTGAACCTAACTCTAAGACTCTAATCCCCAAGAGCGTTATCTTTGATTGTAACGGTTCAACTTCGGTTTGAAATAGAGTTAAATTTCTAAAGATCAATCACCTCTTAGGACACCCAAAGGTTGTAATAAGTATCTATAACTTATAGCTTTGAACCTAACTCTAAGACTCTAATCCCCAAGAGCGTTATCTTTGATTGTAACGGTTCAACTTCGGTTTGAAATAGAGTTAAAGTTCTAAAGATCTATCACCTCTTAGGACACCCAAAGGTTGTAATAAGTATCTATAACTTATTGCTTTGAACCTAACTCTAAGATTCTAATCCCCAAGAGCGTTATCTTTGATTGTAACGGTTCAACTTCGGTTTGAAATAGAGTTAAAGTTCTAAAGATCTATCACCTCTTAGGATACCCAAAGGATGTAATAAGTATCTATAACTTATTGCTTTGAACCTAACTCTAAGACTCTAATCCCCAAGAGCGTTATCTTTGATTGTAACGGTTCAACTTCGGTTTGAAATAGAGTTAAAGTTCTAAAGATCTATCACCTCTTAGGACACCCAAAGGATGTCATAAGTATCTATAACTTATAGCTTTGAACCTAACTCAAAGGCTCTAATCCCCAAGAGCGTTATCTTTGATTGTAACGGTTCAACTTCGGTTTGAAATAGAGTTAAAGTTCTAAAGATCTATCACCTCTTAGGACACCCAAAGGTTGTAATAAGTATCTATAACTTATTGCTTTGAACCTAACTCAAAGACTCTAATCCCCAAGAGCGTTATCTTTGATTGTAACGGTTCAACTTCGGTTTGAAATAGAGTTAAAGTTCTAAAGATCTATCACCACTTAGGACACCCAAAGGATGTCATAAGTATCTATAACTTATAGCTTTGAACCTAACTCTAAGACTCTAATCCCCAAGAGCGTTATCTTTGATTGTAACGGTTCAACTTCGGTTTGAAATAGAGTTAAAGTTCTAAAGATCTATCACCTCTTAGGACACCCAAAGGTTGTAATAAGTATCTATAACTTATTGCTTTGAACCTAACTCTAAGACTCTAATCCCCAAGAGCGTTATCTTTGATTGTAACGGTTCAACTTCGGTTTGAAATAGAGTTAAAGTTCTAAAGATCTATCACCTCTTAGGACACCCAAAGGATGTCATAAGTATCTATAACTTATAGCTTTGAACCTAACTCTAAGACTCTAATCCCCAAGAGCGTTATCTTTGATTGTAACGGTTCAACTTCGGTTTGAAATAGAGTTAAAGTTCTAAAGATCTATCACCTCTTAGGACACCCAAAGGTTGTAATAAGTATCTATAACTTATTGCTTTGAACCTAACTCTAAGACTCTAATCCCCAAGAGCGTTATCTTTGATTGTAACGGTTCAACTTCGGTTTCAAATAGAGTTAAAGTTCTAAAGATCTATCACCTCTTAGGACACCCAAAGGTTGTAATAAGTATCTATAACTTATAGCTTTGAACCTAACTCTAAGACTCTAATCCCCAAGAGCGTTATCTTTGATTGTAACGGTTCAACTTCGGTTTGAAATAGAGTTAAAGTTCTTAAGATCTATTACCTCTTAGGACACCCAAAGGTTGTCATAAGTATATATAACTTATTGCTTTGAACCTAACTCAAAGGCTCTAATCCCCAAGAGCGTTATCTTTGATTGTAACGGTTCAACTTCGGTTTGAAATAGAGTTAAAGTTCTAAAGATCTATCACCTCTTAGGACACCCAAAGGTTGTAATAAGTATCTATAACTTATTGCTTTGAACCTAACTCAAAGACTCTAATCCCCAAGAGCGTTATCTTCGATTGTAACGGTTAAACTTCGGTTTGAAATAGAGTTAAAGTTCTAAAGATCTATCACCACTTAGGACACCCAAAGGATGTCATAAGTATCTATAACTTATAGATTTGAACCTAACTCTAAGACTCTAATCCCCAAGAGCGTTATCTTTGATTGTAACGGTTCAACTTCGGTTTGAAATAGAGTTAAAGTTCGAAAGATCTATCACCTCTTAGGACACCCAAAGGTTGTAATAAGTATCTATAACTTATAGCTTTGAACCTAACTCTAAGACTCTAATCCCCAAGAGCGTTATCTTTGATTGTAACGGTTCAACTTCGGTTTGAAATAGAGTTAAAGTTCTAAAGATCTATCACCTCTTAGGACACCCAAAGGTTGTAATAAGTATCTAAAACATATTGCTTTGAACCTAACTCAAAGACTCTAATCCCCAAGAGCGTTATCTTTGATTGTAACGGTTCAACTTCGGTTTGAAATAGAGTTAAAGTTCTAAAGATCTATCACCACTTAGGACACCCAAAGGATGTCATAAGTATCTATAACTTATAGATTTGAACCTAACTCTAAGACTCTAATCCCCAAGAGCGATATCTTTGATTGTAACGGTTCAACTTCGGTTTGAAATAGAGTTAAAGTTCGAAAGATCTATCGCCTCTTAGGACACCCAAAGGTTATAATAAGTATCTATAACTTATAGCTTTGAACCTAACTCTAAGACTCTAATCCCCAAGAGCGTTATCTTTGATTGTAACGGTTCAACTTCGCTTTGAAATAGAGTTAAAGTTCTAAAGATCTATCACCTCTTAGGACACCCAAAGGTTGTAATAAGTATCTATAACTTATAGCTTTGAACCTAACTCTAAGACTCTAATCCCCAAGAGCGTTATCTTTGATTGTAACGGTTCAACTTCGGTTTGAAATAGAGTTAAAATTCTAAAGATCTATCACCTCTTAGGACACCCAAAGGATGTCATAAGTATCTATAACTTATAGCTTTGAACCTAACTCTAAGACTCTAATCCCCAAGGGCGTTATCTTTGATTGTAACGGTTCAACTTCGGTTTGAAATAGAGTTAAAGTTCTAAAGATTTATCACCACTTAGGACACCCAAAGGTTGTAATAAGTATCTATAACTTATTGCTTTGAACCTAACTCTAAGACTCTAATCCCCAAGAGCGTTATCTTTGATTATAACGGTTCAACTTCGGTTTGAAATAAAGTTAAAGTTCTAAAGATCTATCACCTCTTAGGACACCCAAAGGTTGTAATAAGTATCTATAACTTATTGCTTTGAACCTAACTCTAAGACTCTAATCCCCAAGAGCGTTATCTTTGATTGTAACGGTTCAACTTCGGTTTGAAATAGAGTTAAAGTTCTAAAGATCTTTCACCTCTTAGGACACCCAAAGGTTGTAATAAGTATCTATAACTTATAGCTTTGAACCTAACTCTAAGACTCTAATCCCCAAGAGCGTTATCTTTGATTGTAACGGTTCAACTTCGCTTTGAAATAGAGTTAAAGTTCTAAAGATCTATCACCTCTTAGGACACCCAAAGGTTGTAATAAGTATCTATAACTTATTGCTTTGAACCTAACTCTAAGACTCTAATCCCCAAGAGCGTTATCTTTGATTGTAACGGTTCAACTTCGGTTTGAAATAGAGTTAAATTTCTAAAGATCAATCACATCTTAGGACACCCAAAGGTTGTAATAAGTATCTATAACTTATAGCTTTGAACCTAACTCTAAGACTCTAATCCCCAAGAGCGTTATCTTTGATTGTAACGGTTCAACTTCGGTTTGAAATAGAGTTAAAGTTCTAAAGATCTATCACCTCTTAGGACACCCAAAGGTTGTAATAAGTATCTATAACTTATTGCTTTGAACCTAACTCTAAGACTCTAATCCCCAAGAGCGTTATCTTTGATTGTAACGGTTCAACTTCGGTTTCAAATAGAGTTAAAGTTCTAAAGATCTATCACCTCTTAGGACACCCAAAGGATGTCATAAGTATCTATAACTTATAGCTTTGAACCTAACTCTAAGACTCTAATCCCCAAGAGCGTTATCTTTGATTGTAACGGTTCAACTTCGGTTTGAAATAGAGTTAAAGTTCTAAAGATCTATCACCTCTTAGGACACCCAAAGGTTGTAATAAGTATCTATAACTTATTGCTTTGAACCTAACTCTAAGACTCTAATCCCCAAGAGCGTTATCTTTGATTGTAACGGTTCAACTTCGGTTTCAAATAGAGTTAAAGTTCTAAAGATCTATCACCTCTTAGGACACCCAAAGGATGTCATAAGTATCTATAACTTATAGCTTTGAACCTAACTCTAAGACTCTAATCCCCAAGAGCGTTATCTTTGATTGTAACGGTTCAACTTCGGTTTGAAATAGAGTTAAATTTCTAAAGATCTATCACCTCTTAGGACACCCAAAGGTTGTAATAAGTATCTATAACTTATTGCTTTGAACCTAACTCTAAGACTCTAATCCCCAAGAGCGTTATCTTCGATTGTAACGGTTCAACTTCGGTTTGAAATAGAGTTAAAGTTCTGAAACTCTATCACCTCTTAGGACACCCAAAGGTTGTAATAAGTATCTATAACTTATTGCTTTGAACCTAACTCTAAGACTCTAATCCCCAAGAGCGTTATCTTTGATTGTAACGGCTCAACTTCGGTTTGAAATAGAGTTAAAATTCTAAAGATCTATCACCTCTTAGGACACCCAAAGGATGTCATAAGTATCTATAACTTATAGCTTTGAACCTAACTCTAAGACTCTAATCCCCAAGAGCGTTATCTTTGATTGTAACGGTTCAACTTCGGTTTGAAATAGAGTTAAAGTTCTAAAGATTTATCACCTCTTAGGACACCCAAAGGTTGTAATAAGTATCTATAACTTATTGCTTTGAACCTAACTCTAAGACTCTAATCCCCAAGAGCGTTATCTTTGATTACAAACGGTTCAACTTCGGTTTGAAATAAAGTTAAAGTTCTAAAGATCTATCACCTCTTAGGACACCCAAAGGTTGTAATAAGTATCTATAACTTATTGCTTTGAACCTAACTCTAAGACTCTAATCCCCAAGAGCGTTATCTTTGATTGTAACGGTTCAACTTCGGTTTGAAATAGAGTTAAAGTTCTGAAGCTCTATCACCTCTTAGGACACCCAAAGGTTGTAATAAGTATATATAACTTATTGCTTTGAACCTAACTCAAAGGCTCTAATCCCCAAGAGCGTTATCTTTGATTGTAACGGTTTAACTTCGGTTTCAAATATAGATAAAGTTCTAAAGATCTATCACCTCTTAGGGCACCCAAAGGTTGTAATAAGTATCTATAACTTATTGCTTTGAACCTAACTCAAAGACTCTAATCCCCAAGAGCGTTATCTTTGATTGTAACGGTTCAACTTCGCTTTGAAATAGAGTTAAAGTTCTAAAGATCTATCACCACTTAGGGCACCCAAAGGATGTCATAAGTATCTATAACTTATAGCTTTGAACCTAACTCTAAGACTCTAATCCCCAAGAGCGTTATCTTTGATTGTAACGGTTCAACTTCGGTTTGAAATAGAGTTAAAGTTCTAAAGATCTATCACCTCTTAGGACACCCAAAGGTTGTAATAAGTATCTATAACTTATAGCTTTGAACCTAACTCTAAGACTCTAATCCCCAAGACGTTATCTTTGATTGTAACGGTTCAACTTCGGTTTGAAATAGAGTTAAAGTTCTAAAGATCTATCACCACTTAGGACACCCAAAGGTTGTAATAAGTATGAATAGCTTATAGCTTTGAACCTAACTCTAAGACTCTAATCCCCAAGAGCGTTATCTTTGATTGTAACGGTTCAACTTCGGTTTGAAATAGAGTTAAAGTTCTAAAGATCTATCATCTCTTAGGACACCCAAAGGTTGTAATAAGTATCTA
The DNA here is from genome assembly GCA_030549335.1 of Pontederia crassipes. Lineage (NCBI taxonomy): Eukaryota > Viridiplantae > Streptophyta > Magnoliopsida > Commelinales > Pontederiaceae > Pontederia > Pontederia crassipes. The sequence goes on from CM060187.1 coordinate 13,309,824, forward strand.
TAACTTATTGCTTTGAACCTAACTCAAAGGCTCTAATCCCCAAGAGCGTTATCTTTGATTGTAACGGTTCTACTTCGGTTTGAAATAGAGTTAAAGTTCTAAAGATCTATCACCTCTTAGGACACCCAAAGGTTGTAATAAGTATCTATAACTTATTGCTTTGAACCTAACTCAAAGACTCTAATCCCCAAGAGCGTTATCTTTGATTGTAACGGTTCAACTTCGCTTTGAAATAGAGTTAAAGTTCTAAAGATCTATCACCTCTTAGGACACCCAAAGGTTGTAATAAGTATCTATAACTTATTGCTTTGAACCTAACTCTAAGACTCTAATCCCCAAGAGCGTTATCTTTGATTGTAACGGTTCAACTTCGGTTTGAAATAGAGTTAAATTTATAAAGATCAATCACCTCTTAGGACACCCAAAGGTTGTAATAAGTATCTATAACTTATAGCTTTGAACCTAACTCTAAGACTCTAATCCCCAAGAGCGTTATCTTTGATTGTAACGGTTCAACTTCGGTTTGAAATAGAGTTAAAGTTCTAAAGATCTATCACCTCTTAGGACACCCAAAGGTTGTAATAAGTATCTATAACTTATTGCTTTGAACCTAACTCTAAGACTCTAATCCCCAAGAGCGTTATCTTTGATTGTAACGGTTCAACTTCGGTTTCAAATAGAGTTAAAGTTCTAAAGATCTATCACCTCTTAGGACCCCCAAAGGATGTCATAAGTATCTATAACTTATAGCTTTGAACCTAACTCCAAGACTCTAATCCCCAAGAGCGTTATCTTTGATTGTAACGGTTCAACTTCAGTTTGAAATAGAGTTAAAGTTCTAAAGATCTATCACCTCTTAGGACACCCAAAGGTTGTAATAAGTATGTATAACTTATAGCTTTGAACCTAACTCAGATTCTAATCCCCAAGACGTTATCTTTGATTGTAACGGTTCAACTTCGGTTTGAAATAGAGTTAAAGTTCTAAAGATCTATCACCTCTTAGGACACCCAAAGGTTGTAATAAGTATCTATAACTTATTGCTTTGAACCTAACTCTAAGACTCTAATCCCCAAGAGCGTTATCTTTGATTGTAACGGTTCAACTTCGGTTTGAAATAGAGTTAAAGTTCTAAAGATCTATCACCTCTTAGGACACCCAAAGGTTGTAATAAGTATCTATAACTTATTGCTTTGAACCTAACTCTAAGACTCTAATCCCCAAGAGCGTTATCTTGGATTGTAACGGTTCAACTACGGTTTGAAATAGAGTTAAAGTTCTGAAGCTCTATCACCTCTTAGGACACCCAAAGGTTGTAATAAGTATCTGTAACTTATAGCTTTGAACCTAACTCTAAGACTCTAATCCCCAAGAGCGTTATCTTGGATTGTAACGGTTCAACTACGGTTTGAAATAGAGTTAAAGTTCTGAAGCTCTATCACCTCTTAGGACACCCAAAGGTTGTAATAAGTATCTGTAACTTATAGCTTTGAACCTAACTCTAAGACTCTAATCCCCAAGAGCGTTATCTTTGATTGTAACGGTAGAACTTCGGTTTGAAATAGAGTTAAAGTTCTAAAGATCTATCACCTCTTAGGATACCCAAAGGATGTAATAAGTATCTATAACTTATTGCTTTGAACCTAACTCTAAGACTCTAATCCCCAAGAGCGTTATCTTTGATTGTAACGGTTCAACTTCGGTTTGAAATAGAGTTAAAGTTCTAAAGATCTATCACCTCTTAGGATACCCAAAGGTTGTAATAAGTATCTATAACTTATTGCTTTAAACCTAACTCTAAGACTCTAATCCCCAAGAGCGTTATCTTTGATTGTAACGGTTCAACTTCGGTTTCAAATAGAGTTAAAGTTCTAAAGATCTATCACCACTTAGGACACCCAAAGGATGTCATAAGTATCTATAACTTATATCTTTGAACCTAACTCTAAGACTCTAATCCCCAAGAGCGTTATCTTTGATTGTAACGGTTCAACTTCGGTTTGAAATAGAGTCAAAGTTCTAAAGATTTATCACCACTTAGGACACCCAAAGGTTGTAATAAGTATCTATAACTTATTGCTTTAAACCTAACTCTAAGACTCTAATCCCCAAGAGCGTTACCTTTGATTGTAACGGTTCAACTTCGGTTTGAAATAGAGTTAAAGTTCTGAAGCTCTATCACCTCTTAGGACACCCAAAGGTTGTAATAAGTATATATAACTTATTGCTTTGAACCTAACTCAAAGGCTCTAATCCCCAAGAGCGTTATCTTTGATTGTAACGGTTTAACTTCGGTTTCAAATATAGATAAAGTTCTAAAGATCTATCACCTCTTAGGGCACCCAAAGGTTGTAATAAGTATCTATAACTTATTGCTTTGAACCTAACTCAAAGACTCTAATCCCCAAGAGCGTTATCTTTGATTGTAACGGTTCAACTTCGCTTTGAAATAGAGTTAAAGTTCTAAAGATCTATCACCACTTAGGGCACCCAAAGGATGTCATAAGTATCTATAACTTATAGCTTTGAACCTAACTCTAAGACTCTAATCCCCAAGAGCGTTATCTTTGATTGTAACGGTTCAACTTCGGTTTGAAATAGAGTTAAAGTTCTAAAGATCTATCACCTCTTAGGACACCCAAAGGTTGTAATAAGTATCTATAACTTATAGCTTTGAACCTAACTCTAAGACTCTAATCCCCAAGACGTTATCTTTGATTGTAACGGTTCAACTTCGGTTTGAAATAGAGTTAAAGTTCTAAAGATCTATCACCACTTAGGACACCCAAAGGTTGTAATAAGTATGAATAGCTTATTGCTTTGAACCTAACTCTAAGACTCTAATCCCCAAGAGCGTTATCTTTGATTGTAACGGTTCAACTTCGGTTTGAAATAGAGTTAAAGTTCTAAAGATCTATCACCTCTTAGGACACCCAAAGGTTGTAATAAGTATCTATAACTTATTGCTTTGAACCTAACTCAAAGGCTCTAATCCCCAAGAGCGTTATCTTTGATTGTAACGGTTCTACTTCGGTTTGAAATAGAGTTAAAGTTCTAAAGATCTATCACCTCTTAGGACACCCAAAGGTTGTAATAAGTATCTATAACTTATTGCTTTGAACCTAACTCAAAGACTCTAATCCCCAAGAGCGTTATCTTTGATTGTAACGGTTCAACTTCGGTTTGAAATAGAGTTAAAGTTCTAAAGATCTATCACCACTTAGGACACCCAAAGGATGTAATAAGTATCTATAACTTATAGCTTTGAACCTAACTCTAAGACTCTAATCCCCAAGAGCGTTATCTTTGATTGTAACAGTTCAACTTCGGTTTGAAATAGAGTTAAATTTATAAAGATCAATCACCTCTTAGGACACCCAAAGGTTGTAATAAGTATCTATAACTTATAGCTTTGAACCTAACTCTAAGACTCTAATCCCCAAGAGCGTTATCTTTGATTGTAACGGTTCAACTTCGGTTTGAAATAGAGTTAAAGTTCTAAAGATCTATCACCTCTTAGGACACCCAAAGGTTGTAATAAGTATCTATAACTTATTGCTTTGAACCTAACTCTAAGACTCTAATCCCCAAGAGCGTTATCTTTGATTGTAACGGTTCAACTTCGGTTTCAAATAGAGTTAAAGTTCTAAAGATCTATCACCTCTTAGGACACCCAAAGGATGTCATAAGTATCTATAACTTATAGCTTTGAACCTAACTCTAAGACTCTAATCCCCAAGAGCGTTATCTTTGATTGTAACGGTTCAACTTCAGTTTGAAATAGAGTTAAAGTTCTAAAGATCTATCACCTCTTAGGACACCCAAAGGTTGTAATAAGTATGTATAACTTATAGCTTTGAACCTAACTCTAAGACTCTAATCCCCAAGACGTTATCTTTGATTGTAACGGTTCAACTTCGGTTTGAAATAGCGTTAAAGTTCTAAAGATCTATCACCTCTTAGGACACCCAAAGGTTGTAATAAGTATCTATAACTTATTGCTTTGAACCTAACTCTAAGACTCTAATCCCCAAGAGCGTTATCTTTGATTGTAACGGTTCAACTTCGGTTTGAAATAGAGTTAAAGTTCTAAAGATCTATCACCTCTTAGGACACCCAAAGGTTGTAATAAGTATCTATAACTTATTGCTTTGAACCTAACTCTAAGACTCTAATCCCCAAGAGCGTTATCTTGGATTGTAACGGTTCAACTACGGTTTGAAATAGAGTTAAAGTTCTGAAGCTCTATCACCTCTTAGGACACCCAAAGGTTGTAATAAGTATCTGTAACTTATAGCTTTGAACCTAACTCTAAGACTCTAATCCCCAAGAGCGTTATCTTTGATTGTAACGGTTCAACTTCGGTTTGAAATAGAGTTAAAGTTCTAAAGATCTATCACCTCTTAGGATACCCAAAGGATGTAATAAGCATCTATAACTTATTGCTTTGAACCTAACTCTAAGACTCTAATCCCCAAGAGCGTTATCTTTGATTGTAACGGTTCAACTTCGGTTTGAAATAGAGTTAAAGTTCTAAAGATCTATCACCTCTTAGGATACCCAAAGGTTGTAATAAGTATCTATAACTTATTGCTTTAAACCTAACTCTAAGACTCTAATCCCCAAGAGCGTTATCTTTGATTCTAACGGTTCAACTTCGGTTTCAAATAGAGTTAAAGTTCTAAAGATCTACCACCACTTAGGACACCCAAAGGATGTCATAAGTATCTATAACTTATATCTTTGAACCTAACTCTAAGACTCTAATCCCCAAGAGCGTTATCTTTGATTGTAACGGTTCAACTTCGGTTTGTAATAGAGTCAAAGTTCTAAAGATTTATCACCACTTAGGACACCCAAAGGTTGTAATAAGTGTCTATAACTTATTGCTTTAAACCTAACTCTAAGACTCTAATCCCCAAGAGCGTTATCTTTGATTGTAACGGTTCAACTTCGGTTTGAAATAGAGTTAAAGTTCTGAAGCTCTATCACCTCTTAGGACACCCAAAGGTTGTAATAAGTATATACAACTTATTGCTTTGAACCTAACTCAAAGGCTCTAATCCCCAAGAGAGTTATCTTTGATTGTAACGGTTTAACTTCGGTTTCAAATATAGATAAAGTTCTAAAGATCTATCACCTCTTAGGGCACCCAAAGGTTGTAATAAGTTTCTATAACTTATTGCTTTGAACCTAACTCAAAGACTCTAATCCCCAAGAGCGTTATCTTTGATTGTAACAGTTCAACTTCGCTTTGAAATAGAGTTAAAGTTCTAAAGATCTATCACCACTTAGGACACCCAAAGGATGTCATAAGTATCTATAACTTATAGCTTTGAACCTAACTCTAAGACTCTAATCCCCAAGAGCGTTATCTTTGATTGTAACGGTTCAACTTCAGTTTGAAATAGAGTTAAAGTTCTAAAGATCTATCACCTCTTAGGACACCCAAAGGTTGTAATAAGTATGTATAACTTATAGCTTTGAACCTAACTCTAAGACTCTAATCCCCAAGACGTTATCTTTGATTGTAACGGTTCAACTTCGGTTTGAAATAGCGTTAAAGTTCTCAAGATCTATCACCTCTTAGGACACCCAAAGGTTGTAATAAGTATCTATAACTTATTGCTTTGAACCTAACTCTAAGACTCTAATCCCCAAGAGCGTTATCTTTGATTGTAACGGTTCAACTTCGGTTTGAAATAGAGTTAAAGTTCTAAAGATCTATCACCTCTTAGGACACCCAAAGGTTGCAATAAGTATCTATAACTTATTGCTTTGAACCTAACTCTAAGACTCTAATCCCCAAGAGCGTTATCTTGGATTGTAACGGTTCAACTACGGTTTGAAATAGAGTTAAAGTTCTGAAGCTCTATCACCTCTTAGGACACCCAAAGGTTGTAATAAGTATCTGTAACTTATAGCTTTGAACCTAACTCTAAGACTCTAATCCCCAAGAGCGTTATCTTTGATTGTAACGGTTCAACTTCGGTTTGAAATAGAGTTAAAGTTCTAAAGATCTATCACCTCTTAGGATACCCAAAGGATGTAATAAGTATCTATAACTTATTGCTTTGAACCTAACTCTAAGACTCTAATCCCCAAGAGCGTTATCTTTGATTGTAACGGTTCAACTTCGGTTTGAAATAGAGTTAAAGTTCTAAAGATCTATCACCTCTTAGGATACCCAAAGGTTGTAATAAGTATCTATAACTTATTGCTTTAAACCTAACTCTAAGACTCTAATCCCCAAGAGCGTTATCTTTGATTGTAACAGTTCAACTTCGGTTTCAAATAGAGCTAAAGTTCTAAAGATCTATCACCACTTAGGACACCCAAAGGATGTCATAAGTATCTATAACTTATATCTTTGAACCTAACTCTAAGACTCTAATCCCCAAGAGCGTTATCTTTGATTGTAACGGTTCAACTTCGGTTTGAAATAGAGTCAAAGTTCTAAAGATTTATCACCACTTAGGACACCCAAAGGTTGTAATAAGTATCTATAACTTATTGCTTTAAACCTAACTCTAAGACTCTAATCCCCAAGAGCGTTATCTTTGATTGTAACGGTTCAACTTCGGTTTGAAATAGAGTTAAAGTTCTAAAGATCTATCACCTCTTAGGATACCCAAAGGTTGTAATAAGTATCTATAACTTATTGCTTTAAACCTAACTCTAAGACTCTAATCCCCAAGAGCGTTATCTTTGATTGTAACAGTTCAACTTCGGTTTCAAATAGAGCTAAAGTTCTAAAGATCTATCACCACTTAGGACACCCAAAGGATGTCATAAGTATCTATAACTTATATCTTTGAACCTAACTCTAAGACTCTAATCCCCAAGAGCGTTATCTTTGATTGTAACGGTTCAACTTCGGTTTGAAATAGAGTCAAAGTTCTAAAGATCTATCACCACTTAGGACACCCAAAGGATGTAATAAGTATCTATAACTTATTGCTTTGAACCTAACTCTAAGACTCTAATCCCCAAGAGCGTTATCTTTGATTGTAACGGTTCAACTTCGGTTTGAAATAGAGTTAAAGTTCTAAAGATCTATCACCTCTTAGGATACCCAAAGGTTGTAATAAGTATCTATAACTTATTGCTTTAAACCTAACTCTAAGACTCTAATCCCCAAGAGCGTTATCTTTGATTGTAACAGTTCAACTTCGGTTTCAAATAGAGCTAAAGTTCTAAAGATCTATCACCACTTAGGACACCCAAAGGATGTCATAAGTATCTATAACTTATATCTTTGAACCTAACTCTAAGACTCTAATCCCCAAGAGCGTTATCTTTGATTGTAACGGTTCAACTTCGGTTTGAAATAGAGTCAAAGTTCTAAAGATCTATCACCACTTAGGACACCCAAAGGTTGTAATAAGTATCTATAACTTATTGCTTTGAACCTAACTCTAAGACTCTAATCCCCAAGAGCGTTATCTTGGATTGTAACGGTTCAACTACGGTTTGAAATAGAGTTAAAGTTCTGAAGCTCTATCACCTCTTAGGACACCCAAAGGTTGTAATAAGTATATATAACTTATTGCTTTGAACCTAACTCAAAGGCTCTAATCCCCAAGAGCGTTATCTTTGATTGTAACGGTTTAACTTCGGTTTCAAATATAGATAAAGTTCTAAAGATCTATCACCTCTTAGGGCACCCAAAGGTTGTAATAAGTATCTATAACTTATTGCTTTGAACCTAACTCAAAGACTCTAATCCCCAAGAGCGTTATCTTTGATTGTAACGGTTCAACTTCGCTTTGAAATAGAGTTAAAGTTCTAAAGATCTATCACCACTTAGGACACCCAAAGGATGTCATAAGTATCTATAACTTATAGCTTTGAACCTAACTCTAAGACTCTAATCCCCAAGAGCGTTATCTTTGATTGTAACGGTTCAACTTCGGTTTGAAATAGAGTTAAAGTTCTAAAGATCTATCACCTCTTAGGACACCCAAAGGTTGTAATAAGTATCTATAACTTATAGCTTTGAACCTAACTCTAAGACTCTAATCCCCAAGACGTTATCTTTGATTGTAACGGTTCAACTTCGGTTTGAAATAGAGTTAAAGTTCTAAAAATCTATCACCACTTAGGACACCCAAAGGTTGTAATAAGTATGAATAGCTTATAGCTTTGAACCTAACTCTAAGACTCTAATCCCCAAGAGCGTTATCTTTGATTGTAACGGTTCAACTTCGGTTTGAAATAGAGTTAAAGTTCTAAAGATCTATCACCTCTTAGGACACCCAAAGGTTGTAATAAGTATCTATAACTTATTGCTTTGAACCTAACTCAAAGGCTCTAATCCCCAAGAGCATTATCTTTGATTGTAACGGTTCAACTTCGGTTTGAAATAGAGTTAAAGTTCTAAAGATCTATCACCTCTTAGGACACCCAAAGGTTGTAATAAGTATCTATAACTTATTGCTTTGAACCTAACTCAAAGACTCTAATCCCCAAGAGCGTTATCTTTGATTGTAACGGTTCAACTTCGGTTTGAAATAGAGTTAAAGTTCTAAAGATCTATCACCACTTAGGACACCCAAAGGATGTAATAAGTATCTATAACTTATAGCTTTCAACCTAACTCTAAGACTCTAATCCCCAAGAGCGTTATCTTTGATTGTAACGGTTCAACTTCGGTTTGAAATAGAGTTAAAGTTCTAAAGATCTATCACCTCTTAGGACACCCAAAGGTTGTAATAAGTATCTATAACTTATAGCTTTGAACCTAACTCTAAGACTCTAATCCCCAAGAGCGTTATCTTTGATTGTAACGGTTCAACTTCGGTTTGAAATAGAGTTAAAGTTCTAAAGATCTATCACCTCTTAGGACACCCAAAGGTTGTAATAAGTATCTATAACTTATTGCTTTGAACCTAACTCTAAGACTCTAATCCCCAAGAGCGTTATCTTTGATTGTAACGGTTCAACTTCGGTTTGAAATAGCGTTAAAGTTCTCAAGATCTATCACCTCTTAGGACACCCAAAGGTTGTAATAAGTATCTATAACTTATTGCTTTGAACCTAACTCTAAGACTCTAATCCCCAAGAGCGTTATCTTTGATTGTAACGGTTCAACTTCGGTTTGAAATAGAGTTAAAGTTCTAAAGATCTATCACCTCTTAGGACACCCAAAGGTTGTAATAAGTATCTATAACTTATTGCTTTGAACCTAACTCTAAGACTCTAATCCCCAGAGCGTTATCTTGGATTGTAACGGTTCAACTACGGTTTGAAATAGAGTTAAAGTTCTGAAGCTCTATCACCTCTTAGGACACCCAAAGGTTGTAATAAGTATCTGTAACTTATAGCTTTGAACCTAACTCTAAGACTCTAATCCCCAAGAGCGTTATCTTTGATTGTAACGGTTCAACTTCGGTTTGAAATAGAGTTAAAGTTCTAAAGATCTATCACCTCTTAGGATACCCAAAGGATGTAATAAGTATCTATAACTTATTGCTTTGAACCTAACTCTAAGACTCTAATCCCCAAGAGCGTTATCTTTGATTGTAACGGTTCAACTTCGGTTTGAAATAGAGTTAAAGTTCTAAAGATCTATCACCTCTTAGGATACCCAAAGGTTGTAATAAGTATCTATAACTTATTGCTTTAAACCTAACTCTAAGACTCTAATCCCCAAGAGCGTTATCTTTGATTGTAACAGTTCAACTTCGGTTTCAAATAGAGCTAAAGTTCTAAAGATCTATCACCACTTAGGACACCCAAAGGATGTCATAAGTATCTATAACTTATATCTTTGAACCTAACTCTAAGACTCTAATCCCCAAGAGCGTTATCTTTGATTGTAACGGTTCAACTTCGGTTTGAAATAGAGTCAAAGTTCTAAAGATCTATCACCACTTAGGACACCCAAAGGTTGTAATAAGTATCTATAACTTATTGCTTTGAACCTAACTCTAAGACTCTAATCCCCAAGAGCGTTATCTTGGATTGTAACGGTTCAACTACGGTTTGAAATAGAGTTAAAGTTCTGAAGCTCTATCACCTCTTAGGACACCCAAAGGTTGTAATAAGTATATATAACTTATTGCTTTGAACCTAACTCAAAGGCTCTAATCCCCAAGAGCGTTATCTTTGATTGTAACGGTTTAACTTCGGTTTCAAATATAGATAAAGTTCTAAAGATCTATCACCTCTTAGGGCACCCAAAGGTTGTAATAAGTATCTATAACTTATTGCTTTGAACCTAACTCAAAGACTCTAATCCCCAAGAGCGTTATCTTTGATTGTAACGGTTCAACTTCGCTTTGAAATAGAGTTAAAGTTCTAAAGATCTATCACCACTTAGGACACCCAAAGGATGTCATAAGTATCTATAACTTATAGCTTTGAACCTAACTCTAAGACTCTAATCCCCAAGAGCGTTATCTTTGATTGTAACGGTTCAACTTCGGTTTGAAATAGAGTTAAAGTTCTAAAGATCTATCACCTCTTAGGACACCCAAAGGTTGTAATAAGTATCTATAACTTATAGCTTTGAACCTAACTCTAAGACTCTAATCCCCAAGACGTTATCTTTGATTGTAACGGTTCAACTTCGGTTTGAAATAGAGTTAAAGTTCTAAAAATCTATCACCACTTAGGACACCCAAAGGTTGTAATAAGTATGAATAGCTTATAGCTTTGAACCTAACTCTAAGACTCTAATCCCCAAGAGCGTTATCTTTGATTGTAACGGTTCAACTTCGGTTTGAAATAGAGTTAAAGTTCTAAAGATCTATCACCTCTTAGGACACCCAAAGGTTGTAATAAGTATCTATAACTTATTGCTTTGAACCTAACTCAAAGGCTCTAATCCCCAAGAGCATTATCTTTGATTGTAACGGTTCAACTTCGGTTTGAAATAGAGTTAAAGTTCTAAAGATCTATCACCTCTTAGGACACCCAAAGGTTGTAATAAGTATCTATAACTTATTGCTTTGAACCTAACTCAAAGACTCTAATCCCCAAGAGCGTTATCTTTGATTGTAACGGTTCAACTTCGGTTTGAAATAGAGTTAAAGTTCTAAAGATCTATCACCACTTAGGACACCCAAAGGATGTAATAAGTATCTATAACTTATAGCTTTCAACCTAACTCTAAGACTCTAATCCCCAAGAGCGTTATCTTTGATTGTAACGGTTCAACTTCGGTTTGAAATAGAGTTAAAGTTCTAAAGATCTATCACCTCTTAGGACACCCAAAGGTTGTAATAAGTATCTATAACTTATAGCTTTGAACCTAACTCTAAGACTCTAATCCCCAAGAGCGTTATCTTTGATTGTAACGGTTCAACTTCGGTTTGAAATAGAGTTAAAGTTCTAAAGATCTATCACCTCTTAGGACACCCAAAGGTTGTAATAAGTATCTATAACTTATTGCTTTGAACCTAACTCTAAGACTCTAATCCCCAAGAGCGTTATCTTTGATTGTAACGGTTCAACTTCGGTTTGAAATAGAGTTAAATTTCTAAAGATCAATCACCTCTTAGGACACCCAAAGGTTGTAATAAGTATCTATAACTTATAGCTTTGAACCTAACTCTAAGACTCTAATCCCCAAGAGCGTTATCTTTGATTGTAACGGTTCAACTTCGGTTTGAAATAGAGTTAAAGTTCTAAAGATCTATCACCTCTTAGGACACCCAAAGGTTGTAATAAGTATCTATAACTTATTGCTTTGAACCTAACTCTAAGACTCTAATCCCCAAGAGCGTTATCTTTGATTGTAACGGTTCAACTTCGGTTTCAAATAGAGTTAAAGTTCTAAAGATCTATCACCTCTTAGGACACCCAAAGGATGTCATAAGTTTCTATAACTTATAGCTTTGAACCTAACTCTAAAACTCTAATCCCCAAGAGCGTTATCTTTGATTGTAACGGTTCAACTTCAGTTTGAAATAGAGTTAAAGTTCTAAAGATCTATCACCTCTTAGGACACCCAAAGGTTGTAATAAGTATATATAACTTATAGCTTTGAACCTAACAATAAGACTCTAATCCCCAAGAGCGTTATCTTTGATTGTAACGGTTCAACTTCGGTTTGAAATAGAGTTAAAGTTCTAAAGATCTATCACCTCTAGGATATTCAAAGGTTGTAATAAGTATCTATAACTTATTGCTTTGAACCTAACTCTAAGACTCTAATCCCCAAGAGCGTTATCTTTGATTGTAACGGTTCAACTTCGGTTTGAAATAGAGTTAAAGTTCTAATGATCTATCACCTCTTAGGACACCCAAAGGTTGTAATAAGTATCTATAACTTATAGCTTTGAACCTAACTCTAAGACTCTAATCCCCAAGAGCGTTATCTTTAATTGTAACGGTTCAACTTCAGTTTGAAATAGAGTTAAGTTCTAAAGATCTATCACCTCTTAGGACACCCAAAGGTTGTAATAAGTATCTATAACTTATTGCTTTGAACCTAACTCTAAGATTCTAATCCCCAAGAGCGTTATCTTTGATTGTAACGGTTCAACTTCGGTTTGAAATAGAGTTAAAGTTCTAAAGATCTATCACCTCTTAGGACACCCAAAGGATGTCATAAGTATCTATAACTTATAGCTTTGAACCTAACTCTAAGACTCTAATCCCCAAGAGCGTTATCTTTGATTGTAACGGTTCAACTTCGGTTTGAAATAGAGTTAAAGTTCTAAAGATTTATTACCTCTTAGGACACCCAAAGGTTGTAATAAGTATCTATAACTTATTGCTCTGAACCTAACTCTAAGACTCTAGTCCCCAAGAGCGTTATCTTTGATTGTAACGGTTCAACTTCGGTTTGAAATAGAGTTAATGTTCTAAAGATCTATCACCTCTTAGGACACCCAAAGGATGTCATAAGTTTCTATAACTTATAGCTTTGAACCTAACTCTAAGACTCTAGTCCCCAAGAGCGTTATCTTTGATTGTAACGGTTCAACTTCGGTTTGAAATAGAGTTAATCTTCTAAAGATCTATCACCTCTTAGGACACCCAAAGGTTGTAACAAGTATCTATAACTTATAGCTTTGAACCTAACTCTAAGACTCTAATCCCCAAGAGCGTTATCTTCGATTGTAACGGTTAAACTTCGGTTTCAAATATAGATAAAGTTCTAAAGATCTATCACCTCTTAGGGCACCCAAAGGTTGTAATAAGTATCTATAACTTATTGCTTTGAACCTAACTCAAAGACTCTAATCCCCAAGAGCGTTATCTTTGATTGTAACGGTTCAACTTCGCTTTGAAATAGAGTTAAAGTTCTAAAGATCTATCACCACTTAGGACACCCAAAGGATGTCATAAGTATCTATAACTTATAGCTTTGAACCTAACTCTAAGACTCTAATCCCCAAGAGCGTTATCTTTGATTGTAACGGTTCAACTTCGGTTTGAAATAGAGTTAAAGTTCTAAAGATCTATCACCTCTTAGGACACCCAAAGGTTGTAATAAGTATCTATAACTTATAGCTTTGAACCTAACTCTAAGACTCTAATCCCCAAGACGTTATCTTTGATTGTAACGGTTCAACTTCGGTTTGAAATAGAGTTAAAGTTCTAAAGATCTATCACCACTTAGGACACCCAAAGGTTGTAATAAGTATGAATAGCTTATAGCTTTGAACCTAACTCTAAGACTCTAATCCCCAAGAGCGTTATCTTTGATTGTAACGGTTCAACTTCGGTTTGAAATAGAGTTAAAGTTCTAAAGATCTATCACCTCTTAGGACACCCAAAGGTTGTAATAAGTATGTATAACTTATAGCTTTGAACCTAACTCTAAGACTCTAATCCCCAAGAGCGTTATCTTTGATTGTAACGGTTCAACTTCGGTTTGAAATAGAGTTAAAGTTCTAAAGATCTATCACCTCTTAGGACACCCAAAGGTTGTAATAAGTATCTATAACTTATAGCTTTGAACCTAACTCTAAGACTCTAATCCCCAAGAGCGTTATCTTTGATTTTAACGGTTCAACTTCAGTTTGAAATAGAGTTAAAGTTCTAAAGATCTATCACCTCTTAGGACACCCAAAGGTTGTAATAAGTATGTATAACTTATAGCTTTGAACCTAACTCTAAGACTCTAATCCCCAAGACGTTATCTTTGATTGTAACGGTTCAACTTCGGTTTGAAATAGCGTTAAAGTTCTAAAGATCTATCACCTCTTAGGACACCCAAAGGTTGTAATAAGTATCTATAACTTATTGCTTTGAACCTAACTCTAAGACTCTAATCCCCAAGAGCGTTATCTTTGATTGTAACGGTTCAACTTCGGTTTGAAATAGAGTTAAAGTTCTAAAGATCTATCACCTCTTAGGACACCCAAAGGTTGTAATAAGTATCTATAACTTATTGCTTTGAACCTAACTCTAAGACTCTAATCCCCAAGAGCGTTATCTTGGATTGTAACGGTTCTACTACGGTTTGAAATAGAGTTAAAGTTCTGAAGCTCTATCACCTCTTAGGACACCCAAAGGTTGTAATAAGTATCTGTAACTTATAGCTTTGAACCTAACTCTAAGACTCTAATCCCCAAGAGCGTTATCTTTGATTGTAACGGTTCAACTTCGGTTTGAAATAGAGTTAAAGTTCTAAAGATCTATCACCTCTTAGGATACCCAAAGGATGTAATAAGTATCTATAACTTATTGCTTTGAACCTAACTCTAAGACTCTAATCCCCAAGAGCGTTATCTTTGATTGTAACGGTTCAACTTCGGTTTGAAATAGAGTTAAAGTTCTAAAGATCTATCACCTCTTAGGATACCCAAAGGTTGTAATAAGTATCTATAACTTATTGCTTTAAACCTAACTCTAAGACTCTAATCCCCAAGAGCGTTATCTTTGATTCTAACGGTTCAACTTCGGTTTCAAATAGAGTTAAAGTTCTAAAGATCTATCACCACTTAGGACACCCAAAGGATGTCATAAGTATCTATAACTTATATCTTTGAACCTAACTCTAAGACTCTAATCCCCAAGAGCGTTATCTTTGATTGTAACGGTTCAACTTCGGTTTGAAATAGAGTCAAAGTTCTAAAGATTTATCACCACTTAGGACACCCAAAGGTTGTAATAAGTATCTATAACTTATTGCTTTAAACCTAACTCTAAGACTCTAATCCCCAAGAGCGTTATCTTTGATTGTAACGGTTCAACTTCGGTTTGAAATAGAGTTAAAGTTCTGAAGCTCTATCACCTCTTAGGACACCCAAAGGTTGTAATAAGTATATATAACTTATTGCTTTGAACCTAATTCAAAGGCTCTAATCCCCAAGAGCGTTATCTTTGATTGTAACGGTTTAACTTCGGTTTCAAATATAGATAAAGTTCTAAAGATCTATCACCTCTTAGGGCACCCAAAGGTTGTAATAAGTATCTATAACTTATTGCTTTGAACCTAACTCAAAGACTCTAATCCCCAAGAGCGTTATCTTTGATTGTAACGGTTCAACTTCGCTTTGAAATAGAGTTAAAGTTCTAAAGATCTATCACCACTTAGGACACCCAAAGGATGTCATAAGTATCTATAACTTATAGCTTTGAACCTAACTCTAAGACTCTAATCCCCAAGAGCATTATCTTTGATTGTAACGGTTCAACTTCAGTTTGAAATAGAGTTAAAGTTCTAAAGATCTATCACCTCTTAGGACACCCAAAGGTTGTAATAAGTATGTATAACTTATAGCTTTGAACCTAACTCTAAGACTCTAATCCCCAAGACGTTATCTTTGATTGTAACGGTTCAACTTCGGTTTGAAATAGCGTTAAAGTTCTCAAGATCTATCACCTCTTAGGACACCCAAAGGTTGTAATAAGTATCTATAACTTATTGCTTTGAACCTAACTCTAAGACTCTAATCCCCAAGAGCGTTATCTTTGATTGTAACGGTTCAACTTCGGTTTGAAATAGAGTTAAAGTTCTAAAGATCTATCACCTCTTAGGACACCCAAAGGTTGTAATAAGTATCTATAACTTATTGCTTTGAACCTAACTCTAAGACTCTAATCCCCAAGAGCGTTATCTTGGATTGTAACGGTTCAACTACGGTTTGAAATAGAGTTAAAGTTCTGAAGCTCTATCACCTCTTAGGACACCCAAAGGTTGTAATAAGTATCTGTAACTTATAGCTTTGAACCTAACTCTAAGACTCTAATCCCCAAGAGCGTTATCTTTGATTGTAACGGTTCAACTTCGGTTTGAAATAGAGTTAAAGTTCTAAAGATCTATCACCTCTTAGGATACCCAAAGGATGTAATAAGTATCTATAACTTATTGCTTTGAACCTAACTCTAAGACTCTAATCCCCAAGAGCGTTATCTTTGATTGTAACGGTTCAACTTCGGTTTGAAATAGAGTTAAAGTTCTAAAGATCTATCACCTCTTAGGATACCCAAAGGTTGTAATAAGTATCTATAACTTATTGCTTTAAACCTAACTCTAAGACTCTAATCCCCAAGAGCGTTATCTTTGATTGTAACGGTTCAACTTCGGTTTCAAATAGAGCTAAAGTTCTAAAGATCTATCACCACTTAGGACACCCAAAGGATGTCATAAGTATCTATAACTTATATCTTTGAACCTAACTCTAAGACTCTAATCCCCAAGAGCGTTATCTTTGATTGTAACGGTTCTACTACGGTTTGAAATAGAGTTAAAGTTCTGAAGCTCTATCACCTCTTAGGACACCCAAAGGTTGTAATAAGTATCTGTAACTTATAGCTTTGAACCTAACTCTAAGACTCTAATCCCCAAGAGCGTTATCTTTGATTGTAACGGTTCAACTTCGGTTTGAAATAGAGTTAAAGTTCTAAAGATCTATCACCTCTTAGGATACCCAAAGGATGTAATAAGTATCTATAACTTATTGCTTTGAACCTAACTCTAAGACTCTAATCCCCAAGAGCGTTATCTTTGATTGTAACGGTTCAACTTCGGTTTGAAATAGAGTTAAAGTTCTAAAGATCTATCACCTCTTAGGATACCCAAAGGTTGTAATAAGTATCTATAACTTATTGCTTTAAACCTAACTCTAAGACTCTAATCCCCAAGAGCGTTATCTTTGATTCTAACGGTTCAACTTCGGTTTCAAATAGAGTTAAAGTTCTAAAGATCTATCACCACTTAGGACACCCAAAGGATGTCATAAGTATCTATAACTTATATCTTTGAACCTAACTCTAAGACTCTAATCCCCAAGAGCGTTATCTTTGATTGTAACGGTTCAACTTCGGTTTGAAATAGAGTCAAAGTTCTAAAGATTTATCACCACTTAGGACACCCAAAGGTTGTAATAAGTATCTATAACTTATTGCTTTAAACCTAACTCTAAGACTCTAATCCCCAAGAGCGTTATCTTTGATTGTAACGGTTCAACTTCGGTTTGAAATAGAGTTAAAGTTCTGAAGCTCTATCACCTCTTAGGACACCCAAAGGTTGTAATAAGTATATATAACTTATTGCTTTGAACCTAACTCAAAGGCTCTAATCCCCAAGAGCGTTATCTTTGATTGTAACGGTTTAACTTCGGTTTCAAATATAGATAAAGTTCTAAAGATCTATCACCTCTTAGGGCACCCAAAGGTTGTAATAAGTATCTATAACTTATTGCTTTGAACCTAACTCAAAGACTCTAATCCCCAAGAGCGTTATCTTTGATTGTAACGGTTCAACTTTGCTTTGAAATAGAGTTAAAGTTCTAAAGATCTATCACCACTTAGGACACCCAAAGGATGTCATAAGTATCTATAACTTATAGCTTTGAACCTAACTCTAAGACTCTAATCCCCAAGAGCATTATCTTTGATTGTAACGGTTCAACTTCAGTTTGAAATAGAGTTAAAGTTCTAAAGATCTATCACCTCTTAGGACACCCAAAGGTTGTAATAAGTATGTATAACTTATAGCTTTGAACCTAACTCTAAGACTCTAATCCCCAAGACGTTATCTTTGATTGTAACGGTTCTACATCGGTTTGAAATAGCGTTAAAGTTCTCAAGATCTATCACCTCTTAGGACACCCAAAGGTTGTAATAAGTATCTATAACTTATTGCTTTGAACCTAACTCTAAGACTCTAATCCCCAAGACGTTATCTTTGATTGTAACGGTTCAACTTCGGTTTGAAATAGAGTTAAAGTTCTAAAGATCTGTCACCTCTTAGGACACCCAAAGGTTGTAATAAGTATCTATAACTTATTGCTTTGAACCTAACTCAAAGACTCTAATCCCCAAGAGCGTTATCTTTGATTGTAACGGTTCAACTTCGGTTTGAAATAGAGTTAAAGTTCTAAAGATCTATCACCACTTAGGACACCCAAAGGATGTAATAAGTATCTATAACTTATAGCTTTCAACCTAACTCTAAGACTCTAATCCCCAAGAGCGTTATCTTTGATTGTAACGGTTCAACTTCGGTTTGAAATAGAGTTAAAGTTCTAAAGATCTATCACCTCTTAGGACACCCAAAGGTTGTAATAAGTATCTATAACTTATTGCTTTGAACCTAACTCTAAGACTCTAATCCCCAAGAGCGTTATCTTTGATTGTAACGGTTCAACTTCGGTTTGAAATAGAGTTAAATTTCTAAAGATCAATCACCTCTTAGGACACCCAAAGGTTGTAATAAGTATCTATAACTTATAGATTTGAACCTAACTCTAAGACTCTAATCCCCAAGAGCGTTATCTTTGATTGTAACGGTTCAACTTCGGTTTGAAATAGAGTTAAAGTTCTAAAGATCTATCACCTCTTAGGACACCCAAAGGTTGTAATAAGTATCTATAACTTATTGCTTTGAACCTAACTCTAAGACTCTAATCCCCAAGAGCGTTATCTTTGATTGTAACGGTTCAACTTCGGTTTCAAATAGAGTTAAAGTTCTAAAGATCTATCACCTCTTAGGACACCCAAAGGATGTCATAAGTTTCTATAACTTATAGCTTTGAACCTAACTCTAAAACTCTAATCCCCAAGAGCGTTATCTTTGATTGTAACGGTTCAACTTCAGTTTGAAATAGAGTTAAAGTTCTAAAGATCTATCACCTCTTAGGACACCCAAAGGTTGTAATAAGTATATATAACTTATAGCTTTGAACCTAACTCTAAGACTCTAATCCCCAAGAGCGTTATCTTTGATTGTAACGGTTCAACTTCGGTTTGAAATAGAGTTAAAGTTCTAAAGATCTATCACCTCTAGGATATTCAAAGGTTGTAATAAGTATCTATAACTTATTGCTTTGAACCTAACTCTAAGACTCTAATCCCCTAGAGCGTTATCTTTGATTGTAACGGTTCAACTTCGGTTTGAAATAGAGTTAAAGTTCTAAAGATCTATCACCTCTTAGGACACCCAAAGGTTGTAATAAGTATCTATAACTTATAGCTTTGAACCTAACTCTAAGACTCTAATCCCCAAGAGCGTTATCTTTAATTGTAACGGTTCAACTTCAGTTTGAAATAGAGTTAAGTTCTAAAGATCTATCACCTCTTAGGACACCCAAAGGTTGTAATAAGTATCTATAACTTATTGCTTTGAACCTAACTCTAAGATTCTAATCCCCAAGAGCGTTATCTTTGATTGTAACGGTTCAACTTCGGTTTGAAATAGAGTTAAAGTTCTAAAGATCTATCACCTCTTAGGACACCCAAAGGATGTCATAAGTATCTATAACTTATAGCTTTGAACCTAACTCTAAGACTCTAATCCCCAAGAGCGTTATCTTTGATTGTAACGGTTCAACTTCGGTTTGAAATAGAGTTAAAGTTCTAAAGATTTATTACCTCTTAGGACACCCAAAGGTTGTAATAAGTATCTATAACTTATTGCTCTGAACCTAACTCTAAGACTCTAGTCCCCAAGAGCGTTATCTTTGATTGTAACGGTTCAACTTCGGTTTGAAATAGAGTTAATGTTCTAAAGATCTATCACCTCTTAGGACACCCAAAGGTTGTAACAAGTATCTATAACTTATAGCTTTGAACCTAACTCTAAGACTCTAATCCCCAAGAGCGTTATCTTCGATTGTAACGGTTAAACTTCGGTTTGAAATAGAGTTAAAGTTCTGAAACTCTATCACCTCTTAGGACACCCAAAGGTTGTAATAAGTATCTATAACTTATTGCTTTGAACCTAACTCTAAGACTCTAATCCCCAAGAGCATTATCTTTGATTGTAACGGTTCAACTTCGGTTTGAAATAGAGTTAAAGTTCTAAAGATCTATCACCTCTTAGGACACCCAAAGGATGTCATAAGTATCTATAACTTATAGCTTTGAACCTAACTCTAAGACTCTAATCCCCAAGAGCGTTATCTTTGATTGCACGGTTCAACTTCGGTTTGAAATAGAGTTAAAGTTCTTAAGATTTATCACCTCTTAGGTCAACCAAAGGTTGTAATAAGTATCTAAAACATATTGCTTTGAACCTAACTCTAAGACAATAATCCCCAAGAGCGTTATCTTTGATTGTAACAGTTCAACTTCGGTTTGAAATAGAGTTTAAGTTCTAAAGATCTATCACCTCTTAGGACACCCAAAGCTTGTAATAAGTATCTATAACTTATTGCTTTGAACCTAACTCTAAGACTCTAATCCCCAAGAGCGTTATCTTTGATTGTAACGGTTCAACTTCGGTTTCAAATAGAGTTAAAGTTCTAAAGATCTATCACCTCTTAGGACACCCAAAGGATGTCATAAGTATCTATAACTTATAGCTTTGAACCTAACTCTAAGACTCTAATCCCCAAGAGCGTTATCTTTGATTGTAACGGTTCAACTTCGGTTTGAAATAGAGTTAAATTTCTAAAGATCTATCACCTCTTAGGACACCCAAAGGTTGTAATAAGTATCTATAACTTATTGCTTTGAACCTAACTCTAAGACTCTAATCCCCAAGAGCGTTATCTTCGATTGTAACGGTTCAACTTCGGTTTGAAATAGAGTTAAAGTTCTGAAACTCTATCACCTCTTAGGACACCCAAAGGTTGTAATAAGTATCTATAACTTATTGCTTTGAACCTAACTCTAAGACTCTAATCCCCAAGAGCGTTATCTTTGATTGTAACGGCTCAACTTCGGTTTGAAATAGAGTTAAAATTCTAAAGATCTATCACCTCTTAGGACACCCAAAGGATGTCATAAGTATCTATAACTTATAGCTTTGAACCTAACTCTAAGACTCTAATCCCCAAGAGCGTTATCTTTGATTGTAACGGTTCAACTTCGGTTTGAAATAGAGTTAAAGTTCTAAAGATTTATCACCTCTTAGGACACCCAAAGGTTGTAATAAGTATCTATAACTTATTGCTTTGAACCTAACTCTAAGACTCTAATCCCCAAGAGCGTTATCTTTGATTATAACGGTTCAACTTCGGTTTGAAATAAAGTTAAAGTTCTAAAGATCTATCACCTCTTAGGACACCCAAAGGTTGTAATAAGTATCTATAACTTATTGCTTTGAACCTAACTCTAAGACTCTAATCCCCAAGAGCGTTATCTTTGATTGTAACGGTTCAACTTCGGTTTGAAATAGAGTTAAAGTTCTAAAGATCTATCACCTCTTAGGACACCCAAAGGTTGTAATAAGTATCTATAACTTATAGCTTTGAACCTAACTCTAAGACTCTAATCCCCAAGAGCGTTATCTTTGATTGTAACGGTTCAACTTCGCATTGAAATGGAGTTAAAGTTCGAAAGATCTATCACCTCTTAGGACACCCAAAGGTTGTAATAAGTATCTATAACTTATTGCTTTGAACCTAACTCTAAGACTCTAATCCCCAAGAGCGTTATCTTTGATTGTAACGGTTCAACTTCGGTTTGAAATAGAGTTAAATTTCTAAAGATCAATCACCTCTTAGGACACCCAAAGGTTGTAATAAGTATCTATAACTTATTGCTTTGAACCTAACTCTAAGACTCTAATCCCCAAGAGCGTTATCTTTGATTGTAACGGTTCAACTTCGGTTTGAAATAGAGTTAAATTTCTAAAGATCAATCACCTCTTAGGACACCCAAAGGTTGTAATAAGTATCTATAACTTATAGCTTTGAACCTAACTCTAAGACTCTAATCCCCAAGAGCGTTATCTTTGATTGTAACGGTTCAACTTCGGTTTGAAATAGAGTTAAAGTTCTTAAGATTTATCACCTCTTAGGACAACCAAAGGTTGTAATAAGTATGTATAACTTATAGCTTTGAACCTAACTCTAAGACTCTAATCCCCAAGACGTTATCTTTGATTGTAACGGTTCAACTTCGGTTTGAAATAGAGTTAAAGTTCTAAAGATCTATCACCTCTTAGGATATTCAAAGGTTGTAATAAGTATCTATAACTTATTGCTTTGAACCTAACTCTAAGACTCTAATCCCCAAGAGCGTTATCTTTGATTGTAACGGTTCAACTTCGGTTTGAAATAGAGTTAAAGTTCTAAAGATCTATCACCACTTAGGACACACAAAGGATGTCATAAGTATCTATAACTTATTGCTTTGAACCTAACTCTAAGACTCTAATCCCCAAGAGCATTATCTTTGATTGTAACGGTTCAACTTCGGTTTGAAATAGAGTTAAATTTCTAAAGATCTATCACCTCTTAGGACACCCAAAGGTTGTAATAAGTATCTACAACTTATAGCTTTGAACCTAACTCTAAGACTCTAATCCCCAAGAGCGTTATCTTTGATTGTAACGGTTCAACTTCGATTTGAAATAGAGTTAAAGTTCTAAAGATCTATCACCTCTTAGGACACCCAAAGGATGTCATAAGTATCTATAACTTATAGCTTTGAACCTAACTCTAAGACTCTAATCCCCAAGAGCGTTATCTTTGATTGTAACGGTTCAACTTCGGTTTGAAATAGAGTTAAAGTTCTAAAGATTTATCACCTCTTAGGACACCCAAAGGTTGTAATAAGTATCTATAACTTATTGCTTTGAACCTAACTCTAAGACTCTAATCCCCAAGAGCGTTATCTTTGATTCTAACGGTTCAACTTCGGTTTGAAATAAAGTTAAAGTTCTAAAGATCTATCACCTCTTAGGACACCCAAAGGTTGTAATAAGTATCTATAACTTATTGCTTTGAACCTAACTCTAAGACTCTAATCCCCAAGAGCGTTATCTTTGATTGTAACGGTTCAACTTCGGTTTCAAATAGAGTTAAAGTTCTAAAGATCTATCACCTCTTAGGACACCCAAAGGATGTCATAAGTATCTATAACTTATAGCTTTGAACCTAACTCTAAGACTCTAATCCCCAAGAGCGTTATCTTTGATTGTAACGGTTCAACTTCGGTTTGAAATAGAGTTAAAGTTCTAAAGATTTATCACCTCTTAGGACACCCAAAGGTTGTAATAAGTATCTATAACTTATTGCTTTGAACATAACTCTAAGACTCTAATCCCCAAGAGCGTTATCTTTGATTATAACGGTTCAACTTCGGTTTGAAATAAAGTTAAAGTTCTAAAGATCTATCACCTCTTAGGACACCCAAAGGTTGTAATAAGTATCTATAACTTATTGCTTTGAACCTAACTCTAAGACTCTAATCCCCAAGAGCGTTATCTTTGATTGTAACGGTTCAACTTCGGTTTGAAATTGAGTTAAAGTTCTAAAGATCTATCACGACTTAGGACACACAAAGGATGTCATAAGTATCTATAACTTATTGCTTTGAACCTAACTCTAAGACTCTAATCCCCAAGAGCATTATCTTTGATTGTAACGGTTCAACTTCGGTTTGAAATAGAGTTAAATTTCTAAAGATCTATCACCTCTTAGGACACCCAAAGGATGTCATAAGTATCTATAACTTATAGCTTTGAACCTAACTCTGAGACTCTAATCCCCAAGAGCGTTATCTTTGATTGTAACGGTTCAACTTCGGTTTGAAATAGGGTTAAAGTTCTAAAGATTTATCACCTCTTAGGACACCCAAAGGTTGTAATAAGTATCTATAACTTATTGCTTTGAACATAACTCTAAGACTCTAATCCCCAAGAGCGTTATCTTTGATTATAACGGTTCAACTTCGGTTTGAAATAAAGTTAAAGTTCTAAAGATCTATCACCTCTTAGGACACCCAAAAGTTGTAATAAGTATCTATAACTTATTGCTTTGAACCTAACTCTAAGACTCTAATCCCCAAGAGCGTTATCTTTGATTGTAACGGTTCAACTTCGGTTTGAAATAGAGTTAAAGTTCTAAAGATCTATCACCTCTTAGGACACCCAAAGGTTGTAATAAGTATCTATAACTTATAGCTTTGAACCTAACTCTAAGACTCTAATCCCCAAGAGCGTTATCTTTGATTGTAACGGTTCAACTTCGCTTTGAAATAGAGTTAAAGTTCTAAAGATCTATCACCTCTTAGGACACCCAAAGGTTGTAATAAGTATCTATAACTTATTGCTTTGAACCTAACTCTAAGACTCTAATCCCCAAGAGCGTTATCTTTGATTGTAACGGTTCAACTTCGGTTTGAAATAGAGTTAAATTTCTAAAGATCAATCACCTCTTAGGACACCCAAAGGTTGTAATAAGTATCTATAACTTATAGCTTTGAACCTAACTCTAAGACTCTAATCCCCAAGAGCGTTATCTTTGATTGTAACGGTTCAACTTCGGTTTGAAATAGAGTTAAAGTTCTAAAGATCTATCACCTCTTAGGACACCCAAAGGTTGTAATAAGTATCTATAACTTATTGCTTTGAACCTAACTCTAAGACTCTAATCCCCAATAGCGTTATCTTTGATTGTAACGGTTCAACTTCGGTTTCAAATAGAGTTAAAGTTCTAAAGATCTATCACCTCTTAGGACACCCAAAGGATGTCATAAGTATCTATAACTTATAGCTTTGAACCTAACTCTAAGACTCTAATCCCCAAGAGCGTTATCTTTGATTGTAACGGTTCAACTTCAGTTTGAAATAGAGTTAAAGTTCTAAAGATCTATCACCTCTTAGGACACCCAAAGGTTGTAATAAGTATGTATAACTTATAGCTTTGAACCTAACTCTAAGACTCTAATCCCCAAGACGTTATCTTTGATTGTAACGGTTCAACTTCGGTTTGAAATAGAGTTAAAGTTCTAAAGATCTATCACCTCGAGGATATTCAAAGGTTGTAATAAGTATCTATAACTTATTGCTTTGAACCTAACTCTAAGACTCTAATCCCCAAGAGCGTTATCTTTAATTGTAACGGTTCAACTTCGGTTTGATATAGAGTTAAAGTTCTAAAGATCTATCACCACTTAGGACACACAAAGGATGTCATAAGTATCTATAACTTATTGCTTTGAACCTAACTCTAAGACTCTAATCCCCAAGAGCATTATCTTTGATTGTAACGGTTCAACTTCGGTTTGAAATAGAGTTAAATTTCTAAAGATCTATCACCTCTTAGGACACCCAAAGGTTGTAATAAGTATCTACAACTTATAGCTTTGAACCTAACTCTAAGACTCTAATCCCCAAGAGCGTTATCTTTGATTGTAACGGTTCAACTTCGATTTGAAATAGAGTTAAAGTTCTAAAGATCTATCACCTCTTAGGACACCCAAAGGATGTCATAAGTATCTATAACTTATAGCTTTGAACCTAACTCTAAGACTCTAATCCCCAAGAGCGTTATCTTTGATTGTAACGGTTCAACTTCGGTTTGAAATAGAGTTAAAGTTCTAAAGATTTATCACCTCTTAGGACACCCAAAGGTTGTAATAAGTATCTATAACTTATTGCTTTGAACCTAACTCTAAGACTCTAATCCCCAAGAGCGTTATCTTTGATTCTAACGGTTCAACTTCGGTTTGAAATAAAGTTAAAGTTCTAAAGATCTATCACCTCTTAGGACACCCAAAGGTTGTAATAAGTATCTATAACTTATTGCTTTGAACCTAACTCTAAGACTCTAATCCCCAAGAGCGTTATCTTTGATTGTAACGGTTCAACTTCGGTTTCAAATAGAGTTAAAGTTCTAAAGATCTATCACCTCTTAGGACACCCAAAGGATGTGATAAGTATCTATAACTTATAGCTTTGAACCTAACTCTAAGACTCTAATCCCCAAGAGCGTTATCTTTGATTGTAACGGTTCAACTTCGGTTTGAAATAGAGTTAAAGTTCTAAAGATTTATCACCACTTAGGACACCCAAAGGTTGTAATAAGTATCTATAACTTATTGCTTTAAACCTAACTCTAAGACTCTAATCCCCAAGAGCGTTATCTTTGATTGTAACGGTTCAACTTCGGTTTGAAATAGAGTTAAAGTTCTGAAGCTCTATCACCTCTTAGGACACCCAAAGGTTGTAATAAGTATCTATAACTTATAGCTTTGAACCTAACTCTAAGACTCTAATCCCCAAGACCGTTATCTTTGATTGTAACGGTTCAACTTCGGTTTGAAATAGAGTTAAAGTTCTAAAGATCAATCACCTCTTAGGATACCCAAAGGTCGTAATAAGTATCTATAACTTATTGCTTTGAACCTAACTCTAAGACTCTAATCCCCAAGAGCGTTATCTTTGATTGTAACGGTTCAACTTCGGTTTGAAATAGAGTTAAAGTTCTAAAGATCTATCACCTCTTAGGATACCCAAAGGATGTAATAAGTATCTATAACTTATTGCTTTGAACCTAACTCTAAGACTCTAATCCCCAAGAGCGTTATCTTTGATTGTAACGGTTCAACTTCGGTTTGAAATAGAGTTATAGTTCTAAAGATCTATGACCTCTTCGGACACCCAAAGGTTGTAATAAGTATCTATAACTTATAGCTTTGAACCTAACTCTAAGACTCTAATCCCCAAGAGCGTTATCTTTGATTGTAACGGTTCAACTTCGATTTGAAATAGAGTTAAATTTCTAAAGATCTATCACCTCTTCGGACACCCAAAGGTTGTAATAAGTATCTATAACTTATTGCTTTGAACCTAACTCTAAGACTCTAATCCCCAAGAGCGTTATCTTTGATTGTAACGTTTCAACTTCGGTTTGAAATAGAGTTAAAGTTCTTAAGATCTATCACCTCTTAGGACACCCAAAGGTTGTAATAAGTATCTATAACTTATTGCTTTAAACCTAACTCTAAGACTCTAATCCCCAAGAGCGTTATCTTTGATTGTAACGGTTCAACTTCGGTTTGAAATAGAGTTAAAGTTCTAAAGATCTATCACCTCTTAGGACAACCAAAGGTTGTAATAAGTATCTATAACTTATTGCTTTGAACCTAACTCAAAGACTCTAATCCCCAAGAGCGTTATCTTTGATTGTAACGGTTCAACTTCGGTTTGAAATAGAGTTAAAGTTCTAAAGATTTATCACCTCTTAGGACACCCAAAGGTTGTAATAAGTATCTATAACTTATTGCTTTGAACCTAACTCTAAGACTCTAATCCCCAAGAGCGTTATCTTTGATTGTAACGGTTCAACTTCGGTTTGAAATAGAGTTAAAGTTCTAAAGATCTATCACCTCTTAGGAAACCCAAAGGTTGTAATAAGTATCTATAACTTATTGCTTTGAACCTAACTCTAAGACTCTAATCCCCAAGAGCGTTATCTTGGATTGTAACGGTTCAACTACGGTTTGAAATAGAGTTAAAGTTCTGAAGCTCTATCACCTCTTAGGACACCCAAAGGTTGTAATAAGTATCTGTAACTTATAGCTTTGAACCTAACTCTAAGACTCTAATCCCCAAGAGCGTTATCTTTGATTGTAACGGTTCAACTTCGGTTTGAAATAGAGTTAAAGTTCTAAAGATCTATCACCTCTTAGGACACCCAAAGGTTGTAATAAGTATCTACAACTTATAGCTTTGAACCTAACTCTAAGACTCTAATCCCCAAGAGCGTTATCTTTGATTGTAACGGTTCAACTTCGGTTTGAAATAGAGTTAAATTTCTAAAGATCAATCACCTCTTAGGACACCCAAAGGTTGTAATAAGTATCTATAACTTATAGCTTTGAACCTAACTCTAAGACTCTAATCCCCAAGAGCGTTATCTTTGATTGTAACGGTTCAACTTCGGTTTCAAATAGAGTTAAAGTTCTAAAGATCTATCACCTCTTAGGACACCCAAAGGATGTCATAAGTATCTATAACTTATAGCTTTGAACCTAACTCTAAGACTCTAATCCCCAAGAGCGTTATCTTTGATTGTAACGGTTCAACTTCAGTTTGAAATAGAGTTAAAGTTCTAAAGATCTATCACCTCTTAGGACACCCAAAGGTTGTAATAAGTATGTATAACTTATAGCTTTGAACCTAACTCTAAGACTCTAATCCCCAAGACGTTATCTTTGATTGTAACGGTTCAACTTCGGTTTGAAATAGAGTTAAAGTTCTAAAGATCTATCACCTCGAGGATATTCAAAGGTTGTAATAAGTATCTATAACTTATTGCTTTGAACCTAACTCTAAGACTCTAATCCCCAAGAGCGTTATCTTTAATTGTAACGGTTCAACTTCGGTTTGAAATAGAGTTAAAGTTCTAAAGATCTATCACCACTTAGGACACACAAAGGATGTCATAAGTATCTATAACTTATTGCTTTGAACCTAACTCTAAGACTCTAATCCCCAAGAGCATTATCTTTGATTGTAACGGTTCAACTTCGGTTTGAAATAGAGTTAAATTTCTAAAGATCTATCACCTCTTAGGACACCCAAAGGTTGTAATAAGTATCTACAACTTATAGCTTTGAACCTAACTCTAAGACTCTAATCCTCAAGAGCGTTATCTTTGATTGTAACGGTTCAACTTCGATTTGAAATAGAGTTAAAGTTCTAAAGATCTATCACCTCTTAGGACACCCAAAGGATGTCATAAGTATCTATAACTTATAGCTTTGAACCTAACTCTAAGACTCTAATCCCCAAGAGCGTTATCTTTGATTGTAACGGTTCAACTTCGGTTTGAAATAGAGTTAAAGTTCTAAAGATTTATCACCTCTTAGGACACCCAAAGGTTGTAATAAGTATCTATAACTTATTGCTTTGAACCTAACTCTAAGACTCTAATCCCCAAGAGCGTTATCTTTGATTCTAACGGTTCAACTTCGGTTTCAAATAGAGTTAAAGTTCTAAAGATCTATCACCTCTTAGGACACCCAAAGGATGTGATAAGTATCTATAACTTATAGCTTTGAACCTAACTCTAAGACTCTAATCCCCAAGAGCGTTATCTTTGATTGTAACGGTTCAACTTCGGTTTGAAATAGAGTTAAAGTTCTAAAGATCTATCACCTCTTAGGACACCCAAAGGTTGTAATAAGTATCTATAACTTATTGCTTTGAACCTAACTCTAAGACTCTAATCCCCAAGAGCGTTATCTTGGATTGTAACGGTTCAACTACGGTTTGAAATAGAGTTAAAGTTCTGAAGCTCTATCACCTCTTAGGACACCCAAAGGTTGTAATAAGTATCTGTAACTTATAGCTTTGAACCTAACTCTAAGACTCTAATCCCCAAGAGCGTTATCTTTGATTGTAACGGTTCAACTTCGGTTTGAAATAGAGTTAAAGTTCTAAAGATCTATCACCTCTTAGGATACCCAAAGGATGTAATAAGTATCTATAACTTATTGCTTTGAACCTAACTCTAAGACTCTAATCCCCAAGAGCGTTATCTTTGATTGTAACGGTTCAACTTCGGTTTGAAATAGAGTTAAAGTTCTAAAGATCTATCACCTCTTAGGATACCCAAAGGTTGTAATAAGTATCTATAACTTATTGCTTTAAACCTAACTCTAAGACTCTAATCCCCAAGAGCGTTATCTTTGATTGTAACGGTTCAACTTCGGTTTCAAATAGAGTTAAAGTTCTAAAGATCTATCACCACTTAGGACACCCAAAGGATGTCATAAGTATCTATAACTTATATCTTTGAACCTAACTCTAAGACTCTAATCCCCAAGAGCGTTATCTTTGATTGTAACGGTTCAACTTCGGTTTGAAATAGAGTTAAAGTTCTAAAGATTTATCACCACTTAGGACACCCAAAGGTTGTAATAAGTATCTATAACTTATTGCTTTCAACCTAACTCTAAGACTCTAATCCCCAAGAGCGTTATCTTTGATTGTAACGGTTCAACTTCGGTTTGAAATAGAGTTAAAGTTCTAAAGATCTATCACCTCTTAGGACAACCAAAGGTTGTAATAAGTATCTATAACTTATTGCTTTGAACCTAACTCAAAGACTCTAATCCCCAAGAGCGTTATCTTTGATTGTAACGGTTCAACTTCGGTTTGAAATAGAGTTAAAGTTCTAAAGATTTATCACCTCTTAGGACACCCAAAGGTTGTAATAAGTATCTATAACTTATTGCTTTGAACCTAACTCTAAGACTCTAATCCCCAAGAGCGTTATCTTTGATTGTAACGGTTCAACTTCGGTTTGAAATAGAGTTAAAGTTCTAAAGATCTATCACCTCTTAGGACACCCAAAGGTTGTAATAAGTATCTATAACTTATTGCTTCGAACCTAACTCTAAGACTCTAATCCCCAAGAGCGTTATCTTGGATTGTAACGGTTCAACTACGGTTTGAAATAGAGTTAAAGTTCTGAAGCTCTATCACCTCTTAGGACACCCAAAGGTTGTAATAAGTATCTGTAACTTATAGCTTTGAACCTAACTCTAAGACTCTAATCCCCAAGAGCGTTATCTTTGATTGTAACGGTTCAACTTCGGTTTGAAATAGAGTTAAAGTTCTAAAGATCTATCACCTCTTAGGATACCCAAAGGTTGTAATAAGTATCTATAACTTATTGCTTTAAACCTAACTCTAAGACTCTAATCCCCAAGAGCGTTATCTTTGATTGTAACGGTTCAACTTCGGTTTCAAATAGAGTTAAAGTTCTAAAGATCTATCACCACTTAGGACACCCAAAGGATGTCATAAGTATCTATAACTTATATCTTTGAACCTAACTCTAAGACTCTAATCCCCAAGAGCGTTATCTTTGATTGTAACGGTTCAACTTCGGTTTGAAATAGAGTTAAAGTTCTAAAGATTTATCACCACTTAGGACACCCAAAGGTTGTAATAAGTATCTATAACTTATTGCTTTAAACCTAACTCTAAGACTCTAATCCCCAAGAGCGTTATCTTTGATTGTAACGGTTCAACTTCGGTTTGAAATAGAGTTAAAGTTCTGAAGCTCTATCACCTCTTAGGACACCCAAAGGTTGTAATAAGTATCTATAACTTATAGCTTTGAACCTAACTCTAAGACTCTAATCCCCAAGAGCGTTATCTTTGATTGTAACGGTTCAACTTCGGTTTGAAATAGAGTTAAAGTTCTAAAGATCTATCACCTCTTAGGACACCCAAAGGTTGTAATAAGTATCTATAACTTATTGCTTTGAACCTAACTCTAAGACTCTAATCCCCAATAGCGTTATCTTTGATTGTAACGGTTCAACTTCGGTTTCAAATAGAGTTAAAGTTCTAAAGATCTATCACCTCTTAGGACACCCAAAGGATGTCATAAGTATCTATAACTTATAGCTTTGAACCTAACTCTAAGACTCTAATCCCCAAGAGCGTTATCTTTGATTCTAACGGTTCAACTTCAGTTTGAAATAGAGTTAAAGTTCTAAAGATCTATCACCTCTTAGGACACCCAAAGGTTGTAATAAGTATGTATAACTTATAGCTTTGAACCTAACTCTAAGACTCTAATCCCCAAGACGTTATCTTTGATTGTAACGGTTCAACTTCGGTTTGAAATAGAGTTAAAGTTCTAAAGATCTATCACCTCGAGGATATTCAAAGGTTGTAATAAGTATCTATAACTTATTGCTTTGAACCTAACTCTAAGACTCTAATCCCCAAGAGCGTTATCTTTAATTGTAACGGTTCAACTTCGGTTTGAAATAGAGTTAAAGTTCTAAAGATCTATCACCACTTAGGACACACAAAGGATGTCATAAGTATCTATAACTTATTGCTTTGAACCTAACTCTAAGACTCTAATCCCCAAGAGCATTATCTTTGATTGTAACGGTTCAACTTCGGTTTGAAATAGAGTTAAATTTCTAAAGATCTATCACCTCTTAGGACACCCAAAGGTTGTAATAAGTATCTACAACTTATAGCTTTGAACCTAACTCTAAGACTCTAATCCTCAAGAGCGTTATCTTTGATTGTAACGGTTCAACTTCGATTTGAAATAGAGTTAAAGTTCTAAAGATCTATCACCTCTTAGGACACCCAAAGGATGTCATAAGTATCTATAACTTATAGCTTTGAACCTAACTCTAAGACTCTAATCCCCAAGAGCGTTATCTTTGATTGTAACGGTTCAACTTCGGTTTGAAATAGAGTTAAAGTTCTAAAGATTTATCACCTCTTAGGACACCCAAAGGTTGTAATAAGTATCTATAACTTATTGCTTTGAACCTAACTCTAAGACTCTAATCCCCAAGAGCGTTATCTTTGATTCTAACGGTTCAACTTCGGTTTCAAATAGAGTTAAAGTTCTAAAGATCTATCACCTCTTAGGACACCCAAAGGATGTGATAAGTATCTATAACTTATAGCTTTGAACCTAACTCTAAGACTCTAATCCCCAAGAGCGTTATCTTTGATTGTAACGGTTCAACTTCGGTTTGAAATAGAGTTAAAGTTCTAAAGATCTATCACCTCTTAGGACACCCAAAGGTTGTAATAAGTATCTATAACTTATTGCTTTGAACCTAACTCTAAGACTCTAATCCCCAAGAGCGTTATCTTGGATTGTAACGGTTCAACTACGGTTTGAAATAGAGTTAAAGTTCTGAAGCTCTATCACCTCTTAGGACACCCAAAGGTTGTAATAAGTATCTGTAACTTATAGCTTTGAACCTAACTCTAAGACTCTAATCCCCAAGAGCGTTATCTTTGATTGTAACGGTTCAACTTCGGTTTGAAATAGAGTTAAAGTTCTAAAGATCTATCACCTCTTAGGATACCCAAAGGATGTAATAAGTATCTATAACTTATTGCTTTGAACCTAACTCTAAGACTCTAATCCCCAAGAGCGTTATCTTTGATTGTAACGGTTCAACTTCGGTTTGAAATAGAGTTAAAGTTCTAAAGATCTATCACCTCTTAGGATACCCAAAGGTTGTAATAAGTATCTATAACTTATTGCTTTAAACCTAACTCTAAGACTCTAATCCCCAAGAGCGTTATCTTTGATTGTAACGGTTCAACTTCGGTTTCAAATAGAGTTAAAGTTCTAAAGATCTATCACCACTTAGGACACCCAAAGGATGTCATAAGTATCTATAACTTATATCTTTGAACCTAACTCTAAGACTCTAATCCCCAAGAGCGTTATCTTTGATTGTAACGGTTCAACTTCGGTTTGAAATAGAGTTAAAGTTCTAAAGATTTATCACCACTTAGGACACCCAAAGGTTGTAATAAGTATCTATAACTTATTGCTTTCAACCTAACTCTAAGACTCTAATCCCCAAGAGCGTTATCTTTGATTGTAACGGTTCAACTTCGGTTTGAAATAGAGTTAAAGTTCTAAAGATCTATCACCTCTTAGGACAACCAAAGGTTGTAATAAGTATCTATAACTTATTGCTTTGAACCTTACTCAAAGACTCTAATCCCCAAGAGCGTTATCTTTGATTGTAACGGTTCAACTTCGGTTTGAAATAGAGTTAAAGTTCTAAAGATTTATCACCTCTTAGGACACCCAAAGGTTGTAATAAGTATCTATAACTTATTGCTTTGAACCTAACTCTAAGACTCTAATCCCCAAGAGCGTTATCTTTGATTGTAACGGTTCAACTTCGGTTTGAAATAGAGTTAAAGTTCTAAAGATCTATCACCTCTTAGGACACCCAAAGGTTGTAATAAGTATCTATAACTTATTGCTTCGAACCTAACTCTAAGACTCTAATCCCCAAGAGCGTTATCTTGGATTGTAACGGTTCAACTACGGTTTGAAATAGAGTTAAAGTTCTGAAGCTCTATCACCTCTTAGGACACCCAAAGGTTGTAATAAGTATCTGTAACTTATAGCTTTGAACCTAACTCTAAGACTCTAATCCCCAAGAGCGTTATCTTTGATTGTAACGGTTCAACTTCGGTTTGAAATAGAGTTAAAGTTCTAAAGATCTATCACCTCTTAGGATACCCAAAGGTTGTAATAAGTATCTATAACTTATTGCTTTAAACCTAACTCTAAGACTCTAATCCCCAAGAGCGTTATCTTTGATTGTAACGGTTCAACTTCGGTTTCAAATAGAGTTAAAGTTCTAAAGATCTATCACCACTTAGGACACCCAAAGGATGTCATAAGTATCTATAACTTATATCTTTGAACCTAACTCTAAGACTCTAATCCCCAAGAGCGTTATCTTTGATTGTAACGGTTCAACTTCGGTTTGAAATAGAGTTAAAGTTCTAAAGATTTATCACCACTTAGGACACCCAAAGGTTGTAATAAGTATCTATAACTTATTGCTTTAAACCTAACTCTAAGACTCTAATCCCCAAGAGCGTTATCTTTGATTGTAACGGTTCAACTTCGGTTTGAAATAGAGTTAAAGTTCTGAAGCTCTATCACCTCTTAGGACACCCAAAGGTTGTAATAAGTATCTATAACTTATAGCTTTGAACCTAACTCTAAGACTCTAATCCCCAAGAGCGTTATCTTTGATTGTAACGGTTCAACTTCGGTTTGAAATAGAGTTAAAGTTCTAAAGATCTATCACCTCTTAGGACACCCAAAGGTTGTAATAAGTATCTATAACTTATTGCTTTGAACCTAACTCTAAGACTCTAATCCCCAATAGCGTTATCTTTGATTGTAACGGTTCAACTTCGGTTTCAAATAGAGTTAAAGTTCTAAAGATCTATCACCTCTTAGGACACCCAAAGGATGTCATAAGTATCTATAACTTATAGCTTTGAACCTAACTCTAAGACTCTAATCCCCAAGAGCGTTATCTTTGATTCTAACGGTTCAACTTCAGTTTGAAATAGAGTTAAAGTTCTAAAGATCTATCACCTCTTAGGACACCCAAAGGTTGTAATAAGTATGTATAACTTATAGCTTTGAACCTAACTCTAAGACTCTAATCCCCAAGACGTTATCTTTGATTGTAACAGTTCAACTTCGGTTTGAAATAGAGTTAAAGTTCTAAAGATCTATCACCTCGAGGATATTCAAAGGTTGTAATAAGTATCTATAACTTATTGCTTTGAACCTAACTCTAAGACTCTAATCCCCAAGAGCGTTATCTTTAATTGTAACGGTTCAACTTCGGTTTGAAATAGAGTTAAAGTTCTAAAGATCTATCACCACTTAGGACACACAAAGGATGTCATAAGTATCTATAACTTATTTCTTTGAACCTAACTCTAAGACTCTAATCCCCAAGAGCATTATCTTTGATTGTAACGGTTCAACTTCGGTTTGAAATAGAGTTAAATTTCTAAAGATCTATCACCTCTTAGGACACCCAAAGGTTGTAATAAGTATCTACAACTTATAGCTTTGAACCTAACTCTAAGACTCTAATCCCCAAGAGCGTTATCTTTGATTGTAACGGTTCAACTTCGATTTGAAATAGAGTTAAAGTTCTAAAGATCTATCACCTCTTAGGACACCCAAAGGATGTCATAAGTATCTATAACTTATAGCTTTGAACCTAACTCTAAGACTCTAATCCCCAAGAGCGTTATCTTTGATTGTAACGGTTCAACTTCGGTTTGAAATAGAGTTAAAGTTCTAAAGACTTATCACCTCTTAGGACACCCAAAGGTTGTAATAAGTATCTATAACTTATTGCTTTGAACCTAACTCTAAGACTCTAATCCCCAAGAGCGTTATCTTTGATTCTAACGGTTCAACTTCGGTTTGAAATAAAGTTAAAGTTCTAAAGATCTATCACCTCTTAGGACACCCAAAGGTTGTAATAAGTATCTATAACTTATTGCTTTGAACCTAACTCTAAGACTCTAATCCCCAAGAGCGTTATCTTTGATTGTAACGGTTCAACTTCGATTTCAAATAGAGTTAAAGTTCTAAAGATCTATCACCTCTTAGGACACCCAAAGGATGTGATAAGTATCTATAACTTATAGCTTTGAACCTAACTCAAAGACTCTAATCCCCAAGAGCGTTATCTTTGATTGTAACGGTTCAACTTCGGTTTGAAATAGAGTTAAAGTTCTAAAGATTTATCACCTCTTAGGACACCCAAAGGTTGTAATAAGTATCTATAACTTATTGCTTTGAACCTAACTCTAAGACTCTAATCCCCAAGAGCGTTATCTTTGATTGTAACGGTTCAACTTCGGTTTGAAATAGAGTTAAAGTTCTAAAGATCTATCACCTCTTAGGACACCCAAAGGTTGTAATAAGTATCTATAACTTATTGCTTCGAACCTAACTCTAAGACTCTAATCCCCAAGAGCGTTATCTTGGATTGTAACGGTTCAACTACGGTTTGAAATAGAGTTAAAGTTCTGAAGCTCTATCACCTCTTAGGACACCCAAAGGTTGTAATAAGTATCTGTAACTTATAGCTTTGAACCTAACTCTAAGACTCTAATCCCCAAGAGCGTTATCTTTGATTGTAACGGTTCAACTTCGGTTTGAAATAGAGTTAAAGTTCTAAAGATCTATCACCTCTTAGGATACCCAAAGGTTGTAATAAGTATCTATAACTTATTGCTTTAAACCTAACTCTAAGACTCTAATCCCCAAGAGCGTTATCTTTGATTGTAACGGTTCAACTTCGGTTTCAAATAGAGTTAAAGTTCTAAAGATCTATCACCACTTAGGACACCCAAAGGATGTCATAAGTATCTATAACTTATATCTTTGAACCTAACTCTAAGACTCTAATCCCCAAGAGCGTTATCTTTGATTGTAACGGTTCAACTTCGGTTTGAAATAGAGTTAAAGTTCTAAATATTTATCACCACTTAGGACACCCAAAGGTTGTAATAAGTATCTATAACTTATTGCTTTAAACCTAACTCTAAGACTCTAATCCCCAAGAGCGTTATCTTTGATTGTAACGGTTCAACTTCGGTTTGAAATAGAGTTAAAGTTCTGAAGCTCTATCACCTCTTAGGACACCCAAAGGTTGTAATAAGTATCTATAACTTATAGCTTTGAACCTAACTCTAAGACTCTAATCCCCAAGAGCGTTATCTTTGATTGTAACGGTTCAACTTCGGTTTGAAATAGAGTTAAAGTTCTAAAGATCTATCACCTCTTAGGACACCCAAAGGTTGTAATAAGTATCTATAACTTATTGCTTTGAACCTAACTCTAAGACTCTAATCCCCAATAGCGTTATCTTTGATTGTAACGGTTCAACTTCGGTTTCAAATAGAGTTAAAGTTCTAAAGATCTATCACCTCTTAGGACACCCAAAGGATGTCATAAGTATCTATAACTTATAGCTTTGAACCTAACTCTAAGACTCTAATCCCCAAGAGCGTTATCTTTGATTCTAACGGTTCAACTTCAGTTTGAAATAGAGTTAAAGTTCTAAAGATCTATCACCTCTTAGGACACCCAAAGGTTGTAATAAGTATGTATAACTTATAGCTTTGAACCTAACTCTAAGACTCTAATCCCCAAGACGTTATCTTTGATTGTAACGGTTCAACTTCGGTTTGAAATAGAGTTAAAGTTCTAAAGATCTATCACCTCGAGGATATTCAAAGGTTGTAATAAGTATCTATAACTTATTGCTTTGAACCTAACTCTAAGACTCTAATCCCCAAGAGCGTTATCTTTAATTGTAACGGTTCAACTTCGGTTTGAAATAGAGTTAAAGTTCTAAAGATCTATCACCACTTAGGACACACAAAGGATGTCATAAGTATCTATAACTTATTTCTTTGAACCTAACTCTAAGACTCTAATCCCCAAGAGCATTATCTTTGATTGTAACGGTTCAACTTCGGTTTGAAATAGAGTTAAATTTCTAAAGATCTATCACCTCTTAGGACACCCAAAGGTTGTAATAAGTATCTACAACTTATAGCTTTGAACCTAACTCTAAGACTCTAATCCCCAAGAGCGTTATCTTTGATTGTAACGGTTCAACTTCGATTTGAAATAGAGTTAAAGTTCTAAAGATCTATCACCTCTTAGGACACCCAAAGGATGTCATAAGTATCTATAACTTATAGCTTTGAACCTAACTCTAAGACTCTAATCCCCAAGAGCGTTATCTTTGATTGTAACGGTTCAACTTCGGTTTGAAATAGAGTTAAAGTTCTAAAGACTTATCACCTCTTAGGACACCCAAAGGTTGTAATAAGTATCTATAACTTATTGCTTTGAACCTAACTCTAAGACTCTAATCCCCAAGAGCGTTATCTTTGATTCTAACGGTTCAACTTCGGTTTGAAATAAAGTTAAAGTTCTAAAGATCTATCACCTCTTAGGACACCCAAAGGTTGTAATAAGTATTTATAACTTATTGCTTTGAACCTAACTCTAAGACTCTAATCCCCAAGAGCGTTATCTTTGATTGTAACGGTTCAACTTCGATTTCAAATAGAGTTAAAGTTCTAAAGATCTATCACCTCTTAGGACACCCAAAGGATGTGATAAGTATCTATAACTTATAGCTTTGAACCTAACTCTAAGACTCTAATCCCCAAGAGCGTTATCTTTGATTGTAACGGTTCAACTTCGGTTTGAAATAGAGTTAAAGTTCTAAAGATCTATCACCTCTTAGGACACCCAAAGGTTGTAATAAGTATCTATAACTTATTGCTTTGAACCTAACTCTAAGACTCTAATCCCCAAGAGCGTTATCTTGGATTGTAACGGTTCAACTACGGTTTGAAATAGAGTTAAAGTTCTGAAGCTCTATCACCTCTTAGGACACCCAAAGGTTGTAATAAGTATCTGTAACTTATAGCTTTGAACCTAACTCTAAGACTCTAATCCCCAAGAGCGTTATCTTTGATTGTAACGGTTCAACTTCGGTTTGAAATAGAGTTAAAGTTCTAAAGATCTATCACCTCTTAGGATACCCAAAGGATGTAATAAGTATCTATAACTTATTGCTTTGAACCTAACTCTAAGACTCTAATCCCCAAGAGCGTTATCTTTGATTGTAACGGTTCAACTTCGGTTTCAAATAGAGTTAAAGTTCTAAAGATCTATCACCACTTAGGACACCCAAAGGATGTCATAAGTATCTATAACTTATATCTTTGAACCTAACTCTAAGACTCTAATCCCCAAGAGCGTTATCTTTGATTGTAACGGTTCAACTTCGGTTTGAAATAGAGTTAAAGATCTAAAGATTTATCACCACTTAGGACACCCAAAGGTTGTAATAAGTATCTATAACTTATTGCTTTAAACCTAACTCTAAGACTCTAATCCCCAAGAGCGTTATCTTTGATTGTAACGGTTCAACTTCGGTTTGAAATAGAGTTAAAGTTCTAAAGATCTATCACCTCTTAGGACAACCAAAGGTTGTAATAAGTATGTATAACTTATAGCTTTGAACCTAACTCTAAGACTCTAATCCCCAAGACGTTATCTTTGATTGTAACGGTTCAACTTCGGTTTGAAATAGAGTTAAAGTTCTAAAGATCTATCACCTCGAGGATATTCAAAGGTTGTAATAAGTATCTATAACTTATTGCTTTGAACCTAACTCTAAGACTCTAATCCCCAAGAGCGTTATCTTTAATTGTAACGGTTCAACTTCGGTTTGAAATAGAGTTAAAGTTCTAAAGATCTATCACCACTTAGGACACACAAAGGATGTCATAAGTATCTATAACTTATTGCTTTGAACCTAACTCAAAGACTCTAATCCCCAAGAGCGTTATCTTTGATTGTAACGGTTCAACTTCGGTTTGAAATAGAGTTAAAGTTCTAAAGATTTATCACCTCTTAGGACACCCAAAGGTTGTAATAAGTATCTATAACTTATTGCTTTGAACCTAACTCTAAGACTCTAATCCCCAAGAGCGTTATCTTTGATTGTAACGGTTCAACTTCGGTTTGAAATAGAGTTAAAGTTCTAAAGATCTATCACCTCTTAGGAAACCCAAAGGTTGTAATAAGTATCTATAACTTATTGCTTTGAACCTAACTCTAAGACTCTAATCCCCAAGAGCGTTATCTTGGATTGTAACGGTTCAACTACGGTTTGAAATAGAGTTAAAGTTCTGAAGCTCTATCACCTCTTAGGACACCCAAAGGTTGTAATAAGTATCTGTAACTTATAGCTTTGAACCTAACTCTAAGACTCTAATCCCCAAGAGCGTTATCTTTGATTGTAACGGTTCAACTTCGGTTTGAAATAGAGTTAAAGTTCTAAAGATCTATCACCTCTTAGGACACCCAAAGGTTGTAATAAGTATCTACAACTTATAGCTTTGAACCTAACTCTAAGACTCTAATCCCCAAGAGCGTTATCTTTGATTGTAACGGTTCAACTTCGGTTTGAAATAGAGTTAAATTTCTAAAGATCAATCACCTCTTAGGACACCCAAAGGTTGTAATAAGTATCTATAACTTATAGCTTTGAACCTAACTCTAAGACTCTAATCCCCAAGAGCGTTATCTTTGATTGTAACGGTTCAACTTCGGTTTCAAATAGAGTTAAAGTTCTAAAGATCTATCACCTCTTAGGACACCCAAAGGATGTCATAAGTATCTATAACTTATAGCTTTGAACCTAACTCTAAGACTCTAATCCCCAAGAGCGTTATCTTTGATTGTAACGGTTCAACTTCAGTTTGAAATAGAGTTAAAGTTCTAAAGATCTATCACCTCTTAGGACACCCAAAGGTTGTAATAAGTATGTATAACTTATAGCTTTGAACCTAACTCTAAGACTCTAATCCCCAAGACGTTATCTTTGATTGTAACGGTTCAACTTCGGTTTGAAATAGAGTTAAAGTTCTAAAGATCTATCACCTCGAGGATATTCAAAGGTTGTAATAAGTATCTATAACTTATTGCTTTGAACCTAACTCTAAGACTCTAATCCCCAAGAGCGTTATCTTTAATTGTAACGGTTCAACTTCGGTTTGAAATAGAGTTAAAGTTCTAAAGATCTATCACCACTTAGGACACACAAAGGATGTCATAAGTATCTATAACTTATTGCTTTGAACCTAACTCTAAGACTCTAATCCCCAAGAGCATTATCTTTGATTGTAACGGTTCAACTTCGGTTTGAAATAGAGTTAAATTTCTAAAGATCTATCACCTCTTAGGACACCCAAAGGTTGTAATAAGTATCTACAACTTATAGCTTTGAACCTAACTCTAAGACTCTAATCCCCAAGAGCGTTATCTTTGATTGTAACGGTTCAACTTCGATTTGAAATAGAGTTAAAGTTCTAAAGATCTATCACCTCTTAGGACACCCAAAGGATGTCATAAGTATCTATAACTTATAGCTTTGAACCTAACTCTAAGACTCTAATCCCCAAGAGCGTTATCTTTGATTGTAACGGTTCAACTTCGGTTTGAAATAGAGTTAAAGTTCTAAAGATTTATCACCTCTTAGGACACCCAAAGGTTGTAATAAGTATCTATAACTTATTGCTTTGAACCTAACTCTAAGACTCTAATCCCCAAGAGCGTTATCTTTGATTCTAACGGTTCAACTTCGGTTTCAAATAGAGTTAAAGTTCTAAAGATCTATCACCTCTTAGGACACCCAAAGGATGTGATAAGTATCTATAACTTATAGCTTTGAACCTAACTCTAAAACTCTAATCCCCAAGAGCGTTATCTTTGATTGTAACGGTTCAACTTCGGTTTGAAATAGAGTTAAAGTTCTAAAGATCTATCACCTCTTAGGACACCCAAAGGTTGTAATAAGTATCTATAACTTATTGCTTTGAACCTAACTCTAAGACTCTAATCCCCAAGAGCGTTATCTTGGATTGTAACGGTTCAACTACGGTTTGAAATAGAGTTAAAGTTCTGAAGCTCTATCACCTCTTAGGACACCCAAAGGTTGTAATAAGTATCTGTAACTTATAGCTTTGAACCTAACTCTAAGACTCTAATCCCCAAGAGCGTTATCTTTGATTGTAACGGTTCAACTTCGGTTTGAAATAGAGTTAAAGTTCTAAAGATCTATCACCTCTTAGGATACCCAAAGGATGTAATAAGTATCTATAACTTATTGCTTTGAACCTAACTCTAAGACTCTAATCCCCAAGAGCGTTATCTTTGATTGTAACGGTTCAACTTCGGTTTGAAATAGAGTTAAAGTTCTAAAGATCTATCACCTCTTAGGATACCCAAAGGTTGTAATAAGTATCTATAACTTATTGCTTTAAACCTAACTCTAAGACTCTAATCCCCAAGAGCGTTATCTTTGATTGTAACGGTTCAACTTCGGTTTCAAATAGAGTTAAAGTTCTAAAGATCTATCACCACTTAGGACACCCAAAGGATGTCATAAGTATCTATAACTTATATCTTTGAACCTAACTCTAAGACTCTAATCCCCAAGAGCGTTATCTTTGATTGTAACGGTTCAACTTCGGTTTGTAATAGAGTTAAAGTTCTAAAGATTTATCACCACTTAGGACACCCAAAGGTTGTAATATGTATCTATAACTTATTGCTTTAAACCTAACTCTAAGACTCTAATCCCCAAGAGCGTTATCTTTGATTGTAACGGTTCAACTTCGGTTTGAAATAGAGTTAAAGTTCTAAAGATCTATCACCTCTTAGGACAACCAAAGGTTGTAATAAGTATCTATAACTTATTGCTTTGAATCTAACTCAAAGACTCTAATCCCCAAGAGCGTTATCTTTGATTGTAACGGTTCAACTTCGGTTTGAAATAGAGTTAAAGTTCTAAAGATTTATCACCTCTTAGGACACCCAAAGGTTGTAATAAGTATCTATAACTTATTGCTTTGAACCTAACTCTAAGACTCTAATCCCCAAGAGCGTTATCTTTGATTGTAACGGTTCAACTTCGGTTTGAAATAGAGTTAAAGTTCTAAAGATCTATCACCTCTTAGGACACCCAAAGGTTGTAATAAGTATCTATAACTTATTGCTTCGAACCTAACTCTAAGACTCTAATCCCCAAGAGCGTTATCTTGGATTGTAACGGTTCAACTACGGTTTGAAATAGAGTTAAAGTTCTGAAGCTCTATCACCTCTTAGGACACCCAAAGGTTGTAATAAGTATCTGTAACTTATAGCTTTGAACCTAACTCTAAGACTCTAATCCCCAAGAGCGTTATCTTTGATTGTAACGGTTCAACTTCGGTTTGAAATAGAGTTAAAGTTCTAAAGATCTATCACCTCTTAGGATACCCAAAGGTTGTAATAAGTATCTATAACTTATTGCTTTAAACCTAACTCTAAGACTCTAATCCCCAAGAGCGTTATCTTTGATTGTAACGGTTCAACTTCGGTTTCAAATAAAGTTAAAGTTCTAAAGATCTATCACCACTTAGGACACCCAAAGGATGTCATAAGTATCTATAACTTATATCTTTGAACCTAACTCTAAGACTCTAATCCCCAAGAGCGTTATCTTTGATTGTAACGGTTGAACTTCGGTTTGAAATAGAGTTAAAGTTCTAAAGATTTATCACCACTTAGGACACCCAAAGGTTGTAATAAGTATCTATAACTTATTGCTTTAAACCTAACTCTAAGACTCTAATCCCCAAGAGCGTTATCTTTGATTGTAACGGTTCAACTTCGGTTTGAAATAGAGTTAAAGTTCTGAAGCTCTATCACCTCTTAGGACACCCAAAGGTTGTAATAAGTATCTATAACTTATAGCTTTGAACCTAACTCTAAGACTCTAATCCCCAAGAGCGTCATCTTTGATTGTAACGGTTCAACTTCGGTTTGAAATAGAGTTAAAGTTCTAAAGATCTATCACCTCTTAGGACACCCAAAGGTTGTAATAAGTATCTATAACTTATTGCTTTGAACCTAACTCTAAGACTCTAATCCCCAATAGCGTTATCTTTGATTGTAACGGTTCAACTTCGGTTTCAAATAGAGTTAAAGTTCTAAAGATCTATCACCTCTTAGGACACCCAAAGGATGTCATAAGTATCTAT
The DNA here is from genome assembly GCA_030549335.1 of Pontederia crassipes. Lineage (NCBI taxonomy): Eukaryota > Viridiplantae > Streptophyta > Magnoliopsida > Commelinales > Pontederiaceae > Pontederia > Pontederia crassipes. Next base: position 13,353,895 of record CM060187.1, read on the forward strand.
AACTTATAGCTTTGAACCTAACTCTAAGACTCTAATCCCCAAGAGCGTTATCTTTGATTGTAACGGTTCAACTTCGGTTTGAAATAGAGTTAAAGTTCTAAAGATCTATCACCACTTAGGACACACAAAGGATGTCATAAGTATCTATAACTTATTGCTTTGAACCTAACTCTAAGACTCTAATCCCCAAGAGCATTATCTTTGATTGTAACGGTTCAACTTCGGTTTGAAATAGAGTTAAATTTCTAAAGATCTATCACCTCTTAGGACACCCAAAGGTTGTAATAAGTATCTACAACTTATAGCTTTGAACCTAACTCTAAGACTCTAATCCCCAAGAGCGTTATCTTTGATTGTAACGGTTCAACTTCGATTTGAAATAGAGTTAAAGTTATAAAGATCTATCACCTCTTAGGACACCCAAAGGATGTCATAAGTATCTATAACTTATAGCTTTGAACCTAACTCTAAGACTCTAATCCCCAAGAGCGTTATCTTTGATTGTAACGGTTCAACTTCGGTTTGAAATAGAGTTAAAGTTCTAAAGATTTATCACCTCTTAGGACACCCAAAGGTTGTAATAAGTATCTATAACTTATTGCTTTGAACCTAACTCTAAGACTCTAATCCCCAAGAGCGTTATCTTTGATTCTAACGGTTCAACTTCGGTTTGAAATAAAGTTAAAGTTCTAAAGATCTATCACCTCTTAGGACACCCAAAGGTTGTAATAAGTATCTATAACTTATTGCTTTGAACCTAACTCTAAGACTCTAATCCCCAAGAGCGTTATCTTTGATTGTAACGGTTCAACTTCGGTTTCAAATAGAGTTAAAGTTCTAAAGATCTATCACCTCTTAGGACACCCAAAGGATGTGATAAGTATCTATAACTTATAGCTTTGAACCTAACTCTAAGACTCTAATCCCCAAGAGCGTTATCTTTGATTGTAACGGTTCAACTTCGGTTTGAAATAGAGTTAAAGTTCTAAAGATCTATCACCTCTTAGGACACCCAAAGGTTGTAATAAGTATCTATAACTTATTGCTTTGAACCTAACTCTAAGACTCTAATCCCCAAGAGCGTTATCTTGGATTGTAACGGTTCAACTACGGTTTGAAATAGAGTTAAAGTTCTGAAGCTCTATCACCTCTTAGGACACCCAAAGGTTGTAATAAGTATCTGTAACTTATAGCTTTGAACCTAACTCTAAGACTCTAATCCCCAAGAGCGTTATCTTTGATTGTAACGGTTCAACTTCGGTTTGAAATAGAGTTAAAGTTCTAAAGATCTATCACCTCTTAGGATACCCAAAGGATGTAATAAGTATCTATAACTTATTGCTTTGAACCTAACTCTAAGACTCTAATCCCCAAGAGCGTTATCTTTGATTGTAACGGTTCAACTTCGGTTTGAAATAGAGTTAAAGTTCTAAAGATCTATCACCTCTTAGGATATCCAAAGGTTGTAATAAGTATCTATAACTTATTGCTTTAAACCTAACTCTAAGACTCTAATCCCCAAGAGCGTTATCTTTGATTGTAACGGTTCAACTTCGGTTTCAAATAGAGTTAAAGTTCTAAAGATCTATCACCACTTAGGACACCCAAAGGATGTCATAAGTATCTATAACTTATATCTTTGAACCTAACTCTAAGACTCTAATCCCCAATAGCGTTATCTTTGATTGTAACGGTTCAACTTCGGTTTGAAATAGAGTTAAAGTTCTAAAGATTTATCACCACTTAGGACACCCAAAGGTTGTAATAAGTATCTATAACTTATTGCTTTAAACCTAACTCTAAGACTCTAATCCCCAAGAGCGTTATCTTTGATTGTAACGGTTCAACTTCGGTTTGAAATAGAGTTAAAGTTCTAAAGATCTATCACCTCTTAGGACAACCAAAGGTTGTAATAAGTATGTATAACTTATAGCTTTGAACCTAACTCTAAGACTCTAATCCCCAAGACGTTATCTTTGATTGTAACGGTTCAACTTCGGTTTGAAATAGAGTTAAAGTTCTAAAGATCTATCACCTCGAGGATATTCAAAGGTTGTAATAAGTATCTATAACTTATTGCTTTGAACCTAACTCTAAGACTCTAATCCCCAAGAGCGTTATCTTTAATTGTAACGGTTCAACTTCGGTTTGAAATAGAGTTAAAGTTCTAAAGATCTATCACCACTTAGGACACACAAAGGATGTCATAAGTATCTATAACTTATTGCTTTGAACCTAACTCTAAGACTCTAATCCCCAAGAGCATTATCTTTGATTGTAACGGTTCAACTTCGGTTTGAAATAGAGTTAAATTTCTAAAGATCTATCACCTCTTAGGACACCCAAAGGTTGTAATAAGTATCTACAACTTATAGCTTTGAACCTAACTCTAAGACTCTAATCCCCAAGAGCGTTATCTTTGATTGTAACGGTTCAACTTCGATTTGAAATAGAGTTAAAGTTCTAAAGATCTATCACCTCTTAGGACACCCAAAGGATGTCATAAGTATCTATAACTTATAGCTTTGAACCTAACTCTAAGACTCTAATCCCCAAGAGCGTTATCTTTGATTGTAACGGTTCAACTTCGGTTTGAAATAGAGTTAAAGTTCTAAAGATTTATCACCTCTTAGGACACCCAAAGGTTGTAATAAGTATCTATAACTTATTGCTTTGAACCTAACTCTAAGACTCTAATCCCCAAGAGCGTTATCTTTGATTCTAACGGTTCAACTTCGGTTTGAAATAAAGTTAAAGTTCTAAAGATCTATCACCTCTTAGGACACCCAAAGGTTGTAATAAGTATCTATAACTTATTGCTTTGAACCTAACTCTAAGACTCTAATCCCCAAGAGCGTTATCTTTGATTGTAACGGTTCAACTTCGGTTTCAAATAGAGTTAAAGTTCTAAAGATCTATCACCTCTTAGGACACCCAAAGGATGTGATAAGTATCTATAACTTATAGCTTTGAACCTAACTCTAAGACTCTAATCCCCAAGAGCGTTATCTTTGATTGTAACGGTTCAACTTCGGTTTGAAATAGAGTTAAAGTTCTAAAGATCTATCACCTCTTAGGACACCCAAAGGTTGTAATAAGTATCTATAACTTATTGCTTTGAACCTAACTCTAAGACTCTAATCCCCAAGAGCGTTATCTTGGATTGTAACGGTTCAACTACGGTTTGAAATAGAGTTAAAGTTCTGAAGCTCTATCACCTCTTAGGACACCCAAAGGTTGTAATAAGTATCTGTAACTTATAGCTTTGAACCTAACTCTAAGACTCTAATCCCCAAGAGCGTTATCTTTGATTGTAACGGTTCAACTTCGGTTTGAAATAGAGTTAAAGTTCTAAAGATCTATCACCTCTTAGGATACCCAAAGGATGTAATAAGTATCTATAACTTATTGCTTTGAACCTAACTCTAAGACTCTAATCCCCAAGAGCGTTATCTTTGATTGTAACGGTTCAACTTCGGTTTGAAATAGAGTTAAAGTTCTAAAGATCTATCACCTCTTAGGATATCCAAAGGTTGTAATAAGTATCTATAACTTATTGCTTTAAACCTAACTCTAAGACTCTAATCCCCAAGAGCGTTATCTTTGATTGTAACGGTTCAACTTCGGTTTCAAATAGAGTTAAAGTTCTAAAGATCTATCACCACTTAGGACACCCAAAGGATGTCATAAGTATCTATAACTTATATCTTTGAACCTAACTCTAAGACTCTAATCCCCAAGAGCGTTATCTTTGATTGTAACGGTTCAACTTCGGTTTGAAATAGAGTTAAAGTTCTAAAGATTTATCACCACTTAGGACACCCAAAGGTTGTAATAAGTATCTATAACTTATTGCTTTAAACCTAACTCTAAGACTCTAATCCCCAAGAGCGTTATCTTTGATTGTAACGGTTCAACTTCGGTTTGAAATAGAGTTAAAGTTCTAAAGATCTATCACCTCTTAGGACAACCAAAGGTTGTAATAAGTATCTATAACTTATTGCTTTGAACCTAACTCAAAGACTCTAATCCCCAAGAGCGTTATCTTTGATTGTAACGGTTCAACTTCGGTTTGAAATAGAGTTAAAGTTCTAAAGATTTATCACCTCTTAGGACACCCAAAGGTTGTAATAAGTATCTATAACTTATTGCTTTGAACCTAACTCTAAGACTCTAATCCCCAAGAGCGTTATCTTTGATTGTAACGGTTCAACTTCGGTTTGAAATAGAGTTAAAGTTCTAAAGACCTATCACCTCTTAGGACACCCAAAGGTTGTAATAAGTATCTATAACTTATTGCTTTGAACCTAACTCTAAGACTCTAATCCCCAAGAGCGTTATCTTGGATTGTAACGGTTCAACTACGGTTTGAAATAGAGTTAAAGTTCTGAAGCTCTATCACCTCTTAGGACACCCAAAGGTTGTAATAAGTATCTGTAACTTATAGCTTTGAACCTAACTCTAAGACTCTAATCCCCAAGAGCGTTATCTTTGATTGTAACGGTTCAACTTCGGTTTGAAATAGAGTTAAAGTTCTAAAGATCTATCACCTCTTAGGATACCCAAAGGATGTAATAAGTATCTATAACTTATTGCTTTGAACCTAACTCTAAGACTCTAATCCCCAAGAGCGTTATCTTTGATTGTAACGGTTCAACTTCGGTTTGAAATAGAGTTAAAGTTCTAAAGATCTATCACCTCTTAGGATACCCAAAGGTTGTAATAAGTATCTATAACTTATTGCTTTAAACCTAACTCTAAGACTCTAATCCCCAAGAGCGTTATCTTTGATTGTAACGGTTCAACTTCGGTTTCAAATAGAGTTAAAGTTCTAAAGATCTATCACCACTTAGGACACCCAAAGGATGTCATAAGTATCTATAACTTATATCTTTGAACCTAACTCTAAGACTCTAATCCCCAAGAGCGTTATCTTTGATTGTAACGGTTCAACTTCGGTTTGAAATAGAGTTAAAGTTCTAAAGATTTATCACCACTTAGGACACCCAAAGGTTGTAATAAGTATCTATAACTTATTGCTTTAAACCTAACTCTAAGACTCTAATCCCCAAGAGCGTTATCTTTGATTGTAACGTTTCAACTTCGGTTTGAAATAGAGTTAAAGTTCTTAAGATCTATCACCTCTTAGGACACCCAAAGGTTGTCATAAGTATATATAACTTATTGCTTTGAACCTAACTCAAAGGCTCTAATCCCCAAGAGTGTTATCTTTGATTGTAACGGTTCAACTTCGGTTTGAAATAGAGTTAAAGTTCTAAAGATCTATCACCTCTTAGGACACCCAAAGGTTGTAATAAGTATCTATAACTTATTGCTTTGAACCTAACTCAAAGACTCTAATCCCCAAGAGCGTTATCTTTGATTGTAACGGTTCAACTTCGGTTTGAAATAGAGTTAAAGTTCTAAAGATCTATCACCTCTTAGGATACCCAAAGGATGTAATAAGTATCTATAACTTATTGCTTTGAACCTAACTCTAAGACTCTAATCCCCAAGAGCGTTATCTTTGATTGTAACGGTTCAACTTCGGTTTGAAATAGAGTTATAGTTCTAAAGATCTATGACCTCTTCGGACACCCAAAGGTTGTAATAAGTATCTATAACTTATAGCTTTGAACCTAACTCTAAGACTCTAATCCCCAAGAGCGTTATCTTTGATTGTAACGGTTCAACTTCGATTTGAAATAGAGTTAAATTTCTAAAGATCTATCACCTCTTCGGACACCCAAAGGTTGTAATAAGTATCTATAACTTATTGCTTTGAACCTAACTCTAAGACTCTAATCCCCAAGAGCGTTATCTTTGATTGTAACGTTTCAACTTCGGTTTGAAATAGAGTTAAAGTTCTTAAGATCTATCACCTCTTAGGACACCCAAAGGTTGTAATAAGTATCTATAACTTATTGCTTTAAACCTAACTCTAAGACTCTAATCCCCAAGAGCGTTATCTTTGATTGTAACGGTTCAACTTCGGTTTGAAATAGAGTTAAAGTTCTAAAGATCTATCACCTCTTAGGACAACCAAAGGTTGTAATAAGTATCTATAACTTATTGCTTTGAACCTAACTCAAAGACTCTAATCCCCAAGAGCGTTATCTTTGATTGTAACGGTTCAACTTCGGTTTGAAATAGAGTTAAAGTTCTAAAGATTTATCACCTCTTAGGACACCCAAAGGTTGTAATAAGTATCTATAACTTATTGCTTTGAACCTAACTCTAAGACTCTAATCCCCAAGAGCGTTATCTTTGATTGTAACGGTTCAACTTCGGTTTGAAATAGAGTTAAAGTTCTAAAGATCTATCACCTCTTAGGAAACCCAAAGGTTGTAATAAGTATCTATAACTTATTGCTTTGAACCTAACTCTAAGACTCTAATCCCCAAGAGCGTTATCTTGGATTGTAACGGTTCAACTACGGTTTGAAATAGAGTTAAAGTTCTAAAGCTCTATCACCTCTTAGGACACCCAAAGGTTGTAATAAGTATCTGTAACTTATAGCTTTGAACCTAACTCTAAGACTCTAATCCCCAAGAGCGTTATCTTTGATTGTAACGGTTCAACTTCGGTTTGAAATAGAGTTAAAGTTCTAAAGATCTATCACCTGTTAGGACACCCAAAGGTTGTAATAAGTATCTACAACTTATAGCTTTGAACCTAACTCTAAGACTCTAATCCCCAAGAGCGTTATCTTTGATTGTAACGGTTCAACTTCGGTTTGAAATAGAGTTAAATTTCTAAAGATCAATCACCTCTTAGGACACCCAAAGGTTGTAATAAGTATCTATAACTTATAGCTTTGAACCTAACTCTAAGACTCTAATCCCCAAGAGCGTTATCTTTGATTGTAACGGTTCAACTTCGGTTTCAAATAGAGTTAAAGTTCTAAAGATCTATCACCTCTTAGGACACCCAAAGGATGTCATAAGTATCTATAACTTATAGCTTTGAACCTAACTCTAAGACTCTAATCCCCAAGAGCGTTATCTTTGATTGTAACGGTTCAACTTCAGTTTTAAATAGAGTTAAAGTTCTAAAGATCTATCACCTCTTAGGACACCCAAAGGTTGTAATAAGTATGTATAACTTATAGCTTTGAACCTAACTCTAAGACTCTAATCCCCAAGACGTTATCTTTGATTGTAACGGTTCAACTTCGGTTTGAAATAGAGTTAAAGTTCTAAAGATCTATCACCTCGAGGATATTCAAAGGTTGTAATAAGTATCTATAACTTATTGCTTTGAACCTAACTCTAAGACTCTAATCCCCAAGAGCGTTATCTTTAATTGTAACGGTTCAACTTCGGTTTGAAATAGAGTTAAAGTTCTAAAGATCTATCACCACTTAGGACACACAAAGGATGTCATAAGTATCTATAACTTATTGCTTTGAACCTAACTCTAAGACTCTAATCCCCAAGAGCATTATCTTTGATTGTAACGGTTCAACTTCGGTTTGAAATAGAGTTAAATTTCTAAAGATCTATCACCTCTTAGGACACCCAAAGGTTGTAATAAGTATCTACAACTTATAGCTTTGAACCTAACTCTAAGACTCTAATCCCCAAGAGCGTTATCTTTGATTGTAACGGTTCAACTTCGATTTGAAATAGAGTTAAAGTTCTAAAGATCTATCACCACTTAGGACACCCAAAGGATGTCATAAGTATCTATAACTTATAGCTTTGAACCTAACTCTAAGACTCTAATCCCCAAGAGCGTTATCTTTGATTGTAACGGTTCAACTTCGGTTTGAAATAGAGTTAAAGTTCTAAAGATTTATCACCTCTTAGGACACCCAAAGGTTGTAATAAGTATCTATAACTTATTGCTTTGAACCTAACTCTAAGACTCTAATCCCCAAGAGCGTTATCTTTGATTCTAACGGTTCAACTTCGGTTTCAAATAGAGTTAAAGTTCTAAAGATCTATCACCTCTTAGGACACCCAAAGGATGTGATAAGTATCTATAACTTATAGCTTTGAACCTAACTCTAAGACTCTAATCCCCAAGAGCGTTATCTTTGATTGTAACGGTTCAACTTCGGTTTGAAATAGAGTTAAAGTTCTAAAGATCTATCACCTCTTAGGACACCCAAAGGTTGTAATAAGTATCTATAACTTATTGCTTTGAACCTAACTCTAAGACTCTAATCCCCAAGAGCGTTATCTTGGATTGTAACGGTTCAACTACGGTTTGAAATAGAGTTAAAGTTCTGAAGCTCTATCACCTCTTAGGACACCCAAAGGTTGTAATAAGTATCTGTAACTTATAGCTTTGAACCTAACTCTAAGACTCTAATCCCCAAGAGCGTTATCTTTGATTGTAACGGTTCAACTTCGGTTTGAAATAGAGTTAAAGTTCTAAAGATCTATCACCTCTTAGGATACCCAAAGGATGTAATAAGTATCTATAACTTATTGCTTTGAACCTAACTCTAAGACTCTAATCCCCAAGAGCGTTATCTTTGATTGTAACGGTTCAACTTCGGTTTGAAATAGAGTTAAAGTTCTAAAGATCTATCACCTCTTAGGATACCCAAAGGTTGTAATAAGTATCTATAACTTATTGCTTTAAACCTAACTCTAAGACTCTAATCCCCAAGAGCGTTATCTTTGATTGTAACGGTTCAACTTCGGTTTCAAATAGAGTTAAAGTTCTAAAGATCTATCACCACTTAGGACACCCAAAGGATGTCATAAGTATCTATAACTTATATCTTTGAACCTAACTCTAAGACTCTAATCCCCAAGAGCGTTATCTTTGATTGTAACGGTTCAACTTCGGTTTGAAATAGAGTTAAAGTTCTAAAGATTTATCACCACTTAGGACACCCAAAGGTTGTAATAAGTATCTATTACTTATTGCTTTAAACCTAACTCTAAGACTCTAATCCCCAAGAGCGTTATCTTTGATTGTAACGGTTCAACTTCGGTTTGAAATAGAGTTAAAGTTCTAAAGATCTATCACCTCTTAGGACAACCAAAGGTTGTAATAAGTATCTATAACTTATTGCTTTGAACCTAACTCAAAGACTCTAATCCCCAAGAGCGTTATCTTTGATTGTAACGGTTCAACTTCGGTTTGAAATAGAGTTAAAGTTCTAAAGATTTATCACCTCTTAGGACACCCAAAGGTTGTAATAAGTATCTATAACTTATTGCTTTGAACCTAACTCTAAGACTCTAATCCCCAAGAGCGTTATCTTTGATTGTAACGGTTCAACTTCGGTTTGAAATAGAGTTAAAGTTCTAAAGATCTATCACCTCTTAGGACACCCAAAGGTTGTAATAAGTATCTATAACTTATTGCTTCGAACCTAACTCTAAGACTCTAATCCCCAAGAGCGTTATCTTGGATTGTAACGGTTCAACTACGGTTTGAAATAGAGTTAAAGTTCTGAAGCTCTATCACCTCTTAGGACACCCAAAGGTTGTAATAAGTATCTGTAACTTATAGCTTTGAACCTAACTCTAAGACTCTAATCCCCAAGAGCGTTATCTTTGATTGTAACGGTTCAACTTCGGTTTGAAATAGAGTTAAAGTTCTAAAGATCTATCACCTCTTAGGATACCCAAAGGTTGTAATAAGTATCTATAACTTATTGCTTTAAACCTAACTCTAAGACTCTAATCCCCAAGAGCGTTATCTTTGATTGTAACGGTTCAACTTCGGTTTCAAATAGAGTTAAAGTTCTAAAGATCTATCACCACTTAGGACACCCAAAGGATGTCATAAGTATCTATAACTTATATCTTTGAACCTAACTCTAAGACTCTAATCCCCAAGAGCGTTATCTTTGATTGTAACGGTTCAACTTCGGTTTGAAATAGAGTTAAAGTTCTAAAGATTTATCACCACTTAGGACACCCAAAGGTTGTAATAAGTATCTATAACTTATTGCTCTAAACCTAACTCTAAGACTCTAATCCCCAAGAGCGTTATCTTTGATTGTAACGGTTCAACTTCGGTTTGAAATAGAGTTAAAGTTCTGAAGCTCTATCACCTCTTAGGACACCCAAAGGTTGTAATAAGTATCTATAACTTATAGCTTTGAACCTAACTCTAAGACTCTAATCCCCAAGACCGTTATCTTTGATTGTAACGGTTCAACTTCGGTTTGAAATAGAGTTAAAGTTCTAAAGATCAATCACCTCTTAGGATACCCAAAGGTTGTAATAAGTATCTATAACTTATTGCTTTGAACCTAACTCTAAGACTCTAATCCCCAAGAGCGTTATCTTTGATTGTAACGGTGCAACTTCGGTTTGAAATAGAGTTAAAGTTCTAAAGATCTATCACCTCTTAGGACACCCAAAGGTTGTAATAAGTATCTGTAACTTATAGCTTTGAACCTAACTCTAAGACTCTAATCCCCAAGAGCGTTATCTTTGATTGTAACGGTTCAACTTCGGTTTGAAATAGAGTTAAAGTTCTAAAGATCTATCACCTCTTAGGATACCCAAAGGTTGTAATAAGTATCTATAACTTATTGCTTTAAACCTAACTCTAAGACTCTAATCCCCAAGAGCGTTATCTTTGATTGTAACGGTTCAACTTCGGTTTCAAATAGAGTTAAAGTTCTAAAGATCTATCACCACTTAGGACACCCAAAGGATGTCATAAGTATCTATAACTTATATCTTTGAACCTAACTCTAAGACTCTAATCCCCAAGATCGTTATCTTTGATTGTAACGGTTCAACTTCGGTTTGAAATAGAGTTAAAGTTCTAAAGATTTATCACCACTTAGGACACCCAAAGGTTGTAATAAGTATCTATAACTTATTGCTTTAAACCTAACTCTAAGACTCTAATCCCCAAGAGCGTTATCTTTGATTGTAACGGTTCAACTTCGGTTTGAAATAGAGTTAAAGTTCTGAAGCTCTATCACCTCTTAGGACACCCAAAGGTTGTAATAAGTATCTATAACTTATAGCTTTGAACCTAACTCTAAGACTCTAATCCCCAAGACCGTTATCTTTGATTGTAACGGTTCAACTTCGGTTTGAAATAGAGTTAAAGTTCTAAAGATCAATCACCTCTTAGGATACCCAAAGGTTGTAATAAGTATCTATAACTTATTGCTTTGAACCTAACTCTAAGACTCTAATCCCCAAGAGCGTTATCTTTGATTGTAACGGTGCAACTTCGGTTTGAAATAGAGTTAAAGTTCTAAAGATCTATCACCTCTTAGGATACCCAAAGGATGTAATAAGTATCTATAACTTATTGCTTTGAACCTAACTCTAAGACTCTAATCCCCAAGAGCGTTATCTTTGATTGTAACGGTTCAACTTCGGTTTGAAATAGAGTTATAGTTCTAAAGATCTATGACCTCTTCGGACACCCAAAGGTTGTAATAAGTATCTATAACTTATTGCTTTAAACCTAACTCTAAGACTCTAATCCCCAAGACCGTTATCTTTGATTGTAACGGTTCAACTTCGGTTTGAAATAGAGTTAAAGTTCTAAAGATCTATCACCTCTTAGGATACCCAAAGGTTGTAATAAGTATCTATAACTTATTGCTTTAAACCTAACTCTAAGACTCTAATCCCCAAGAGCGTTATCTTTGATTGTAACGGTTCAACTTCGGTTTCAAATAGAGTTAAAGTTCTAAAGATCTATCACCACTTAGGACACCCAAAGGATGTCATAAGTATCTATAACTTATATCTTTGAACCTAACTCTAAGACTCTAATCCCCAAGAGCGTTATCTTTGATTGTAACGGTTCAACTTCGGTTTGAAATAGAGTTAAAGTTCTAAAGATTTATCACCACTTAGGACACCCAAAGGTTGTAATAAGTATCTATAACTTATTGCTTTAAACCTAACTCTAAGACTCTAATCCCCAAGAGCGTTATCTTTGATTGTAACGGTTCAACTTCGGTTTGAAATAGAGTTAAAGTTCTGAAGCTCTATCACCTCTTAGGACACCCAAAGGTTGTAATAAGTATCTATAACTTATAGCTTTGAACCTAACTCTAAGACTCTAATCCCCAAGACCGTTATCTTTGATTGTAACGGTTCAACTTCGGTTTGAAATAGAGTTAAAGTTCTAAAGATCAATCACCTCTTAGGATACCCAAAGGTTGTAATAAGTATCTATAACTTATTGCTTTGAACCTAACTCTAAGACTCTAATCCCCAAGAGCGTTATCTTTGATTGTAACGGTGCAACTTCGGTTTGAAATAGAGTTAAAGTTCTAAAGATCTATCACCTCTTAGGACACCCAAAGGTTGTAATAAGTATCTGTAACTTATAGCTTTGAACCTAACTCTAAGACTCTAATCCCCAAGAGCGTTATCTTTGATTGTAACGGTTCAACTTCGGTTTGAAATAGAGTTAAAGTTCTAAAGATCTATCACCTCTTAGGATACCCAAAGGTTGTAATAAGTATCTATAACTTATTGCTTTAAACCTAACTCTAAGACTCTAATCCCCAAGAGCGTTATCTTTGATTGTAACGGTTCAACTTCGGTTTCAAATAGAGTTAAAGTTCTAAAGATCTATCACCACTTAGGACACCCAAAGGATGTCATAAGTATCTATAACTTATATCTTTGAACCTAACTCTAAGACTCTAATCCCCAAGAGCGTTATCTTTGATTGTAACGGTTCAACTTCGGTTTGAAATAGAGTTAAAGTTCTAAAGATTTATCACCACTTAGGACACCCAAAGGTTGTAATAAGTATCTATAACTTATTGCTTTAAACCTAACTCTAAGACTCTAATCCCCAAGAGCGTTATCTTTGATTGTAACGGTTCAACTTCGGTTTGAAATAGAGTTAAAGTTCTGAAGCTCTATCACCTCTTAGGACACCCAAAGGTTGTAATAAGTATCTATAACTTATAGCTTTGAACCTAACTCTAAGACTCTAATCCCCAAGACCGTTATCTTTGATTGTAACGGTTCAACTTCGGTTTGAAATAGAGTTAAAGTTCTAAAGATCAATCACCTCTTAGGATACCCAAAGGTTGTAATAAGTATCTATAACTTATTGCTTTGAACCTAACTCTAAGACTCTAATCCCCAAGAGCGTTATCTTTGATTGTAACGGTGCAACTTCGGTTTGAAATAGAGTTAAAGTTCTAAAGATCTATCACCTCTTAGGATACCCAAAGGATGTAATAAGTATCTATAACTTATTGCTTTGAACCTAACTCTAAGACTCTAATCCCCAAGAGCGTTATCTTTGATTGTAACGGTTCAACTTCGGTTTGAAATAGAGTTATAGTTCTAAAGATCTATGACCTCTTCGGACACCCAAAGGTTGTAATAAGTATCTATAACTTATAGCTTTGAACCTAACTCTAAGACTCTAATCCCCAAGAGCGTTATCTTTGATTGTAATGGTTCAACTTCGATTTGAAATAGAGTTAAATTTCTAAAGATCTATCACCTCTTCGGACACCCAAAGGTTGTAATAAGTATCTATAACTTATTGCTTTGAACCTAACTCTAAGACTCTAATCCCCAAGAGCGTTATCTTTGATTGTAACGTTTCAACTTCGGTTTGAAATAGAGTTAAAGTTCTTAAGATCTATCACCTCTTAGGACACCCAAAGGTTGTCATAAGTATATATAACTTATTGCTTTGAACCGAACTCAAAGGCTCTAATCCCCAAGAGTGTTATCTTTGATTGTAACGGTTCAACTTCGGTTTGAAATAGAGTTAAAGTTCTAAAGATCTATCACCTCTTAGGACACCCAAAGGTTGTAATAAGTATCTATAACTTATTGCTTTGAACCTAACTCAAAGACTCTAATCCCCAAGAGCGTTATCTTTGATTGTAACGGTTCAACTTCGGTTTGAAATAGAGTTAAAGTTCTAAAGATCTATCACCACTTAGGACACCCAAAGGATGTCATAAGTATCTATAACTTATAGCTTTGAACCTAACTCTAAGACTCTAATCCCCAAGAGCGTTATCTTTGATTGTAACGGTTCAACTTCGGTTTGAAATAGAGTTAAAGTTCTAAAGATCTATCACCTCTTAGGACACCCAAAGGTTGTAATAAGTATCTATAACTTATAGCTTTGAACCTAACTCTAAGACTCTAATACCCAAGAGCGTTATCTTGGATTGTAACGGTTCAACTACGGTTTGAAATAGAGTTAAAGTTCTGAAGCTCTATCACCTCTTAGGACACCCAAAGGTTGTAATAAGTATCTGTAACTTATAGCTTTGAACCTAACTCTAAGACTCTAATCCCCAAGAGCGTTATCTTTGATTGTAACGGTTCAACTTCGGTTTGAAATAGAGTTAAAGTTCTAAAGATCTATCACCTCTTAGGATACCCAAAGGTTGTAATAAGTATCTATAACTTATTGCTTTAAACCTAACTCTAAGACTCTAATCCCCAAGAGCGTTATCTTTGATTGTAACGGTTCAACTTCGGTTTCAAATAGAGTTAAAGTTCTAAAGATCTATCACCACTTAGGACACCCAAAGGATGTCATAAGTATCTATAACTTATATCTTTGAACCTAACTCTAAGACTCTAATCCCCAAGAGCGTTATCTTTGATTGTAACGGTTCAACTTCGGTTTGAAATAGAGTTAAAGTTCTAAAGATTTATCACCACTTAGGACACCCAAAGGTTGTAATAAGTATCTATAACTTATTGCTTTAAACCTAACTCTAAGACTCTAATCCCCAAGAGCGTTATCTTTGATTGTAACGGTTCAACTTCGGTTTGAAATAGAGTTAAAGTTCTGAAGCTCTATCACCTCTTAGGACACCCAAAGGTTGTAATAAGTATCTATAACTTATAGCTTTGAACCTAACTCTAAGACTCTAATCCCCAAGACCGTTATCTTTGATTGTAACGGTTCAACTTCGGTTTGAAATAGAGTTAAAGTTCTAAAGATCAATCACCTCTTAGGATACCCAAAGGTTGTAATAAGTATCTATAACTTATTGCTTTGAACCTAACTCTAAGACTCTAATCCCCAAGAGCGTTATCTTTGATTGTAACGGTGCAACTTCGGTTTGAAATAGAGTTAAAGTTCTAAAGATCTATCACCTCTTAGGACACCCAAAGGTTGTAATAAGTATCTGTAACTTATAGCTTTGAACCTAACTCTAAGACTCTAATCCCCAAGAGCGTTATCTTTGATTGTAACGGTTCAACTTCGGTTTGAAATAGAGTTAAAGTTCTAAAGATCTATCACCTCTTAGGATACCCAAAGGTTGTAATAAGTATCTATAACTTATTGCTTTAAACCTAACTCTAAGACTCTAATCCCCAAGAGCGTTATCTTTGATTGTAACGGTTCAACTTCGGTTTCAAATAGAGTTAAAGTTCTAAAGATCTATCACCACTTAGGACACCCAAAGGATGTCATAAGTATCTATAACTTATATCTTTGAACCTAACTCTAAGACTCTAATCCCCAAGAGCGTTATCTTTGATTGTAACGGTTCAACTTCGGTTTGAAATAGAGTTAAAGTTCTAAAGATTTATCACCACTTAGGACACCCAAAGGTTGTAATAAGTATCTATTACTTATTGCTTTAAACCTAACTCTAAGACTCTAATCCCCAAGAGCGTTATCTTTGATTGTAACGGTTCAACTTCGGTTTGAAATAGAGTTAAAGTTCTAAAGATCTATCACCTCTTAGGACAACCAAAGGTTGTAATAAGTATCTATAACTTATTGCTTTGAACCTAACTCAAAGACTCTAATCCCCAAGAGCGTTATCTTTGATTGTAACGGTTCAACTTCGGTTTGAAATAGAGTTAAAGTTCTAAAGATTTATCACCTCTTAGGACACCCAAAGGTTGTAATAAGTATCTATAACTTATTGCTTTGAACCTAACTCTAAGACTCTAATCCCCAAGAGCGTTATCTTTGATTGTAACGGTTCAACTTCGGTTTGAAATAGAGTTAAAGTTCTAAAGATCTATCACCTCTTAGGACACCCAAAGGTTGTAATAAGTATCTATAACTTATTGCTTCGAACCTAACTCTAAGACTCTAATCCCCAAGAGCGTTATCTTGGATTGTAACGGTTCAACTACGGTTTGAAATAGAGTTAAAGTTCTGAAGCTCTATCACCTCTTAGGACACCCAAAGGTTGTAATAAGTATCTGTAACTTATAGCTTTGAACCTAACTCTAAGACTCTAATCCCCAAGAGCGTTATCTTTGATTGTAACGGTTCAACTTCGGTTTGAAATAGAGTTAAAGTTCTAAAGATCTATCACCTCTTAGGATACCCAAAGGTTGTAATAAGTATCTATAACTTATTGCTTTAAACCTAACTCTAAGACTCTAATCCCCAAGAGCGTTATCTTTGATTGTAACGGTTCAACTTCGGTTTCAAATAGAGTTAAAGTTCTAAAGATCTATCACCACTTAGGACACCCAAAGGATGTCATAAGTATCTATAACTTATATCTTTGAACCTAACTCTAAGACTCTAATCCCCAAGAGCGTTATCTTTGATTGTAACGGTTCAACTTCGGTTTGAAATAGAGTTAAAGTTCTAAAGATTTATCACCACTTAGGACACCCAAAGGTTGTAATAAGTATCTATAACTTATTGCTTTAAACCTAACTCTAAGACTCTAATCCCCAAGAGCGTTATCTTTGATTGTAACGGTTCAACTTCGGTTTGAAATAGAGTTAAAGTTCTGAAGCTCTATCACCTCTTAGGACACCCAAAGGTTGTAATAAGTATCTATAACTTATAGCTTTGAACCTAACTCTAAGACTCTAATCCCCAAGACCGTTATCTTTGATTGTAACGGTTCAACTTCGGTTTGAAATAGAGTTAAAGTTCTAAAGATCAATCACCTCTTAGGATACCCAAAGGTTGTAATAAGTATCTATAACTTATTGCTTTGAACCTAACTCTAAGACTCTAATCCCCAAGAGCGTTATCTTTGATTGTAACGGTGCAACTTCGGTTTGAAATAGAGTTAAAGTTCTAAAGATCTATCACCTCTTAGGACACCCAAAGGTTGTAATAAGTATCTGTAACTTATAGCTTTGAACCTAACTCTAAGACTCTAATCCCCAAGAGCGTTATCTTTGATTGTAACGGTTCAACTTCGGTTTGAAATAGAGTTAAAGTTCTAAAGATCTATCACCTCTTAGGATACCCAAAGGTTGTAATAAGTATCTATAACTTATTGCTTTAAACCTAACTCTAAGACTCTAATCCCCAAGAGCGTTATCTTTGATTGTAACGGTTCAACTTCGGTTTCAAATAGAGTTAAAGTTCTAAAGATCTATCACCACTTAGGACACCCAAAGGATGTCATAAGTATCTATAACTTATATCTTTGAACCTAACTCTAAGACTCTAATCCCCAAGAGCGTTATCTTTGATTGTAACGGTTCAACTTCGGTTTGAAATAGAGTTAAAGTTCTAAAGATTTATCACCACTTAGGACACCCAAAGGTTGTAATAAGTATCTATAACTTATTGCTTTAAACCTAACTCTAAGACTCTAATCCCCAAGAGCGTTATCTTTGATTGTAACGGTTCAACTTCGGTTTGAAATAGAGTTAAAGTTCTGAAGCTCTATCACCTCTTAGGACACCCAAAGGTTGTAATAAGTATCTATAACTTATAGCTTTGAACCTAACTCTAAGACTCTAATCCCCAAGACCGTTATCTTTGATTGTAACGGTTCAACTTCGGTTTGAAATAGAGTTAAAGTTCTAAAGATCAATCACCTCTTAGGATACCCAAAGGTTGTAATAAGTATCTATAACTTATTGCTTTGAACCTAACTCTAAGACTCTAATCCCCAAGAGCGTTATCTTTGATTGTAACGGTGCAACTTCGGTTTGAAATAGAGTTAAAGTTCTAAAGATCTATCACCTCTTAGGATACCCAAAGGATGTAATAAGTATCTATAACTTATTGCTTTGAACCTAACTCTAAGACTCTAATCCCCAAGAGCGTTATCTTTGATTGTAACGGTTCAACTTCGGTTTGAAATAGAGTTATAGTTCTAAAGATCTATGACCTCTTCGGACACCCAAAGGTTGTAATAAGTATCTATAACTTATTGCTTTAAACCTAACTCTAAGACTCTAATCCCCAAGAGCGTTATCTTTGATTGTAACGGTTCAACTTCGGTTTGAAATAGAGTTAAAGTTCTAAAGATCTATCACCTCTTAGGATACCCAAAGGTTGTAATAAGTATCTATAACTTATTGCTTTAAACCTAACTCTAAGACTCTAATCCCCAAGAGCGTTATCTTTGATTGTAACGGTTCAACTTCGGTTTCAAATAGAGTTAAAGTTCTAAAGATCTATCACCACTTAGGACACCCAAAGGATGTCATAAGTATCTATAACTTATATCTTTGAACCTAACTCTAAGACTCTAATCCCCAAGAGCGTTATCTTTGATTGTAACGGTTCAACTTCGGTTTGAAATAGAGTTAAAGTTCTAAAGATTTATCACCACTTAGGACACCCAAAGGTTGTAATAAGTATCTATAACTTATTGCTTTAAACCTAACTCTAAGACTCTAATCCCCAAGAGCGTTATCTTTGATTGTAACGGTTCAACTTCGGTTTGAAATAGAGTTAAAGTTCTGAAGCTCTATCACCTCTTAGGACACCCAAAGGTTGTAATAAGTATCTATAACTTATAGCTTTGAACCTAACTCTAAGACTCTAATCCCCAAGACCGTTATCTTTGATTGTAACGGTTCAACTTCGGTTTGAAATAGAGTTAAAGTTCTAAAGATCAATCACCTCTTAGGATACCCAAAGGTTGTAATAAGTATCTATAACTTATTGCTTTGAACCTAACTCTAAGACTCTAATCCCCAAGAGCGTTATCTTTGATTGTAACGGTGC
Source organism: Pontederia crassipes (assembly GCA_030549335.1). Lineage (NCBI taxonomy): Eukaryota > Viridiplantae > Streptophyta > Magnoliopsida > Commelinales > Pontederiaceae > Pontederia > Pontederia crassipes. The sequence goes on from CM060187.1 coordinate 13,372,756, forward strand.
AACTTCGGTTTGAAATAGAGTTAAAGTTCTAAAGATCTATCACCTCTTAGGATACCCAAAGGATGTAATAAGTATCTATAACTTATTGCTTTGAACCTAACTCTAAGACTCTAATCCCCAAGAGCGTTATCTTTGATTGTAACGGTTCAACTTCGGTTTGAAATAGAGTTAAAGTTCTAAAGATCTATCACCTCTTAGGATACCCAAAGGTTGTAATAAGTATCTATAACTTATTGCTTTAAACCTAACTCTAAGACTCTAATCCCCAAGAGCGTTATCTTTGATTGTAACGGTTCAACTTCGGTTTCAAATAGAGTTAAAGTTCTAAAGATCTATCACCACTTAGGACACCCAAAGGATGTCATAAGTATCTATAACTTATATCTTTGAACCTAACTCTAAGACTCTAATCCCCAAGAGCGTTATCTTTGATTGTAACGGTTCAACTTCGGTTTGAAATAGAGTTAAAGTTCTAAAGATTTATCACCACTTAGGACACCCAAAGGTTGTAATAAGTATCTATAACTTATTGCTTTAAACCTAACTCTAAGACTCTAATCCCCAAGAGCGTTATCTTTGATTGTAACGGTTCAACTTCGGTTTGAAATAGAGTTAAAGTTCTGAAGCTCTATCACCTCTTAGGACACCCAAAGGTTGTAATAAGTATCTATAACTTATAGCTTTGAACCTAACTCTAAGACTCTAATCCCCAAGACCGTTATCTTTGATTGTAACGGTTCAACTTCGGTTTGAAATAGAGTTAAAGTTCTAAAGATCAATCACCTCTTAGGATACCCAAAGGTTGTAATAAGTATCTATAACTTATTGCTTTGAACCTAACTCTAAGACTCTAATCCCCAAGAGCGTTATCTTTGATTGTAACGGTGCAACTTCGGTTTGAAATAGAGTTAAAGTTCTAAAGATCTATCACCTCTTAGGATACCCAAAGGATGTAATAAGTATCTATAACTTATTGCTTTGAACCTAACTCTAAGACTCTAATCCCCAAGAGCGTTATCTTTGATTGTAACGGTTCAACTTCGGTTTGAAATAGAGTTATAGTTCTAAAGATCTATGACCTCTTCGGACACCCAAAGGTTGTAATAAGTATCTATAACTTATAGCTTTGAACCTAACTCTAAGACTCTAATCCCCAAGAGCGTTATCTTTGATTGTAACGGTTCAACTTCGATTTGAAATAGAGTTAAATTTCTAAAGATCTATCACCTCTTCGGACACCCAAAGGTTGTAATAAGTATCTATAACTTATTGCTTTGAACCTAACTCTAAGACTCTAATCCCCAAGAGCGTTATCTTTGATTGTAACGTTTCAACTTCGGTTTGAAATAGAGTTAAAGTTCTTAAGATCTATCACCTCTTAGGACACCCAAAGGTTGTCATAAGTATATATAACTTATTGCTTTGAACCTAACTCAAAGGCTCTAATCCCCAAGAGTGTTATCTTTGATTGTAACGGTTCAACTTCGGTTTGAAATAGAGTTAAAGTTCTAAAGATCTATCACCTCTTAGGACACCCAAAGGTTGTAATAAGTATCTATAACTTATTGCTTTGAACCTAACTCAAAGACTCTAATCCCCAAGAGCGTTATCTTTGATTGTAACGGTTCAACTTCGGTTTGAAATAGAGTTAAAGTTCTAAAGATCTATCACCACTTAGGACACCCAAAGGATGTCATAAGTATCTATAACTTATAGCTTTGAACCTAACTCTAAGACTCTAATCCCCAAGAGCGTTATCTTTGATTGTAACGGTTCAACTTCGGTTTGAAATAGAGTTAAAGTTCTAAAGATCTATCACCTCTTAGGACACCCAAAGGTTGTAATAAGTATCTATAACTTATAGCTTTGAACCTAACTCTAAGACTCTAATCCCCAAGAGCGTTATCTTTGATTGTAACGGTTCAACTTCGCTTTGAAATAGAGTTAAAGTTCTAAAGATCTATCACCTCTTAGGACACCCAAAGGTTGTAATAAGTATCTATAACTTATTGCTTTGAACCTAACTCTAAGACTCTAATCCCCAAGAGCATTATCTTTGATTGTAACGGTTCAACTTCGGTTTGAAATAGAGTTAAATTTCTAAAGATCAATCACCTCTTAGGACACCCAAAGGTTGTAATAAGTATCTATAACTTATAGCTTTGAACCTTACTCTAAGACTCTAATCCCCAAGAGCGTTATCTTTGATTGTAACGGTTCAACTTCGGTTTGAAATAGAGTTAAATTTCTAAAGATCTATCACCTCTTAAGACACCCAAAGGTTGTAATAAGTATCTATAACTTATAGCTTTGAACCTAACTCTAAGACTCTAATCCCCTAGAGCGTTATCTTTGATTGTAACGGTTCAACTTCGGTTTGAAATAGAGTTAAATTTCTAAAGATCAATCACCTCTTAGGACACCCAAAGGGTGTAATAAGTATCTATAACTTATAGCCTTGAACCTAACTCTAAGACTCTAATCCCCAAGAGCGTTATCTTTGATTGTAACGGTTCAACTTCGGTTTGAAATAGAGTTAAAGTTCTAAAGATCTATCACCTCTTAGGACAACCAAAGGTTGTAATAAGTATCTATAACTTATTGCTTTGAACCTAACTCAAAGACTCTAATCCCCAAGAGCGTTATCTTTGATTGTAACGGTTCAACTTCGGTTTGAAATAGAGTTAAAGTTCTAAAGATTTATCACCTCTTAGGACACCCAAAGGTTGTAATAAGTATCTATAACTTATTGCTTTGAACCTAACTCTAAGACTCTAATCCCCAAGAGCGTTATCTTTGATTGTAACGGTTCAACTTCGGTTTGAAATAGAGTTAAAGTTCTAAAGATCTATCACCTCTTAGGACACCCAAAGGTTGTAATAAGTATTTATAACTTATTGCTTTGAACCTAACTCTAAGACTCTAATCCCCAAGAGCGTTATCTTGGATTGTAACGGTTCAACTACGGTTTGAAATAGAGTTAAAGTTCTGAAGCTCTATCACCTCTTAGGACACCCAAAGGTTGTAATAAGTATCTGTAACTTATAGCTTTGAACCTAACTCTAAGACTCTAATCCCCAAGAGCGTTATCTTTGATTGTAACGGTTCAACTTCGGTTTGAAATAGAGTTAAAGTTCTAAAGATCTATCACCTCTTAGGATACCCAAAGGATGTAATAAGTATCTATAACTTATTGCTTTGAACCTAACTCTAAGACTCTAATCCCCAAGAGCGTTATCTTTGATTGTAACGGTTCAACTTCGGTTTGAAATAGAGTTAAAGTTCTAAAGATCTATCACCTCTTAGGATACCCAAAGGTTGTAATAAGTATCTATAACTTATTGCTTTAAACCTAACTCTAAGACTCTAATCCCCAAGAGCGTTATCTTTGATTGTAACGGTTCAACTTCGGTCTCAAATAGAGTTAAAGTTCTAAAGATCTATCACCACTTAGGACACCCAAAGGATGTCATAAGTATCTATAACTTATATCCTTGAACCTAACTCTAAGACTCTAATCCCCAAGAGCGTTATCTTTGATTGTAACGGTTCAACTTCGGTTTGAAATAGAGTTAAAGTTCTAAAGATTTATCACCTCTTAGGACACCCAAAGGTTGTAATAAGTATCTATAACTTATAGCTTTGAACCTAACTCTAAGACTCTAATCCCCAAGAGCGTTATCTTTGATTGTAACGGTTCAACTTCGCTTTGAAATAGAGTTAAAGTTCTAAAGATCTATCACCTCTTAGGACACCCAAAGGTTGTAATAAGTATCTATAACTTATTGCTTTGAACCTAACTCTAAGACTCTAATCCCCAAGAGCATTATCTTTGATTGTAACGGTTCAACTTCGGTTTGAAATAGAGTTAAATTTCTAAAGATCAATCACCTCTTAGGACACCCAAAGGTTGTAATAAGTATCTATAACTTATAGCTTTGAACCTTACTCTAAGACTCTAATCCCCAAGAGCGTTATCTTTGATTGTAACGGTTCAACTTCGGTTTGAAATAGAGTTAAAGTTCTAAAGATCTATCACCTCTTAAGACACCCAAAGGTTGTAATAAGTATCTATAACTTATAGCTTTGAACCTAACTCTAAGACTCTAATCCCCAAGAGCGTTATCTTTGATTGTAACGGTTCAACTTCGGTTTGAAATAGAGTTAAAGTTCTAAAGATCTATCACCTCTTAGGACACCCAAAGGTTGTAATAAGTATTTATAACTTATTGCTTTGAACCTAACTCTAAGACTCTAATCCCCAAGAGCGTTATCTTGGATTGTAACGGTTCAACTACGGTTTGAAATAGAGTTAAAGTTCTGAAGCTCTATCACCTCTTAGGACACCCAAAGGTTGTAATAAGTATCTGTAACTTATAGCTTTGAACCTAACTCTAAGACTCTAATCCCCAAGAGCGTTATCTTTGATTGTAACGGTTCAACTTCGGTTTGAAATAGAGTTAAAGTTCTAAAGATCTATCACCTCTTAGGATACCCAAAGGATGTAATAAGTATCTATAACTTATTGCTTTGAACCTAACTCTAAGACTCTAATCCCCAAGAGCGTTATCTTTGATTGTAACGGTTCAACTTCGGTTTGAAATAGAGTTAAAGTTCTAAAGATCTATCACCTCTTAGGATACCCAAAGGTTGTAATAAGTATCTATAACTTATTGCTTTAAACCTAACTCTAAGACTCTAATCCCCAAGAGCGTTATCTTTGATTGTAACGGTTCAACTTCGGTCTCAAATAGAGTTAAAGTTCTAAAGATCTATCACCACTTAGGACACCCAAAGGATGTCATAAGTATCTATAACTTATATCCTTGAACCTAACTCTAAGACTCTAATCCCCAAGAGCGTTATCTTTGATTGTAACGGTTCAACTTCGGTTTGAAATAGAGTTAAAGTTCTAAAGATTTATCACCTCTTAGGACACCCAAAGGTTGTAATAAGTATCTATAACTTATAGCTTTGAACCTAACTCTAAGACTCTAATCCCCAAGAGCGTTATCTTTGATTGTAACGGTTCAACTTCGCTTTGAAATAGAGTTAAAGTTCTAAAGATCTATCACCTCTTAGGACACCCAAAGGTTGTAATAAGTATCTATAACTTATTGCTTTGAACCTAACTCTAAGACTCTAATCCCCAAGAGCATTATCTTTGATTGTAACGGTTCAACTTCGGTTTGAAATAGAGTTAAATTTCTAAAGATCAATCACCTCTTAGGACACCCAAAGGTTGTAATAAGTATCTATAACTTATAGCTTTGAACCTTACTCTAAGACTCTAATCCCCAAGAGCGTTATCTTTGATTGTAACGGTTCAACTTCGGTTTGAAATAGAGTTAAATTTCTAAAGATCTATCACCTCTTAAGACACCCAAAGGTTGTAATAAGTATCTATAACTTATAGCTTTGAACCTAACTCTAAGACTCTAATCCCCTAGAGCGTTATCTTTGATTGTAACGGTTCAACTTCGGTTTGAAATAGAGTTAAATTTCTAAAGATCAATCACCTCTTAGGACACCCAAAGGGTGTAATAAGTATCTATAACTTATAGCCTTGAACCTAACTCTAAGACTCTAATCCCCAAGAGCGTTATCTTTGATTGTAACGGTTCAACTTCGGTTTGAAATAGAGTTAAAGTTCTAAAGATCTATCACCTCTTAGGACAACCAAAGGTTGTAATAAGTATCTATAACTTATTGCTTTGAACCTAACTCAAAGACTCTAATCCCCAAGAGCGTTATCTTTGATTGTAACGGTTCAACTTCGGTTTGAAATAGAGTTAAAGTTCTAAAGATTTATCACCTCTTAGGACACCCAAAGGTTGTAATAAGTATCTATAACTTATTGCTTTGAACCTAACTCTAAGACTCTAATCCCCAAGAGCGTTATCTTTGATTGTAACGGTTCAACTTCGGTTTGAAATAGAGTTAAAGTTCTAAAGATCTATCACCTCTTATGACACCCAAAGGTTGTAATAAGTATTTATAACTTATTGCTTTGAACCTAACTCTAAGACTCTAATCCCCAAGAGCGTTATCTTGGATTGTAACGGTTCAACTACGGTTTGAAATAGAGTTAAAGTTCTGAAGCTCTATCACCTCTTAGGACACCCAAAGGTTGTAATAAGTATCTGTAACTTATAGCTTTGAACCTAACTCTAAGACTCTAATCCCCAAGAGCGTTATCTTTGATTGTAACGGTTCAACTTCGGTTTGAAATAGAGTTAAAGTTCTAAAGATCTATCACCTCTTAGGATACCCAAAGGATGTAATAAGTATCTATAACTTATTGCTTTGAACCTAACTCTAAGACTCTAATCCCCAAGAGCGTTATCTTTGATTGTAACGGTTCAACTTCGGTTTGAAATAGAGTTAAAGTTCTAAAGATCTATCACCTCTTAGGATACCCAAAGGTTGTAATAAGTATCTATAACTTATTGCTTTAAACCTAACTCTAAGACTCTAATCCCCAAGAGCGTTATCTTTGATTGTAACGGTTCAACTTCGGTCTCAAATAGAGTTAAAGTTCTAAAGATCTATCACCACTTAGGACACCCAAAGGATGTCATAAGTATCTATAACTTATATCTTTGAACCTAACTCTAAGACTCTAATCCCCAAGAGCGTTATCTTTGATTGTAACGGTTCAACTTCGGTTTGAAATAGAGTTAAAGTTCTAAAGATTTATCACCTCTTAGGACACCCAAAGGTTGTAATAAGTATCTATAACTTATAGCTTTGAACCTAACTCTAAGACTCTAATCCCCAAGAGCGTTATCTTTGATTGTAACGGTTCAACTTCGCTTTGAAATAGAGTTAAAGTTCTAAAGATCTATCACCTCTTAGGACACCCAAAGGTTGTAATAAGTATCTATAACTTATTGCTTTGAACCTAACTCTAAGACTCTAATCCCCAAGAGCGTTATCTTTGATTGTAACGGTTCAACTTCGGTTTGAAATAGAGTTAAATTTCTAAAGATCAATCACCTCTTAGGACACCCAAAGGTTGTAATAAGTATCTATAACTTATAGCTTTGAACCTAACTCTAAGACTCTAATCCCCAAGAGCGTTATCTTTGATTGTAACGGTTCAACTTCGGTTTGAAATAGAGTTAAAGTTCTAAAGATCTATCACCTCTTAGGACACCCAAAGGTTGTAATAAGTATCTATAACTTATAGCTTTGAACCTAACTCTAAGACTCTAATCCCCAAGAGCGTTATCTTTGATTGTAACGGTTCAACTTCGGTTTGAAATAGAGTTAAAGTTCTAAAGATCTATCACCTCTTAGGACACCCAAAGGATGTCATAAGTATCTATAACTTATAGCTTTGAACCTAACTCTAAGACTCTAATCCCCAAGAGCGTTATCTTTGATTGTAACGGTTCAACTTCAGTTTGAAATAGAGTTAAAGTTCTAAAGATTTATCACCTCTTAGGACACCCAAAGGTTGTAATAAGTATCTATAACTTATTGCTTTGAACCTAACTCTAAGACTCTAATCCCCAAGAGCGTTATCTTTGATTGTAACGGTTCAACTTCGGTTTGAAATAAAGTTAAAGTTCTAAAGATCTATCACCTCTTAGGACACCCAAAGGTTGTAATAAGTATCTATAACTTATTGCTTTGAACCTAACTCTAAGACTCTAATCCCCAAGAGCGTTATCTTTGATTGTAACGGTTCAACTTCGGTTTCAAATAGAGTTAAAGTTCTAAAGATCTATCACCTCTTAGGACACCCAAAGGATGTGATAAGTATCTATAACTTATAGCTTTGAACCTAACTCTAAGACTCTAATCCCCAAGAGCGTTATCTTTGATTGTAACGGTTCAACTTCGGTTTGAAATAGAGTTAAAGTTCTAAAGATCTATCACCTCTTAGGACACCCAAAGGTTGTAATAAGTATGTATAACTTATAGCTTTGAACCTAACTCTAAGACTCTAATCCCCAAGAGCGTTATCTTTGATTGTAACGGTTCAACTTCGGTTTGAAATAGAGTTAAAGTTCTAAAGATCTATCACCTCTTAGGATATTCAAAGGTTGTAATAAGTATCTATAACTTATTGCTTTGAACCTAACTCTAAGACTCTAATCCCCAAGAGCGTTATCTTTGATTGTAACGGTTCAACTTCGGTTTGAAATAGAGTTAAAGTTCTAAAGATCTATCACCACTTAAGACACACAAAGGATGTCATAAGTATCTATAACTTATTGCTTTGAACCTAACTCTAAGACTCTAATCCCCAAGAGCGTTATCTTTGATTGTAACGGTTCAACTTCGGTTTGAAATAGAGTTAAATTTCTAAAGATCTATCACCTCTTAGGACACCCAAAGGATGTCATAAGTATCTATAACTTATAGCTTTGAACCTAACTCTAAGACTCTAATCCCCAAGAGCGTTATCTTTGATTGTAATGGTTCAACTTCGGTTTGAAATAGAGTTAAATTTCTAAAGATCTATCACCTCTTAGGACACCCAAAGGTTGTAATAAGTATCTATAACTTATAGCTTTGAACCTAACTCTAAGACTCTAATCCCCAAGAGCGTTATCTTTGATTGTAACGGTTCAACTTCGGTTTGAAATAGAGTTAAAGTTCTTAAGATTTATCACCTCTTAGGTCAACCAAAGGTTGTAATAAGTATCTAAAACATATTGCTTTGAACCTAACTCTAAGACAATAATCCCCAAGAGCGTTATCTTTGATTGTAACGGTTCAAATTCGGTTTGAAATAGAGTTTAAGTTCTAAAGATCTATCACCTCTTAGGACACCCAAAGCTTGTAATAAGTATCTATAACTTATTGCTTTGAACCTAACTCTAAGACTCTAATCCCCAAGAGCGTTATCTTCGATTGTAACGGTTCAACTTCGGTTTGAAATAGAGTTAAAGTTCTGAAACTCTATCACCTCTTAGGACACCCAAAGGTTGTAATAAGTATCTATAACTTATTGCTTTGAACCTAACTCTAAGACTCTAATCCCCAAGAGCGTTATCTTTGATTGTAACGGCTCAACTTCGGTTTGAAATAGAGTTAAAATTCTAAAGATCTATCACCTCTTAGGACACCCAAAGGATGTCATAAGTATCTATAACTTATAGCTTTGAACCTAACTCTAAGACTCTAATCCCCAAGAGCGTTATCTTTGATTGTAACGGTTCAACTTCGGTTTGAAATAGAGTTAAAGTTCTAAAGATTTATCACCTCTTAGGACACCCAAAGGTTGTAATAAGTATCTATAACTTATTGCTTTGAACCTAACTCTAAGACTCTAATCCCCAAGAGCGTTATCTTTGATTATAACGGTTCAACTTCGGTTTGAAATAAAGTTAAAGTTCTAAAGATCTATCACCTCTTAAGACACCCAAAGGTTGTAATAAGTATCTATAACTTATTGCTTTGAACCTAACTCTAAGACTCTAATCCCCAAGAGCGTTATCTTTGATTGTAACGGTTCAACTTCGGTTTGAAATAGAGTTAAAGTTCTAAAGATCTATCACCTCTTAGGACACCCAAAGGTTGTAATAAGTATCTATAACTTATAGCTTTGAACCTAACTCTAAGACTCTAATCCCCAAGAGCGTTATCTTTGATTGTAACGGTTCAACTTCGCTTTGAAATAGAGTTAAAGTTCTAAAGATCTATCACCTCTTAGGACACCCAAAGGTTGTAATAAGTATCTATAACTTATTGCTTTGAACCTAACTCTAAGACTCTAATCCCCAAGAGCGTTATCTTTGATTGTAACGGTTCAACTTCGGTTTGAAATAGAGTTAAATTTCTAAAGATCAATCACCTCTTAGGACACCCAAAGGTTGTAATAAGTATCTATAACTTATAGCTTTGAACCTAACTCTAAGACTCTAATCCCCAAGAGCGTTATCTTTGATTGTAACGGTTCAACTTCGGTTTGAAATAGAGTTAAAGTTCTAAAGATCTATCACCTCTTTGGACACCCAAAGGTTGTAATAAGTATCTATAACTTATTGCTTTGAACCTAACTCTAAGACTCTAATCCCCAAGAGCGTTATCTTTGATTGTAACGGTTCAACTTCGGTTTCAAATAGAGTTAAAGTTCTAAAGATCTATCACCTCTTAGGACACCCAAAGGATGTCATAAGTATCTATAACTTATAGCTTTGAACCTAACTCTAAGACTCTAATCCCCAAGAGCGTTATCTTTGATTGTAACGGTTCAACTTCGGTTTGAAATAGAGTTAAAGTTCTAAAGATTTATTACCTCTTAGGACACCCAAAGGTTGTAATAAGTATCTATAACTTATTGCTTTGAACCTAACTCTAAGACTCTAGTCCCGAAGAGCGTTATCTTTGATTGTAACAGTTCAACTTCGGTTTGAAATAGAGTTAATGTTCTAAAGATCTATCACCTCTTAGGACACCCAAAGGTTGTAACAAGTATCTATAACTTATAGCTTTGAACCTAACTCTAAGACTCTAATCCCCAAGAGCGTTATCTTCGATTGTAACGGTCAAACTTCGGTTTGAAATAGAGTTAAAGTTCTGAAACTCTATCACCTCTTAGGACACCCAAAGGTTGTAATAAGTATCTATAACTTATTGCTTTGAACCTAACTCTAAGACTCTAATCCCCAAGAGCATTATCTTTTATTGTAACGGTTCAACTTCGGTTTGAAATAGAGTTAAACTTCTAAAGATCTATCACCTCTTAGGACACCCAAAGGATGTCATAAGTATCTATAACTTATAGCTTTGAACCTAACTCTAAGACTCTAATCCCCAAGAGCGTTATCTTTGATTGTAACGGTTCAACTTCGGTTTCAAATAGAGTTAAAGTTCTAAAGATCTATCACCTCTTAGGACACCCAAAGGATGTCATAAGTATCTATAACTTATAGCTTTGAACCTAACTCTAAGACTCTAATCCCCAAGAGCGTTATCTTTGAATGTAACGGTTCAACTTCGGTTTGAAATAGAGTTAAATTTCTAAAGATCTATCACCTCTTAGGACACCCAAAGGTTGTAATAAGTATCTATAACTTATTGCTTTGAACCTAACTCTAAGACTCTAATCCCCAAGAGCGTTATCTTCGATTGTAACGGTTCAACTTCGGTTTGAAATAGAGTTAAAGTTCTGAAACTCCATCACCTCTTAGGACACCCAAAGGTTGTAATAAGTATCTATAACTTATTGCTTTGAACCTAACTCTAAGACTCTAATCCCCAAGAGCGTTATCTTTGATTGTAACGGCTCAACTTCGGTTTGAAATAGAGTTAAAATTCTAAAGATCTATCACCTCTTAGGACACCCAAAGGATGTCATAAGTATCTATAACTTATAGCTTTGAACCTAACTCTAAGACTCTAATCCCCAAGAGCGTTATCTTTGAATGTAACGGTTCAACTTCGGTTTGAAATAGAGTTAAATTTCTAAAGATCTATCACCTCTTAGGACACCCAAAGGTTGTAATAAGTATCTATAACTTATTGCTTTGAACCTAACTCTAAGACTCTAATCCCCAAGAGCGTTATCTTTGATTATAACGGTTCAACTTCGGTTTGAAATAAAGTTAAAGTTCTAAAGATCTATCACCTCTTAGGACACCCAAAGGTTGTAATAAGTATCTATAACTTATTGCTTTGAACCTAACTCTAAGACTCTAATCCCCAAGAGCGTTATCTTTGATTGTAACGGTTCAACTTCGGTTTGAAATAGAGTTAAAGTTCTAAAGATCTATCACCTCTTAGGACACCCAAAGGTTGTAATAAGTATCTATAACTTATAGCTTTGAACCTAACTCTAAGACTCTAATCCCCAAGAGCGTTATCTTTGATTGTAACGGTTCAACTTCGCTTTGAAATAGAGTTAAAGTTCTAAAGATCTATCACCTCTTAGGACACCCAAAGGTTGTAATAAGTATCTATAACTTATTGCTTTGAACCTAACTCTAAGACTCTAATCCCCAAGAGCGTTATCTTTGATTGTAACGGTTCAACTTCGGTTTGAAATAGAGTTAAATTTCTAAAGATCTATCACCTCTTAGGACACCCAAAGGATGTCATAAGTATCTATAACTTATAGCTTTGAACCTAACTCTAAGACTCTAATCCCCAAGAGCGTTATCTTTGATTGTAATGGTTCAACTTCGGTTTGAAATAGAGTTAAATTTCTAAAGATCTATCACCTCTTAGGACACCCAAAGGTTGTAATAAGTATCTATAACTTATAGCTTTGAACCTAACTCTAAGACTCTAATCCCCAAGAGCGTTATCTTTGATTGTAACGGTTCAACTTCGGTTTGAAATAGAGTTAAAGTTCTTAAGATTTATCACCTCTTAGGTCAACCAAAGGTTGTAATAAGTATCTAAAACATATTGCTTTGAACCTAACTCTAAGACAATAATCCCCAAGAGCGTTATCTTTGATTGTAACGGTTCAACTTCGGTTTGAAATAGAGTTTAAGTTCTAAAGATCTATCACCTCTTAGGACACCCAAAGCTTGTAATAAGTATCTATAACTTATTGCTTTGAACCTAACTCTAAGACTCTAATCCCCAAGAGCGTTATCTTTGATTGTAACGGTTCAACTTCGGTTTCAAATAGAGTTAAAGTTCTAAAGATCTATCACCTCTTAGGACACCCAAAGGATGTCATAAGTATCTATAACTTATAGCTTTGAACCTAACTCTAAGACTCTAATCCCCAAGAGCGTTATCTTTGATTGTAACGGTTCAACTTCGGTTTGAAATAGAGTTAAATTTCTAAAGATCTATCACCTCTTAGGACACCCAAAGGTTGTAATAAGTATCTATAACTTATTGCTTTGAACCTAACTCTAAGACTCTAATCCCCAAGAGCGTTATCTTCGATTGTAACGGTTCAACTTCGGTTTGAAATAGAGTTAAAGTTCTGAAACTCTATCACCTCTTAGGACACCCAAAGGTTGTAATAAGTATCTATAACTTATTGCTTTGAACCTAACTCTAAGACTCTAATCCCCAAGAGCGTTATCTTTGATTGTGACGGCTCAACTTCGGTTTGAAATAGAGTTAAAATTCTAAAGATCTATCACCTCTTAGGACACCCAAAGGATGTCATAAGTATCTATAACTTATAGCTTTGAACCTAACTCTAAGACTCTAATCCCCAAGAGCGTTATCTTTGATTGTAACGGTTCAACTTCGGTTTGAAATAGAGTTAAAGTTCTAAAGATTTATCACCTCTTAGGACACCCAAAGGTTGTAATAAGTATCTATAACTTATTGCTTTGAACCTAACTCTAAGACTCTAATCCCCAAGAGCGTTATCTTTGATTATAACGGTTCAACTTCGGTTTGAAATAAAGTTAAAGTTCTAAAGATCTATCACCTCTTAAGACACCCAAAGGTTGTAATAAGTATCTATAACTTATTGCTTTGAACCTAACTCTAAGAGTCTAATCCCCAAGAGCGTTATCTTTGATTGTAACGGTTCAACTTCGGTTTGAAATAGAGTTAAAGTTCTAAAGATCTATCACCTCTTAGGACACCCAAAGGTTGTAATAAGTATCTATAACTTATAGCTTTGAACCTAACTCTAAGACTCTAATCCCCAAGAGCGTTATCTTTGATTGTAACGGTTCAACTTCGCTTTGAAATAGAGTTAAAGTTCTAGAGATCTATCACCTCTTAGGACACCCAAAGGTTGTAATAAGTATCTATAACTTATTGCTTTGAACCTAACTCTAAGACTCTAATCCCCAAGAGCGTTATCTTTGATTGTAACGGTTCAACTTCGGTTTGAAATAGAGTTAAATTTCTAAAGATCAATCACCTCTTAGGACACCCAAAGGTTGTAATAAGTATCTATAACTTATAGCTTTGAACCTAACTCTAAGACTCTAATCCCCAAGAGCGTTATCTTTGATTGTAACGGTTCAACTTCGGTTTGAAATAGAGTTAAAGTTCTAAAGATCTATCACCTCTTAGGACACCCAAAGGTTGTAATAAGTATCTATAACTTATTGCTTTGAACCTAACTCTAAGACTCTAATCCCCAAGAGCGTTATCTTTGATTGTAACGGTTCAACTTCGGTTTCAAATAGAGTTAAAGTTCTAAAGATCTATCACCTCTTAGGACACCCAAAGGATGTCATAAGTATCTATAACTTATAGCTTTGAACCTAACTCTAAGACTCTAATCCCCAAGAGCGTTATCTTTGATTGTAACGGTTCAACTTCGGTTTGAAATAGAGTTAAAGTTCTAAAGATTTATTACCTCTTAGGACACCCAAAGGTTGTAATAAGTATCTATAACTTATTGCTTTGAACCTAACTCTAAGACTCTAGTCCCCAAGAGCGTTATCTTTGATTGTAACGGTTCAACTTCGGTTTGAAATAGAGTTAATGTTCTAAAGATCTATCACCTCTTAGGACACCCAAAGGTTGTAACAAGTATCTATAACTTATAGCTTTGAACCTAACTCTAAGACTCTAATCCCCAAGAGCGTTATCTTCGATTGTAACGGTTAAACTTCGGTTTGAAATAGAGTTAAAGTTCTGAAACTCTATCACCTCTTAGGACACCCAAAGGTTGTAATAAGTATCTATAACTTATTGCTTTGAACCTAACTCTAAGACTCTAATCCCCAAGAGCATTATCTTTGATTGTAACGGTTCAACTTCGGTTTGAAATAGAGTTAAAGTTCTAAAGATCTATCACCTCTTAGGACACCCAAAGGATGTCATAAGTATCTATAACTTATAGCTTTGAACCTAACTCTAAGACTCTAATCCCCAAGAGCGTTATCTTTGATTGTAATGGTTCAACTTCGGTTTCAAATAGAGTTAAAGTTCTAAAGATCTATCACCTCTTAGGACACCCAAAGGATGTCATAAGTATCTATAACTTATAGCTTTGAACCTAACTCTAAGACTCTAATCCCCAAGAGCGTTATCTTTGATTGTAACGGTTCAACTTCGGTTTGAAATAGAGTTAAATTTCTAAAGATCTATCACCTCTTAGGACACCCAAAGGTTGTAATAAGTATCTATAACTTATTGCTTTGAAGCTAACTCTAAGACTCTAATCCCCAAGAGCGTTATCTTCGATTGTAACGGTTCAACTTCGGTTTGAAATAGAGTTAAAGTTCTGAAACTCCATCACCTCTTAGGACACCCAAAGGTTGTAATAAGTATCTATAACTTATTGCTTTGAACCTAACTCTAAGACTCTAATCCCCAAGAGCGTTATCATTGATTGTAACGGCTCAACTTCGGTTTGAAATAGAGTTAAAATTCTAAAGATCTATCACCTCTTAGGACACCCAAAGGATGTCATAAGTATCTATAACTTATAGCTTTGAACCTAACTCTAAGACTCTAATCCCCAAGAGCGTTATCTTTGATTGTAACGGTTCAACTTCGGTTTGAAATAGAGTTAAAGTTCTAAAGATTTATCACCTCTTAGGACACCCAAAGGTTGTAATAAGTATCTATAACTTATTGCTTTGAACCTAACTCTAAGACTCTAATCCCCAAGAGCGTTATCTTTGATTATAACGGTTCAACTTCGGTTTGAAATAAAGTTAAAGTTCTAAAGATCTATCACCTCTTAGGACACCCAAAGGTTGTAATAAGTATCTATAACTTATTGCTTTGAACCTAACTCTAAGTCTCTAATCCCCAAGAGCGTTATCTTTGATTGTAACGGTTCAACTTCGGTTTGAAATAGAGTTAAAGTTCTAAAGATCTATCACCTCTTAGGACACCCAAAGGTTGTAATAAGTATCTATAACTTATAGCTTTGAACCTAACTCTAAGACTCTAATCCCCAAGAGCGTTATCTTTGATTGTAACGGTTCAACTTCGCTTTGAAATAGACTTAAAGTTCTAAAGATCTATCACCTCTTAGGACACCCAAAGGTTGTAATAAGTATCTATAACTTATTGCTTTGAACCTAACTCTAAGACTCTAATCCCCAAGAGCGTTATCTTTGATTGTAACGGTTCAACTTCGGTTTGAAATAGAGTTAAATTTCTAAAGATCAATCACCTCTTAGGACACCCAAAGGTTGTAATAAGTATCTATAACTTATAGCTTTGAACCTAACTCTAAGACTCTAATCCCCAAGAGCGTTATCTTTGATTGTAACGGTTCAACTTCGGTTTGAAATAGAGTTAAAGTTCTAAAGATCTATCACCTCTTAGGACACCCAAAGGTTGTAATAAGTATCTATAACTTATTGCTTTGAACCTAACTCTAAGACTCTAATCCCCAAGAGCGTTATCTTTGATTGTAACGGTTCAACTTCGGTTTCAAATAGAGTTAAAGTTCTAAAGATCTATCACCTCTTAGGACACCCAAAGGTTGTAATAAGTATCTATAACTTATTGCTTTGAACCTAACTCTAAGACTCTAATCCCCAAGAGCGTTATCTTTGATTGTAACGGTTCAACTTCGGTTTGAAATAGAGTTAAATTTCTAAAGATCAATCACCTCTTAGGACACCCAAAGGTTGTAATAAGTATCTATAACTTATAGCTTTGAACCTAACTCTAAGACTCTAATCCCCAAGAGCGTTATCTTTGATTGTAACGGTTCAACTTCGGTTTCAAATAGAGTTAAAGTTCTAAAGATCTATCACCTCTTAGGACACCCAAAGGATGTCATAAGTATCTATAACTTATAGCTTTGAACCTAACTCTAAGACTCTAATCCCCAAGAGCGTTATCTTTGATTGTAACGGTTCAACTTCGGTTTGAAATAGAGTTAAATTTCTAAAGATCTATCACCTCTTAGGACACCCAAAGGTTGTAATAAGTATCTATAACTTATTGCTTTGAACCTAACTCTAAGACTCTAATCCCCAAGAGCGTTATCATTGATTGTAACGGCTCAACTTCGGTTTGAAATAGAGTTAAAATTCTAAAGATCTATCACCTCTTAGGACACCCAAAGGATGTCATAAGTATCTATAACTTATAGCTTTGAACCTAACTCTAAGACTCTAATCCCCAAGAGCGTTATCTTTGATTGTAACGGTTCAACTTCGGTTTGAAATAGAGTTAAAGTTCTAAAGATTTATCACCTCTTAGGACACCCAAAGGTTGTAATAAGTATCTATAACTTATTGCTTTGAACCTAACTCTAAGACTCTAATCCCCAAGAGCGTTATCTTTGATTATAACGGTTCAACTTCGGTTTGAAATAAAGTTAAAGTTCTAAAGATCTATCACCTCTTAGGACACCCAAAGGTTGTAATAAGTATCTATAACTTATTGCTTTGAACCTAACTCTAAGACTCTAATCCCCAAGAGCGTTATCTTTGATTGTAACGGTTCAACTTCGGTTTGAAATAGAGTTAAAGTTCTAAAGATCTATCACCTCTTAGGACACCCAAAGGTTGTAATAAGTATCTATAACTTATAGCTTTGAACCTAACTCTAAGACTCTAATCCCCAAGAGCGTTATCTTTGATTGTAACGGTTCAACTTCGCTTTGAAATAGAGTTAAAGTTCTAAAGATCTATCACCTCTTAGGACACCCAAAGGTTGTAATAAGTATCTATAACTTATTGCTTTGAACCTAACTCTAAGACTCTAATCCCCAAGAGCGTTATCTTTGATTGTAACGGTTCAACTTCGGTTTGAAATAGAGTAAAATTTCTAAAGATCAATCACCTCTTAGGACACCCAAAGGTTGTAATAAGTATCTATAACTTATAGCTTTGAACCTAACTCTAAGACTCTAATCCCCAAGAGCGTTATCTTTGATTGTAACGGTTCAACTTCGGTTTGAAATAGAGTTAAAGTTCTAAAGATCTATCACCTCTTAGGACACCCAAAGGTTGTAATAAGTATCTATAACTTATTGCTTTGAACCTAACTCTAAGACTCTAATCCCCAAGAGCGTTATCTTTGATTGTAACGGTTCAACTTCGGTTTCAAATAGAGTTAAAGTTCTAAAGATCTATCGCCTCTAAGGACACCCAAAGGATGTCATAAGTATCTATAACTTATAGCTTTGAACCTAACTCTAAGACTCTAATCCCCAAGAGCGTTATCTTTGATTGTAACGGTTCAACTTCAGTTTGAAATAGAGTTAAAGTTCTAAAGATCTATCACCTCTTAGGACACCCAAAGGTTGTAATAAGTATGTATAACTTATAGCTTTGAACCTAACTCTAAGACTCTAATCCCCAAGACGTTATCTTTGATTGTAACGGTTCAACTTCGGTTTGAAATAGAGTTAAAGTTCTAAAGATCTATCACCTCGAGGATATTCAAAGGTTGTAATAAGTATCTATAACTTATTGCTTTGAACCTAACTCTAAGACTCTAATCCCCAAGAGCGTTATCTTTGATTGTAACGGTTCAACTTCGGTTTGAAATAGAGTTAAAGTTCTAAAGATCTATCACCACTTAGGACACACAAAGGATGTCATAAGTATCTATAACTTATTGCTTTGAACCTAACTCTAAGACTCTAATCCCCAAGAGCATTATCTTTGATTGTAACGGTTCAACTTCGGTTTGAAATAGAGTTAAATATCTAAAGATCTATCACCTCTTAGGACACCCAAAGGTTGTAATAAGTATCTACAACTTATAGCTTTGAACCTAACTCTAAGACTCTAATCCCCAAGAGCGTTATCTTTGATTGTAACGGTTCAACTTCGATTTGAAATAGAGTTAAAGTTCTAAAGATCTATCACCTCTTAGGATACCCAAAGGATGTCATAAGTATCTATAACTTATAGCTTTGAACCTAACTCTAAGACTCTAATCCCCAAGAGCGTTATCTTTGATTGTAACGGTTCAACTTCGGTTTGAAATAGAGTTAAAGTTCTAAAGATTTATCACCTCTTATGACACCCAAAGGTTGTAATAAGTATCTATAACTTATTGCTTTGAACCTAACTCTAAGACTCTAATCCCCAAGAGCGTTATCTTTGAATGTAACGGTTCAACTTCGGTTTGAAATAAAGTTAAAGTTCTAAAGATCTATCACCTCTTAGGACACCCAAAGGTTGTAATAAGTATCTATAACTTATTGCTTTGAACCTAACTCTAAGACTCTAATCCCCAAGAGCGTTATCTTTGATTGTAACGGTTCAACTTCGGTTTGAAATAGAGTTAAAGTTCTAAAGATCTATCACCTCTTAGGACACCCAAAGGATGTCATAAGTATCTATAACTTATAGCTTTGAACCTAACTCTAAGACTCTAATCCCCAAGAGCGTTATCTTTGATTGTAACGGTTCAACTTCGGTTTCAAATAGAGTTAAAGTTCTAAAGATCTATCACCTCTTAGGACACCCAAAGGATGTCATAAGTATCTATAACTTATAGCTTTGAACCTAACTCTAAGACTCTAATCCCCAAGAGCGTTATCTTTGATTGTAACGGTTCAACTTCGGTTTGAAATAGAGTTAAATTTCTAAAGATCTATCACCTCTTAGGACACCCAAAGGTTGTAATAAGTATCTATAACTTATTGCTTTGAACCTAACTCTAAGACTCTAATCCCCAAGAGCGTTATCTTCGATTGTAACGGTTCAACTTCGGTTTGAAATAGAGTTAAAGTTCTGAAACTCCATCACCTCTTAGGACACCCAAAGGTTGTAATAAGTATCTATAACTTATTGCTTTGAACCTAACTCTAAGACTCTAATCCCCAAGAGCGTTATCATTGATTGTAACGGCTCAACTTCGGTTTGAAATAGAGTTAAAATTCTAAAGATCTATCACCTCTTAGGACACCCAAAGGATGTCATAAGTATCTATAACTTATAGCTTTGAACCTAACTCTAAGACTCTAATCCCCAAGAGCGTTATCTTTGATTGTAACGGTTCAACTTCGGTTTGAAATAGAGTTAAAGTTCTAAAGATTTATCACCTCTTAGGACACCCAAAGGTTGTAATAAGTATCTATAACTTATTGCTTTGAACCTAACTCTAAGACTCTAATCCCCAAGAGCGTTATCTTTGATTATAACGGTTCAACTTCGGTTTGAAATAAAGTTAAAGTTCTAAAGATCTATCACCTCTTAGGACACCCAAAGGTTGTAATAAGTATCTATAACTTATTGCTTTGAACCTAACTCTAAGTCTCTAATCCCCAAGAGCGTTATCTTTGATTGTAACGGTTCAACTTCGGTTTGAAATAGAGTTAAAGTTCTAAAGATCTATCACCTCTTAGGACACCCAAAGGTTGTAATAAGTATCTATAACTTATAGCTTTGAACCTAACTCTAAGACTCTAATCCCCAAGAGCGTTATCTTTGATTGTAACGGTTCAACTTCGCTTTGAAATAGACTTAAAGTTCTAAAGATCTATCACCTCTTAGGACACCCAAAGGTTGTAATAAGTATCTATAACTTATTGCTATGAACCTAACTCTAAGACTCTAATCCCCAAGAGCGTTATCTTTGATTGTAACGGTTCAACTTCGGTTTGAAATAGAGTTAAATTTCTAAAGATCAATCACCTCTTAGGACACCCAAAGGTTGTAATAAGTATCTATAACTTATAGCTTTGAACCTAACTCTAAGACTCTAATCCCCAAGAGCGTTATCTTTGATTGTAACGGTTCAACTTCGGTTTGAAATAGAGTTAAAGTTCTAAAGATCTATCACCTCTTAGGACACCCAAAGGTTGTAATAAGTATCTATAACTTATTGCTTTGAACCTAACTCTAAGACTCTAATCCCCAAGAGCGTTATCTTTGATTGTAACGGTTCAACTTCGGTTTCAAATAGAGTTAAAGTTCTAAAGATCTATCACCTCTTAGGACACCCAAAGGTTGTAATAAGTATCTATAACTTATTGCTTTGAACCTAACTCTAAGACTCTAATCCCCAAGAGCGTTATCTTTGATTGTAACGGTTCAACTTCGGTTTGAAATAGAGTTAAATTTCTAAAGATCAATCACCTCTTAGGACACCCAAAGGTTGTAATAAGTATCTATAACTTATAGCTTTGAACCTAACTCTAAGACTCTAATCCCCAAGAGCGTTATCTTTGATTGTAACGGTTCAACTTCGGTTTCAAATAGAGTTAAAGTTCTAAAGATCTATCACCTCTTAGGATACCCAAAGGATGTCATAAGTATCTATAACTTATAGCTTTGAACCTAACTCTAAGACTCTAATCCCCAAGAGCGTTATCTTTGATTGTAACGGTTCAACTTCGGTTTGAAATAGAGTTAAATTTCTAAAGATCTATCACCTCTTAGGACACCCAAAGGTTGTAATAAGTATCTATAACTTATTGCTTTGAACCTAACTCTAAGACTCTAATCCCCAAGAGCGTTATCATTGATTGTAACGGCTCAACTTCGGTTTGAAATAGAGTTAAAATTCTAAAGATCTATCACCTCTTAGGACACCCAAAGGATGTCATAAGTATCTATAACTTATAGCTTTGAACCTAACTCTAAGACTCTAATCCCCAAGAGCGTTATCTTTGATTGTAACGGTTCAACTTCGGTTTGAAATAGAGTTAAAGTTCTAAAGATTTATCACCTCTTAGGACACCCAAAGGTTGTAATAAGTATCTATAACTTATTGCTTTGAACCTAACTCTAAGACTCTAATCCCCAAGAGCGTTATCTTTGATTATAACGGTTCAACTTCGGTTTGAAATAAAGTTAAAGTTCTAAAGATCTATCACCTCTTAGGACACCCAAAGGTTGTAATAAGTATCTATAACTTATTGCTTTGAACCTAACTCTAAGACTCTAATCCCCAAGAGCGTTATCTTTGATTGTAACGGTTCAACTTCGGTTTGAAATAGAGTTAAAGTTCTAAAGATCTATCACCTCTTAGGACACCCAAAGGTTGTAATAAGTATCTATAACTTATAGCTTTGAACCTAACTCTAAGACTCTAATCCCCAAGAGCGTTATCTTTGATTGTAACGGTTCAACTTCGCTTTGAAATAGAGTTAAAGTTCTAAAGATCTATCACCTCTTAGGACACCCAAAGGTTGTAATAAGTATCTATAACTTATTGCTTTGAACCTAACTCTAAGACTCTAATCCCCAAGAGCGTTATCTTTGATTGTAACGGTTCAACTTCGGTTTCAAATAGAGTTAAAGTTCTAAAGATCTATCACCTCTTAGGACACCCAAAGGTTGTAATAAGTATCTATAACTTATTGCTTTGAACCTAACTCTAAGACTCTAATCCCCAAGAGCGTTATCTTTGATTGTAACGGTTCAACTTCGGTTTGAAATAGAGTTAAATTTCTAAAGATCAATCACCTCTTAGGACACCCAAAGGTTGTAATAAGTATCTATAACTTATAGCTTTGAACCTAACTCTAAGACTCTAATCCCCAAGAGCGTTATCTTTGATTGTAACGGTTCAACTTCGGTTTCAAATAGAGTTAAAGTTCTAAAGATCTATCACCTCTTAGGATACCCAAAGGATGTCATAAGTATCTATAACTTATAGCTTTGAACCTAACTCTAAGACTCTAATCCCCAAGAGCGTTATCTTTGATTGTAACGGTTCAACTTCGGTTTGAAATAGAGTTAAATTTCTAAAGATCTATCACCTCTTAGGACACCCAAAGGTTGTAATAAGTATCTATAACTTATTGCTTTGAACCTAACTCTAAGACTCTAATCCCCAAGAGCGTTATCATTGATTGTAACGGCTCAACTTCGGTTTGAAATAGAGTTAAAATTCTAAAGATCTATCACCTCTTAGGACACCCAAAGGATGTCATAAGTATCTATAACTTATAGCTTTGAACCTAACTCTAAGACTCTAATCCCCAAGAGCGTTATCTTTGATTGTAACGGTTCAACTTCGGTTTGAAATAGAGTTAAAGTTCTAAAGATTTATCACCTCTTAGGACACCCAAAGGTTGTAATAAGTATCTATAACTTATTGCTTTGAACCTAACTCTAAGACTCTAATCCCCAAGAGCGTTATCTTTGATTATAACGGTTCAACTTCGGTTTGAAATAAAGTTAAAGTTCTAAAGATCTATCACCTCTTAGGACACCCAAAGGTTGTAATAAGTATCTATAACTTATAGCTTTGAACCTAACTCTAAGACTCTAATCCCCAAGAGCGTTATCTTTGATTGTAACGGTTCAACTTCGGTTTGAAATAGAGTTAAAGTTCTAAAGATCTATCACCTCTTAGGACACCCAAAGGTTGTAATAAGTATCTATAACTTATTGCTTTGAACCTAACTCTAAGACTCTAATCCCCAAGAGCGTTATCTTTGATTGTAACGGTTCAACTTCGGTTTCAAATAGAGTTAAAGTTCTAAAGATCTATCACCTCTAAGGACACCAAAGGATGTCATAAGTATCTATAACTTATAGCTTTGAACCTAACTCTAAGACTCTAATCCCCAAGAGCGTTATCTTTGATTGTAACGGTTCAACTTCAGTTTGAAATAGAGTTAAAGTTCTAAAGATCTATCACCTCTTAGGACACCCAAAGGTTGTAATAAGTATGTATAACTTATAGCTTTGAACCTAACTCTAAGACTCTAATCCCCAAGACGTTATCTTTGATTGTAACGGTTCAACTTCGGTTTGAAATAGAGTTAAAGTTCTAAAGATCTATCACCTCGAGGATATTCAAAGGTTGTAATAAGTATCTATAACTTATTGCTTTGAACCTAACTCTAAGACTCTAATCCCCAAGAGCGTTATCTTTGATTGTAACGGTTCAACTTCGGTTTGAAATAGAGTTAAAGTTCTAAAGATCTATCACCACTTAGGACACACAAAGGATGTCATAAGTATCTATAACTTATTGCTTTGAACCTAACTCTAAGACTCTAATCCCCAAGAGCATTATCTTTGATTGTAACGGTTCAACTTCGGTTTGAAATAGAGTTAAATATCTAAAGATCTATCACCTCTTAGGACACCCAAAGGTTGTAATAAGTATCTATAACTTATTGCTTTGAACCTAACTCTAAGACTCTAATCCCCAAGAGCGTTATCTTTGATTGTAACGGTTCAACTTCGCTTTGAAATAGACTTAAAGTTCTAAAGATCTATCACCTCTTAGGACACCCAAAGGTTGTAATAAGTATCTATAACTTATTGCTATGAACCTAACTCTAAGACTCTAATCCCCAAGAGCGTTATCTTTGATTGTAACGGTTCAACTTCGGTTTGAAATAGAGTTAAATTTCTAAAGATCAATCACCTCTTAGGACACCCAAAGGTTGTAATAAGTATCTATAACTTATAGCTTTGAACCTAACTCTAAGACTCTAATCCCCAAGAGCGTTATCTTTGATTGTAACGGTTCAACTTCGGTTTGAAATAGAGTTAAAGTTCTAAAGATCTATCACCTCTTAGGACACCCAAAGGTTGTAATAAGTATCTATAACTTATTGCTTTGAACCTAACTCTAAGACTCTAATCCCCAAGAGCGTTATCTTTGATTGTAACGGTTCAACTTCGGTTTCAAATAGAGTTAAAGTTCTAAAGATCTATCACCTCTTAGGACACCCAAAGGTTGTAATAAGTATCTATAACTTATTGCTTTGAACCTAACTCTAAGACTCTAATCCCCAAGAGCGTTATCTTTGATTGTAACGGTTCAACTTCGGTTTGAAATAGAGTTAAATTTCTAAAGATCAATCACCTCTTAGGACACCCAAAGGTTGTAATAAGTATCTATAACTTATAGCTTTGAACCTAACTCTAAGACTCTAATCCCCAAGAGCGTTATCTTTGATTGTAACGGTTCAACTTCGGTTTCAAATAGAGTTAAAGTTCTAAAGATCTATCACCTCTTAGGATACCCAAAGGATGTCATAAGTATCTATAACTTATAGCTTTGAACCTAACTCTAAGACTCTAATCCCCAAGAGCGTTATCTTTGATTGTAACGGTTCAACTTCGGTTTGAAATAGAGTTAAATTTCTAAAGATCTATCACCTCTTAGGACACCCAAAGGTTGTAATAAGTATCTATAACTTATTGCTTTGAACCTAACTCTAAGACTCTAATCCCCAAGAGCGTTATCATTGATTGTAACGGCTCAACTTCGGTTTGAAATAGAGTTAAAATTCTAAAGATCTATCACCTCTTAGGACACCCAAAGGATGTCATAAGTATCTATAACTTATAGCTTTGAACCTAACTCTAAGACTCTAATCCCCAAGAGCGTTATCTTTGATTGTAACGGTTCAACTTCGGTTTGAAATAGAGTTAAAGTTCTAAAGATTTATCACCTCTTAGGACACCCAAAGGTTGTAATAAGTATCTATAACTTATTGCTTTGAACCTAACTCTAAGACTCTAATCCCCAAGAGCGTTATCTTTGATTATAACGGTTCAACTTCGGTTTGAAATAAAGTTAAAGTTCTAAAGATCTATCACCTCTTAGGACACCCAAAGGTTGTAATAAGTATCTATAACTTATTGCTTTGAACCTAACTCTAAGACTCTAATCCCCAAGAGCGTTATCTTTGATTGTAACGGTTCAACTTCGGTTTGAAATAGAGTTAAAGTTCTAAAGATCTATCACCTCTTAGGACACCCAAAGGTTGTAATAAGTATCTATAACTTATAGCTTTGAACCTAACTCTAAGACTCTAATCCCCAAGAGCGTTATCTTTGATTGTAACGGTTCAACTTCGCTTTGAAATAGAGTTAAAGTTCTAAAGATCTATCACCTCTTAGGACACCCAAAGGTTGTAATAAGTATCTATAACTTATTGCTTTGAACCTAACTCTAAGACTCTAATCCCCAAGAGCGTTATCTTTGATTGTAACGGTTCAACTTCGGTTTGAAATAGAGTTAAATTTCTAAAGATCAATCACCTCTTAGGACACCCAAAGGTTGTAATAAGTATCTATAACTTATAGCTTTGAACCTAACTCTAAGACTCTAATCCCCAAGAGCGTTATCTTTGATTGTAACGGTTCAACTTCGGTTTGAAATAGAGTTAAAGTTCTAAAGATCTATCACCTCTTAGGACACCCAAAGGTTGTAATAAGTATCTATAACTTATTGCTTTGAACCTAACTCTAAGACTCTAATCCCCAAGAGCGTTATCTTTGATTGTAACGGTTCAACTTCGGTTTCAAATAGAGTTAAAGTTCTAAAGATCTATCACCTCTAAGGACACCAAAGGATGTCATAAGTATCTATAACTTATAGCTTTGAACCTAACTCTAAGACTCTAATCCCCAAGAGCGTTATCTTTGATTGTAACGGTTCAACTTCAGTTTGAAATAGAGTTAAAGTTCTAAAGATCTATCACCTCTTAGGACACCCAAAGGTTGTAATAAGTATGTATAACTTATAGCTTTGAACCTAACTCTAAGACTCTAATCCCCAAGACGTTATCTTTGATTGTAACGGTTCAACTTCGGTTTGAAATAGAGTTAAAGTTCTAAAGATCTATCACCTCGAGGATATTCAAAGGTTGTAATAAGTATCTATAACTTATTGCTTTGAACCTAACTCTAAGACTCTAATCCCCAAGAGCGTTATCTTTGATTGTAACGGTTCAACTTCGGTTTGAAATAGAGTTAAAGTTCTAAAGATCTATCACCACTTAGGACACACAAAGGATGTCATAAGTATCTATAACTTATTGCTTTGAACCTAACTCTAAGACTCTAATCCCCAAGAGCATTATCTTTGATCGTAACGGTTCAACTTCGGTTTGAAATAGAGTTAAATATCTAAAGATCTATCACCTCTTAGGACACCCAAAGGTTGTAATAAGTATCTACAACTTATAGCTTTGAACCTAACTCTAAGACTCTAATCCCCAAGAGCGTTATCTTTGATTGTAACGGTTCAACTTCGATTTGAAATAGAGTTAAAGTTCTAAAGATCTATCACCTCTTAGGACACCCAAAGGATGTCATAAGTATCTATAACTTATAGCTTTGAACCTAACTCTAAGACTCTAATCCCCAAGAGCGTTATCTTTGATTGTAACGGTTCAACTTCGGTTTGAAATAGAGTTAAAGTTCTAAAGATTTATCACCTCTTATGACACCCAAAGGTTGTAATAAGTATCTATAACTTATTGCTTTGAACCTAACTCTAAGACTCTAATCCCCAAGAGCGTTATCTTTGAATGTAACGGTTCAACTTCGGTTTGAAATAAAGTTAAAGTTCTAAAGATCTATCACCTCTTAGGACACCCAAAGGTTGTAATAAGTATCTATAACTTATTGCTTTGAACCTAACTCTAAGACTCTAATCCCCAAGAGCGTTATCTTTGATTGTAACGGTTCAACTTCGGTTTGAAATAGAGTTAAAGTTCTAAAGATCTATCACCTCTTAGGACACCCAAAGGATGTCATAAGTATCTATAACTTATAGCTTTGAACCTAACTCTAAGACTCTAATCCCCAAGAGCGTTATCTTTGATTGTAACGGTTCAACTTCGGTTTCAAATAGAGTTAAAGTTCTAAAGATCTATCACCTCTTAGGACACCCAAAGGATGTCATAAGTATCTATAACTTATAGCTTTGAACCTAACTCTAAGACTCTAATCCCCAAGAGCGTTATCTTTGATTGTAACGGTTCAACTTCGGTTTGAAATAGAGTTAAATTTCTAAAGATCTATCACCTCTTAGGACACCCAAAGGTTGTAATAAGTATCTATAACTTATTGCTTTGAACCTAACTCTAAGACTCTAATCCCCAAGAGCGTTATCTTCGATTGTAACGGTTCAACTTCGGTTTGAAATAGAGTTAAAGTTCTGAAACTCCTTCACCTCTTAGGACACCCAAAGGTTGTAATAAGTATCTATAACTTATTGCTTTGAACCTAACTCTAAGACTCTAATCCCCAAGAGCGTTATCATTGATTGTAACGGCTCAACTTCGGTTTGAAATAGAGTTAAAATTCTAAAGATCTATCACCTCTTAGGACACCCAAAGGATGTCATAAGTATCTATAACTTATAGCTTTGAACCTAACTCTAAGACTCTAATCCCCAAGAGCGTTATCTTTGATTGTAACGGTTCAACTTCGGTTTGAAATAGAGTTAAAGTTCTAAAGATTTATCACCTCTTAGGACACCCAAAGGTTGTAATAAGTATCTATAACTTATTGCTTTGAACCTAACTCTAAGACTCTAATCCCCAAGAGCGTTATCTTTGATTATAACGGTTCAACTTCGGTTTGAAATAAAGTTAAAGTTCTAAAGATCTATCACCTCTTAGGACACCCAAAGGTTGTAATAAGTATCTATAACTTATTGCTTTGAACCTAACTCTAAGTCTCTAATCCCCAAGAGCGTTATCTTTGATTGTAACGGTTCAACTTCGGTTTGAAATAGAGTTAAAGTTCTAAAGATCTATCACCTCTTAGGACACCCAAAGGTTGTAATAAGTATCTATAACTTATAGCTTTGAACCTAACTCTAAGACTCTAATCCCCAAGAGCGTTATCTTTGATTGTAACGGTTCAACTTCGCTTTGAAATAGACTTAAAGTTCTAAAGATCTATCACCTCTTAGGACACCCAAAGGTTGTAATAAGTATCTATAACTTATTGCTATGAACCTAACTCTAAGACTCTAATCCCCAAGAGCGTTATCTTTGATTGTAACGGTTCAACTTCGGTTTGAAATAGAGTTAAATTTCTAAAGATCAATCACCTCTTAGGACACCCAAAGGTTGTAATAAGTATCTATAACTTATAGCTTTGAACCTAACTCTAAGACTCTAATCCCCAAGAGCGTTATCTTTGATTGTAACGGTTCAACTTCGGTTTGAAATAGAGTTAAAGTTCTAAAGATCTATCACCTCTTAGGACACCCAAAGGTTGTAATAAGTATCTATAACTTATTGCTTTGAACCTAACTCTAAGACTCTAATCCCCAAGAGCGTTATCTTTGATTGTAACGGTTCAACTTCGGTTTCAAATAGAGTTAAAGTTCTAAAGATCTATCACCTCTTAGGACACCCAAAGGTTGTAATAAGTATCTATAACTTATTGCTTTGAACCTAACTCTAAGACTCTAATCCCCAAGAGCGTTATCTTTGATTGTAACGGTTCAACTTCGGTTTGAAATAGAGTTAAATTTCTAAAGATCAATCACCTCTTAGGACACCCAAAGGTTGTAATAAGTATCTATAACTTATAGCTTTGAACCTAACTCTAAGACTCTAATCCCCAAGAGCGTTATCTTTGATTGTAACGGTTCAACTTCGGTTTCAAATAGAGTTAAAGTTCTAAAGATCTATCACCTCTTAGGATACCCAAAGGATGTCATAAGTATCTATAACTTATAGCTTTGAACCTAACTCTAAGACTCTAATCCCCAAGAGCGTTATCTTTGATTGTAACGGTTCAACTTCGGTTTGAAATAGAGTTAAATTTCTAAAGATCTATCACCTCTTAGGACACCCAAAGGTTGTAATAAGTATCTATAACTTATTGCTTTGAACCTAACTCTAAGACTCTAATCCCCAAGAGCGTTATCATTGATTGTAACGGCTCAACTTCGGTTTGAAATAGAGTTAAAATTCTAAAGATCTATCACCTCTTAGGACACCCAAAGGATGTCATAAGTATCTATAACTTATAGCTTTGAACCTAACTCTAAGACTCTAATCCCCAAGAGCGTTATCTTTGATTGTAACGGTTCAACTTCGGTTTGAAATAGAGTTAAAGTTCTAAAGATTTATCACCTCTTAGCACACCCAAAGGTTGTAATAAGTATCTATAACTTATTGCTTTGAACCTAACTCTAAGACTCTAATCCCCAAGAGCGTTATCTTTGATTATAACGGTTCAACTTCGGTTTGAAATAAAGTTAAAGTTCTAAAGATCTATCACCTCTTAGGACACCCAAAGGTTGTAATAAGTATCTATAACTTATTGCTTTGAACCTAACTCTAAGACTCTAATCCCCAAGAGCGTTATCTTTGATTGTAACGGTTCAACTTCGGTTTGAAATAGAGTTAAAGTTCTAAAGATCTATCACCTCTTAGGACACCCAAAGGTTGTAATAAGTATCTATAACTTATAGCTTTGAACCTAACTCTAAGACTCTAATCCCCAAGAGCGTTATCTTTGATTGTAACGGTTCAACTTCGCTTTGAAATAGAGTTAAAGTTCTAAAGATCTATCACCTCTTAGGACACCCAAAGGTTGTAATAAGTATCTATAACTTATTGCTTTGAACCTAACTCTAAGACTCTAATCCCCAAGAGCGTTATCTTTGATTGTAACGGTTCAACTTCGGTTTGAAATAGAGTTAAATTTCTAAAGATCAATCACCTCTTAGGACACCCAAAGGTTGTAATAAGTATCTATAACTTATAGCTTTGAACCTAACTCTAAGACTCTAATCCCCAAGAGCGTTATCTTTGATTGTAACGGTTCAACTTCGGTTTGAAATAGAGTTAAAGTTCTAAAGATCTATCACCTCTTAGGACACCCAAAGGTTGTAATAAGTATCTATAACTTATTGCTTTGAACCTAACTCTAAGACTCTAATCCCCAAGAGCGTTATCTTTGATTGTAACGGTTCAACTTCGGTTTCAAATAGAGTTAAAGTTCTAAAGATCTATCACCTCTAAGGACACCCAAAGGATGTCATAAGTATCTATAACTTATAGCTTTGAACCTAACTCTAAGACTCTAATCCCCAAGAGCGTTATCTTTGATTGTAACGGTTCAACTTCAGTTTGAAATAGAGTTAAAGTTCTAAAGATCTATCACCTCTTAGGACACCCAAAGGTTGTAATAAGTATGTATAACTTATAGCTTTGAACCTAACTCTAAGACTCTAATCCCCAAGACGTTATCCTTGATTGTAACGGTTCAACTTCGGTTTGAAATAGAGTTAAAGTTCTAAAGATCTATCACCTCGAGGATATTCAAAGGTTGTAATAAGTATCTATAACTTATTGCTTTGAACCTAACTCTAAGACTCTAATCCCCAAGAGCGTTATCTTTGATTGTAACGGTTCAACTTCGGTTTGAAATAGAGTTAAAGTTCTAAAGATCTATCACCACTTAGGACACACAAAGGATGTCATAAGTATCTATAACTTATTGCTTTGAACCTAACTCTAAGACTCTAATCCCCAAGAGCATTATCTTTGATTGTAACGGTTCAACTTCGGTTTGAAATAGAGTTAAATATCTAAAGATCTATCACCTCTTAGGACACCCAAAGGTTGTAATAAGTATCTACAACTTATAGCTTTGAACCTAACTCTAAGACTCTAATCCCCAAGAGCGTTATCTTTGATTGTAACGGTTCAACTTCGATTTGAAATAGAGTTAAAGTTCTAAAGATCTATCACCTCTTAGGACACCCAAAGGATGTCATAAGTATCTATAACTTATAGCTTTGAACCTAACTCTAAGACTCTAATCCCCAAGAGCGTTATCTTTGATTGTAACGGTTCAACTTCGGTTTGAAATAGAGTTAAAGTTCTAAAGATTTATCACCTCTTATGACACCCAAAGGTTGTAATAAGTATCTATAACTTATTGCTTTGAACCTAACTCTAAGACTCTAATCCCCAAGAGCGTTATCTTTGAATGTAACGGTTCAACTTCGGTTTGAAATAAAGTTAAAGTTCTAAAGATCTATCACCTCTTAGGACACCCAAAGGTTGTAATAAGTATCTATAACTTATTGCTTTGAACCTAACTCTAAGACTCTAATCCCCAAGAGCGTTATCTTTGATTGTAACGGTTCAACTTCGGTTTCAAATAGAGTTAAAGTTCTAAAGATCTATCACCTCTTAGGACACCCAAAGGATGTGATAAGTATCTATAACTTATAGCTTTGAACCTAACTCTAAGACTCTAATCCCCAAGAGCGTTATCTTTGATTGTAACGGTTCAACTTCGGTTTGAAATAGAGTTAAAGTTCTAAAGATCTATCACCTCTTAGGACACCCAAAGGTTGTAATAAGTATGTATAACTTATAGCTTTGAACCTAACTCTAAGACTCTAATCCCCAAGACGTTATCTTTGATTGTAACGGTTCAACTTCGGTTTGAAATAGAGTTAAAGTTCTAAAGATCTATCACCTCTTAGGATATTCAAAGGTTGTAATAAGTATCTATAACTTATTGCTTTGAACCTAACTCTAAGACTCTAATCCCCAAGAGCGTTATCTTTGATTGTAACGGTTCAACTTCGGTTTGAAATAGAGTTAAAGTTCTAAAGATCTATCACGACTTAGGACACACAAAGGATGTCATAAGTATCTATAACTTATAGCTTTGAACCTAACTCTAAGACTCTAATCCCCAAGAGCGTTATCTTTGATTGTAACGGTTCAACTTCGGTTTGAAATAGAGTTAAAGTTCTAAAGATTTATCACCTCTTATGACACCCAAAGGTTGTAATAAGTATCTATAACTTATTGCTTTGAACCTAACTCTAAGACTCTAATCCCCAAGAGCGTTATCTTTGAATGTAACGGTTCAACTTCGGTTTGAAATAAAGTTAAAGTTCTAAAGTTCTATCACCTCTTAGGACACCCAAAGGTTGTAATAAGTATCTATAACTTATTGCTTTGAACCTAACTCTAAGACTCTAATCCCCAAGAGCGTTATCTTTGATTGTAACGGTTCAACTTCGGTTTGAAATAGAGTTAAAGTTCTAAAGATCTATCACCTCTTAGGACACCCAAAGGATGTGATAAGTATCTATAACTTATAGCTTTGAACCTAACTCTAAGACTCTAATCCCCAAGAGCGTTATCTTTGATTGTAACGGTTCAACTTCGCTTTGAAATAGAGTTAAAGTTCTAAAGATCTATCACCTCTTAGGACACCCAAAGGTTGTAATAAGTATCTATAACATATTGCTTTGAACCTAACTCTAAGACTCTAATCCCCAAGAGCGTTATCTTTGATTGTAACGGTTCAACTTCGCTTTGAAATAGAGTTAAATTTCTAAAGATCAATCACCTCTTAGGACACCCAAAGGTTGTAATAAGTATCTATAACTTATAGCTTTGAACCTAACTCTAAGACTCTAATCCCCAAGAGCGTTATCTTTGATTGTAACGGTTCAACTTCGGTTTGAAATAGAGTTAAAGTTCTAAAGATCTATCACCTCTTAGGACACCCAAAGGTTGTAATAAGTATCTATAACTTATTGCTTTGAACCTAACTCTAAGACTCTAATCCCCAAGAGCGTTATCTTTGATTGTAACGGTTCAACTTCGGTTTCAAATAGAGTTAAAGTTCTAAAGATCTATCACCTCTAAGGACACCCAAAGGATGTCATAAGTATCTATAACTTATAGCTTTGAACCTAACTCTAAGACTCTAATCCCCAAGAGCGTTATCTTTGATTGTAACGGTTCAACTTCAGTTTGAAATAGAGTTAAAGTTCTAAAGATCTATCACCTCTTAGGACACCCAAAGGTTGTAATAAGTATGTATAACTTATAGCTTTGAACCTAACTCTAAGACTCTAATCCCCAAGACGTTATCTTTGATTGTAACGGTTCAACTTCGGTTTGAAATAGAGTTAAAGTTCTAAAGATCTATCACCTCGAGGATATTCAAAGGTTGTAATAAGTATCTATAACTTATTGCTTTGAACCTAACTCTAAGACTCTAATCCCCAAGAGCGTTATCTTTGATTGTAACGGTTCAACTTCGGTTTGAAATAGAGTTAAAGTTCTAAAGATCTATCACCTCTTAGGACACCCAAAGGTTGTAATAAGTATGTATAACTTATAGCTTTGAACCTAACTCTAAGACTCTAATCCCCAAGAGCGTTATCTTTGATTGTAACGGTTCAACTTCGGTTTGAAATAGAGTTAAATTTCTAAAGATCTATCACCTCTTAGGACACCCAAAGGTTGTAATAAGTATCTATAACTTATTGCTTTGAACCTAACTCTAAGACTCTAATCCCCAAGAGCGTTATCTTCGATTGTAACGGTTCAACTTCGGTTTGAAATAGAGTTAAATTTCTAAAGATCAATCACCTCTTAGGACACCCAAAGGTTGTAATAAGTATCTACAACTTATAGCTTTGAACCTAACTCTAAGACTCTATCCCCAAGAGCGTTATCTTGGATTGTAACGGTTCAACTACGGTTTGAAATAGAGTTAAAGTTCTGAAGATCTATCACCTCTTAGGACACCCAAAGGATGTCATAAGTATCTATAACTTATAGCTTTGAACCTAACTCTAAGACTCTAATCCCCAAGAGCGTTATCTTTGATTGTAATGGTTCAACTTCGGTTTGAAATAGAGTTAAATTTCTAAAGATCTATCACCTCTTAAGACACCCAAAGGTTGTAATAAGTATCTGTAACTTATAGCTTTGAACCTAACTCTAAGACTCTAATCCCCAAGAGCGTTATCTTTGATTGTAACGGTTCAACTTCGGTTTGAAATAGAGTTAAAGTTCTAAAGATCTATCACCTCTTAGGATACCCAAAGGATGTAATAAGTATCTATAACTTATTGCTTTGAACCTAACTCTAAGACTCTAATCCCCAAGAGCGTTATCTTTGATTGTAACGGTTCAACTTCGGTTTGAAATAGAGTTAAAGTTCTAAAGATCTATCACCTCTTAGGACAACCAAAGATTGTAATAAGTATCTATAACTTATTGCTTTGAACCTAACTCAAAGACTCTAATCCCCAAGAGCGTTATCTTTGATTGTAACGGTTCAACTTCGGTTTGAAATAGAGTTAAAGTTCTAAAGATTTATCACCTCTTAGGACACCCAAAGGTTGTAATAAGTATCTATAACTTATTGCTTTGAACCTAACTCTAAGACTCTAATCCCCAAGAGCGTTATCTTTGATTGTAACGGTTCAACTTCGGTTTGAAATAGAGTTAAAGTTCTAAAGATCTATCACCTCTTAGGACACCCAAAGGTTGTAATAAGTATCTATAACTTATTGCTTTGAACCTAACTCTAAGACTCTAATCCCCAAGAGCGTTATCATGGATTGTAACGGTTCAACTACGGTTTGAAATAGAGTTAAAGTTCTGAAGCTCTATCACCTCTTAGGACACCCAAAGGTTGTAATAAGTATCTGTAACTTATAGCTTTGAACCTAACTCTAAGACTCTAATCCCCAAGAGCGTTATCTTTGATTGTAACGGTTCAACTTCGGTTTGAAATAGAGTTAAAGTTCTAAAGATCTATCACCTCTTAGGATACCCAAAGGATGTAATAAGTATCTATAACTTATTGCTTTGAACCTAACTCTAAGACTCTAATCCCCAAGAGCGTTATCTTTGATTGTAACGGTTCAACTTCGGTTTGAAATAGAGTTAAAGTTCTAAAGATCTATCACCTCTTAGGATACCCAAAGGTTGTAATAAGTATCTATAACTTATAGCTTTGAACCTAACTCTAAGACTCTAATCCCCAAGAGCGTTATCTTTGATTGCAACGGTTCAACTTCGGTTTGAAATAGAGTTAAAGTTCTAAAGATCTATCACCTCTTAGGACACCCAAAGGTTGTAATAAGTATCTATAACTTATTGCTTTGAACCTAACTCTAAGACTCTAATCCCCAAGAGCGTTATCTTTGATTGTAACGGTTCAACTTCGGTTTCAAATAGAGTTAAAGTTCTAAAGATCTATCACCTCTTAGGACATCCAAAGGTTGTAATAAGTATCTATAACTTATAGCTTTGAACCTTACTCTAAGACTCTAATTCCCAAGAGCTTTATCTTTGATTGTAACGGTTCAACTTCGGTTTGAAATAGAGTTAAAGTTCTAAACATCCATCACCTCTTAGGACACCCAAAGGTTGTAATAAGTATCTATAACTTATAGCTTTGAACCTAACTCTAAGACTCTAATCCCCAAGAGCGTTATCTTTGATTGTAACGGTTCAACTTCAGTTTGAAATAGAGTTAAAGTTCTAAAGATCTATCACCTCTTAGGACACCCAAAGGTTGTAATAAGTATGTATAACTTATAGCTTTGAACCTAACTCTAAGACTCTAATCCCCAAGAGCGTTATCTTTGATTGTAACGGTTCAACTTCGGTTTGAAATAGAGTTAAAGTTCTAAAGATCTATCACCTCGAGGATATTCAAAGGTTGTAATAAGTATCTATAACTTATTGCTTTGAACCTAACTCTAAGACTCTAATCCCCAAGAGCGTTATCTTTGATTGTAACGGTTCAACTTCGGTTTGAAATAGAGTTAAAGTTCTAAAGATCTATCACCACTTAGGACACACAAAGGATGTCATAAGTATCTATAACTTATTGCTTTGAACCTAACTCTAAGACTCTAATCCCCAAGAGCATTATCTTTGATTGTAACGGTTCAACTTCGGTTTGAAATAGAGTTAAATTTCTAAAGATCTATCACCTCTTAGGACACCCAAAGGTTGTAATAAGTATCTACAACTTATAGCTTTGAACCTAACTCTAAGACTCTAATCCCCAAGAGCGTTATCTTTGATTGTAACGGTTCAACTTCGATTTGAAATAGAGTTAAAGTTCTAAAGATCTATCACCTCTTAGGACACCCAAAGGATGTCATAAGTATCTATAACTTATAGCTTTGAACCTAACTCTAAGACTCTAATCCCTAAGAGCGTTATCTTTGATTGTAACGGTTCAACTTCGGTTTGAAATAGAGTTAAAGTTCTAAAGATTTATCACCTCTTATGACACCCAAATGTTGTAATAAGTATCTATAACTTATTGCTTTGAACCTAACTCTAAGACTCTAATCCCAAGAGCGTTATCTTTGATTGTAACGGTTCAACTTCGGTTTGAAATAAAGTTAAAGTTCTAAAGATCTATCACCTCTTAGGACACCCAAAGGTTGTAATAAGTATCTATAACTTATTGCTTTGAACCTAACTCTAAGACTCTAATCCCCAAGAGCGTTATCTTTGATTGTAACGGTTCAACTTCGGTTTCAAATAGAGTTAAAGTTCTAAAGATCTATCACCTCTTAGGACACCCAAAGGATGTGATAAGTATCTATAACTTATAGCTTTGAACCTAACTCTAAGACTCTAATCCCCAAGAGCGTTATCTTTGATTGTAACGGTTCAACTTCGGTTTGAAATAGAGTTAAAGTTCTAAAGATCTATCACCTCTTAGGACACCCAAAGGTTGTAATAAGTATGTATAACTTATAGCTTTGAACCTAACTCTAAGACTCTAATCCCCAAGACGTTATCTTTGATTGTAACGGTTCAACTTCGGTTTGAAATAGAGTTAAAGTTCTAAAGATCTATCACCTCTTAGGATATTCAAAGGTTGTAATATGTATCTATAACTTATTGCTTTGAACCTAACTCTAAGACTCTAATCCCCAAGAGCGTTATCTTTGATTGTAACGGTTCAACTTCGGTATGAAATAGAGTTAAAGTTCTAAAGATCTATCACGACTTAGGACACACAAAGGATGTCATAAGTATCTATAACTTATTGCTTTGAACCTAACTCAAAGACTCTAATCCCCAAGAGCGTTATCTTTGATTGTAACGGTTCAACTTCGGTTTGAAATAGAGTTAAAGTTCTAAAGATTTATCACCTCTTAGGACACCCAAAGGTTGTAATAAGTATCTATAACTTATTGCTTTGAACCTAACTCTAAGACTCTAATCCCCAAGAGCGTTATCTTTGATTGTAACGGTTCAACTTCGCTTTGAAATAGAGTTAAAGTTCTAAAGATCTATCACCTCTTAGGACACCCAAAGGTTGTAATAAGTATTTATAACTTATTGCTTTGAACCTAACTCTAAGACTCTAATCCCCAAGAGCGTTATCTTTGATTGTAACGGTTCAACTTCGGTTTGAAATAGAGTTAAAGTTCTAAAGATTTATCACCACTTAGGACACCCAAAGGTTGTAATAAGTATGTATAACTTATAGCTTTGAACCTAACTCTAAGACTCTAATCCCCAAGACGTTATCTTTGATTGTAACGGTTCAACTTCGGTTTGAAATAGAGTTAAAGTTCTAAAGATCTATCACCTCTAGGATATTCAAAGGTTGTAATAAGTATCTATAACTTATTGCTTTGAACCTAACTCTAAGACTCTAATCCCCAAGAGCGTTATCTTTGATTGTAACGGCTCAACTTCGGTTTGAAATAGAGTTAAAATTCTAAAGATCTATCACCTCTTAGGACACCCAAAGGATGTCATAAGTATCTATAACTTATAGCTTTGAACCTAACTCTAAGACTCTAATCCCCAAGAGCGTTATCTTTGATTGTAACGGTTCAACTTCGGTTTGAAATAGAGTTAAAGTTCTAACGATTTATCACCTCTTAGGACACCCAAAGGTTGTAATAAGTATCTATAACTTATTGCTTTGAACCTAACTCTAAGACTCTAATCCCCAAGAGCGTTATCTTTGATTGTAACGGTTCAACTTCGGTTTGAAATAGAGTTAAATTTCTAAAGATCTATCACCTCTTAGGACACCCAAAGGATGTCATAAGTATCTATAACTTATAGCTTTGAACCTAACTCTAAGACTCTAATCCCCAAGAGCGTTATCTTTGATTGTAATGGTTCAACTTCGGTTTGAAATAGAGTTAAATTTCTAAAGATCTATCACCTCTTAGGACACCCAAAGGTTGTAATAAGTATCTATAACTTATAGCTTTGAACCTAACTCTAAGACTCTAATCCCCAAGAGCGTTATCTTTGATTGTAACGGTTCAACTTCGGTTTGAAATAGAGTTAAAGTTCTTAAGATTTATCACCTCTTAGGTCAACCAAAGGTTGTAATAAGTATCTAAAACATATTGCTTTGAACCTAACTCTAAGACAATAATCCCCAAGAGCGTTATCTTTGATTGTAACGGTTCAACTTCGGTTTGAAATAGAGTTTAAGTTCTAAAGATCTATCACCTCTTAGGACACCCAAAGCTTGTAATAAGTATCTATAACTTATTGCTTTGAACCTAACTCTAAGACTCTAATCCCCAAGAGCGTTATCTTTGATTGTAACGGTTCAACTTCGGTTTCAAATAGAGTTAAAGTTCTAAAGATCTATCACCTCTTAGGACAACCAAAGGATGTCATAAGTATCTATAACTTATAGCTTTGAACCTAACTCTAAGACTCTAATCCCCAAGAGCGTTATCTTTGATTGTAACGGTTCAACTTCGGTTTGAAATAGAGTTAAATTTCTAAAGATCTATCACCTCTTAGGACACCCAAAGGTTGTAATAAGTATCTATAACTTATTGCTTTGAACCTAACTCTAAGACTCTAATCCCCAAGAGCGTTATCTTCGATTGTAACGGTTCAACTTCGGTTTGAAATAGAGTTAAAGTTCTGAAACTCTATGACCTCTTAGGACACCCAAAGGTTGTAATAAGTATCTATAACTTATTGCTTTGAACCTAACTCTAAGACTCTAATCCCCAAGAGCGTTATCTTTGATTGTAACGGTTCAACTTCAGTTTGAAATAGAGTTAAAGTTCTAAAGATCTATCACCTCTTAGGACACCCAAAGGTTGTAATAAGTATGTATAACTTATAGCTTTGAACCTAACTCTAAGACTCTAAT
Source organism: Pontederia crassipes (assembly GCA_030549335.1). Classification (NCBI taxonomy): domain Eukaryota; kingdom Viridiplantae; phylum Streptophyta; class Magnoliopsida; order Commelinales; family Pontederiaceae; genus Pontederia; species Pontederia crassipes. Next base: position 13,412,220 of record CM060187.1, read on the forward strand.
CCCCAAGACGTTATCTTTGATTGTAACGGTTCAACTTCGGTTTGAAATAGAGTTAAAGTTCTAAAGATCTATCACCTCGAGGATATTCAAAGGTTGTAATAAGTATCTATAACTTATTGCTTTGAACCTAACTCTAAGACTCTAATCCCCAAGAGCGTTATCTTTGATTGTAACGGTTCAACTTCGGTTTGAAATAGAGTTAAAGTTCTAAAGATCTATCACCACTTAGGACACACAAAGGATGTCATAAGTATCTATAACTTATTGCTTTGAACCTAACTCTAAGACTCTAATCCCCAAGAGCATTATCTTTGATTGTAACGGTTCAACTTCGGTTTGAAATAGAGTTAAATTTCTAAAGATCTATCACCTCTTAGGACACCCAAAGGTTGTAATAAGTATCTACAACTTATAGCTTTGAACCTAACTCTAAGACTCTAATCCCCAAGAGCGTTATCTTTGATTGTAACGGTTCAACTTCGATTTGAAATAGAGTTAAAGTTCTAAAGATCTATCACCTCTTAGGACACCCAAAGGATGTCATAAGTATCTATAACTTATAGCTTTGAACCTAACTCTAAGACTCTAATCCCCAAGAGCGTTATCTTTGATTGTAACTGTTCAACTTCGGTTTGAAATAGAGTTAAAGTTCTAAAGATTTATCACCTCTTATGACACCCAAATGTTGTAATAAGTATCTATAACTTATTGCTTTGAACCTAACTCTAAGACTCTAATCCCAAGAGCGTTATCTTTGATTGTAACGGTTCAACTTCGGTTTGAAATAAAGTTAAAGTTCTAAAGATCTATCACCTCTTAGGACACCCAAAGGTTGTAATAAGTATCTATAACTTATTGCTTTGAACCTAACTCTAAGACTCTAATCCCCAAGAGCGTTATCTTTGATTGTAACGGTTCAACTTCGGTTTCAAATAGAGTTAAAGTTCTAAAGATCTATCACCTCTTAGGACACCCAAAGGATGTGATAAGTATCTATAACTTATAGCTTTGAACCTAACTCTAAGACTCTAATCCCCAAGAGCGTTATCTTTGATTGTAACGGTTCAACTTCGGTTTGAAATAGAGTTAAAGTTCTAAAGATCTATCACCTCTTAGGACACCCAAAGGTTGTAATAAGTATGTATAACTTATAGCTTTGAACCTAACTCTAAGACTCTAATCCCCAAGACGTTATCTTTGATTGTAACGGTTCAACTTCGGTTTGAAATAGAGTTAAAGTTCTAAAGATCTATCACCTCTTAGGATATTCAAAGGTTGTAATATGTATCTATAACTTATTGCTTTGAACCTAACTCTAAGACTCTAATCCCCAAGAGCGTTATCTTTGATTGTAACGGTTCAACTTCGGTATGAAATAGAGTTAAAGTTCTAAAGATCTATCACGACTTAGGACACACAAAGGATGTCATAAGTATCTATAACTTATTGCTTTGAACCTAACTCAAAGACTCTAATCCCCAAGAGCGTTATCTTTGATTGTAACGGTTCAACTTCGGTTTGAAATAGAGTTAAAGTTCTAAAGATTTATCACCTCTTAGGACACCCAAAGGTTGTAATAAGTATCTATAACTTATTGCTTTGAACCTAACTCTAAGACTCTAATCCCCAAGAGCGTTATCTTTGATTGTAACGGTTCAACTTCGCTTTGAAATAGAGTTAAAGTTCTAAAGATCTATCACCTCTTAGGACACCCAAAGGTTGTAATAAGTATTTATAACTTATTGCTTTGAACCTAACTCTAAGACTCTAATCCCCAAGAGCGTTATCTTTGATTGTAACGGTTCAACTTCGGTTTGAAATAGAGTTAAAGTTCTAAAGATTTATCACCACTTAGGACACCCAAAGGTTGTAATAAGTATGTATAACTTATAGCTTTGAACCTAACTCTAAGACTCTAATCCCCAAGACGTTATCTTTGATTGTAACGGTTCAACTTCGGTTTGAAATAGAGTTAAAGTTCTAAAGATCTATCACCTCTAGGATATTCAAAGGTTGTAATAAGTATCTATAACTTATTGCTTTGAACCTAACTCTAAGACTCTAATCCCCAAGAGCGTTATCTTTGATTGTAACGGCTCAACTTCGGTTTGAAATAGAGTTAAAATTCTAAAGATCTATCACCTCTTAGGACACCCAAAGGATGTCATAAGTATCTATAACTTATAGCTTTGAACCTAACTCTAAGACTCTAATCCCCAAGAGCGTTATCTTTGATTGTAACGGTTCAACTTCGGTTTGAAATAGAGTTAAAGTTCTAACGATTTATCACCTCTTAGGACACCCAAAGGTTGTAATAAGTATCTATAACTTATTGCTTTGAACCTAACTCTAAGACTCTAATCCCCAAGAGCGTTATCTTTGATTGTAACGGTTCAACTTCGGTTTGAAATAGAGTTAAATTTCTAAAGATCTATCACCTCTTAGGACACCCAAAGGATGTCATAAGTATCTATAACTTATAGCTTTGAACCTAACTCTAAGACTCTAATCCCCAAGAGCGTTATCTTTGATTGTAATGGTTCAACTTCGGTTTGAAATAGAGTTAAATTTCTAAAGATCTATCACCTCTTAGGACACCCAAAGGTTGTAATAAGTATCTATAACTTATAGCTTTGAACCTAACTCTAAGACTCTAATCCCCAAGAGCGTTATCTTTGATTGTAACGGTTCAACTTCGGTTTGAAATAGAGTTAAAGTTCTTAAGATTTATCACCTCTTAGGTCAACCAAAGGTTGTAATAAGTATCTAAAACATATTGCTTTGAACCTAACTCTAAGACAATAATCCCCAAGAGCGTTATCTTTGATTGTAACGGTTCAACTTCGGTTTGAAATAGAGTTTAAGTTCTAAAGATCTATCACCTCTTAGGACACCCAAAGCTTGTAATAAGTATCTATAACTTATTGCTTTGAACCTAACTCTAAGACTCTAATCCCCAAGAGCGTTATCTTTGATTGTAACGGTTCAACTTCGGTTTCAAATAGAGTTAAAGTTCTAAAGATCTATCACCTCTTAGGACAACCAAAGGATGTCATAAGTATCTATAACTTATAGCTTTGAACCTAACTCTAAGACTCTAATCCCCAAGAGCGTTATCTTTGATTGTAACGGTTCAACTTCGGTTTGAAATAGAGTTAAATTTCTAAAGATCTATCACCTCTTAGGACACCCAAAGGTTGTAATAAGTATCTATAACTTATTGCTTTGAACCTAACTCTAAGACTCTAATCCCCAAGAGCGTTATCTTCGATTGTAACGGTTCAACTTCGGTTTGAAATAAAGTTAAAGTTCTGAAACTCTATGACCTCTTAGGACACCCAAAGGTTGTAATAAGTATCTATAACTTATTGCTTTGAACCTAACTCTAAGACTCTAATCCCCAAGAGCGTTATCTTTTATTGTAACGGCTCAACTTCGGTTTGAAATAGAGTTAAAATTCTAAAGATCTATCACCTCTTAGGACACCCAAAGGATGTCATAAGTATCTATAACTTATAGCTTTGAACCTAACTCTAAGACTCTAATCCCCAAGAGCGTTATCTTTGATTGTTACGGTTCAACTTCGGTTTGAAATAGAGTTAAATTTCTAAAGATCAATCACCTCTTAGGACACCCAAAGGTTGTAATAAGTATCTATAACTTATAGCTTTGAACCTAACTCTAAGACTCTAATCCCCAAGAGCGTTATCTTTGATTGTAACGGTTCAACTTCGGTTTGAAATAGAGTTAAAGTTCTAAAGATCTATCACCTCTAGGATATTCAAAGGTTGTAATAAGTATCTATAACTTATTGCTTTGAACCTAACTCTAAGACTCTAATCCCCAAGAGCGTTATCTTGGATTGTAACGGTTCAACTACGGTTTGAAATAGAGTTAAAGTTCTGAAGCTCTATCACCTCTTAGGACACCCAAAGGTTGTAATAAGTATCTGTAACTTATAGCTTTGAACCTAACTCTAAGACTCTAATCCCCAAGAGCGTTATCTTTGATTGTAACGGTTCAACTTCGGTTTGAAATAGAGTTAAAGTTCTAAAGATCTATCACCTCTTAGGATACCCAAAGGATGTAATAAGTATCTATAATTTATTGCTTTCAACCTAACTCTAAGACTCTAATCCCCAAGAGCGTTATCTTTGATTGTAACGGTTCAACTTCGGTTTGAAATAGAGTTAAAGTTCTAAAGATCTATCACCTCTTAGGATACCCAAAGGTTGTAATAAGTATCTATAACTTATTGCTTTAAACCTAACTCTAAGACTCTAATCCCCAAGAGCGTTATCTTTGATTGTAACGGTTCAACTTCGGTTTGAAATAGAGTTAAATTTCTAAAGATCTATCACCACTTAGGACACCCAAAGGATGTCATAAGTATCTATAACTTATATCTTTGAACCTAACTCTAAGACTCTAATCCCCAAGAGCGTTATCTTTGATTGTAACGGTTCAACTTCGGTTTGAAATAGAGTTAAAGTTCTAAAGATCTATCACCTCTAGGATATTCAAAGGTTGTAATAAGTATCTATAACTTATTGCTTTGAACCTAACTCTAAGACTCTAATCCCCAAGAGCGTTATCTTTGATTGTAACGGCTCAACTTCGGTTTGAAATAGAGTTAAAATTCTAAAGATCTATCACCTCTTAGGACACCCAAAGGATGTCATAAGTATCTATAACTTATAGCTTTGAACCTAACTCTAAGACTCTAATCCCCAAGAGCGTTATCTTTGATTGTAACGGTTCAACTTCGGTTTGAAATAGAGTTAAAGTTCTAACGATTTATCACCTCTTAGGACACCCAAAGGTTGTAATAAGTATCTATAACTTATTGCTTTGAACCTAACTCTAAGACTCTAATCCCCAAGAGCGTTATCTTTGATTGTAACGGTTCAACTTCGGTTTGAAATAGAGTTAAATTTCTAAAGATCTATCACCTCTTAGGACACCCAAAGGATGTCATAAGTATCTATAACTTATAGCTTTGAACCTAACTCTAAGACTCTAATCCCCAAGAGCGTTATCTTTGATTGTAATGGTTCAACTTCGGTTTGAAATAGAGTTAAATTTCTAAAGATCTATCACCTCTTAGGACACCCAAAGGTTGTAATAAGTATCTATAACTTATAGCTTTGAACCTAACTCTAAGACTCTAATCCCCAAGAGCGTTATCTTTGATTGTAACGGTTCAACTTCGGTTTGAAATAGAGTTAAAGTTCTTAAGATTTATCACCTCTTAGGTCAACCAAAGGTTGTAATAAGTATCTAAAACATATTGCTTTGAACCTAACTCTAAGACAATAATCCCCAAGAGCGTTATCTTTGATTGTAACGGTTCAACTTCGGTTTGAAATAGAGTTTAAGTTCTAAAGATCTATCACCTCTTAGGACACCCAAAGCTTGTAATAAGTATCTATAACTTATTGCTTTGAACCTAACTCTAAGACTCTAATCCCCAAGAGCGTTATCTTTGATTGTAACGGTTCAACTTCGGTTTCAAATAGAGTTAAAGTTCTAAAGATCTATCACCTCTTAGGACACCCAAAGGATGTCATAAGTATCTATAACTTATAGCTTTGAACCTAACTCTAAGACTCTAATCCCCAAGAGCGTTATCTTTGATTGTAACGGTTCAACTTCGGTTTGAAATAGAGTTAAATTTCTAAAGATCTATCACCTCTTAGGACACCCAAAGGTTGTAATAAGTATCTATAACTTATTGCTTTGAACCTAACTCTAAGACTCTAATCCCCAAGAGCGTTATCTTCGATTGTAACGGTTCAACTTCGGTTTGAAATAGAGTTAAAGTTCTGAAACTCTATCACCTCTTAGGACACCCAAAGGTTGTAATAAGTATCTATATCTTATTGCTTTGAACCTAACTCTAAGACTCTAATCCCCAAGAGCGTTATCTTTGATTGTAACGGCTCAACTTCGGTTTGAAATAGAGTTAAAATTCTAAAGATCTATCACCTCTTAGGACACCCAAAGGATGTCATAAGTATCTATAACTTATAGCTTTGAACCTAACTCTAAGACTCTAATCCCCAAGAGCGTTATCTTTGATTGTAACGGTTCAACTTCGGTTTGAAATAGAGTTAAATTTCTAAAGATCAATCACCTCTTAGGACACCCAAAGGTTGTAATAAGTATCTATAACTTATAGCTTTGAACCTAACTCTAAGACTCTAATCCCCAAGAGCGTTATCTTTGATTGTAACGGTTCAACTTCGGTTTGAAATAGAGTTAAAGTTCTAAAGATCTATCACCTCTAGGATATTCAAAGGTTGTAATAAGTATCTATAACTTATTGCTTTGAACCTAACTCTAAGACTCTAATCCCCAAGAGCGTTATCTTTGATTGTAACGGTTCAACTTCGGTTTGAAATAGAGTTAAAGTTCTAAAGATCTATCACCACTTAGGACACACAAAGGATGTCATAAGTATCTATAACTTATTGCTTTGAACCTAACTCTAAGACTCTAATCCCCAAGAGCATTATCATTGATTGTAACGGTTCAACTTCGGTTTGAAATAGAGTTAAAGTTCTAAAGATCAATCACCTGTTAGGACACCCAAAGGTTGTAATAAGTATCTATAAGTTATTGCTTTGAACCTAACTCTAAGACTCTAATCCCCAAGAGCGTTATCTTTGATTGTAACGGTTCAACTTCGGTTTGAAATAGAGTTAAAGTTCTAAAGATCTATCACCACTTAGGACACACAAAGGATGTCATAAGTATCTATAACTTATTGCTTTGAACCTAACTCTAAGACTCTAATCCCCAAGAGCATTATCTTTGATTGTAACGGTTCAACTTCGGTTTGAAATAGAGTTAAATTTCTAAAGATCTATCACCTCTTAGGACACCCAAAGGTTGTAATAAGTATCTATAACTTATAGCTTTGAACCTTACCCTAAGACTCTATTCCCCAAGAGCGTTATCGTTGATTGTAACGGTTCAACTTCGGTTTGAAATAGAGTTAAAGTTCTAAAGATCTATCACCTCTTAGGACACCCAAAGGTTGTAATAAGTATGTATAACTTATAGCTTTGAACCTAACTCTAAGACTCTAATCCCCAAGACGTTATCTTTGATTGTAACGGTTCAACTTCGGTTTGAAATAGAGTTAAATTTCTAAAGATCTATCACCTCTTAGGACACCCAAAGGTTGTAATAAGTATCTATAACTTATTGCTTTGAACCTAACTCTAAGACTCTAATCCCCAAGAGCGTTATCTTCGATTGTAACGGTTCAACTTCGGTTTGAAATAGAGTTAAAGTTCTGAAACTCTATCACCTCTTAGGACACCCAAAGGTTGTAATAAGTATCTATATCTTATTGCTTTGAACCTAACTCAAAGACTCTAATCCCCAAGAGCGTTATCTTTGATTGTAACGGTTCAACTTCGGTTTGAAATAGAGTTAAAGTTCTAAAGATCTATCACCACTTAGGACACCCAAAGGTTGTAATAAGTATGAATAACTTATAGCTTTGAACCTAACTCAAAGACTCTAATCCCCAAGAGCGTTATCTTTGATTGTAACGGTTCAACTTCGGTTTGAAATAGAGTTAAAGTTCTAAAGATCTATCACCTCTTAGGACACCCAAAGGATGTCATAAGTATCTATAACTTATAGCTTTGAACCTAACTCTAAGACTCTAATCCCCAAGAGCGTTATCTTTGATTGTAACGGTTCAACTTCAGTTTGAAATAGAGTTAAAGTTCTAAAGATTTATCACCTCTTAGGACACCCAAAGGTTGTAATAAGTATCTATAACTTATTGCTTTGAACCTAACTCTAAGACTCTAATCCCCAAGAGCGTTATCTTTGATTGTAACGGTTCAACTTCGGTTTGAAATAAAGTTAAAGTTCTAAAGATCTATCACCTCTTAGGACACCCAAAGGTTGTAATAAGTATCTATAACTTATTGCTTTGAACCTAACTCTAAGATTCTAATCCCCAAGAGCGTTATCTTTGATTGTAACGGTTCAACTTCGGTTTCAAATAGAGTTAAAGTTCTAAAGATCTATCACCTCTTAGGACACCCAAAGGATGTGATAAGTTTCTATAACTTATAGCTTTGAACCTAACTCTAAGACTCTAATCCCCAAGAGCGTTATCTTTGATTGTAACGGTTCAACTTCGGTTTGAAATAGAGTTAAAGTTCTAAAGATCTATCACCTCTTAGGACACCCAAAGGTTGTAACAAGTATCTATAACTTATTGCTTTGAACCTAACTCAAAGACTCTAATCCCCAAGAGCGTTATCTTTGATTTTAACGGTTCAACTTCGGTTTGAAATAGAGTTAAAGTTCTAAAGATTTATCACCTCTTAGGACACCCAAAGGTTGTAATAAGTATCTATAACTTATTGCTTTGAACCTAACTCTAAGACTCTAATCCCCAAGAGCGTTATCTTTGATTGTAACGGTTCAACTTCGGTTTGAAATAGAGTTAAAGTTCTAAAGATCTATCACCTCTTAGGACACCCAAAGGTTGTAATAAGTATTTATAACTTATTGCTTTGAACCTAACTCTAAGACTCTAATCCCCAAGAGCGTTATCTTGGATTGTAACGGTTCAACTACGGTTTGAAATAGAGTTAAAGTTCTGAAGCTCTATCACCTCTTAGGACACCCAAAGGTTGTAATAAGTACCTGTAACTTATAGCTTTGAACCTAACTCTAAGACTCTAATCCCCAAGAGCGTTATCTTTGATTGTAACGGTTCAACTTCGGTTTGAAATAGAGTTAAAGTTCTAAAGATCTATCACCTCTTAGGATACCCAAAGGATGTAATAAGTATCTATAACTTATTGCTTTGAACCTAACTCTAAGACTCTAATCCCCAAGAGCGTTATCTTTGATTGTAACGGTTCAACTTCGGTTTGAAATAGAGTTAAAGTTCTAAAGATCTATCACCTCTTAGGATACCCAAAGGTTGTAATTAGTATCTATAACTTATTGCTTTAAACCTAACTCTAAGACTCTAATCCCCAAGAGCGTTATCTTTGATTGTAACGGTTCAACTTCGGTTTCAAATAGAGTTAAAGTTCTAAAGATCTATCACCACTTAGGACACCCAAAGGATGTCATAAGTATCTATAACTTATATCTTTGAACCTAACTCTAAGACTCTAATCCCCAAGAGCGTTTATCTTTGATTGTAACGGTTCAACTTCGGTTTGAAATAGAGTTAAAGTTCTAAAGATTTATCACCACTTAGGACACCCAAAGGTTGTAATAAGTATGTATAACTTATAGCTTTGAACCTAACTCTAAGACTCTAATCCCCAAGACGTTATCTTTGATTGTAACGGTTCAACTTCGGTTTGAAATAGAGTTAAAGTTCTAAAGATCTATCACCTCTAGGATATTCAAAGGTTGTAATAAGTATCTATAACTTATTGCTTTGAACCTAACTCTAAGACTCTAATCCCCAAGAGCGTTATCTTTGATTGTAACGGCTCAACTTCGGTTTGAAATAGAGTTAAAATTCTAAAGATCTATCACCTCTTAGGACACCCAAAGGATGTCATAAGTATCTATAACTTATAGCTTTGAACCTAACTCTAAGACTCTAATCCCCAAGAGCGTTATCTTTGATTGTAACGGTTCAACTTCGGTTTGAAATAGAGTTAAAGTTCTAACGATTTATCACCTCTTAGGACACCCAAAGGTTGTAATAAGTATCTATAACTTATTGCTTTGAACCTAACTCTAAGACTCTAATCCCCAAGAGCGTTATCTTTGATTGTAACGGTTCAACTTCGGTTTGAAATAGAGTTAAATTTCTAAAGATCTATCACCTCTTAGGACACCCAAAGGATGTCATAAGTATCTATAACTTATAGCTTTGAACCTAACTCTAAGACTCTAATCCCCAAGAGCGTTATCTTTGATTGTAATGGTTCAACTTCGGTTTGAAATAGAGTTAAATTTCTAAAGATCTATCACCTCTTAGGACACCCAAAGGTTGTAATAAGTATCTATAACTTATAGCTTTGAACCTAACTCTAAGACTCTAATCCCCAAGAGCGTTATCTTTGATTGTAACGGTTCAACTTCGGTTTGAAATAGAGTTAAAGTTCTTAAGATTTATCACCTCTTAGGTCAACCAAAGGTTGTAATAAGTATCTAAAACATATTGCTTTGAACCTAACTCTAAGACAATAATCCCCAAGAGCGTTATCTTTGATTGTAACGGTTCAACTTCGGTTTGAAATAGAGTTTAAGTTCTAAAGATCTATCACCTCTTAGGACACCCAAAGCTTGTAATAAGTATCTATAACTTATTGCTTTGAACCTAACTCTAAGACTCTAATCCCCAAGAGCGTTATCTTTGATTGTAACGGTTCAACTTCGGTTTCAAATAGAGTTAAAGTTCTAAAGATCTATCACCTCTTAGGACACCCAAAGGATGTCATAAGTATCTATAACTTATAGCTTTGAACCTAACTCTAAGACTCTAATCCCCCAGAGCGTTATCTTTGATTGTAACGGTTCAACTTCGGTTTGAAATAGAGTTAAATTTCTAAAGATCTATCACCTCTTAGGACACCCAAAGGTTGTAATAAGTATCTATAACTTATTGCTTTGAACCTAACTCTAAGACTCTAATCCCCAAGAGCGTTATCTTCGATTGTAACGGTTCAACTTCGGTTTGAAATAGAGTTAAAGTTCTGAAACTCTATCACCTCTTAGGACACCCAAAGGTTGTAATAAGTATCTATATCTTATTGCTTTGAACCTAACTCTAAGACTCTAATCCCCAAGAGCGTTATCTTTGATTGTAACGGCTCAACTTCGGTTTGAAATAGAGTTAAAATTCTAAAGATCTATCACCTCTTAGGACACCCAAAGGATGTCATAAGTATCTATAACTTATAGCTTTGAACCTAACTCTAAGACTCTAATCCCCAAGAGCGTTATCTTTGATTGTAACGGTTCAACTTCGGTTTGAAATAGAGTTAAATTTCTAAAGATCAATCACCTCTTAGGACACCCAAAGGTTGTAATAAGTATCTATAACTTATAGCTTTGAACCTAACTCTAAGACTCTAATCCCCAAGAGCGTTATCTTTGATTGTAACGATTCAACTTCGGTTTGAAATAGAGTTAAAGTTCTAAAGATCTATCACCTCTAGGATATTCAAAGGTTGTAATAAGTATCTATAACTTATTGCTTTGAACCTAACTCTAAGACTCTAATCCCCAAGAGCGTTATCTTTGATTGTAACGGTTCAACTTCGGTTTGAAATAGAGTTAAAGTTCTAAAGATCTATCACTACTTAGGACACACAAAGGATGTCATAAGTATCTATAACTTATTGCTTTGAACCTAACTCTAAGACTCTAATCCCCAAGAGCATTATCTTTGATTGTAACGGTTCAACTTCGGTTTGAAATAGAGTTAAATTTCTAAAGATCTATCACCTCTTAGGACACCCAAAGGTTGTAATAAGTATCTATAACTTATAGCTTTGAACCTTACCCTAAGACTCTATTCCCCAAGAGCGTTATCATTGATTGTAACGGTTCAACTTCGGTTTGAAATAGAGTTAAAGTTCTAAAGATCTATCACCTCTTAGGACACCCAAAGGTTGTAATAATTATGTATAACTTATAGCTTTGAACCTAACTCTAAGACTCTAATCCCCAAGACGTTATCTTTGATTGTAACGGTTCAACTTCGGTTTCAAATAGAGTTAAAGTTCTAAAGATCTATCACCTCTTAGGACACCCAAAGGATGTCATAAGTATCTATAACTTATAGCTTTGAACCTAACTCTAAGACTCTAATCCCCAAGAGCGTTATCTTTGATTGTAACGGTTCAACTTCGGTTTGAAATAGAGTTAAATTTCTAAAGATCTATCACCTCTTAGGACACCCAAAGGTTGTAATAAGTATCTATAACTTATTGCTTTGAACCTAACTCTAAGACTCTAATCCCCAAGAGCGTTATCTTCGATTGTAACGGTTCAACTTCGGTTTGAAATAGAGTTAAAGTTCTGAAACTCTATCACCTCTTAGGACACCCAAAGGTTGTAATAAGTATCTATATCTTATTGCTTTGAACCTAACTCTAAGACTCTAATCCCCAAGAGCGTTATCTTTGATTGTAACGGCTCAACTTCGGTTTGAAATAGAGTTAAAATTCTAAAGATCTATCACCTCTTAGGACACCCAAAGGATGTCATAAGTATCTATAACTTATAGCTTTGAACCTAACTCTAAGACTCTAATCCCCAAGAGCGTTATCTTTGATTGTAACGGTTCAACTTCGGTTTGAAATAGAGTTAAATTTCTAAAGATCAATCACCTCTTAGGACACCCAAAGGTTGTAATAAGTATCTATAACTTATAGCTTTGAACCTAACTCTAAGACTCTAATCCCCAAGAGCGTTATCTTTGATTGTAACGGTTCAACTTCGGTTTGAAATAGAGTTAAAGTTCTAAAGATCTATCACCTCTAGGATATTCAAAGGTTGTAATAAGTATCTATAACTTATTGCTTTGAACCTAACTCTAAGACTCTAATCCCCAAGAGCGTTATCTTTGATTGTAACGGTTCAACTTCGGTTTGAAATAGAGTTAAAGTTCTAAAGATCTATCACCACTTAGGACACACAAAGGATGTCATAAGTATCTATAACTTATTGCTTTGAACCTAACTCTAAGACTCTAATCCCCAAGAGCATTATCTTTGATTGTAACGGTTCAACTTCGGTTTGAAATAGAGTTAAATTTCTAAAGATCTATCACCTCTTAGGACACCCAAAGGTTGTAATAAGTATGTATAACTTATAGCTTTGAACCTAACTCTAAGACTCTAATCCCCAAGAGCGTTATCTTTGATTGTAACGGTTCAACTTCGGTTTGAAATAGAGTTAAAGTTCTAAAGATCTATCACCTCTTAGGACACCCAAAGGATGTCATAAGTATCTATAACTTATAGCTTTGAACCTAACTCTAAGACTCTAATCCCCAAGAGCGTTATCTTTGATTGTAACGGTTCAACTTCGGTTTCAAATAGAGTTAAAGTTCTAAAGATCTATCACCTCTTAGGACACCCAAAGGATGTGATAAGTATCTATAACTTATAGCTTTGAACCTAACTCTAAGACTCTAATCCCCAAGAGCGTTATCTTTGATTGTAACGGTTCAACTTCGGTTTCAAATAGAGTTAAAGTTCTAAAGATCTATCACCTCTTAGGACACCCAAAGGATGTCATAAGTATCTATAACTTATAGCTTTGAACCTAACCCTAAGACTCTAATCCCCAAGAGCGTTATCTTTGATTGTAACGGTTCAACTTCGGTTTGAAATAGAGTTAAAGTTCTAAAGATCTATCACCTCTAGGATATTCAAAGGTTGTAATAAGTATCTATAACTTATTGCTTTGAACCTAACTCTAAGACTCTAATCCCCAAGAGCGTTATCTTTGATTGTAACGGTTCAACTTCGGTTTGAAATAGAGTTAAAGTTCTAAAGATCTATCACCACTTAGGACACACAAAGGATGTCATAAGTATCTATAACTTATTGCTTTGAACCTAACTCTAAGACTCTAATCCCCAAGAGCATTATCTTTGATTGTAACGGTTCAACTTCGGTTTGAAATAGAGTTAAATTTCTAAAGATCTATCACCTCTTAGGACACCCAAAGGTTGTAATAAGTATCTATAACTTATAGCTTTGAACCTTACCCTAAGACTCTATTCCCCAAGAGCGTTATCGTTGATTGTAACGGTTCAACTTCGGTTTGAAATAGAGTTAAAGTTCTAAAGATCTATCACCTCTTAGGACACCCAAAGGTTGTAATAAGTATGTATAACTTATAGCTTTGAACCTAACTCTAAGACTCTAATCCCCAAGACGTTATCTTTGATTGTAACGGTTCAACTTCGGTTTGAAATAGAGTTAAATTTCTAAAGATCTATCACCTCTTAGGACACCCAAAGGTTGTAATAAGTATCTATAACTTATTGCTTTGAACCTAACTCTAAGACTCTAATCCCCAAGAGCGTTATCTTCGATTGTAACGGTTCAACTTCGGTTTGAAATAGAGTTAAAGTTCTGAAACTCTATCACCTCTTAGGACACCCAAAGGTTGTAATAAGTATCTATATCTTATTGCTTTGAACCTAACTCAAATACTCTAATCCCCAAGAGCGTTATCTTTGATTGTAACGGTTCAACTTCGGTTTGAAATAGAGTTAAAGTTCTAAAGATCTATCACCACTTAGGACACCCAAAGGTTGTAATAAGTATGAATAACTTATAGCTTTGAACCTAACTCAAAGACTCTAATCCCCAAGAGCGTTATCTTTGATTGTAACGGTTCAACTTCGGTTTGAAATAGAGTTAAAGTTCTAAAGATCTATCACCTCTTAGGACACCCAAAGGATGTCATAAGTATCTATAACTTATAGCTTTGAACCTAACTCTAAGACTCTAATCCCCAAGAGCGTTATCTTTGATTGTAACGGTTCAACTTCAGTTTGAAATAGAGTTAAAGTTCTAAAGATTTATCACCTCTTAGGACACCCAAAGGTTGTAATAAGTATCTATAACTTATTGCTTTGAACCTAACTCTAAGACTCTAATCCCCAAGAGCGTTATCTTTGATTGTAACGGTTCAACTTCGGTTTGAAATAAAGTTAAAGTTCTAAAGATCTATCACCTCTTAGGACACCCAAAGGTTGTAATAAGTATCTATAACTTATTGCTTTGAACCTAACTCTAAGATTCTAATCCCCAAGAGCGTTATCTTTGATTGTAACGGTTCAACTTCGGTTTCAAATAGAGTTAAAGTTCTAAAGATCTATCACCTCTTAGGACACCCAAAGGATGTGATAAGTTTCTATAACTTATAGCTTTGAACCTAACTCTAAGACTCTAATCCCCAAGAGCGTTATCTTTGATTGTAACGGTTCAACTTCGGTTTGAAATAGAGTTAAAGTTCTAAAGATCTATCACCTCTTAGGACACCCAAAGGTTGTAACAAGTATCTATAACTTATTGCTTTGAACCTAACTCAAAGACTCTAATCCCCAAGAGCGTTATCTTTGATTTTAACGGTTCAACTTCGGTTTGAAATAGAGTTAAAGTTCTAAAGATTTATCACCTCTTAGGACACCCAAAGGTTGTAATAAGTATCTATAACTTATTGCTTTGAACCTAACTCTAAGACTCTAATCCCCAAGAGCGTTATCTTTGATTGTAACGGTTCAACTTCGGTTTGAAATAGAGTTAAAGTTCTAAAGATCTATCACCTCTTAGGACACCCAAAGGTTGTAATAAGTATTTATAACTTATTGCTTTGAACCTAACTCTAAGACTCTAATCCCCAAGAGCGTTATCTTGGATTGTAACGGTTCAACTACGGTTTGAAATAGAGTTAAAGTTCTGAAGCTCTATCACCTCTTAGGACACCCAAAGGTTGTAATAAGTACCTGTAACTTATAGCTTTGAACCTAACTCTAAGACTCTAATCCCCAAGAGCGTTATCTTTGATTGTAACGGTTCAACTTCGGTTTGAAATAGAGTTAAAGTTCTAAAGATCTATCACCTCTTAGGATACCCAAAGGATGTAATAAGTATCTATAACTTATTGCTTTGAACCTAACTCTAAGACTCTAATCCCCAAGAGCGTTATCTTTGATTGTAACGGTTCAACTTCGGTTTGAAATAGAGTTAAAGTTCTAAAGATCTATCACCTCTTAGGATACCCAAAGGTTGTAATTAGTATCTATAACTTATTGCTTTAAACCTAACTCTAAGACTCTAATCCCCAAGAGCGTTATCTTTGATTGTAACGGTTCAACTTCGGTTTCAAATAGAGTTAAAGTTCTAAAGATCTATCACCACTTAGGACACCCAAAGGATGTCATAAGTATCTATAACTTATATCTTTGAACCTAACTCTAAGACTCTAATCCCCAAGAGCGTTTATCTTTGATTGTAACGGTTCAACTTCGGTTAGAAATAGAGTTAAAGTTCTAAAGATTTATCACCACTTAGGACACCCAAAGGTTGTAATAAGTATGTATAACTTATAGCTTTGAACCTAACTCTAAGACTCTAATCCCCAAGACGTTATCTTTGATTGTAACGGTTCAACTTCGGTTTGAAATAGAGTTAAAGTTCTAAAGATCTATCACCTCTAGGATATTCAAAGGTTGTAATAAGTATCTATAACTTATTGCTTTGAACCTAACTCTAAGACTCTAATCCCCAAGAGCGTTATCTTTGATTGTAACGGCTCAACTTCGGTTTGAAATAGAGTTAAAATTCTAAAGATCTATCACCTCTTAGGACACCCAAAGGATGTCATAAGTATCTATAACTTATAGCTTTGAACCTAACTCTAA